>CM062813.1:758511593-759711593 GCA_031772625.1 Pinus tabuliformis | reverse complement strand
TCTACCTCACCCATTATGGCCATAACCCAATTCTTGAACATAATATTGCTCCTATACATCATGAAGGAACCCTTGCATGTCCCAACCCTGATGGGTAATGAGTTTCCTCATCATTAAGGGGTAATACAATTGTTATACATTATACAAAGCAAGCTCTAACCCTTTGAGTTGCGAGCAATAATACAGAGAAAAATCAATCAACAGTAAAAGGCGCACACGAGGTAACTGCGAGCTCTAACCCTTTGAGTTGTGAGCAGTAATACAAAGCAAGCTCTAACCCTTTGAGTTGTGAACAGTAATGCAAAGCGAGCTCTAACCCTTTTCCCTTCTCCACAAGCAATCCCGGCACAACCTGCTTTAGAAAACTGGGCCTCCAATATCCCTTGTGTAGGCCTCCGCACAGTGCTTGCGCAAACCCTCACACGCACAGCCAGAATCTACCTTTGATCAAGTCATCTTGCCTACTGCGACCTATGGAAGTGATTCTTCGACCCTTTGGAAAATTATCCAGGCCTCCGACAACTAAATCGACCTCCTACTCAGCCAAATCGAACTGCTTCATTGAAGTTGCCTGCGCAATCCTTGCGCAGCCTTTAGTGGAATAACTCGGCCTCTTGTTGTTGCCTCTTCGAAATTGGAAATTCCTCTAGAATTCACTTATGTTGCTCCCTCTCTGTCTCTGTGTCCCTTCTGGCTCGAACGCTGCTTCCTTACTCGACCTCTGCAACTGGATAGCTCGATCTGTTAAGGAACTCGACCTCATTAGTGTGTCCTCCATCTACCCATCGAGTTGCTTTTATAATATCTCATTGGTGAACCAACGGCCATGATTAGATCCCCATCAACTACTAAGATCATCTCCAACTCAATCCGTGTGAGTTTCTATAGAATTCTCACCTTTCTCAATTATTTACTATTAATTAATCACTTTTCCTAAGTTAGACTTAGGATATATTTAATTATTGATCAATTAACTTAATTGAGCTATCTCTAGGTGTTTTCTCCTGAAACCTTTTATGGGTTTTGGAGATCTTGTGTTTCTAAGCCTCTCTGACCAAAGTCAAGACTAGAACACTTGTCTGATGCTACAAAAACTAACACTCCCTCTTAGCGAGGAAGGTGTTCTCTCTGTCTTCACTTGTACCATCTTCCTTCACACTACTAATGTCTAACAACTGTGACAATCTTCCACTACCCACCAAGCCACTGCACATACTCTGATTCATCTACCACTCTGTAGCTGAACCACCCTGCATCTGTGTTGTTGCTGACACTACACTATGTCATCGTACACCACTGTTTGGTCAATTTAGAGTGTCCTAAATTGCTATATTAATTGTCAATCCGGGAGTCGTAAACTACTGAAGTGAGGTGCACTATATATGCAAGATAACCGATTTCTTACTTTTTGTCGTTTTTGATTTTTGGTTTGTTTTTTGGTTTATCTTTTGTTGATTCCCTAATGTGAGATGGCAATTCTAAAAGTCAAGTATGGATATAAGTATTCAAAGCAACGGTGACCTTTAAAATGATTTCCAAACTTCAAAGTTTCCAAAAAAGTTTTAAAACTTGCAATGATGAAATCAATTCCTAAGAGAAGATAAAAATGTACCAATATTCTAATTAAGCCAAACAGTGAGCTAGTGACTATGAAACCCAGCATCCTTGATGCTGTATAAAAAGAAACTGAACTCAAAGAAATTCAAAAACTGCAAGCAAAGTAAACTAAAATCATATTACATCAAATCATATTCTGACCCCTCACCATTTGACTCGCTCTGGCTTTAGGAGGTAATCATAAACAAATTGAGCAATATGATATCTAATTTGCATAAAATGAAACTAATATTAAACTACACACTCATACTCCAATCCCTCACCATTTGACTCGCTCTGACTATAGGAGGTAACTGAAAATGACATGAGCAATTCAATAACTAACTTGCAGAAAAATAAACTAATATCAAACTACGCATTCATACTTCAATCCCTCACCATTTGACTCGCTCTAGCTATAGGAGGTAACTGAAAATGACATGAGTAATCTAATATCTATCTTGCAGAAAAGTAAATGAACAAAACTGAAAGAAATAAACAGTGCTGGAATTAGAACTAAGAAAATAAATCAGCAGAAGGACAAGATAATTCCATGTCAGTAGTCATTATAAAGCTATGTGCAAATGCCCGGGCTGCCTATTAGAACCTGAAATAAAGACACTGATCAGTTAACAGCATTAGAAAGCATAAAAACTATGGACAACAATCAACATGAATACCATAAGCAGTGTAATATATACAAGTAAACAATTATGGCATCAGGAACGTAAAGGAATAAAGCATGAAACTATACAGCAATTACAAAACCTTGGTGTGTACAAGGGCCCTCTGCACAACCTCGGCCAATCAGCAATCAACCACGAATTGAACTTATAAACAGTGTCTTCTCATGTATTAAAATGCAGTCATAACATAAGGATAAAGTCACGGCACAGTGGGCTCGTAAACAGTCAAAATTACATTCAAAAAGCTAGCTAATATGCATATGAGAACGCTTTATTTATAATAGAGGATGACACAACTACTTTCCTAAAATCTGCGCTGATAAAAAGACACGTGAATAACCACGTCCAGAAATCTAGCATTATGGTAGCCGTGGAGATTAAATCCAAGGAGGGTGGCTGTTAGATTCGGTTCATGGAGCAGTCCCCAGGTGTTAACACGTCTCCTGAGATTTAGGAACGGCCACGCAAGTCTTCACATGGTGAAAAACAGAGTTCTGCCACCGTAAAACTCTTAGGTTGACCACCGCTTGACTGTCTTTGACCACAGCCTTCTATGAGGGATTCGGCTGAACCAATAGGACACGGTCCATGTCCACATCATTTGCAACTTGCCCATGTGGCCGGATTCGCCTGTAGACACCTGTAACATAGACTTCAACAAAAAGGCTGCGGAAAGTTGAGCTGGCTGCGGAAAGTGACAAGATTCCGCAGCTGAATGAGCAAAAATCTAGATCAAACAGCAGTCACAAGACATAGTTAGGAAACCATTTTATATGCTCTTTTTAAACTAATATGCAATGATTTGACAGCTTAGGAGGTCCAGGTAAATGGAAAAAGGCTAAAAAGGTGTATAGGGAAGATGCAAGTTTGGGACTCAACATACCCCCACTGTGAAGGTGTTGCATGTCCTCATGCAACCAAAATTTTGATCATCCCCCCTTTAGTCCATGTGTTCTGAAGCTTCTGCCAGTACATCCAGTCCTCTTCTCTTCTTCCTTGGTGCTACTACCATCCTAGGCTTCCTTATCAAACATCTGAATTTGAGATTGATTAATTCCCTACTCAACTTCCTGCACTTTTTCTTTAATTTCTTGTTCTTTTTCTGCCACAGTCCCAGATGTAACATAGTGTTATCATGAATGATTTTGTCCACTTTGCTTTGTAGGAATTTACGGGGTAAGTTCCTCAGACAGAACACCAAAGGACACCGCTCACAAACAGATCACAGATCAATACACCAGTATTTTGACGTGGTTAAAACCCTCAAAGAGGGAAACAGTCCACGGCCTGAGCCAACGCGGCCACTTTAGGCAATTTATTAATAAAAGAATGAAAATTTACATATGCTTCTCTCATAGACGGATTACCCTACAAATGACCCTCCATGCTCTTTAAATAGAGATCATGGACCAATCAGGTGTTAAGCCACGGATCAAGTGTTGGTAATACCGAGGAGAGAATGAACCGTCGGATCACTACATATCGTGACCGTCGGATTGTAAGTTACAAAATGTACATAGTAAATAAACACACTTTACCTAACTCTATACCTAACTCTATACTAGACCAAGTTGTACTTAGCTATTTCCTATGTGTCGGAATATCCTAACATCCCCCCTTAAGAACAACTTGGGATAGGATTGAAGGATTTACAAATATGACACAATATGAGAAGGAATGAGGCACTAGAGCCTATCCCCCCTTAGTGACAACTTCCTGAACTCCAACCACAAATCGAAGTTTAGTGAACTTCGCCTCTGTGAGAGCCTTTGTAAAGATGTCTGCAACTTGATCATCTGTTGAACAATATTGCACTTCAAGAACATGGTCATGAATGAGCTTTCTGATGAAGTGCATGTGCAGTTCAATGTGTTTGTTGCGCTGATGTTGGACTGGATCTTTGCATAGTTGAATGGCACTTTGATTATCACACCAAAGTGTAGTCGGATGCTGCTGCTGAAAGCCAAACTCTGACGGGATCTGACGAAGCCACAAGGCTTCCTTACTAGCTTCTACGGCACCACGATACTCTGCTTCTGCTGAAGAAAGAGAAATGGCACCTTGTTTCTTGCAAGCCCATGTAATAGGTCCTGAACCAAGAGTGAACACATAACCTGCAGTAGACTTCCGATCATCAGGGTCACCAGCCCAATCGGAATCAGTGAAACCAACCAATAGAGGAGCTGCGGCACTATAATGAATCCCAAACTGAACTGTACCTCGAACATAACGAAGTATTCTTTTCACTGCTTTCCAATGACTTTCATGTGGGTTTTGCATAAACCGAGCAACAAGGCCAACGACAAAGGAAAGGTCAGGACGAGTATGGGTTAGATACAAAAGTTTTCCTACAAGTTGACGGTATAAGGTAGCATCAACTTCAGGAGAAGTACAAGTGACTGAAAGTTTGACTCCAGACTGAAAGGGAGAAGGGGCTGGCTTACAGTCTTCCATGTGAAAATGACGTAGAATATCACATGCATACTTGGACTGAGAAAGGGAAATACCTTCCTTGGATTGCAAGACTTGAAGACCGAGAAAATAATGTAAGTGTCCTAAGTCTGTCATTTCAAACTTCCTTTTAAGGCTAGACTTCACATGGTTTATAAGGTTGGGATCACTACCAGTCAGGATAAGATCATCAACATAAAGAACAAGAATGATAAGAGACTTGCCCACTTTCTTGGTGTAGACAGTATTGTCAGAGTGACACCTAGAAAAGCCATTTTCTAAAAGAAAGTTATCCATTTTGGCATACCAAGCTCGACGAGCTTGCTTGAGACCATAAAGGGATTTCTTAAGCCGACATACAAGGCTGGAGTCTGTTTGTATAAAGCCAATAGGTTGTTCCATATAGATTTCTTCATGCAAGTCCCCATGCAAGAAGGCGGATTTAACATCCATCTGATGGACTTCCCATTTGAAAGAGGCAGCAAGGGAAAGAACAAGGCGGATAGAGTTCATTTTGGCAACAGGGGAGAAGGTTTCAGTATTAGTCAATGCCTTCAACTTGTGAAAAACCCTTAGCAACAAGACGAGCTTTATGTTTATCAACTTTCCCATCTGGTCCATACTTGGTTCTGTAAACCCATTTGCATCTAACAAGTTTTCGTCCCTTTGGTAGAGGAACAAGATCCCATGTATCATTTGCCAATAATGAATGATATTCTTCATTCATAGCTGCTTCCCAATCTGGATAGCCTGAAGCTTCTGCAAAAGTGTCAGGATCATAATTCACTGAAGCTTGAGCCAGTAAAGAAGAGGCTCTCTCGAACTGAGAACGTGTACGTCGCTGATCTGTAGGATCATCGACAAGATCACCTGCTGCATCCCGAGTAGCACGGACCCATTTTGGAACCTGAGGCGCTGAAGGAGGATCCTGAGAAGGTGGGGGAGGATTTTCATCCTCGCTTTCATCATCTGAAGAAGAAATATTTTCAAAAGTAGAAGAGATAGGGAGAGGTGGTACATCCGCCGAACTAGGCTCGCAGGCCGATATATTTTCAACAAACTTTACATCTCTTCTAATGATAACATTTTTGGACTTAAGTGGAATAAGTCTATATCCTTTGACATCTTCAGAATATCCAACAAAAATACATTTTTCACTCTTAGGTTCTAAAGCTTTATGTTTCTCATCTGGAATATGGGCCCATGCTTCACTTCCAAAAACACGAAAGTGACTTACATCTGGTTTGATTGAGCTCCATGCTTCTTCTGGAGTGATATTCTTGAAAACCTTAGTAGGAGTGCGATTTATTATGTAATTTGAACAGTTAATTGCTTCTGCCCAAAAATTAAGACTAAGTCCTTTAGATTGAAGCATACAATTAGCCATTTCCTTTAAGGTGCGATTCTTCCTTTCAGCTACACCATTTTGTTGTGGAGTATATGGAACAGTATGTTGCATTTGAATTCCATTCTCAGTGCAAAAGTTGATGAATGTGTTTTTAACATATTCTCCGCCGTTATCAGATCTTAGCTTAAGAATTTGATGTCCAGATTGTTTTTCAACAAAGGCCTTAAAGGCCAAGAACATGTTAAATACTTCACTCTTGAGTTTTAAGAAGTATACCCAAGTGCGTCTAGAGAAATCATCAATGAATGTTAAGAAATACTTGTAGCCAGAGAATGAAGCAACTGGAAGTGGACCACATAAATCACTATGCACGAGCTGTAAAGGGGCTGAGGCGTGCCAAGAGGCACGTTTTTCAAAACTGTCCCGATGATGTTTTCCGAGTACACATCCGGAACAAACACCATCTCTGCAAGATACCATTGGAAGACCTGTCACCATATTTTCTTTACATAGATTCTGAAGAGAGCGATAGTTTAAGTGACCAAATCGCTCATGCCAAAGTTTGCTCACTTCATCATTATGAGCAACAAACACTGAGGGAAGATTTGATGACCCAAAGTTGTGAAACTTATACAACCTTGTAGAATCATCAGCAATGCCAGTAGCTAAAATCTGTCTATCTCTTAGGTCCTTAATTACAACATCGTGAGGTGAAAATTCAACGATTTTACCTTCACCTGAATGGGTTATCTGATATACAGATAGAAGGTTGCAGGATAAGGTTGGAACACATAATACATCATTAAACTGACCAGTGTCTAGATGAACAGTTCCAGTCCCTACAACACTAAGAGATCTATCATCACCAACATATATATTTTTGGTGTTACAATCATTTAAAGAAGAAAACATGGCTTTGTTTTTGGCCATGTGATAAGAAGCTCCAGAATCAATGAGCCACTCATGAGAATGAGAAGAAGAAGATACATTTAGTGCATAGCCAGACCGAGATGCTTGATAACCACATGCAGAAAGTGCCATTCCTGAAGATGAAGTTGAAGTTGAAGATTGCTCCAAATGGATGTTATGCTTCTTCATTGCTGCTTCCAAGGCTTCCATCTTCTTAAAGCATTTGGATTCTAAGTGGCCATCTCGATTACAAAAGTTGCAATGTCTATCAGTCTTCTTCCATTTGTTTTTATTTGTCTTATCATTTTGTTGAAATGATTTTTCATTTTGAGGCGGAAATTGCTTAGGACCCTTGTTTGGTTTAAGACCATTCTTTTTAAGATACGACTTCTTAGGATTCTTTGAATTTGGTTGTTGCTGGGCGGCTAACGCTTTCTTAGAAGAGTTTCCAAGATGAAGAAGACCAAGGTGTAAGAGTTTTTCTTGTTCTCTTATTAAAGAATCACAAAAGGAATCAAAGGAAGGGGACTTGTAGGTTTGTCCTTCAGAAATGAAGGCTTCTCTTGTAGATGGAAGGTGTAAAAAAAAACACAGAATAGGTTGGTCCCAACTTAGTAAGAATAGAGTAGATAAGGCTACTATCTTCTTTCTTAACCTTAACACCTTCCAAGAGAAGTCTAAGGGTCTTGAACTTGGACAAAAAATCTTCAATGCAAGAAAAATTATTAGGGTCCAATGTAAGCAATTCATTTTCAAGTTGATGGGCTTTAAGTTCATTTTTAATTCCAAAGACTTTAGTGATCTGTTTCATTGTTTCATCAGGAGTATCAAGTTCTGCAATATGGAATCTAAGATCTGGAGAAATAGACATCCCTATCAACCCACGCGCTTGGTCTTGCCTATTTTCCCATTTAGCTGCCTTGTCTTCATCTTTTGGTTTGGTCTCTTGGCCTGTGGCCATTCTGTAAAGACCTTTACTTCTAAGTAAATCCACAATGTAGGACCACCATTGGAAGTAGTTAGTGTTGTCAAGAATAACTTGGCATGGACTTTCCATTTTTTTTAAAAATTGAAGCTATAGATGCTGAAACTAAGTGTTTCAATGGAAAGATCTCGAAAAATTAGACTGTTTCAAAAAAAACGGTTCTGAAAACGGCTTCCGGATGAAGAAGTTATGGCTTTTTGAAGAAAATTTGATGAAGTCGCCGACAAAGTGCGGGAATGTGTAGAAATGAAAAATCCGCCCCTACAAAATGGAGACTTGAACCCAAGACCTCTACTCTCATAAATTAGCTTTGCACCAAGTGAGCTATACAAAAAGTTTGAGAGAGAGAGAGAGGGGGGTGAATGCTTTGAGTTGCGTGCTTGCTTTGAGAAAGCTCTTTTTCTCTATAAAACAAAAAACACAAAACCCAACACGGACATACAAAAAAAAAACGAACCTTGCGGCTCGAAGTTAGCTTTAGCCGGAAACTAAATATTTTCCTCAATGTTTCTGATTTTCCGAGATCACACTAAGGCGCAGCGGAAAAGAGCATACGCATGAGAAAAATCCTTCCTTTCTGTTTCTGATTTGCCCAGATCGCACAGAGTAGCAGGGCAAAGAGCATACGCAGAAATGAAAGGTATAGATCCGGTAATAAAAAAGGCTAAATAAACCGAAAACCGAAATAAACAAAGAGAAAATAACTGTAAACTGCAAATAAACACTGTATACCTCCAGATCTTAAAAATGACGCAGCTAAGGCTACCGGAAACCTTTTCGCGTGAAACGAAAGGGGTTCCTCACTGGAACAGATGCTCCCAACACAACAGAGCAGTCCTCTCGGCCCGAAAGCAGTTAGAAACAGTAGATCTAGGAAACGGTAGTCGGATGCAATTCTACCGGCTTCAGATTTGGATCACCAACGGACGCGGCCCTCAAATAGCTCTGATACCATGTAAGAATTTACAGGGTAAGTTCCTCAGACAGAACACCAAATGGCACCGCTCACAAACAGATCACAGATCAATACACCAGTATTTTGACGTGGTTAAAACCCTCAAAGAGGGAAACAGTCCACGGCCTAAGCCAACGCGGCCACTTCAGGCAATTTATTAATAAAAGAATGAAAATTTACATATGCTTCTCTCATAAACGGATTACCCTACAAATGACCCTCCATGCTCTTTAAATAGAGATCATGGATCAATCGGGTGTTAAGCCACGGATCAAGTGTCGGTAATACCGAGGAGAGAATGAATCGTTGGATCACTACATATCGTGACCGTCGGATTGTAAGTTACAAAATGTACATAGTAAAGAAACACACTTTACCTAACTCTATACTAGACCAAGTTGTACTTAGCTATTTCCTGTGTATCGGAATATCTTAACATGCTTTGTTCCTTTAATGCTTCATTTTCTTGTTTAATGTGCCTGTTTAAAACCTCCAATTCAAACACTTCTTGTTTCAATGATTGGACTTGTGCTTCTTGTGCTATGTGAGGCAGAGTGGATGATGTGCTCGGGCCTGCAGCTGTTTTCTCTAAGGATTCGAGGTAATCATACACCTCTTGCTGATTTGGATCTATTTCGAGTGTTTTCCTTGGGCTGACCTCAAAGTCTTGTTGAGGAGGAGGACTGATTTCTAATTCTGGCCGAGAAGGACTTATATCAACATCTGGAGGACTGGTTTCAATATTTGGCTGAGGATGAGGTGGGCTACGGCCAGCTGGAGGTTTCTCGGGTGTTTCCCCACCCAAGTCAATGAAGTGGGGTCCTTTTACTTGTGTTTTCCTCCACTTTCCTCTAAGCCTGCTGCTTCTTCTTAAATACTGTGGGCTAGTACTCTCTTCTTCCATACTCTGTTTTCCTTTTTCTTTCTTCTTGGCTGTAGCAGCTTGTTTTCGAAGATGCACTAGTCTCTCAGACAACACTTGATAGTCTTCCTCTACAGATGGTTCTGGTGATTGGTAGACATCTTCTATGCTCCTTTTTCCTTTCAATTTTCTCTGTTTTCTATCCTTAGTTCTTTCCTCCTCTTTTTGACCAACTTCTTTAGTTTTGCGAATAGGAGAGTCTTGAATTATTGCACTTTTCTCTTTTCTCCTACTCTTTGGTGTTTTTGGTGCACTGCTTTCAGGTGCCTCAGATGGCTCTTGAAAGTAGTTTCTTACTAAAAACCGTTCCCAGGTATCTTTGTTTTTCTTCAATTGGTCTTCAATTAGAACCCTCACAAGCCCATGTGGTTCTATGTCTTCTATGTTCTTTTGGACTGTTGTGCACATCTTTTTCAAGCTCAGCAATAAGAAGTAGGGCAGATTAAGGGTTTGGTTCTCTAAGAAGTTCATCAATAACCGAGTATGATACATGTACATTGCTCCAAAACGGCCTTCACAAGTAATGAACTTTTGAATGATTAACAGTAAGCTGGCCCACTCTTCTTTTAATGCATGAACAGGAATTCCTTTTGTGAATACAGTTACGTCCATACCTGGGTTACGTAATATGACTCTCCATGCCTGCTCGTCCAAACTTTTGTTTTTAAACCAACGTTCACCTTCCTGGGGCAGGTCTGTAGCAACTGCTATGGATGCTTCGGTGACTGTGAACTTAAGGTCTCCAATTTCCACCACCTGGCCGTTGAAAGACCTTGCAAAAGCTTTTGTTATCTCCTTATTGTGGCCCTTAAATTTTTGAATGAAACGTAGCCATTTTGCCTTCTTCAACAAGTCTTTTACTTGAGGGTATCCTTCTAAGAACTTGGGCCCTTCCGGTTCTACCCTCAATAACTGACCCATCCTTTTGTTTGAAATTCAACTGCATGTGAGGGGTTTAGCAGAGGTAAGACGACTAGGTTACGAGGTTTATGGAGAAAAAAAACAGTGGCTGAAAATGGAAGCTGGAGAATAGGTAACGGGAGTGTTCAGGGACTGTAAGCGGAAACAGAGGATAGGCAGCCGAGGTGAGTTCACGAAATGGAGTGGAGGCGTATGTGAACGAGGTGGTAATGTAGTTGTGGCTTCAATAGAATGGCAGGGGAGTGAAGTGAACCCGGAATTTTTAAACTGAACGGCTGCGTAGGAGATGTTAACACATTTATGAAATCTCTGCGGAAATTATGCGGTGGAGAGGAGCCGTAATTAAATAGGTCACATCTCATGATTACAAGTGGGGTGTGAAAATGCAATCAACTACGAGTTAAACCCGAGAATTAATCATGAGACCGTTTAGGGAATAAATGCATGGTTCATGGAGGAATGTCATGAAATGGTAATGGAGCTATCGTGGTAATCATTGCATATAGTGGAGCTTTAAGGTTTAATAACTATGCAAAATTGTGCCTTTGATTGCTATTTGAAAGAAATTTTTACTCATACCTTGGAATCTTTGCCATTTGTTGTCCATTAGCCCTTAATCAACTGCTCCTTATTGATGTCTTTAGATGCTCCATGTCTTCATAACATATGCTCAGTCATACCTGCATTTTCATGATTATTGAACTAACATCTTGACTGTTAATTTGAAAAACAGAGTGGTGGCTGCGGAAACTGCTTCTGGCTGCGGAAACTGATTCCAGCTGCGGAAACTGACACAGCAACCACTTGGCTGAATAAAGATAGTTAGATAATAACTAACTGAATGGAAATGGTCATGAAAGACTTTTATTGATGAAATGGAATGAAATGGATGAAATGGAGTGGAGTGGAATGAAAATGAAATGGAGTGAAAATGGGAAAGAAAGAGAGATTTTTTTTTTAAATATAGGGTGTCAGGTGTTCCTGATTTTCACTAGTGGAGTGGAATGAAAATAAAATGGAGTGAAAATGGGAAAGAAAGAGAGTTTTTTTTTTTTAAATATAGGGTGTCAGGTGTTCCTGATTTTCACTCTATATTTTCTGTGTAAATCAGTGATTGGTTTTCGGACTTATACAATTATTTATTTATTTTTTTATTCTTTTATTTTTTTTTTAACAGAAAGGAACAAAGGCTAGGCTGGTGGAGAAGAAGGATTCTTCTTCACCAACCTTATTGCAGAATTCCCTTGATACAATTTAACAAATTCCTCTTTTGAGAGTGGCTTTATGATAAATCTTTAATCTGTGGCCATTCACAATAAGAGGAGTTTGAAATTCATCAATGGTCTTGATTCTTACCGCTCCATTGCTAAAGACTTTGTCAATCTCATATGGCCCAAGCCAATGGGTCTGAAATTTACCTTTGAAGTCTTTAAACTTGGAATCAAATAGTAATGCCCAATCTCCCTCTTGAAACTTTTTCTCTTTGATGTATCTGTCATGCCACTTAGCTCTTTGATGTTGAACTAGATCAGTTCTTAGGATTGCTTCTTGTCTGATCTCATCCAACTCATTCAACTGCTCCATTCTGTGCTTTTGGGCTTCTGATAGATCCATCCCCAACTGAACTGCCATCTTGAAAGTTTTGACTTGAAACTCAATGGGAAGCAGGACTTCTTTCCCATAAACAAGTTCATAGGGAGAATGTCCTGTTGTATTCCTCCATGTAGTTCTGTAGGCCCATAAGGCTTCAGGAAGCCTTTCTACCCAATCTCTTCTGTGTAGATGAACAGTTTTGGTGATGATGCCTTCAATAACTTTATTTGTAGACTCCACTTGGCCATTTGCTTGCGGATGGTAAGGAGTAGATTTTTTGTGCTTGATTTTGTATTCTTCCATCAGCTTTTCCATCATGTTGGATGTAAATTGACTTCCCTGATCTGTCACAATTTCTCTTGGGACACCAAAGCGAGTAAAAATGTCCTCATAAAGAAAACTAACTAAATTTTCAGTAGCAGAAAGTAATGCTTTGGCTTCTACCCATTTAGTGACATAATCAGTACATACCAATATATACTTCTTTTGTTTAGATGGTGGATTAATGGGTCCAATGAAATCTAAAGCCCATTTTTCAAAGGGTTCGATGAGTACCCGTGGTTGTAATGGCATTTCATTTGAAAGAGTCGGTTTCCCTACTCTTTGGCAGCTGTCACACCTTTTGACATATTTTTTTGTATCTTTGAAGAGGGAAGGCCAATGATATCCTAAAGAAAGGATTTTATAGGCCATCATTTTGTTAGCAAAGTGTCCACCGCATGGTTCATCATGACATGCTTTGAGGATGTCAAACATTTCATGTTCCCTAACACATCTTCTCATCACACAATCTGGCCCTGTTTTAAACAATTCGTTAGAAATCCATGAATATTTTGAACTCTCCTGAAGAATTCTTCTTCTTTCACTAGGAAATAGATGTGAAGGTAGTTTCCCTGTAACCAAATAGTTAGCAATATCTTCATACCAAGGAGTCTTAGTAGTTACTGCAAATAAATATTCATCTGGAAACTTATCCTCTACAGGAGAATCTTCTTTAGTATTTTGGATCCTAGACAAGAAATCAGCTACTGTATTTTGTTTCCCTGGTCTATCCAACACAGTAATATTGAATTCCTGTAAAAGTAAGAGCCATCTTGTAACTCTACCATTAGTAACAGGTTTGTTCATTAGATATCTAATCGCAGAATGATCAGTATGGACAAAAGTTTCATAGCCTGTTATATAATGTCTAAACTTATTGATTGCATGAACAACAGCTAAGAACTCTTTTTCAGTCACAGTATAGTTCAACTCAGTGGGAGTCAAATTTTTACTGGTATAGTAAATGGCATAAGGAACTAAATTCTTTTGACCCAACGCAGCTCCTAGAGCTGTATCTGAAGCATCTGTAGAAATATGGAAAGGAAGTTTCCAATTTGGCCCTCTCAAGATGGGTGCTTCAGATATTCTTGTTTTCAAAGTTTCAAATGCTGATTGACAATCAGGATCCCATTTGAATTCACAGTCTTTTAAAAGTAATTTGAAGAGTGGGATGCTATTTTGGTGAAGTTTTCTATAAATCTTCTATAGTACCCAGTAAATCCCAGAAAACTTCTAACATCTTTTTGACAATTTGGAATAGGCAACTTGGAGATGAGTTCAACTTTTGATCTATCAACTTTAATCCCATCCCCTGAAATGTGATGTACCAAAACAATACCTTCAGTAAACATCATAAAACATTTTTCATGACTCAATGAAAGGTTTGTTTCTTTACATCTCATAAGGATTTTTTCCAAATTCTCTAATGCCTCTTCAAATGAATTACCATAAACTGTAAAATCATCCATATAAACCTCTACACAATCATGGATTAGATCAAAAAAGATTCCTAGTACTTCCCTTTGAAATGTTGCAGGTGCATTACATAATCCAAAAGGGAGCACTCGGTAAGCAAAAGTTCCCCATGGACAGGTAAATATGGTCTTATCTTGATCTTCAGGTGCTACCTGAATTTGATTATAGCCACTAAAACCATCCAAAAATGAAAAGTACTTTTTGCCTGCTAGAGTATCTAATACCTGATCAATAAAGGGCAAAGGAAAGTGATCATTCAAAGTTGCTTTATTCAATTCCCTGTAATCAATGCAGACTCTCCATTTACCATTCTTTTTAGGTACTATAACCAAAGGAGAAACCCATCGGCTATCTGAAATTGGATAAATGAAGTTTACATTGAGTAATTTTTGGAGCTCTTCTTTCACTATCTCCCTAAGGTTTGGATTCATCCTTCTCTGAGGTTGTCTGATTGGTCGACTATTTTCCTCGATGTAGATGTGAAGAATGCAAGTCTTAGGGTCAATACCTTTCATATCGGTATACTCCCATGCAAATGCAGTAGAATGTTTTTGCAAGATTTTGGTTAGCTCTCCCTGTTGTGATTTTTCCAAGTTTTTGTTGATATTCAATGTTTTACCTGGAAAAATCTCAATGGCGAAACTACCAAACTCTTCCATAGAGTAAAGAGACATTTGTCTAGATGATAGATACTCAATGTCAGAATCTAACTGAAATTGTGTGTGGTCATATTCTGAAGATGTTTCAAAATTTTCTAATGTGTTCAGAATTTGACTATCTTCACTGATTTCAGAAATGGTAAAGACAGGTTGTATAGTGTCCTCATCATCGACCCATTCATTATCTCCTACTTCTGTAATTGCTTTCGCTGGAGGATACAAATTGAATTATTTTGTCGAATTACCATCAGAAATATACATATCCCCAGATCTACAACTGATAAAAGCATCAGCTGTGGCTAGCCAAGGTCTTCCTAAGATGAGTGGGTGCCCTCCTAGATTACTCTTGGGAGTTAAAAACATGAAATCTATTGGATATTCCCAAGAATCTAAGGAGACCAAAATGTTTTCTAATACACCATCTGGTTTGATAATTGATCGATCTGCAAGTTGCAATAGAGTAGGTGTAAAAAGAGGATTAGGAAGTTTTAGCTGTTCCATAGTATGTCTACTCATAATGTTGATAGCAGCCCCTAAATCAATCAATGTATTTGGAATTTCTACCCCATTGATATGTGTTTTGACAATTGGACTACCGGGATCTACATACTTCTGCATGGTAATTTTTCCCATCATGATATCTGCAATTTTTCCTACCAGGTGGATTCTTTTTGTATCTCTTGGTTTCCTTCCTGGTCTTTTGAGACTCAACTCCTTTATTGTTTTTGCTAGAATAGGAATCTCTCTAATGGCTTGTAGCAAGGGAATCTTGATACAAACACTCTTTAATTCATCTAGAAAATCATAGTCAGGCAACAATATTTGTTTTTCCACTCCTTTGTCAATTTGTAATCTTTCAGGAAAATGAGGTGTGGATGAAGATGCAGGTTCCTCAACTATAGGAGTTGTGGGGGTTGACTCTTTTTCTTTTTCTTTTTGAGTGCTTGGGTTTTGAAGAGATGCTTCAGAACCTTTATTGGCTTCAAGAGAATCTTCCTCAGAAATGCTTTGCTTTTGAGCATCTATAGAAGGTTTTTCTAAAACTCTACCAGATCTGAGTTGTACATCATTGAGAGGAACAATCATATAGGTAGGAAATTGTTGTCCTTCTACCATGTAAGCATTTTGAGGGTTTTTATTATTGGGGTTTGGCAATGGCTGGGAAGGTAGTTGATTTGTCTTTTGTTGGAATGGAAGCAAGAGTTGGGAATTTGGATTTTGTTGAGAAGGTTGTTGTTGTTGTGGAAATGGCAATGAAAGTTGTGGATTTTGATTTGGAAGTTGTGGAGCTTGTTGATTTTGAAAAGATGGAGGATATTGATAGAATTGAGCAAATCTCCCATAAGGATTTTGCATACCTTGTACCCATGATTGAAATGGATTTTGAGGTTGGGACCAAGGTTGTTGCCAAGGATTCCAATTTGGTGGGGGTTGAAAGTTCGTGGGGTTGTTAAACCCTTGATTTTGTTGCCCCTGCCAAGGTCTCCTTGAAACAAAGCAGAGAGACTCAATTGAATTTGGGTCTTCTTGAAAGACAGCTTTGAGCCCAAGAATTGAAGGACAATCCTTGGTCTCATGGCTTTCTGAACAAATCATACATGTGTCTACAACTTTTGCATCCAAGGGGCATTCCCTTAGAGCATGTTTCTTCCTACATTTTGGACAAAAGATGGCCAAAGCTTCAGCTTCTACTTTCTACTTGTTTTGTATCTTAAGGGTGTCTAGTTACTCACTAAGGCTCCCTAAAATATCAGTTTTGAACTCATCAAGCATGTTGCCAATCTCAGCCCTACTTACTGATCCAGTTGCAGATTTGTTTGCTCTAATGAGAGAAGGATCTCTAGGCCCTTTTCCAGTTTTAGATTTTACCCTTGAGAGATGGACACATAGCTCTGCTATATCATGAAGTGGAAGTTGAGATATATCCCATTTTCCCATCATGTTCCAAATATCTATCCATTCATCTCTAATGGCTTTCAATAGAAGGGCTTTCGAGGTTTCCTCATCTAGGTTATTCATTTTTGCTCTTTTCAGGTTGTATTGAAATCTTTCAAGTAAATCCTCCAAGTTTTCATCTTCTTTTTGCACCATTTTGAATACCTCATCCTTATGATTGGTGGGCATACAATAGTCCAGGTATCTATCCAAAAATGTTTGTTTCATATCATTCCAAGTCCTAATAGATTGAGTGACTAATCCCATGAACCATTTTAGAGCAGCTCCCTTCAATGTTGAAGGAAACAATTTGAGTTTTTGAGAGTCTTCCATATAATCATAAGTTCGGCACACGACTTCAAACTCAAATAGAAATGTTTCAGGATCCTCACTTCGCAACCCATAAAAGTTTGGGAGGACAGATGGTGAGATGTTTTTCATTGTTGTTCGAGATTCCTCATCAACTATAGGAAATCCAAATGAGTTATCTCCATCCCTATTTCCCCTGTTGTTACCTCTACCTCCTCCATTGTTTCCTCCTCCTCTACCTCTACCCCTACCTCCTCCAAATCTGTTTACTACTTCCTCTGTCATGATAGTTTCCTCAGAGATTTCTGAGTCCTCTGGTTCTTCTATTAATGGCGAACGAGGAGGAATTTCTCCCTCTTCTTCTTCAGGTGATTCTACTTCCTCGATTACAATTTGTTTTCCTGTAGAAGTAAAGAAAGGGTCTTTTCCTAACTCAGATTCGGTGGATAGTGTGGGAGAGTCTCCTAATTTAGCTGTTGCCCCTTGAATTCCAGGAATCCTAAGGCTAGGAGTGTGAGTTGGAGATGATGGAGGTGTATCTTGTCTATGCCTTGAAGTAGATGAAGTTGTAAAAATTGAACTCTTGGCCCTAGCTATAAACCTTCCCCTGAAATCTCTTGCTTTATGCATGTCATTTTTTATTTTTCTTCAAGTCGGGCTAATAATTCTCTTTCTGATCTTCCAGATCACTCTAGGTGCAAGAAGAGAGCATACTCAAGAAATTATTGAACCAATAACTCTCTTTTCTAATCCTCCAGGTCACACTAGGTGCAAGAGGAGAGCATACTTTGAGAAGTTATCAATTTTTACCTTCCTTGAAATTTTCTTGTTTTTTTTTTTAAGAAATTGGCTACCTAGTTTCACTTCCCCAGCAACGGCGCCAAAATGTTTGGTCAATTTAGAGTGTCCTAAATTGCTATATTAATTGTCAATCCGGGAGTCGTAAACTGCTGAAGTGAGGTGCACTATATATGCAAGATAACCGATTTCTTACTTTTTGTCGTTTTTGATTTTTGGTTTGTTTTTGGGTTTATCTTTTGTTGATTCCCTAATGTGAGATGGAAATTCTAAAAGTCAAGTATGGATATAAGTATTCAAGGCAATGGTGACCTTTAAAATGATTTCCAAACTTCAAAGTTTCCAAAAAGGTTTTAAAACTTGCAATGATGAAATCAATTCCTAAGAGAAAATAAAAATGTACCAATATTCTAATTAAGCCAAACAGTGAGCTAGTGACTATGAAACCCAGTATCCTTGCTGCTGTATAAAAAGAAACTGAACTCAAAGAAATTCAAAAACTGCAAGCAAAGTAAACTAAAATCATATTACATCAACTCATATTCTGACCCCTCACCATTTGACTCGCTCTGGCTTTAGGAGGTAATCATAAACAAATTGAGCAATCTGATATCTAATTTGCATAAAATGAAACTAATATTAAACTACACACTCATACTCCAATCCCTCACCATTTGACTCGCTCTGGCTATAGGAGGTAACTGAAAATGACATGAGCAATTCAATAACTAACTTGCAGAAAAATAAACTAATATCAAACTATGCATTCATACTTCAATCCCTCACCATTTGACTCGCTCTAGCTATAGGAGGTAACTGAAAATGACATGAGTAATCTAATATCTATCTTGCAGAAAAGTAAATGAACAAAACTGAAAGAAATAAACAGTGTTGGAATTAGAACTAAGAAAATAAATCAGCAAAAGGACAAGATAATTCCATGTCAGTAGTCATTATAAAGCTATGTGCAAATGCCCGGGCTGCCTATTAGAACCTGAAATAAAGACACTGATCAGTTAACAGCATTAGAAAGCATAAAAACTATGGACAGCAATCAACATGAATACCATAAGCAGTGTAATATATACAAGTAAACAATTATGGCATCAAGAACGTAAAGGAATAAAGCATGAAACTATACAGCAATTACAAAACCTTGGTGTGTACAGGGGCCCTTTGCACAACCTCGGTCAATCAGCAATCAACCACGAATTGAACTTATAAACAGTGTCTTCTCATGTATTAAAATGCAGTCATAACATAAGGATAAAGTCACGGCACAGTGGGCTCGTAAATAGTCAAAATTACATTCAAAAAGCTAGCTAATATGCGTATGAGAACGCTTTATTTATAACAGAGGATGACACAACTACTTTCCTAAAATCTGCGCTGATAAAAAGACACGTGAATAACCATGTCCAGAAATCTAGCATTATGGTAACCGTGGAGATTAAATCCAAGGAGGGTCACTGTTAGATTCGGTTCATGGAGCAATCCCCAGGTGTTAACACGTCTCCTGAGATTTAGGAACGGCCACACAAGTCTTCACGTGGTGAAAAACAGAGTTCTGCCACCGTAAAACTCTTAGGTTGACCACCGCTTGACTGTCTTTGACCACGGCCTTCTGTGAGGGATTCGGCTAAACCAATAGGACACGGTCCATGTCCACATCATTTGCAACTTGCCCATGTGGCCGGATTCGCCTGTAGACACCTGTAACATAGACTTCAACAAAAAGGCTGCGGAAAGTTGAGCTAGCTGCGGAAAGTGACAAGATTCCACAGCTGAATGAGCAAAAATCTAGATCAAACAGCAGTCACAAGACATAGTTAGGAAACCATTTTATATGCTCTTTTTAAACTAATATGCAATGATTTGACAGCTTAGGAGGTCCAGGTAAATGGAAAAAGGCTAAAAAGGTGTATAGGGAAGATGCAAGTTTGGGACTCAACAACTACTGCCAACACTACTCTACACTACAACTGATCTCATGTTGTTGCTGCAACTGCAACTGAGAATGTAAAACTCTAAATCAATTGTCCCTGTACTAGCTTTGCTACTGTCTCCTGAGTCTTTGACTGCAACTAGCCTCTACATTGTCTACTAAGTCCCTCTGCACCCTGACTGGTTATGCGCCCCTCAATAACTGACTGCAACTAGTCTTGCAACTGTCCCTCAAGATTTGACTGTGCCAAGTTGACATTGATCCATCTGCTACTGAAACTGTGCACCCTATAGCAAAGGTGATGGTCCCTTTGCAACAAACTGGAACTGCTCTGACTGATCTCCTTGTTGCAATTGTGTTGGACCCTACCCATCTAGCACACTCGAGTCTCATACTCTTCCACCTGGATCTAGTGCCCCACTATCTCCTTTTGAGCCTTGTCCCTTATTGGAAAATTGCTTTGCTTTGCAACTCGCACTTGCTCCGGCACTTATCTCCGGCAACTGGAAGTCGATCTATTGCCCAGATCTGCATTTTGGCTAACTCGTATGGCCTGCTCTAGCAATCTTGTACGGCCATCTCTTGAAAGCTGCAAAATCTGCGAAACTCAAATAAACTTGAGAAAATAAACCAAGAAACTCCCTCTCTTTCTTGCAGTCCTACTGCTGCTACTTACACTCCCTTCTGAAGTGTTTAGAATTGCAATCGTCTACCTCGAGATGTCCTTCTTCGACACTCATACTGTCTACTACCTCAATTGGGCAACTCGCTCAACCTTCCGAAAGTCCTTCACTGGAATCTGGCACACAATCTGTTGCTCCTGAAGTTCACACTATCTCCTAGAAACTGGATATGGAAACCCTTTGAGAAATTCCTCTGTGTTTGTTTTTTCTCATCCACCCGGCACCGATTTGCTACTATTGAACTAGATGCAAACCAACTACACCCAAATTTGCTCAATGAACTGACTGATCTGCTCACTGAAACCCTCTATCCGACAAATCCACTGCTTGCTAGCACTGCTACTGGGAAAATCGAACTTTTCCACCAGTCTGGATCTGGAAATCGAATTTCCTACCCAACAATTCTAACTGCCTTGCTCGCCTGCGCAGACCCTAAAAAATGTGCTCATAACTCCCTCTGAACCTGCACAAAATTTCTTTCTCGCTACTAAGCCTCTGATTTGATCTTCAATTCTCTGATACCATGTGAAATCTCCTTAAATTGCAGCAACTGGAAATTTATTCTTCTAACTGATAAATTATGCAGTGTATTTGCTAAGACAAACAGCGAATAAATCGCACTGCAATTTTACAAATAAAATATGTTGCAGAAATAAACTGGAAACTAAGAAAATGAGGGCACACACAATAAAATTGACACAGTTGTTTTCGGACAAATGTCCCCAAAAAAACCAATGTGGGAAAACCGGTGCAGCATTTTATTATTATTATGCAGCAGTGAAATTTATGAATACAATCTGGATGCCAAACTGGCTATCCTCAACAAATAATTTGGCCAAAATTATTAAGGGAAGTTTTCCCTTCTCCACAAGCAATCCCAGCAAAACCTGCTTTAGAAAACTAGCCCTCCAAGAGCCCTTGCGCAGGGCTCTACACAGTGTTTGCGCAAACCCTCACACGCAGGCTAAATTTGCCTCTGATCAAGTCGCCCTGCCTGTTGTTGCCTCTGGAAGTGATTCTCCATCCCTCTGGAAAATTATCCCAGCCTCCAGCAACTGAATCGACCTTTGGCTCAGCCAAATCGAACTGTCTCATTGAAGTTATCTGCACAGTCCTTGCACAGCCTCTAGTGGAATAGCTTGGCCTCTTGTTGTTGCCCCTTTGAAACTGGAAATTCCTCCAGTATTCACTTCTGTTGCTCCATCTTTGTCTCTGCGTCCCTTCTGGCTTGAACTCTTCTTCCCTACTCGACCTCTGCAACTGGATAGCTCGACCTACCAAGGAACTCAACCTCACTAGTGTGTCCTCCATCTACCCATCGAGTTGCTCTTATAATCTCTCGTTGGTGAACTAACGGCCATTGATTAGATCCCCATCAACAGCTAAGATCATCTCTAACGCGATCTGTGTGAATTTCTAAAGAATTCTCACCTTTCTCAATTAATTATTGTTAATTAATCACTTTTCCTAAGTTAGACTTAGGAAATATTTAATTATTGATCAATTAATTTAATTGAGCTATCTCTAGGTGTTTTCTCTTGAAATCTTTTTTGCGTTTTGGAAATCTTGTGCTTCTAAGCCTCTCTGACCAAAGTCGAGACTAGAACACTTGTCTGATGATACAAAAGCTAACAATGGTGCACCTGGACCCAGCAGGCCCCTAGTCGTCTTAGCACTTAGAGAGAGATGGCAACTAATCTAGGGCCCAAAGGAGGATGGTCTCGCCCTTTGACACATGGGAGGGCTAGCACCACCTTGGAAGCCCTCAACATTGCAGCAGAGATTAACACTATGACCATTTGGAGACCCTTGAGACCACATTCTGACCCCCAAGGTGATATTTAGGGCCCACCGAGAGATTTTACAGAAATGTGAAGGTTAATAATTTTAGAAGGCTTTTGAAGCTTGCTTGGCACCAAGAAGCCTCAACACATGCCTCATAGAGCCCTACACATGGATGACATCAGCATTTCGACTTGCACATGTGGGCATTTCACTTGGTTTTATGTTTTGGCTAGTGGGTTGGCTTGTAACCCAATTCATCATTGTAATTTTACTTGAGATTTAGGGGCTTTTAGGCTAATTAGGCATTGTTCCTCCTCATATAAATAGAGGAGAGGATCATCTTGTCAATCATCATCACTTGGACTTGTATAATTCTACCTCTTTGGAAATTTCAGCGTTTTGTTCTAATGGGAAAAATGTGATCTATGAAGCAAAAATTTTCTTGCGCATTTGTTCTTGTATTTGGAGAAGTCACTTTGGATCAAGAATTGGATTGTTTCATGCATATTGTCTTGTAAGTACCTCGTTTATTGCAAATTTCTGATTTTATGTTTAATGTATGGAATGAATTGATGATCTAGTGTAATTTTGTGCCCAAATTTTGCTGAAGATCAATTTATTGGAAACTAGGTCATATTATTGCATGCACTACTCGCAATATGATATGTTATTGGCAATCCCCTTGGTGATCTCATGTTAGCTCTCCCAACTGACCTTTAATCCCTCACAAAGGTGGTAGTTAGGGTTTTGATGCTAGGGCATCAAAATATCCTTACTCCTTTTCAAGATTAAATCAATTTTGAGAATCCATAGACTCCATTGACCTTAGGACTAGGCACTAGCCTTCCTTGTTGGTGATCAATTCAACATTTTATCCACAAACTTTCCTCCCTCTCTCTCTTGACCTAATTAAGCCCCCTTAAGGCCCAACGGCCAAGCAAGGGCTTAGCGTGAATTCCTAGGGAAGAGGAATTTTCAATATTGGAGAGACTAAATATCAAAAGGATAGTGGTTGGCACAAAATCACCCCTTTTGCTACGCATTCACTTCAATTTCGTCCATAAATTTCTTTGCCCTAATTGTTTGCCCTTAGGTAAACCCTAGTTTAGTTTTAGCTTCAACTTGGGGGGTGTTTTAGGGTTTCATGTTCCTTGAACTTGCTAAAACATATTGTGGAAAATCTTTTCTCTTCACCTTGACCATTGTCCATCCCAACCAATGTTATCGAAACTAAACCAGTGACCAAACCGGAAAACCTTGTGGACCGTGAACTGGTTGGAACCAGACCAGAACAGATTAAAAAGCCAGAGCAAAAAGCCGATTGACCAAAAACACATAAAATATTCAAATTTAAAGAAAAACATATATATTCATGTGCATCCATATGAAACCAAACCATTTATACACAAATAAGCAAAGGTTCTCATTTATATAGCATGCAAGGGTGCACATAACCAAAATAGCATAGAGTGAAATCCATCTCTAAACTGAAAATACATCAACAAATAGGATCTAGATGGCCTATAGCATCCCAAAAAAATCATGCTGCAACAAATACCTGCATATCATCAAAATCATTGTCTATATTGGGATTTTTGTAATCAACGCAACCCTCTAAGCATTAAGAATAGAAAAAGCATAGCATGTCAAGTCAAGATTTTGTTTGAGTGATAGGTACATTTTTAGTAGAGTCGCGATAGAGGAGTTCGACAACCAATGCCACTAACATCAAAGTACATAGAGGGCTTGGTGCTCTTGATTAAATACAAGTTCTATACCCTCGTATATGACAAAATACAATGGAAACGTTGCAATCCCCCCAATCCTAAAATCCTAAAAAACTGTTAAGTCCACTGGATTTTGAGTGGGATCTAAAATTCTACTTTCTCCATATGAAATCCAATGAGGTTGGAATCACTCTCAAACATCCTGAGTCATTTCATGGTAATGTTAAAAATTTAAGTAAAAGGATGAAAACGAAAGATAAAGGACAATGTCGAAAATGAAAGATAAGGAGAATGTCACTTTTACTTTAAAAATTTAACATTACATGAATTACATATCAATAATAGGGCCATAGGCTTGAATATCCAGTATTAAACTGGCCTAGGGAAGAATTAGAAGTGGGCCAACCAAATGTGAAACAAACAAAAAAAGGGCAAATTTTTTAAATTGGCCCACGTAGGTACAGACCGCATGGAACCAGCCCTGAACTGCGCAATTCACTGAAATAGGTCGGTTCCGCACTGAACTGGCAGATTTCGTAATGGAACCAACCAATTCAGTACTAAACAAGCCTATTCCAGTGTTGAAGCTCAAACCATACCGGTTTTGGGCCCAAACCACTCACACCGGTTCGTTCCATTGATTTCGGTCTGTTTTTTATAACATTGATCCCAACTCTCAACCTACCAATCAAGCCCTATGTCTTGTGTGAATAAATTTGGCCTCTCTATGGAAAGCGAATTTCCCTTACTCTTTGATTGGAGCCTTGTACTTAAGTTGAGTCTTTCCCTTAGGAAACTCTTGGTTGCCCTCATACCTCAAACCTAGAATATCTATTGGGTTACCATACATATACCAAGACTCCTCCCATTGATGAAATTCCATAAGGAGCAGGGGGTTTTGGCTATGGTGACATTGGGCCACTACCCCATTGTTGTCACTTGGTCTAATAATAGCCTTGTAGGGTACCCCTCTCCAAGGACTGTTAGATTTAGCGGCAACAAACCCTATAAAGGTGATCGCACTATGTAAGGGTGAGAACACCCATTTTATTATTGTACTAGCGCACCTATCTTTATTCCCCACATGGACCATTTCTCTTATGTATGCACACCTCTTTGGCCATGGCCATCATTCTTCATGGCAGTCTCAATGCATTTGCGCTCCCCAAGGCAACGTCCCACATTCTCCAAGGCAAGAAGGAGGTCCATTGCACCCACCAAGGCATGCCAAATCATCTCCAAGTCAAAGCACTCAAAACACCCTTCTCAAAATCCCATTTCAAGTGTTATTATTCAAAAAAGGGAAGGTTGACTGCTTTTGGGTAGTCTTGAGGGGTAAATTAGGCAGCATAGCACATCTTATGAGCAAGGAAAGGATCATTGCAAGTGAAGATCATTCCTATGGACCAGGATCAAGGTAAAAGCAATCAAAGTCAAGCCTTAAATCACAAAATCAAACAAATTTTGGACCAAATGAAGGAGCCAGCCACCTTTTCCTAGCTATTGGAGGTCATAAATTCCATCCCAACCAAACGATGAGCAAAAAAATCAAGTCATTGGGGCACTTTGCGCCTCCTAATTTTCCCCAAGTCAATTCAAGCCATTTCTCAAGGGAACGTTGGACCTTTAAGGCAAACTGACTCCTCCTTGAAGCAGGTCGAGCCTCTCCAAGTGGGACGTCAACCTCTTTTTAGAGGGTTTCAAACATTGCCAAGTTAAATCTCATAATGACTTAGTCTCCAAGTTTATTGTGGATGACAAGTCAACCTTTCTTTAAGGTTTCTTAAACATTTTCTAAGGAGCAAGGGGAGAGGAGATGTTGAGAGCCTCTTCTATAAATAGAGAGCTTACTCTCCTCCCAAATCGTTGTGAAATGTTGTGATCATTTTTGCCATAATTTAGTTATTTTCATGAAGCCTTGGTGTCAACTTGGAAGTCACTTTTTCTTGGCTATTCTACATATATTTCAAAGGCAATTTTGTGTCAATTCAAGAATACTACAAGGTTATCAAGATCAATCCATTTGAAAAGCAACTTTGTCAATTAGAAGGAGAGATGTATAGGGTAAATCTCTCACTTTTCCTTTGTTGGTGTGAGGTGAGGATTCAATTTCCTTGTTGGGCCATACCCTAAGGTTCCTCAACAAGGGTTTGATTTTATTCCATTCCATAGTTGATCTTATGGTTGAAGGCTTTCAACTTGGCAGGATCCCTTCTAGCAGGGCTTGATTTCATAACTTGTCTTGATTAGACAAATAAGTAGTTGAACTTCTAGGGTTCTACCTCTTTGCCCTAATCCACAAGCATTGAATAACCAACTTTATCAGGGGCATCGATCTTGACCCCAATAGCCCTAGTGGAGATAAGGCACTCAAGCCCTAATCCAACAACCAACCATTTTTTACAAAATTCAAGTTCTTCTCTTGTATTTATTTATATTATTGAAAAAACCCTAAAATAGGAAAATACCATCAAAAATAAAAAAGTAAAACCATGGAAAATCTTTGTTATTTATTGTCTAAAAGAAAGTTCATGGATTATATTTTTGATCTAGACAATTTGTTTGGAAATTTTGCCATATTGATAATCTAGAGGCCCAAAGAGAAACAACCCTCTTGTTTTATGCTTTCAAGGACTATCTAACATCATTTTCAGGGTTTCGAACGTGCCCTCACAATTTTGAAATTTGGTTACAGCAATATTTTCTCAAGGATTGGTAAGTCTCCTTGCCTAGCATTTTGTGAGAGAGGTTGTTCCTAAGCCCTTAAAGTCCTAGTTTTATTTCAACTGTGTTTTAACTACATGTTATCAATATTTTGAAATGTTTAAAGCTGCCCTAAACGCTGCAAAAGGTTTCATCTTGATTAGATATTTTCCATTTTTTACCCTGGGCCCTAGGAGGATTGGACCCCTTTTCATGCAAGTTTGGATCAGATTGTTGTAACCTACCATTCACTTGCATTTTTATCATTATTGAGCTGTAGTTTCACACTTATTTCAGTACCCAAGCTCAAGCACCCAAGGATCCATTACCCTAGTGCATTTCCACACTTCCAGATTGCTTCAAGGACACACCAAATCTAGTATTTCTATGTTTTCTAGTTATTTTGCAGATCTGGATGTGTAGGACACCAGTAAGCTTCTCCAAATTAGGTTGCAAATCACGTGGCAACCAAGAACAAATCATGTCACTTGATGTATGTACATTTCCCTCACTGTTAGGCATCAAAGGTAACCATTTATTGGGTATTTTGACTGAGTTTTGTATGGTAGTTCATATTTCTACAATTATCATTTATATATCAGACTTAGCATTTTGTTTCAATTAACTCCTAACCTTCATCATATGTAGTGCTTCTAGGCACCAGTCTCTTAGGGTTGTTGCCATGTTGGTGAAGTGTGTGTAGATTAGGATAGCCCCTGTGGCATTGTAGAGTTGAGCTAAAGTGAGAAAAAAGTGTTGAGGTGACAGTGGTTGCATCTCTAGTGTGCTTACTACTTAGCACCTTGACCAAACCTTGCCAAGGTTGCTAATCTAAGCAACAACAGGGCCGAACCTTCAACAATAGGGTCAAGATTGTTGAGAATAGGCTCCTAGCCGTCATTGCCATACTCAAGCATAGGAGGATTCTCAGCCTCAAAGATAGCCAACACTAGACACTAGAATTTGTCATTCTAGGGTGCAAGACATGAAAACCTTCTATCTTGCCCCTCATAGCACTTGCAAACAACACAGCCATTTTAGTTCCAAGCACAACCTTCAAATTGATGAGAATGAGCAAAACAAGCTAGGGAGTTAGCAAACACCTTATTGCTCATGATACAAGGTGCACTACCCCAAATTCCAACATTTGGTGCAAATGGACCATCTCAATCTCCACCTCTCTAGCCTAGACCTAGATTTTAAAAATCATTGTAGCTTTTATTGGAATAACAAGGTTATTGTCATGCAAACTTACAAGGGTTTGGGATTTTGTTATGTGGGGGTGATTTTCAAATGTGTCCAAATGCTAAAAATATTCTCCATATGTGAATTTGGAATATTTCAAGTTATCTAGCGTATGTTTAGTTTTAGCAGGATGATTTTGACCCAAATGACTTTAGTAAAGTCATATATGCCCTTTGGGTGGAGTTTAAAACATGCCATGGATATCAAGATCTATGTAAAAAGTATTGAAATAAATTTATGAAGATGTTAATAAGGGACACAAAGAATGATACTTTCAAAGCATGCCCCCATGTGTGCATTGAAATGGATATTGCTCAAATACTCCATAAGCATGTCAAGTTGGTCATGTATGAGAAAGATGTGTTCCAAAGATTCAATATCTAAACTCCCTGAATGAATGTTTCATTTATCAGGTTCCTAATCATCAAATCAATGATTGTCCTGGTCATAGAGCAACGCTCCAAAGGGTAAAAGAACTAGAGGAGGAAGAGGACTTTCGAGTCCTGAAAGTTGGTCAAGAGTAGGTGAATGGCATGGAGGAAAGAAAATAAAATTAGCTTGCAAGGTTGCCTCTTACGGATCACTCTTTGGTTAAAAGTTAGGGCACTTAAGTCATTAACCAGTAGCAAGATTTAAAAGGTACTCACTCTCATTCTCCTAATTTAGAGAGGCAGGTGAAGCAAAGTAATGGCGAGAGGAAGGATGCCAACGTGAGAGCTAGTATTTTGAAACCAAAAAAAAAGGCTAGTAATGATGGGACTAGTGTCCAATGGGGTAAATCCGACAAGTTGCAACTCAAGTTGTTTTCCCCTGTTTGGTGTTATGCCAGTGCGTATCACTTTTGGTGTGTGCGCTATCTTTGATGTCCTGTGCTAATGAATTTGCACCCTTTGACATAAATGATAGAACATTAGGGAGTTGACCCTTCCTAGCAAAAAAATAAGTGGTTAAGAATATTTTGAGCAAGCATAATTTGTATGTTTGTTTATGCATTTTTTTGTGTAAGTTGGGTGTTTGTCTTGCCACCAATCACTCTCTAGTTAAAAGCCATGGGATTCATGACATTTGCTTGGCTTGTGGTACCGTTGGGTCTTTCCACCAAAGCTAAGTTGGCCAAGTAAAACTTCATAAAATTTGCTTGCATCTTTTGTGGAAAACAGAAGACAGTAAAACACCAAAAGTTGGGACTATTAATTTGCGAGGATCGACTGGGTCATGGCACAAAGGAAATTTCAGATATGTCATTCAGATGTTTACAAACAAGAGTTGCCATCGTTGGCGATTATAAAGCTTTGATTCAAAACCACCTGGCAAGAGTCTGGCACTGTATATATATATATATATATATATATTGAAACCTCGCCTTTTGAGATCAATATTGCAATATGCATACTTCACTGAAAAGAGAAACTATAAAATAGAGTGAACTTAATGCTTTTTCAACAAAAAATCGGATCTTTGAACTGCGATTGAGGAGGTTAGGGGTTCAGAGATCGGAGGTTAGGGGTTCAAATCTCTGGATAGTTCATATGCTAAGATAGTCATGCAATTCATTCAAATTCCCAAAAAATAATCCAAGAATTCACAAATTGCCCATACCGAATCCTGTCTGCTTACAAAACCAAAATTACCATTTTTTTTTCAAAAAAACATCAAATTTCGTGCGTAAAATGATAAAAAGATTTAAGTAAATTTTAGAGCTTATACAAACTACTCCATAAATACAACTCACTCACCACTGCAGGCCTGTCCGGGTGTTCCATGTCAGCAAGAAGGTACGTATACGTGGACGAATCCTTCTCGAATAGCTGTCTGAAGAAGAGTTTCGGAGCCTTTGCCCCGCCATCCCCTGCGACCATGCTGGACATCCCTCTGGCGCGAGTTGGTGATACAATCTGCGCAAGAGATTTCAGTGGGGAGTTTAAACGAGCAACGGACGTCAAATGGAGCCGAACGTACTGCATTGCAGAGAGCCCTCTGCTGCTGACGGGCATTCTTATCCAGATTTTCTATTAAAAGCTCTTTCTGTGACCTGTTCCTCCCTGATATCAGCGATGTAAAAGTGTATTAAATTGAATCGATTCAGCTTGAATTGTCGTTTTCAGCGTGAGATTTTACTCTTTTCAAATCGAATCGTCGTTTTCAACCTGAGTTGGAAAAAAAATGCTCAATTTATTAAATGGGTTTAATACATAATTATATATATATAAGTTAGTGGCCATTACAGTTTTCTGGTTGTATTGAACTGGAAGTGGGAAATAAAATTTTAATACATAATTATATATATATATATAAGTTAGTGGCCATTACAGTTTTCTGATTGTATTGAACTGGAAGTGGGAGAACAGTCAGCAGGAAATAACATCTATTTTATGCAACCATTTAAAATAACTTTAAGTAACTACTTAGAATTTATATACATAAGAGTTTAATAATTATTAAAAATATATATTTTTGAGTTTAATAATTATTAAAAATATATATTTTTTAATAAATGGAGTATAAGTAAAATTTCGTTCTCGAAATTTTTTATATATTTATTAATAATAATATATAGATTAAATTATAGCTAGTATAGTTCTATAAATTAAATAATTGGTAAATATAGATCGAATTTGTATATACTTATTAATAATAATATATAGATCACATTATAGCTAATATAGTTGTATAAATTAAATAGTTGGTAAATATAGATAAATATTAATTTATATAAATATCCAAAAACATATTTAATGCTATAATATTAATATTAAATATCATGAAAATTAAATAATAATTATTATTATTATTATTATTATTATTTATAATAAAAAAATAGCATATGAGTTATAATTTATAAATAAGTGTTGTTATAATGATATAGGAGCATCTTGCTCAAGAAAATCATTGTATATTTGATTGACTTAGGGGATCTGATGTTTTTTATTTCTTGAAGGAAATTTTGTATATTTTAATAATTTGAGTGAGAAATATGTGTGTGAGGTTTTAAATGTAAATATTCTCAATTATGTGAGAATTTGAGAGATGTTAGACTTGAAGATCTCATAAAAATCTTGGAGATTAGGAGATCTTAGAATAGGAAATTAGTTGAGTTAAAAGTGGATTGAGAGATTTGGTATAATCTGCTCATAAAAGCAAAATTTAGATATAGAATTGTTGTTGAGATCCGCAAGGGATTATTAAGAGATTTTAGGAACTAATTGAGGAGAGATCTATGAAGAGGAACTAGGAACCAGAATGATCCATAACTATGTAATTATTCCTATAATTGTAAGAAAAGGGGGGCATGTAGAAAAGTGGTGAGTATGGAATGTGGGGAGAAAGGCCAAGGTTGCATGCCCATGTTGGAAATCAGGCCAAGTATTCTATATATTTGAAATTGGTTAATGAAATGCATTTTTATGTGCATGTGGTGAATACACAGATTGTAATTTAAAGTGTAGATTGAAGGAATCTAGTAAAATTCGATTGAATCGGATAATTGGAAATTTATGTATCGATATTTTGATATATGCATCTAAAGGAAATGTATTGCAGGTTAGATTTGTAGAGTGAATTTGGGTTAAATGATAATCTATTATTCTCAGGATACCTCTCTAAAGGACGCTACATAAAATAGTTGAAATTTCAATTGGTAATTAGGTACAGGAAGTGTAATTCCTATGGACAAAGATGTGTGCCTAGAAGTGAATTGATCTACCAATCTTCTTTCGTGTAAATCGTTACAGCAAGGTGTTTTATGGAGAAGACTTGATTCTGATAATAAGATCTCACTATTAGAATTTGGAGTAGCATGATTAAATTGGGTTTTTGTTGATGCACAGTTGGATTTTTATTGCATTGATGCAGATTGCCAATTATAGAGTGGAACTAGAGATTATTGTTGTTGATGAAAGTCAATTTCATTCAAAGGAGAGCGAAAAGGATTCCAAAGTAGAGCAATCAAGGGAATCACACATATTGGGCCAGTTTGGATCGTGATCTAGAAGAGCAAAGGATGAATGACAGAGAATTGTGAATGCGTTGAGAAAGGTCGCGTCGGAAAACCGAATGGTCGCGCTAGAAAATAGATGGGTCGTGCCTGAGACAGAAGGGTCGCACCAAGTGAAAGAAGGGTCTCACCAACCTGTAGAAGCATCGTGTCGGTTCAGGGTTTTTTTTTTTACCAAGTTTTAGGAGTCCATTTTGAATTCTGGAAACTAGGTCAAGTAGCCCCACGTGTCTACTTCCCAATGAGTCATCAAACTCGACAAAATACTAAGGAGAAGACCTCCAAAACTTGATTTTTCCATCTTCATTCACAAGCATCGCGCTTGGTCAAAAATGTTTTGAGATAGAAGTTCGAGCAATAGAGGGTCGACATACTCATGTGTTCTCTTAATCACGCTCAGGTATTCTATATGGCACTTGGTAAACTCTGAACACCAATCCTTCCATGTTTATGTATAACTAATGTGTTTGCAGTTTTAACCAGAGAGTGAGGGATAGGAAGGGTTGAAGTCCTTAGTGTTTTAAGGCTACCGATTGTGGAGTATAGACCTGGTAGGTCATCATTTTGGTATCAGAGTGGTAAAAGCTCTTTGGGGAAAACTAGAACAGAGTTATGCTCTTGAAGTTGTATATGCAAATACAATTGTGATTACAAAAAGAGGAGATCAGTAAATACTAACAGAACAAAGCAGGAAAACAAAGCTAGTGTGCTTTGTGTGTATTTGTTAAAGATATTACACGGGAAGAAAGGATCATATTTTAAATCTGACAGGCAGCAAGCATATAGAGATAAAGTGTGGCAGAATATCGGGAAGTAGTTGATACTCTTAAGGAGAATTTACAAAGGAAAATGAAAAAGGAATAGTCCATTCAAAGTGCAGATGAATGGTGGAACAAGATCATGCAGAGATCTTGAAGGTGATATGGTATGTTTTTATTTTTAACTTTGGTTTTGAGGATTGTGTTTGCATATTTCAGGTTGCAGACAAAAAGGGTGTTAGCAGCAAAGACAACTGAGAGGAGTTGTAACAAAGAACTAGTTGTGTTCTCAAGTGGAAGAGCATGTGAGCTCTTAAACAATGGTAGAACCTTGAATAATTCCAACAGAGGTTGGATAAGGAGGACAAGTGAATGTTCTCAAAGGAAGTGGAAGTTGTAGAGCCTAAAAGAGAAAAAGATTTCACTCAAAGAATTGTTCCAGAGGCAGAGAACCATAGATCAAGCTCAAGGAGATAGCTTGGTAAGGTAAGGTATCAATAGGCTAAGCTTAAGAAGAAAAGCTTGCTGAGATATCAAAGGCAGGTATGGAGACTTGCTAAAAAGAGAGGCTTAGGTGCAATCCACAAGTGAACGAGATGGAGTTCACAAAGGAGGAGAAGGTGATTATTGATAGTCATTGCAGAGGTACGTGGAGAAGCCATAGAAAGGAGAAGGAAAATGGCATGAGAAAGAGTCAAGAAGAGATTGATAGAGAGAAAGTTGAGATAAAGTTTCGTCTTGAGTTATTGATGGAGATTTTACAGAAGGATAAGGAAGACTAGAGGTATGGTTGGATTATGAAAGGAAAAGTCAAATGACATAGATTGCAAGTGAAGTTGGAACATAGATTGAATGCTCAGCTAAAGGAAGAATTACTCAGAGTAAATGACTATGAGGATGACGTTTTGGTTTGTGAACCAGAACATGGCCCATTGCTTTTTGAAAGTAGTGAAAATACAAAGGAGAAATCTATAGAGAATCTTCTGAATCATATGAAGGATTCAGAGCGGCAAGAAGACCTAGTGATTGAAGCATCAAGTGAGACAGCAAGGTCATGTGTTTAAAATTGACAATTTGTGTATGATTGCAGGTATTGCAGGAGATAGGAAGAATTTTGAAGATGTCTTCAGGATGGATGAAGATCTTGAAGTAAAATATGATGAAGAAAACCTCTTAGATGAGGAAGGCTTTGAATGGTTGCAGCAGAAGGAGTTCATTGATGAGTTACTTAATGGGAGAAGACAATCATCTGAAGTTGTTATGGAGATGGAAGATCAAAATCTTATTCTGATGAAGAATGAAAGAACATTGTCTCAGAGAGGTAAGCCAATGAATTTGACTAATGTTATTGATGAAGAAAAATTGCGGGAGAATGCTAAGGCAGAAGACAGGGCAAGGATAGCTCTTGAAGAGGGCTTACAAAAAGATAGTAATGCAAAATGTGTTGAAGAAGGAGGTGAGGCAGATTTGTCTCAGGACAAAAAGAAGACAGTCATAGGACTGAATGAAGAGGAAGGACAGCTACTGAAAGATGTTAAGAAAGAAGAAGAACCTATTGAAGACTATAAACAACATCATGATGAAGTACTTGTGAGGTGTCAAAGAGAAATTGAGTTGCTGGAGTATTTTCTGAAAGAACAAGAGTATGAGAGTGTAACTACAGTCAGAAATGAAGGAGTGTCTCAAGCTTTGATTGGGACAAAGATATGTGTTAGTTGCCAAGTTTTTGATGTACTAGCTAACAGAGAAGAAGAGGTGGATGAGTATGCAGTCAGAAAGATGACAGACAATTTACTTCTTGAAAGTAAATTTGAAGATAAGAAGCAACAAATGGAAATTGTAGAGGAAGATGTTTTCAAAGACATTAAGGATGTATGGATGGCAAAAAAAGTTGAAAAGAGCAACCAGCAGATTAAAAATGAATGTGCAAAATTGCAGCAGAGAAAGGATCTCAGGCAAGTTGCTGAGACAAAAGGATTCCATGAGAAAGCAGAAATTGATTTTGTGATTGAAGAACTGTGGAAATTGATGATGAGACAGTCCAGATGGAGACAACTGACAGCAGAAGGGATGATCAATTAGAATTTGAAACTGATTGAAGAAATGAAAATGAACCAAAAGACAGCAGACATGCAACAACAACAAAGGTGCAAAGCATTTGGACAATTACAAATTAAGGTTTGGGATCCTGGAGGTAGAAAGTCATTAAGACTTGTAGACATTACTACAGAAAAGTGACAGACCTCATAGACAAGAGTCTATGATTTTTTTTTGCTATTGTGGGAGTCTCATGCAAGAGCATCCTACTCAAGAAATCATTGTATATTTGGTTAACTTAGGGGATCTGATGTTTTTTATTTCTTAAAGGAAATTTTGTATATTTTAGTAATTTGAGTGAGAAATATATGTGTGAGGCTTTAAATGTAAATATTCTGAATTATGTGAGAATATGAGAGATGTTAGACTTATGAAGATCTCATAAAAATCTTGGAGATTAGGAGATCCTAGAATAGGAAATTAGTTGACTTAAAAGTGGATTGAGAGACTTGGTATTCTGGTCATAAAGGCAAAATTTAGATATAGAACTGTTGTTGAGATCCTCAAGGGATCATTAAGAGATTTTAGGAACTAATTGAGAGATTTAAGTTGAGAGATCTATAGAGAAGAACTAGGAACCAAAATGATCCATAACTATGTAATTATTCCTATAATTGTAAGAAAAGGGGGTCATGTAGAAAAGAGGTGAGTATGGAATGTGGAGAGAAGGGCTAGGGTTGCATGCCCATGTTGGAAATCAGGCCAAGTATTATATATATTTGAAACAGGTTAATGAAATATATTTTTATGTGCATGTGGTGAATACACAGTTTGTAATTTAAAGTGTAGATTGAAGGAATCTGGTAAAATTCAGTTGAATTGGATAATTGGAAATTTATGCATCGAGATTGTGATATATGCATCTAAAGGAAATGTATTGTAGGTTGGATTTGTATAGTGAATTTGGGTTAAATGATAATCTTCTATTCTCAGGATACCTCTGTAAAGGACGCTAAATAAAATAGTTAACATTTCTATTGGTTTCGAATGGTAATTAGCTACAGGAAGTGTAATTTCTATGGACAAAGATGTGTGCCCAAAAGTGAATTGATCTGCCAATCTTCTTTCGTGTAAATTGTTACAACAAGGTGTTTTATGGAGAAGACTTGATTCTGATAATAAGATCTCGCTATTAGAATTTGGAGTAGCGTTATTAAATTGGGGTTTTGTTGACGCACAGTTGGATTTTTATTGCATTGATGCAGATTTCCAATTACAGAGTGGAACTAGAGATTATTGTTGTTGATGAAAGTCAATTTCATTCAAAGGAGAGCGAAAAGGATTCTAAAGCGGAGCAATCAAGGGAATCACACATATTGTCCAATTTGGATCGTGATCTAGAAGAGCAAAGGAAGAATGACAGAGCATTGTGAATGCATTGAGAAAGGTCACGCCGAAAAACAGAAAGGTTGTGCCAGAAAATAGATGGGTCACACCTGAGACAGAAGGGTCACGCCAAGTGACAGAAGGGTCGCACCAGCCCGCAGAAGCATCACGTCGGTTCAGGGTTTTTTTTTACCAACTTTTAGGAGTCCATTTTGAATTCTGGAAACTAGGTCAAGTAGCCCCACATGTCTACTTCCCAATGAGCCATCAAACTCGACAAAATACCTAGGAGAAGGCCTCCAAAACTTGAGTTTTCCATCCTCACTCAGAAGCGTCGTGCTTGGTCAAAAATATTTTGAGATAGAAGTTCGAGCAATAGAGGGTTGACATACTCATGTGTTCTCTTAATCACGCTCAAGTATTCCGTATAGCGTTTGGTAAACTCTGAAAACCAATCCTTCCATGTTTATGTATAACTAATGTGTTTGCAATTTTAATCAAAGAGTGAGGGATAGGAAGGGTTGAAGTCTCTTTGTTAAGACTTGTAGCGTAGTCTTAGTGTTTTAAGGCTACGGATTGTGGAGTATAGACCTGGTAGGTCATCATATAATATTAGGACTTATCAATATTATATGTCCAAAAAACTATAACTTATTTTAGTGTGGACTTGTTTATATGACATTCATTTTAATTAATCAATCTAATTAAAAAGATAGAAAGGACATAACTTTTTTGGAGATAAATCTCAACTTTTGATTTGTGACCATCACTAAAATTATTATTTATCATCCACCTAATACGTATTGATAATTAAATTAAAAAATTTGGAAGCATTACATCAGAATAGATATGTCTCTAACCATAATTAATCGACTTAATTAAAAGTGCACAAATAGTATAATTAATTTAGAGATAGCTACTATTAAGAATATTCTAGAATATCTATCAAAGTAAAATTTATACTTCTACATAATAATTATTGATACATAATGCCCATATTAATAAATAATAATAATAACAACAATAATAAAAATAATAATATTAGTATATAAAAAAACAATAAAAAATAAAGAAAAGATAATAATAGTAAATAAACTAAAATTATATATATATAGTAAGAATGAGTAACGCTGACCAAAAAAAGGTAAAAAAGAATAAAATAAGTAAGAGTTAAATTAAGAAAAAATTTGAGTTAAGTAAAACTTAAGACAAAGAAATATAAGTTGGCATGTTGACACATAGATTGTATGCATGTGAATCCATCTTCAACCCCCTTCCATTTAATGGATGAAAAGCAAGATGAGAGACATTCATTTTTTCCAAAGGAGAATGTTATGAGACAAAAGATTCTCTAGTAGTAATAGTTGATTGAGGGCTTGGGGGTGGCTAAGTGTAGAAAGATTTTGTTCAGTTGAGCCTACGATTGGATAGAGAGTTGTCCTCAAAACTTTGTTGCAGTAAGTGGGATTCAAGTGGCACTACAACATCGTAATATCATAATCGATAATAAGACATATCTTCGTTCTATAGGTAAGTATTCACTGCTCATAGTTTTCGAAAGTTTTATGCTAATACCAGTTGAATATTTTGTGTTGATTATTCAAATCATTGTTTGATGCAATTAGTTTGTACATTTTATTATGACTATTATCGTAATTATTTTTATTATTTATTTATTTATTAATACAGAGCATTGCATAATCACATGTTAGAGTCAAAATTAAAATATACAAACTAATTACATCAAACGGTGTTACGAATAATCGACACAAAATATTCAACTGATTTTAACATAGAATTCTCAAAAACCATGAGTAGTGAATGCTTACCTGTAGAGTGAAATTATGTCTTATTGTCGATTATAGTGTCGTTGTGCTACTTGAATCTAGCTAACCACAACAAAATTTTGGGGACGAGTCTCCACCCAATTGTAGGTTTAGATGCATAGAATCTTTCTACAATTGGCCACCCCCAAGCCCTCAATCAACCACTACTACTAGATAATCCTTTGTCTCACAGTGCTCTCCTCTGGAAAGAATGAGTGTCTCTCATCTGTATTTTCATCTATTAAATGGAAGGAGATTGGAAAGGGATCTTGACGCAAGTCAAATACATATAACCATAGGGTCTGCAATAATAAATTACACACACCATAATACCAAAAATATACTCAAATTTACCAATAACAAAATGCACATAAAATCTCAAAGTAATTAATTAATAAAAATATTTACAGAGAAATCATGGCCCAGTGATTGGCCTCTCATTCCTCACACTCACTCACACACTTCTACCTCTTACATGCCTCATGGGCTCACCTCAATTTATACAAATGGATTAGAACCCAAGGTAGGTTCTAGATCCATAAACTAACTCCCAAAATATCTCTTTTGATCCATAAAATCTCTCTATAATCCCTTATCCCTAGATAAGAGCTAACTAATCCATAATCCTCCCAAACCTTCCACAATACTCTCGAATCTTCTCCTATTTACAATAATCACCATTCTCTCTTAAAACTATTAGAAAAATACATTAATTAATTAAATCCTAACTTTACAAACTAACTCCTCTGATAAACAATTGACCCACGTTAGATTCACCTACATCAGATTCCCCAGGTAAAAGAAAATCATGGTCTCCCGACCATTAATCTTCAATAGATGATAAACTGCGATTGGATCCCAAACTTTGGTCTGTCGCTGATCAGTTACTTTGTCATATTGTTGATATTCTATGACTTTCTTCTTTTGTCTTCCAGGCTTCCAAACTTTATGTTGTAGTTGTCCTCCCTTTTTGCTGATGTATAATTGTTCAGTCATTAGTAATTTGTGGTCATCTCTGCTTTTTCTTTCTTCAATGAATATCTTATGAGATTCTTTCAATGTCATCTTCTTCATATCTTCAATTTCAATATCTAGCTTGTCTTCTCATTGCACATTATTGTTTGTTTGTTTGTTGAACTTTGTTGTTGATCTCTATGCTTCTGTTCTGCAAGATTTGTTAATTTAAAGGCATGTTGCATTCCATCATAATTTCCTTTGCGTCACGCTCTAGCTTTGGATTGTCCAACCATTCTTCTAAGAACTTTAGTTCTGCTGCAATATCTCTCATGTTGACGTTTATCCCATCATTTTCCAATTCATCAACAACTTGCTTCATGTCTATATCAATTTGTTGTTCAACAACATATCCTGCATGCACACACCAATGGTTATATTTAAAAACACGAGGTTTGACAAATGAATCTGTCTTCAGGTCTTCATGCTAGTTTTCTGAACAATTTGTAGCATAGTCTATGGGAATTGAACCCACGTTCATTTCATCAACGTCACCAAGCAATGATCCTTGCTCTCGTTTGCAAATGTATATATTTGTCTGGAGTTTCTCTACTTCTAAAATTTTCAGTTTACGCTTCTGTCTTCTCTCCATCAATTGTTGGATTGGCCATTTAATTGTTCTCTTTATTACCCATCTGTGTCTCTATCTTTGTAATAGCTCCATTAATATGTCAAGTCGTGCCTTTAATTTCACGATCTCTTTCTCTTCATGAGTAATGCTACCTGCTATGCTATCGATGTGACCTTTCTCTTGATCCATCTTCATCTTCTTTCGTGAACTTCACCTTGTTCACTGTAACCTGCAACTTAATAACTTTTCCAAGTTATCACCTCTAAACCTGGCTAATGGTTCACTTCACTTAAACCTTCTTTTCGAGCACTCCTTGCTCCTTTTTGCTACAAACAAAAATTGCAGTAACTCTTCAAATTGTCTTCACAATGATGAGACTTTGGGTGTCGGGCTCCACTGATCATGCACCCATTACATCCAACGACTCAAACCTCTGACTTGACTTATGACTTTAATTTTCCTTTTGACTCCAGAATTCTAATTTGATGTCAACTTTTAATGGACCTTGGGTGTCGGTTACAACCGAGAATGCACCCTTTTGTACAATAACTCAATAATTAATTGTGGACTCTATCTTGACTTAACTCAAGCTAAAAAACATTGATCTCTTGACCTTTGACATCCTTCCTTACTTGAACTTTTTCAATATTATGACTCATGACCTTCAACAAAAGCTTCATTACAATCTTCTTTTTTTTACCAAATATATAGACTTGACCTTTAATGAGTTTTCTAATTTGACTTTAAATGACTAAAACATTTACTTAGTTCAACTTGAATTCACATATGCTCTTTTGTAACTTTCTCACCACTTACAAATTGGCTTTGGATGGATAAATACTTCATGACTCCACCTTAAAATTGTTGCACTTTCCAATTAGGATTAGGACTTGCTTCTGACATTCCTCGCATACTTCTTCCATCTTTTCAAACACACATTTATATTCCAAGCAAATCACTTTGCGCTCCTTATTTAACCACAATCTGTCTTTAAAAGTCTTTACAATTTTCACATTTCCTTCCTCCTAGATTTCCACTCTTCCAATGAACTTTAATAATATTATAATGATGCTTTTCATTAATTCTCATCATAACTAGTCATTTATATTTTTTATTTTCTTGGCATCATGTTTTAATATAATTGTTGAGCTTTGTGTTTTTTTTGCATACACCCCTTTAATGATTCTTTCAGAATATCTTCTCTCTAGTTGGTCCAACACCCCATCGAATAGTTTAAAAATATATCAACGTCGCCACAACTTCGAAGAAGTTAATCCCATGACACAATCTATTCACCAAAGGGCGTTCCGGCCAATCAATACTGTCACCTTCACAAGCTTTAAGGTGCGCAGCCGCTTGTCCCTCCGGGGCCAAGGACCGGTAGGGGCGAATTCATCAAGGTTGCGAAGCCGCTTGTCCCTCCGGGGGGCAAGGAGATACTTACACCAGTTAAGAACAGCTCCCTGTGCACAGAATTCTGCAACGCAAATGGTGTCCAGCGTGCACTCTCCCTTAGTCTAATTCCTGGTGGATTTAAGGGAATTTCGTTGGTCGATGAAAGCAGATTTGACTTTTGTTCCAATCTTTTGTTGTTGCATTGTTTGTAATGAAAATCACACCTTCAAACACTTGTTGAAGAGATCAAGAGATCAATTACAGACGACATCCATAGCTCCCCACAACATCAAATTTCGAAGACACGCTTCCGCTGCTTGAATTCGATTCTACAGGTCCGCCAATTGGCTCTAGTCAATGCTCGAGCCCTTTTGCGAAGATGCTCCAAATGCTTGAGGGTGTTGTCGCCAAACACGTGTTTCTTGCGTTCACCTTTTCTTCTCTCTAGCTCCTCATGTAGCTACATATTTTGCGGCAGTATGCTCGTCTCCAGAAAGTACATGAGTAGAAATTCACATTTCAGCCAGAGACTTGACTGTACCCCCTGCATCTTCTCCTTTCGGTGGTTTCACCATGAATTTCAAGGTTTCAAGAATTTGCTGAAACTCTTCGCCAAGGAATGACTCTGCTTTTGCACTAACATCTAGCCTTGTAAAGAACTCACATGCATTGCTTTTGCTACAATTAAAAGGTAAAGATTGTAGATGAACCATGAGATGTGTGTGCCAAGAAGGAATGACTCTGCTTTTGCACTAGCAAGGTATCCTCAACATCTAGTCTTGTAAAGAACTCACATACATTGCTCTTGCTACAATTAAAAGGTAAAGATTGTAGATGAACCATGAGATGTGTGTGTCAAGAGGAAATGACTCTACTTTTGCATTAGCAAGGTATCCTCAACATTTAGTCTTGTAAAGATTCACATACATTGCTCTTGCTACAATTAAAAGATAAAGATTGTAGATGAACCATGAGATGCGTGTGCCAAGAGCATTGTAGGGACCGAACCCACTTGGACCTGAGAAGTAAGGTTCTGTTCTATCATCTGCTTCTCTCAATCCTTGCTAACCTGCAAGATTTGAACACCACCTCGCCCTTCAAAATCTACACTAGGCAGCCATCCACCATCAACTTCGTCCTCTGCACACGACTTTATGCATCTGCTCATTGGGTCTCCATCAACACAACTCGATCCCCACACTACTCCTCCACTCAGATCCACACTTGGGTAGCTTTGAGTCAAATACATCTAGCCATAGGGTCTGCAATCATAAATTACACACACCATAATAACAAAAATATACTCAAATTTACCTAATAACAAAGTGCACATAAAATCTCAAAATAATTAATTAATGAGAATATTTATCTAGAAATCATGGCCCAATGATTGACCTCTCATTCCTCACACTCACTCACACACTTCTACCTCTCACATGCCTCATGGACTCACCTCAATTTATACAAATGGATTAGAACCCAAGGTAGGTTCTAGATCCCTAAACTAACTCCCAAAATATCTCTTTTGATCCCTACAATCTCTCTCTAATCCATTATCCCTTGATAAGAGCTAACTAACCCATAATCCTTAAATCTCAACTTTACAAACTAACTCCTTTGATAAACAATTGACCCAGGTTAAATGCACCTGGCAATCCATATTTCAACATGCCAATTTTTATTTCTTTGTCTTAAGTTTTACTTAACTATTTCCTTAATTTAACTATTACTTATTTTATTCTTTTTTACTTTTTGTTAACTCCCCCTCTCTCTTCACAACTTCAATTTATTATTTATTATTTCATTTATATATATTAATATTATTTCATTTATTTGGTCTATAGGGTCATGGGTATATGGTGATTGAGTGTTTTGTTAAAGCACTCATTGATGTGAAGTCACCAATTCAATTCCTTCCTTGATCGGGGTAATATATTGGACATGATGAAGATATAATCCCAAAAAAAAAATATTATTTCATTTATTTTATTATTATGAACATTATTATTATTTATTGATTTATTAACACTAACATTATATGATAATTAAATTAAAAAAATTTAAAATGTTATTCTAAAATAAACACACTCGTTAAATTTAAATATAAAATTTAAGATTTTGCTGACTAACTTAGAAAATTATTCCATCAAAATAATTAAAAAAAAAATATTATTAATAATAATCTATAAATAATATCATAAAAAATAAAATTTAAATATATAAATAATTTAACTAAATATTAAATAAAAAATTGATAAAATTATAAAATATAAACATAAAATAAATTTATTTAAAAGATACTAATATAAAGATTGATAATTTTTTGAAGAAAATAAAAAGGAGTAATAATCCAAAAAATTAGAATCGATGTCATACAAATTCTTAAGGCAATTTCAAAACTTAAACCTTTGAATAATAACAAAAACTTTACAAACCTCCCATTTGAGGTAAGTGACGTTTACCCTTTCTATATAGAAGTTATTATGATTGATTAAAAACTCATCAAAAATGAAATCAAGGATTAAGAGACAAAATGCAAGCTTAGAAAACTCAACTCGTAAAGGTAAATAGTATTCTTGATTATATTAAGGTAAGTTGAGTAATAATTTTTAACCAAATTGCATAATTAACTCAATAAATTTTATTAAAGTCTTTATTAACTTTATCCATGTGAAAAGAAAAAGATACGTAATAATGTTTCAATTTTTATTATTGAAAAAAAAATATATATTTAAATAATTATTTTCAAAAATATATTTAAAAATTATAATTAATTTAGATTTATTTTATTTTTGGATTTATTAAGTGTTGAGAGGATTAAATTTTTTGAAATGTAAATTTCTTTTATAGTGAGAAGAGATTTGGTCTCTTTGAGCACTTGTTAGATCTCGAGTTAAAATGGATCTAGGTTGGTTTAATTTCCTTCAATACCATGGATCAATACCATATGTTCTCATAAACTTAGAGCACAAAAACCATCTGTAACTTAACCAAGTCAATTTTACACTACTCAACAAAAATTAATAAATAATAATAATAATAATGTAGAATTCTTTTATATTTTAGTTTGAAATTATTTTTATTTTAATATTGTTAAAGACACATGGGAAACATAGAATAGGAAAGATAAATCAATGAGTACATTTTTTTATTAACATCAGATATACATTTATAGTACAATATGTGACTCTTGGGTTTCAGATCCCAAGGTCTCTTGGACTGCTTTTGTCCATTCGACTTCCACACTAACCCATTAGGATTAGGTGTCCAACATTCCCCCCTTTAATCCGAAGGGTTATGTATGAGTCCAAGAAGAGAGCTGTAATACAAAATGTGCAAAAAATGCATGGCAACACTAGGCTGAATGTGCTCTATGAAATGTTGGTATAAAGGGTAGTGGTTTAAGGATGACCACCAACACTGGAACGCTTAGTGCAGTTCTCGGAACTCTTCCAAAACTGGCAAGAAACTGAAGTTTTCTGCTAGAGGAAGTGATCCTATTGTTTTAAAGAGGGAAACCTTCAACCATAAAAGGGAGGTCTCACCCCGCATAAAAGGTAAAACTTCAACATGAAAAGGGAAGTCTCAACCTGTGATGGTTTAAGGATAACCAACAACTCTGGAATGCTTAATGCAATTCCTGGAGCTCTTCCAAAACTGGCAAGAAGCTGGAGTCTTCTGCTAGAGGAAGTGTTCTTAATCTGTGATGGTTTAAGGATGACCAACAACTCTGCGATTCCTGGAACTCTTCCAAAACTGGCAAGAAGCTGGAGTCTTCTGCTAGAGGAAGTGTCCCAGATTGCCAACTGAAGGCATGTTCAGGGGCATCTTTGTCTCTGGCTACAACTCTGAAACTGGTGTGGCAGGTTGTGGCTCAGGCTCGCTTGATGTGACTTTGAAGCTTGTAGATGACCATCATTCCCCCCCTGTCAGATACAAGGTGAAAAGATGGAGAAAACTCAACTGCAAGACTGTTCAATATTCTGGAACAAGTTCTGACATGTGTTTGGAATATCTTCTTGGCTGTTGATGCTCATTGCCAAGAAGTGATCCATCCAAGATGAATCTTTGTTCTTGCAGGACGTTTATTTCTGAAGCATCTGTGTGAAGAATGGCTGGTTTTATGACAGTGCTTACATGGATGAAGATCAAAACAGTGATCTTTCAGATGGCCAACTCAGTCATAGTGTTGTCATTTTATGATCTGTTGTTGTTGTTGTTGTGGAAGAGGGGTAGAGTCTGGAACAGCTGAAGCTGAACTGTCATGAAGAGCAGGTGAACTGTCATGAATCAATCCAGCACTCTGAAACTGAATGGGCTTGGCATAGTCTGGAATATGAAAGGACAAGTCCTTGTCATATCCAAGACCAGTTCTGTGCTTGTTGTGGACAAGCTGTTCCCAAGGTCTGATGATGGGCTTGGGAAGTGCAGATTGAGTTTCTACATCTGCATGTTCAACTGCTGCTTTATTGGGCATTGGATCTGAATGAACTTGCTGCTTATGGGAGTCTATTTCACTGTTCTGAACAAAAACAGGTTCAGAATGATGACTCCTTTGTTTTAATTCTTCTTGTTGAAGCTGAGATTCAAGCTGTAAAAAATCAATCTTTTCCTGTGCATTATATAAGCATGTCTGAATTTCTGAGAGAGATCCTTTGTTGATTTGTAATGTGTCATCAACAGTAGATTGTATAAGAGTTTTCATGAACTCTAATACTTCACTGATTCTGGCCATTTATGCGTTAAAAACTGATCAAAACTACTACTTAATGCAGAAAAGTAATACCCACTCACAGTACACAGCAATATCCTTATAAGTGTGCAGCAAATGATTAGTGTGCAACAAGAAGCAACAGGTAGAATTCGAAGATGCTGAAACCGGAATACCAGAAAGCAAACTAGATAATGCAGATTCGTTCTTATTGAAAACTTTTATATCTCAACACTTGATATAGACATATAATCTCAGTAATAGCATTTACAATAGACCAAGTTCTGACACCCAATTTCGTTAGCTCATCAACACTGTCTCTTGAATATAAGTTTTATAGAGTATCAAAAACTGTAGCAATGTCTCTCAAGCAGTTCCTTTTAAAGCTGAAGTAGGTCTTCCACCTCCAGCTATTGCAAGTACAGTTAAAAAACCACTGGTAGCAAAGAGAATTGTTGGAAATAAAACTGGTGAGCTTGATGTCAAAAAAAGCTTACAACTAAGTCAAAAAGAAGATCTTTATGATCAACAAACCAGAAGAAATTTCATCTACTACAACAGTACAGGATGCCTCTTGATCTTCTCGGTTCACATACATGGAGAATAATTCCAATTCAAACTCAGATTGTGGAGCACATATTTCTGGTCATGTTCCTCCTGTAGCTAGAAAAGTGTTCTTAGCATGGACATTTTCCACACGAGATATTCAGGAACACATTTGCCACCCTTACAAACACTTCAATGCCTCATTCAACATAGGTTTAAACAAGATTGCTTCAACAAAATTCCACAACTTTCACCATAGTCCACACATGATAATTGAGGTTTACAATAGGAATTTATAACCAGGGTCTAGCTATAGCAAACAGATATCAGGGTGTTGTGCAGAAATAGATGAAGATGAAGGTCCAGTGTGATGTCTGTGAAAAAGCAGAGGCCACTTTCCTGTGTTGTGCTGATGAGGCTGCTCTCTGTTCAGCCAGTGACAATAATGTCCACGCTGCCAACAAATTAGCTAGCAAACATCAGAGAGTATCCCTCATCATCCCTTCTTCTCAGTCGCCCAAATGTGACATTTTCCAGGAGAAGACGGGATATTTTTTCTGTCTGGAAGACCGAGCTCTTCTTTGCCGGCAATGCGATGTTTCAATACATTCTCTTAACAATCTTGTAGCTTCCCATCAAAGATTTCTAGTGACAGGGGTTAAGGTTGGCCTTTAACCCTCGAACACCATTTCTCCTTCCAAAAAAACTTCTACACAGTCGTCTGATATCACCCACGAAAAACCAAAAACCTTGAGAAATGGTCCAACGGAAGTCCCTGCATCGTTGCATCAAGGAGTACAGCAGGGAATAGGAGGAGGAGGCATATCCCGAAGAGGTACTGTTTCTGAGTATTTTTCGGATTTGCTACCGCTCTGGAGAATGGATGAATTTCTCAATTTGCCTGACTTGGACAATGGTTATGGCTTTGGCGAGGCAGGTTCTTCCAGGGCAGATAATGCCAACTTTGTAGAAGAATGGCCTGCAAATTCCTTTTGCACGGAGGAAGATAATTCTGAAAATTGTCTTGCACAGGTGCCTGAAATGGCATCTCCCCCAACCGCATCTGGGCTTTATTGGCCTCGAAAAACTATTTGTCAACCAAAGGAAGGCAAGCGAAGAGAGGACTTGACGATCTTTGGATTTGATGATGCTTCCTTGGTTCCAAAATTGCTTCAACTCGTTTCTTTGGGCTTCAACTTAGATATAAAGAGCACGAACTGAATACATTAGCAATCATAATACAAAAGTGAACACCACAACAATTCGATGGTCGAAGCAACCGACCCCACTAAAATCCCCTTCACACAAATTTCTGAGCTAGAGCCGGTATTGTGTAGCAACAAGATGATGATGCTGAGGTTTATGAATCCCACTCTCAACACCAGAGCACGAGACAAAATAAGCAAGATGCCAATCAAAGATCCGCTGCAAGGTTTTCTGTGCAAAGCTTAACTGTAAAGATATTTCACCGGCCTTACAACTCACAGTTGCCCAAATTTTCATTCAAAGCTTTTCTTTTCAAAGCTTATAAATGTTTTCTCATATTACCTCTATGCACGGCAAAATGCTACAAATATGTCGCACAAATTTCAGACCAAGGTTTTCAAAGATTCTATACATTTGATCTTATTTGATGCATATAAAAAAAGTTATACAAATATCTCCGTAAAATTGCACGAGTTCCTATATAAAGCTTTTCTGTACAGACTTTTAGATGTCGCCTGCAATGTCCGTCTTTACAGATATATACGAGCAAATATCATAAATGCATATGCCTAAACAGCCCGCCGAGGTTCGAAGCCCGTTCCACAGAATCCTTTGGGCTTAATAAAAAACCAAAAGCAATCTCCACCGAAAAATAATCACCGACCTTTGTATCACGAAAAAACTCCCTTACCTCATTGAAGAGTTTTAGCGGCTAAATTACTCAAAAGCCGGTACTTAGCGTGATCATTTCTCAAATTCCAACGTCTTATCGTCGATTGCATGACCAGGGACAAAAGAACACATAAAATGCACTATTATTCGCCGGGAGATGCACCGTTTCTCACCCTGAGACTCTAAATTCTATGAAACGGTGTAATGGCTATTATTTCAGTAACGCTAACTTGACAAAGGCAGCATAGGCTTGGCAGAGACGTAGTGGATTCTATGCAAAAAGCAGCATTTTGTATATATGTGAATAATGCGTTCGCGTCAGAGCTGTCAGGCTTCTTTTCTTCTAGGTTTTACCGTTACCTGAACGTCCTTCTCAATTCCACCAGAGATTGATACACCATTTGGCACCCATGGCAGCAGATTATACGATGTCAGGGCAGTGCATCAGAGTGGCGCAGTCTAGACAGAAGGCACAGTCTTAACAGACAAACACATATATGTGCATGAATTTCGATTAGGCGCAACAGAGAGATAATCCAAGGAATGGACAGAGTCAAAGCATCAAATTTCTGACTGTCAGTGAATTAATGGAGTGTTATGGACAGTGAACAGAAATGTCATAACTGATATGCACATAGAGGCCACAAAACAAATGGCTCAAATTGGAGCAGGACCAGCAATCGCCTGCTCTGATACCATGTTAAACACACATGGGAAACATAGAATAGGAAAGATAAATCAGTGAGTACATTTTTTTATTAACATCAGATATACATTTATAGTACAATATGTGACTCTTGGGTTTCAGATCCCAAGGTCTCTTGGACTGCTTTTGTCCATTCGACTTCCACACTAACCCATTAGGATTAGGTGTCCAACAAATATAGAGTTATTTTTATTTTTATTTTGACCCAGTCAAAATGTTTAGAGGACATTACATTATATTACATCATCTCCACCATATTAAGCTGAAAGCATCTCTTAGCACAATTACTTCAAATCAATTAAATTAAATATCATATTTTAAAATTTATTAATATAAAAATAAATAAATTAATAATTATAAATATTCTTATCAAATAAATTTTGGAATAATCACATTGTTGTCTTGGAGTCGAAGTTTTGAACCATTTATTGTGGTTCATCCTTGTCCGATGAACCACAATAGATTGTTTGAAACGTCAACTCCAAAACAATGATGTGATTATTCCGAAATTTATTTGATAATGATATGGATCATAGAAGTCTTAAATCAAAAATATAAATATTCTTGTAATTTATTATATATATATGTTTACATGTTGGCTTAATATGTTGAATTTATATTAATATGTTCAATATATAAGACATATGTTGAAAATAGCAAGAAGAAATGCTAAATATAGAAGTGCTAAAATAGCATTTCTGAATACATTCCAATTTTAGTTAGTCCCTAAACTAAAATTGAGAATTAAAATTCGAATTTGATCTTAACAGTTGTTTGAAAATTAATTAATTAATTCATCTTGAGTTAATCCGTTGGAGAAAATCAAACATGAAGTCTATGTGAAGACATGCAACAATTTTCCCTTTGATTGAGGAAGTTATCCCTTAATTAAGGAGATCATGATGAGTTGTACTTTGAGTTGTAATTAGTTAGCTCAATTAACTGAGTTAAGTCCAGTTAAATTAGTTCCAACAGTTTATGGAACTGATTGTGAGTTCAGTTAGTTGATGCATGCATGCATGTAACTACTGTACTTCAGATAATTGAATATTCTCTCATAAATAACTCATGCATGTCAGTTCAGTCAGAGACCCAATTGAGATCAGATGATGGGACAATGTACTATCAGTTGCAGGAATATTCCATTAAGGATATCTCTTACATGCAGAAGGAATTCATTCCTTGGAGATTGCGCAGTTACTTCTGAGTTTGGTGAGTTGTGTGAGAGGAGAATTCACACAGGTGGCAACCAGAGGACCCAGGAGAAACTGCGCAAGGAAATATGAGGCTTAGAGGACTAAAGGAAGGCATATGTTGTGTCTATTCAGTCTATGAGCAACATTGAGGGATTGTACTGAGAGCTAGACAGCTTGTGAGCTAAAGCTTTGTGTAATCCGGATATATTTCCACTTGTATGATAATATAGATAGCGGGGTTTTTAGCTGAGGCTTTCCACAGAGTATTCTTCTGTGTTCATGTGTGATTGATTTTTTCTTCTCTGTTATATGTGTTCTGATTGATCTTTCTCAAATTGATTAAGCTTCCACAAAGTTTGATAGTAGAAGTAGATCAAGTATTTTGATTTAGTTACATTGCATTATCAGGTGATCTACAGTGAGAATTTCTACATGGTATCAGAGCAAAGGTGATCAAAGCAAAGAACAATATACAAAGAAGGAAGAAGTTTGAAGTTTGAAGTTCTTGATTATAGAAATCAAATTCTTATCACATCTCAAATTTCACCAATGGCGTTCAACGGTTTGAGACTCGAGTATGCCCTTGATGGCAGCTCAAATTATATAGCCTGAAAGGATCGCATGGAAGCAATATTAGAGGAAAACGGTTTGAAGGACTTCATTGATCAAGAAGTCCCCAAGCCAGCAGCTGCTAATGCCCAAGAATTAGTGGAATGGAAAAAATGTGTGGCTACAGCGAGGAGGATTCTTTTGGAGGGAGTTCGAGACCACATATTCTCGAGTCTCCATGCGAAGGAGACACTGTTTTCAATGTGGAAAACATTGAAGGATCTATATCAGAACATCAGCGATCAGAGGAAGCTAGCACTAAAAGACAAGCTTTGAAAAATCAAGTGTGAAAAGGGCGACACGATCTCTACATATCTGAACAAGCTCACCACCTGCAGGGATGAACTTGGAAGTGTAGGGATCACGACAGCCGATGATGACATGGTGAGTCTTGCTCTCTTCGGTCTTCCTAAGAGCTGGCATAGCTACCAAGACTCGGTAAATGGAAGAGAGAAACTGCCAGATTGGGAACGATTTTTTTCGGATCTGATGCAAGAGGAGATAAGAAGAAGCACTAGAGATGGATCTTCATCAAAGCAAGATGATGAAGAAAATATAGCCTTAGCGAGTAAGGCGAGGAAAGGGAAGGGGAAGGCATCCCATTCCAAATCGAGTTCTTCCCATGGTGGGAAGAAGATTGACAAATCGAAAATGAGATGTTTTCATTGTCATGAGGTGGGCCATTATGCTACAAATTGCCCACAGAATAAATCCAAGAAGGGATCCTTGAAAGGATTAGATAGTGAGGCACTGGCCTCACAATTTGAATTGGATTTCACCCTCATCGCATACATGGTTTCATCAATGGTGGGTTGTGTTTGGTAACTGGACAGTGGAGCCTCATTCCACGTGACCGACGACAAAAGTATTTTTAGTACCTTGGATGAGAAGGACCTCCAGATGCGCATAGAGATGGACGATGATGGAAAGTATCGTGTTTCAGGTGAAGGCACGGTTGTGTTTTAGAGGGAGCATCGAGCTCCTCTCACCCTGATTGATGTAAAGTATGTGCCTGGTCTGAAGAACACTATGTTGGAAGACAAAGGCTATGATGTAGTCTTTAGTAAAGGAAAGGCATTCCTGAGGCATATCGGCACTAGACAAACCAAGAGGATTGGGGTTCGAGTAAAGAATCTCTACAAGCTGGAGGTAGACGACTGTGTTGCATTGAGTTCCAAAGCAGAGTTGGTGCAGAACCAAGATATTGGCGAGCTATGGCATAGAAGATTGGGCCACTTGCACCATGGGGCCTTGAAGATCATGCAACAGATTTCTACCGGACTTCCCAAGGAAAACTGGAGCAAGTGGATACATGCAAAGGTTGTACCTTGGGTAAGTATGCAAAATCTTCCTTTCAGGATCAAGATAGTAGAGCTAGAGCAATCATGGAGCGAGTTCATACAGATATGTGTGTACCATTCTCTACAGCCTCCACTGCTAAACAAAGGTACTATGCTATTTTTATTGATGATTTTTCTCGTAGATGTTCGATCTACTTCATGCAGAAGAAGGATCAAACCTTCTCAAGGTTTTGTGAGTTCAAAGCCTTGGCAGAGAAAGAATCTGGAAAGAAAATAAAGGCCTTACGAAGCAACAATGGTGAAGAGTATGTCTCCCAACAATTTAAGGACTTCTGTGCAGCAGAAGGAATTAAACGGGAGTTGATGGCACCCCATAACCCACAACAGAATGGGGTGCCCGAGGAAGAACAAATTGATTGTGGGAGTAGCTCGGGCGATGCTGCATGACCAAAGCCTACCACATCATTTGTGGGCTAAGTCATGCAATACAACAGTATACTTGCAGAATAGAAACCCACATCATATACTAGGGATGAAGATACCAGTGGAGGCCTTTTCCGGGAAGAGACCAAATGTGAGTCACTTTAGGATCTTTGGATCATCAGTTTATTGCCATGTGACCAAAGATGCTTGGAAGAAGCTAGATCCAACAGCTGAGTTGGGGATACTTGTGGGTACACTGATACACCCCACAACTATTGGGTGTGCCTTCCTACCAGTCGGAGGACAGTGGTACGTAGAGATCTGAAGTTCGATGAGCAGAAAGTCATGTGAGTTTCCCTTGAGAGGGAGCTCAAGTTTCATGCAGAGGAGGAACTTTTAGTTCCTAAGGAGGAGGAGCCTCAGACTGATGCGGAGCAGCCGCATGTAGAGGATCCGGGAGTGGAGACATCCACTCATGCAGAGTCTTCCAGAGATGGGCGGAAACGCTCAAGGGAAGCTGACAGATTGATGTTGGATGCGAGAGAGAATGTGGGACAACCATCTTCTCAGCGTAGACAGAGGAGGTCACTCGAGCGATACACTGGTTACATGGCCCTGGTTGGGGAGTGTATAGAGACCGAACCTTCTTCATTTGAGGAAGTAGTGCAACAACCAGTCTGGGTTGATGCTATGGTGGAGGAGTACGACTCCATCGTTTGGAACAGTGTTTGGGATGTTATCCCAAGACCAAAGGACAAGTCAATAGTGAGTTCCCAATGGCTTTACAAGGTAAAGCAAGCAGCTGATGGGAGTGTTGAGAAACATAAGGCAAGGTTTGTTGCCCGTGGTTTCTCACAGGTCGAGGGGATCGACTACGATGAGACTTTTTCTCCTGTAGCAAGGTACTCATCTATCAGATCGATGTTGGCACTATCAGCACAGATGGGTTGGAAGATCCATCAGATGGATGTGAAGACTGTGTTCCTCAATGGCAAGATTGAGGAAGAGGTGTACATAGAGCAGCCGGAAGGATTTGAGACCTTTGATCGTGAGTCGCATGTGTGCTGACTCAAGAGAGCTTTGTACGGGCTGAAGCAAGCACCTCGTGCTTGGTACACCAGGATCGACAACTATTTCACTGGGTTGGGCTTCACAAAGAGTGAAGCGGATGCGAACCTTTACCACATCATGGTAGAAGGTAATCCATTGATCATTGTTCTTTATGTTGATGATCTCATATTGACATGTGATGATTAGTTGATCAAGTCTTGCAAGGAGGACCTTGCAAGGAGGACCTTGCAAGAGAGTTCTAGATGAAAGACATGGGTCTCATGCACTACTTTCTAGGCATGGAAGTGTGGTAGAAGGAAGGGGAAGTGTTTGTGTCTCCAGGAAAGTATGCCAATGAGATACTCAGGCGATTCCACATGGAGAAGTGCAAGCCCATGCAGACTCCTCTAGCTGGTAACTGGAGGAAGGAGGATGCTACTTTAGGTGAGGTAGTAGCTGCTACTGTTTATCGACAGCTTGTGGGTTCATTGATGTATCTAGTGAACACATGACCAGATTTGTGTTTTGCGGTGAACCAGCTGAGTCAAGCTATGGTTTAGCCTACCAAGCTGTTTTGGAAGGCAACAGAGCATGTGCTGAGATACCTCATAGGAACATCTCAGTATGGATTATGGTACAGACGGACAGAGGGAGTGAAGATTTAGGTCTTCACAGATGCAGATTGGACAGGGAGTCCATCAGACCAGAAGAGCACTTTGGGAGGAATTTTCAACCTTGGTTCAACTGCAGTTTCTTGGTACAGCATGAAACAGAGGTCATTTGCACTTATCTCAGCAGAGGCTGAATACATAGCTGCCAGTCAGGCAACATGTGAGGCCATTTGGATGTGGAAAATTCTAGTTGGATTGTTTGGTTAGAGGATGGATCCAACTGTGATCTATTGCGATAATCAGAGTTGCATCAAACTCTCTGAGAATCCAGTATTTCATGACAGGTCCAAGCACATCGATATCTGGTATCATCATCTTCGAGACTGTGTGGTGAAGAGGATCATGTTGTTGCTGTATGTTTTGACCGAGGAACAGGATGCAGATGTTTTGACTAAGGCATTATCAAAATGGAAATTCGAGTTCCATAGAGACAGGATTGGGGTGACAGATCATCCCTTTCTTATTGAGAGGGAGCGTTGAAAATAGCAACAAGAAATGCTAAAGATAACATTGCCACAAATAGCATTTCAGGATAAATTCCAATTTTAGTTAGTCCCTGAACTAAAATTGAGAATTAAAATTCGAATTTGATCTTAGCAGTTGTTTGAAAAATAATTAATTAATTCATCTTGAGTTAATTAGTTGGAGAAAATCAAACATGAAGTCTATGTGAAGACATGCAACAGTTTTCCCTTTGATTGAGGAAGTTATCCCTTAATTAAGGAGATCAAGATGAGTTGTACTTTGAGTTGTAATTAGTTAGCTCAGTTAACTGAGTTAAGTCCAGTTAGATTAGTTCCAACAGTTTGTGGAACTGATTGTGAGTTCAGTTAGTTAATGCATGCATGCATGTAACTACTGTATTAACTATTGTACTTCAGATAACTGAATATTATCTCACAAATAACTCCTGCATGTCAGTTCAGTCAGAAACCCAGTTGAGATCGGATGATGGGACAGTGTACTATCAGTTGCAGGAATATTCCATTGAGGATATCTCTTGCATGTAGAAGGAATTCATTCCTTGGAGATTGCGCAATTACTTTTGAGTTTGGTCAGTTGTGTGAGAGGATAATTCACACAGGTGGCAACCAGAGGACCCAGGAGAAACTGCGCAAGGAAATAGGAGGCTTGAAGGACTAAAGGAAGGCATATGTTGTGTCTATTTAGTCTATGAGCAGCATTGAGGGATTGCACCGAGAGCTGGATAGCTTGTGAGTTAAAGCTTTGTGTAATCCGGAGATATTTCCACTTGTATGATAATACAGATAGCGGGGTTTTTAGCTGAGGCTTTCCCGAGAGTATTCTTCTGTGTTCATGTGTGATTGATTTCTTCTTCTCTGTTATATGTGTTCCGATTGATCTTGCTCAAATTGATTAAGCTTCCGCAAAGTTTGATAGTAGAAGTAGATCAAGTATTTTGCTTTATTTACATTGCATTATCAAGTGATCTACAGTGAGAATTTCTACAACATAAAGGATTTGTAAACATTTACATGTTGGCTCAATTAAATAATAATAAAAGGTTAAAGTAATATAGAGCCCAATATGAGGGAATATTGTAGAGTTTGTAAAAAGTTAAAAATAATAAAATAAATAAAATTCAAGTTTTTATATTGTAATTTTGTTTTTATTAATAAAATTACTAATAACTTTTTAGATAAAAGAAAATCATAATATATATATATATATATATATATATATATATATATATATATATATATCACATTAAAATATATAACATATAAGTAGTAGTTATAAGTTAAAGGTCCACTTTACCTTATAAATTAATATAATGATTTTGTAACCATATTTTAATTTAATTAATAAACACAAAAACAATCACTACAACAAAACCCTGTGATTAGCATCCCTTTTTTCTTCCTTTTTTGCGTCTAGAGCCCATTTTTGGTGCTATTTGTATCCATTTATCAAATATGGTGCAAAAATTGATGCAAAGTTTGCACCGAGTTTTTCACCAAGTCTTACACCAAGTTTAGCACCAAGTATTGTAGTAGGTTTTGCATCAGGTTTTACACTAGGTTTTACGTCAGGATTTATGCCAGTTTTATACCATCCTTTGCACTATGTTTTGCATCAAGTTTGGCACCTAATTTTGTTTTGCCAACTTTTGTATCATTTATTTCATCCACTTTTTGCGCCTAAACTTGCATCAACTTTTTCATCATCTCTTGCATCCTCTTTTGCATAATTTTTTAAATCATTTTTTGCATCCATTTTTACATCATTTTTTGCATCCCCTTTGCGTCAAGATTTGCATAAGGTTTTGTGTCTCATATTGCATCTACTTTTGCATCGAATTTTGTTGCATCAAATTTTGCATCATTTTTTTCATCCATTGTTGCACCCATGTTTACGTCCATTTTTGCATCCCTTTTTGCATCTTATTTTTCATCTTCATTTGCTTCTTTTTTTGCATCTATCATTACATCCACTTTTATTGTGACACTACTTGTACCATGTTTTGTACTTATTGTTATACCCACGTTTGCTTCCAATTTTGCATCAACTTTTGCATTAAAATATTGCATTTATTTTTGCATCCACTTTTGTGTTGGGTTTTGCATCTCATTTTGTATCTTCTTTTGCATCTACTTCCATTGCATCCATATTTTTCATCCAATTTTGTTTCTGTTGTTGCACCCATGTTTGCATCCACTTTTGCATCCATTATTGCATCTTGTCTTGCATCCAAGTTTGCATCTTTTTTTGTGTTTTTTATTACATCCACTTTCTCATCCACTTTTGTTGTGCCATATCTTGTGCCTATCATTGAAACCCACATTTTCTTCCAATTTTGCATCCACATTTGCGTCCTCTTTTATGTCCAAAGTTTGCACCAAATAATTTTTATGTTTTTTGTATTCCATTTTGCATGTGCTTTTACATCCACTTCTGATGCGTCCAATTTTGAATTTAATTTTGTGTCCACTATTGCACCCATGTTTTTTCCATGTTTACATCCATTTTTTAGTCCAATTTTTCCTCCTTTTTTCATCCAAGTTTATGTCTTCTTTTTTTTTGTTCATTGTTGTATCCACATTTATTTCACAACAATTCATGCTAAGTTTTATGCCTACTATTACACCCATGTTTTCTTCCACTTTTTCATCCATGTTTGCATCCTATTTTGTGTCCAATTTTGCATCAACTATTGCATCTACTTTTTCATCCACTTTTGTGTCAATTTTTCTGTCTTGTTTTGCATCTACTTATGTTGTGTCCACTCTTCATCCAATTTTACGTCTATTGTTGCCCCCATTTTTTTTTTGACTTTTGCATCCATTTTCCAACACTCATATATTTTTTGCATTGATGATATTTCTTATGACATTAACAATTATGAACAATTGATGACAATGTCAATAATTATGACGATGATGATAATGAAGATGATGACGATGACATGAATTTTGATTAATATTATGATAATAAAAATGATGATAAAGATGATGGGGGTTATAATGACAATGATGATGGCGATGCTAATGACCTTGGACAATCTTCCCAATTTTTAAATGTTGTCATGGTCATAATCATAATCATTATCTTTAGAGTCATCTTCCAAGTCATCATCATTATCATTATTTTCATCTTGGTCATCATCAACAACAATAATGGCATGAACGATGATTATGATGTTCATGACAAAGTTGACAACAATGATGATAGAAATTACATTAATTATGATGATGGGGGTGATGAAAATTATGATGACGATGATAATGGTAGTGATGATGATGATCATTGATCATCTCTAAAAACTAAAGTTGTCATTTATCTTGCATATATCATGTGTCCTAACAACCCTTTTTGAGTACTCGTAATATTTTTTGGGTTGATGATATTTCTTACAACACCTATAATTATGAACAATTGACGACAATGTCCATAATCATGATGATGATGACGACATGAATGGCGATTATGACGATAATGCAATGATGAGATTGATGGTGGTGATGATGATGACGACATGAATGGCGATTATGACGATAATGCAATGATGAGATTGATGGTGGTGATGATGATGATGAAGATGATGACACTCCCTCTAAACTAGGGAGATACTCATAATGAGACAAAAAAGTACTCTCAAGTTGAAATATTCATATAAGAAGGGATCTGGATTGATAAGAATCAACGATGATTTACATCATCACAGCCAACATTGTCAAAATAGAAATGCCTTGACTAACAAGTTATATCTCTCCATTAGATCATAGCACAATGTTGGGAGGCATAAATTTGGACACCACTGCCTCTTTAGGCACTTACCACACTAGGATGTTCATCAAGCATGTCCTCGCATGATCATTTCCTAATCCACTGCCATAATATTTGACACCAAGAAATGTCAATCCTCATGACTATTCTTATCTTAGATTAATGTACTTGACTTATGGCGGTTAGTCCTAGTCAAAGCACAAATTCTCAAAGAATATTGGTCCCATATGTTTATCTAATCCACCATTCTCCCTACTGGTGTCTTAAGTAGGCTTACGACTGTTAGTCTCGGTCGTAGTACATGACAAATGGATAATATGGTGTCAATGCTCACTCCCTCTCAACTAGGGAGGAGACATCCACAAGCATAAGCGTTTCTCAAGAATACCCATCATTTTCATAGGGAATATCATCATTAATTTGTTTTCATCACATGACGCCTTTATGATTAAGCATTCATAGATTTGTGGCAAAATATTTCCCCTTTTGTCATTTGTGATGAAATAAAATCAAAAAGTGAAAGCCAAAATCGTTAAAGATACACTATAATGATTTATCTAAGTCTAAACTCTAAGGTTAAAGTGAAAATTTATGTAAATATTATATCTATGAGTTGTTCAAAACTTATGAAAACCTTATTCCCTAAGTCCTATATATAAGAAAAATCAAAAGAAAGAAAAATAAGGCCCAATGAATGGTAACTCATGTATTCACACCCTCTTTGGAAAACATATGAATTTATACACTCCTAGTCACACTTGATCACATGTTTGTGATGGTTAAATCATGAAGTCCTATTTTCCCTTTTCATTTTCACTTCATCATTTAAGAACCTAATTGAGGATCTAGGGAATTTTTCTTGCCTAAGGGTTTCATGTCTACTCTTGGTTTACTTATGTCACACTACGATCAATCATGTGATGGAGTGAAATACTTAAGTTTGTGGAGTTATTAGAACAGTGTATTAAGTTAGTCACCACACACACATGTATTACATGTCATTGATCCACATGTATGGGTTGGAGACTCATTGCTTGAGAACTTTCATGGATACTACTTTAGGGCCTTGATGGTATATCTTACAAAATCTCTTGGTAAACATTGTGATTCATCCTTTCTATTCCTCGAGACACTTGATAATATTGAAGTCACTCCCAATAATCCACGAAGATGGGGAGTATAAATTACTTGTGCTGGAAATAGAATTGAGAAATAGAGGTTTTCCATTTGCGACATTGGAGTCACAGACATTGGATACATGGTAGTACCTTAGTCCTCAATGTCAATTAACTAAAAGTTTATTGTCATAATGCGAAAATAGGTAAACATATTGGTAACCTTGATGTCCTGATCATTCCAAATAATAGCCATTCCACCCAAGTATATCTAATCATCAATCGCTACTACTTGGAAATTCCTCCCCCATTTTCTAATTATATGAGGTAGAACCTCACTTAATATTTTTATTTCTTATATCAACGTTATTGATGGGTGCTTAGCGAACCATTTTTCTTTTAGGAGTATTTTTTTTCCTTTACTATTGAGGTCCCTCATGTTCCATGAGACTATTTTCATGGAGAATTTACACAGAAAGGAAGTATAATGTGACTAAAAAAAACATGTTCCAAGACTTAAGTTATTGGACAATGCCACTTCATGACTCCTATATTTCCTTAACCTGGGACTGAATGGTGAACTTGATAGCCTTAAGGGAAATTAACCAATGAAAATCTCAAAAAGAGGTGACTTTTGAATTTATCACATACAAGTTAATATACTAAAAAAAATATCCATAAAAATTTCATAAATCAATGAATCTTTAAAAAAAATATCCAAAACAATTTCATCAAGTAATGAAGCATTACATTATAAATTACAATCTATAAACCTTTTGGGAACTTTTTTCTAAACCATGTTCAAAACCAACATATTTAATATTAATATTTAACAATAATATGGAAAATAACACATTTTCATGAATTAAATAACATGTTATCAATCCTAAGAAATGTCACTAACATAAAACTAAAAAGCATGCAACTAATGGGAGTGACCACTCAAGGCCACCATAAGACAATTAATCTAGTAAGACAAGGATTAATGGGGAAAGAAATCTACAAAGGACAAAGTCAAACCTATTTTAACTTTATTGTTTTATTAGGTGCAAGTTGAACATCTCAAAATAAAGAGAAGAATTAATTTTATCGCATTAAGAAAACCCAAGCACATTCTATAACTTAGCAAGGAAGAGATGTATAATACCCATCTCAGCGACACAACGCATGGCATTAAGTTACTGTTTTATATATAATTTAAACTTATATCATAAAATCACAAATTTTACATGAATGGATGTTTAAAACCCATTTTTATAAAAAGAAAATATAATTTTGTTAAAAAAAAAAAAAAAAAACAAACAAACAAAACAAACAAACAAAAAAATAAAAAACAAAACAAAACAAACAAACAAACAAACAAAAAAAACAAACAAAACAAACAAACAAACAAACAAAAACCAGAAACTAAATATATTTTTTTAGAAAATAAAAAAATACTAAACTGAATATATATCTAAAAAAAAACTAAAATTAAGCATATATATATATATATATATATATTAAATTTAAAATATTTTTTAGATTTTTTTTAAACACTTCCCTCCATTCTAAGAAGCAAAAATAATAATAGAAATAAGGACGAACCAAAAATATTCCTTTCCTTGGTAAGTGTTTCCCACCATCCATTCCACTCACTCAAGTTATTTCATAAAACAGAGATAAGTGTTATTTCACACTCTTTTCGCAAAGCCTATTGAGCTTCTCTTATGATATATCTATTCCTTGATGGAGTCCTTGATATATTGATCAAGTTTTGATTCCTTGGAGATTAATTAGAGCAAAGAAAACATGAGTACTCTTAATTCCAAGTTCAATGCCTCTAATGGTGGACAGAAGGCAAGGGAGGGGTTACTATCATGGTCATAACTCCAAGTTCATTGTCTCTGATGATGGAAGAGGCAAGGGAGGGGGTTGCGGTCATGGTCATAGTCGTGGAGTTTTCTCTTTTACGTTATATTTATGGAGTTCAAAGCAATTTGAATGGAATCATTGTCGTCACTAGGTATAATGGATTAAGTGTGATAATGGATAAAATGAAGTAATTATTTGTGAGTGTTTGTTCTTGAACAAACATTAGGATCCATCTTATTATAGAGAAAAGTATATGCATTAAAAACAACTCAATATTTCATGTGACATTCATATTGTATGCGACTTATTTTTCATTAGAAACAGTTTACTTTTTCATGTGACATTCTTTTCTTGTTAAAATTTCTTCTATTTATAATCTGAATTACAATTGTAATTTCAAATAAAGCTTCTAGTAAATATTAATTTACCAATTATGCATGGAAATCATAAGAAACATTCACAATATAATATGAAGAATAAATGGGTACCTACTTCATATGGATTAAAAAATGCTTCTACTACTTAATGTGAATTACAAGTGTAATCTTAGTTGGATCTCCAATATATCTTAAGCCATATTTTCATTTTATTTTTAGTACTATTAAATGTTATTATGTCCTAACTCATTTTATTATTAGCATTGTAATAAAAATATGCATTTTGCTATAGAATTAGTACTAACATGTAATATTGATTTTTTTTCCAAAAAGTTATAGGTAATGACCATGAAGATGATGATATAGACTATGTTTAGATTACATCATATATCAGAGATGATGATGATGAGGATGGAAATGGCATTGGTGATGATTATGTGGATGATATTATCAGGATGGTTAGGATGATGATCATGGAAATAATCATGAGGATGATCTTGACTATGATTTTCGTGGTGCTAGCTAGTCATGCGTTATTTTTTATATTTTGTTGGATGTCTTAATATGGTAATCATACATTTGAATTTTAGTTTATTTGAATAATGATGATGATACTATCGGTACTATCTTCTTACCTTATGAATATGTTGAAAATTGTTTACAATTTTTTTTATGAAGAATTATTGTGTATGATGAGATTCCTATTTTTTTATGGATGTTGTGAATTTACATTAGCATAATGATATCTATGAAACATTTTCATTTGGTAATTTTACATTGAATTTTAGTTGATTTGATTAAATATGATGATGATATTATCAATTTTATCTTGTTATTTTATGTATATATTGAAAATTATCAATATTATTTTGATGGAGAATTATTATGTATGATGATATTACTATCTTTTGATGGGTGTTGTGAATTTACCTTAGCATAATGGTGTTCATGAAATATTTTGATATGATAATCACACATTTGAATCTTAGTTGATTTGATTAAAGATGATGAGGATATTATTAGTATTATCTTGTTACTTTATATATGTGTTGAAACCTGTCAATGTTTTTTTATGGGGAATGATTATGTATGATGATATTACTATTTTTGGATGTAATGTTGTGAATTTAACTTGGAATAATGATATCTGCAATAAATGTTGATTTAGTAGTAATATATGTATATTGAAAATTGTCAATGATTTTTTGATGGAGAATTATTATATATGAGGATACTGCTATATTTTTTATAAACGTTGTCAATTACTCTTAAATTTGTTTACAAATACTAAGTTATGAATTTGAATTGTGATATATTCTTAAATGTGTTATACATGAAAATACCTCCTGATCATCTTGGAGGAGAATACTATGACGTTGGTTGAAATACCCCTTTCTCCTAAACTATATAGGCCTATAATACAAGTTATGTACCATGAGAACCATGGTATCCTAGTCCATAACAAGTTGTCCCTTTCATCTAACTTTTGTTACCAAAATTCTCACATTAGAGGAATTTTCAACTCAAAAAATAACCACCTAAGAAAAAATTAAGAAACTAATAAAATAATATCATGTAGACAATTTTTTAATATATCATTTTTATTATTCTTTTACCAAACTTACCCAAATAAATGTCACATTTATCAAAATAATTGTATATGTATTTTATATTTAAATTAATATACTAGCACAAAATTTAATAAAATTTAAATTAAAAAAAGTAAATCTAAATTAAAAAGGAAAATCTAAATTAAAAAAGCAAATTCAAAATTTAAAGGAAAATTAAATTTAAATTTAAAGGAAATTTAAATTTAAATTTAAATTACCCAGAATAACGTCACTTTTATAAAAAATGACCATCTACATGTATTTTATATTGAAATTAATTTATTAACACAAGATTTAAGAAAATTTAAATTTAAAAGGAAAATTTAAAATATAAATTTAAGTTAAGTTTAAATTTAAGTTACCCAAATAAATGCACTTTTATCAAAATAACCATATATTTATATTTTATATTTAAATTAATTTATCAATACAAGATTTAATAAAATAAATTAAGAAAGTAAATTTAAAATTTAAATTAAATTTAGGATTTAGGATTTTATATTTAAATTTATTTATTTAACACACCATGATTTACCCTTCATTAAAAATATTCTCGATATTCTAACTTTTATAGATTAAGATATTATTTTTATTTTTAATATTTAATATAGTTTTGGGTCACTCGGGCATCATTCACAGTTAAATTAGGTAAGTTATATTATTAAAAAAAATCCACTGCCTAGTCACACATGTATGTCTTTTAAATTTTAAAGGATTTTGATTGGCTTACACATTATGACATGGAAATTCAATGTTAATATTTTAAAATGAAAATTCCTCTAATGCGAGAAAAAAAGCTCAAGTTAACTAGAATTTGACACTCTTGTTCACTTTTGGAAACTCATATGGTGGAATGTGATCTCTTTGTCCTCATCTTTAGATTTTTCCTAAAAAATAAAAGCATACAAAAGTGGGAAAGAGCCATAAAGCATGGGGAAGCTTTTTCCTAAGCACAAAAGCATCTAAAAAGTGGAAAATGCCATCTTTATATGAGGAAACATTATTTTTTTTTTCTCGGTAAAAGCTAAATCTATTAAGAAAGTAAAAATATGTACATAGAGGTTACATTTCGGGAGGAGGCCTCAGCCAGTCCTCAGCAAGAAAGTCATGGATATTACAATATAACATTTCAGTCACAATTACAGTAAGGTCCTGCAGACTAGATGCAGCAAACTTATGAAATTCTGGACCTACATTGACAACCATTACCAAAATGACCAAAAAGTCTCTGCTATAGACCAAAACAGCTAACAGGGTATGCCAGTACTTAACTTTGGACTTGCTATCCATGACCTTAATAGCAAAAAAACAAAACAAAAGAGCAGGATGGCCACCCGGCCAGAGATTACTGTGCTGAACCGCCATGATTCGGGGATGTTGGCATTTCCTTCCTTTCCGGGCTGGGCGATGCTACCCAGGTAACATACCCGTCTTCATCTATCACTGGCTCGCCGTTGGGATGAGTGACCAGATGGAGGACTCCAGAGTACCTATGCGAAGGACCAACAGGTGGAACATCTATCTGAGTTGGAGGTGAATTCGGCCTCTGTTCCTGAACCATGGCGCTTTCATTAACTGGATTCGGAGGCAGAGTTTGAACAGGAGCCAGAGGGTCTTCTTGCTGTTGACCCGCACGATACACACGCCCTGACAGATCCCCAAGCAGGATACTGTTATCTTGAGAGGGGTCGTTCTCCGTGGGAGCAGAACTGGAGGAATTACCTTCCTCTTCTACCACCGAAACAGTGAAATTGATAGTAATAAGAGGCCTATTAACATCACTCTGGAAAGAAAAGCTGGAAGACTGAAACGAGCTGTTCGGACGAGCTCCCACAGGTTCCTGCGACGGAGGAGATGGCGGAATTGAAGAAATGGGATTGACAGTCGGGGGTACAGGATGAGCTCGACCTCCCCGATTACCATAGTTGCTGCCCCTCCGAGGAATGCCACGCCTGCGCATTTTGATAGCAGGCACCGAGAACTGATGAAGGCAGAAGGAAATACAGTGACACAGAGAGGAGGGAGCTCTGGATACCTCCTGAATTCTTCCACTCCAGACACACATCGTAATGCTGCAAGACAGGAGCGGCTTGGTATTAAAGAACAATGTAGCATTAATGCCATGAGCTGGTATCAGTACCCAAAACCCATGCGCCTTCATGTTTGCCATGCGCGAGGTGAAATCGAACCAGTTTCGAGACATCTCCACAGTTATTGCAATCACCTTGAACCTATAAATTTCAACTACCTCCTGTACCATGCGGTACGCCCTTATGCCAGCAAAGAAGCCAGCTGTCGGATCTGTGAGGTTTGACATGGTTACCTGGAGGGAGCACCCGCATCCAGGTCTATGAGGAAACATTATTCACCCAAAAGCTTTTGCCAAAATTAAACTAATGAGGAATTTGGGAAATCTTCATAGCATTCACTTTCCTATATATTGGAGGCTTGGCCATTGAGGAAATGATGGGAATTCGTGTATTGTCACGCTGCTGAGATCTATCTTGAGAGGGAGAGTTTTGGAGCTAGGAGTTGGGGGAGGTGTTGTTGCAACTGCATCTGATGGTTGTAACTTTCCTCCAACTCCTTTATTAATATAGATTATTTGTTCTTCCTTCCATATGCTACTATTCATTCTTTACTTATCCTATTTAACTAATGAATGTATGGGATTTTGGTTTATATTTATTTATTCAGTAATATTTATATGTTTATGATAGTTTCAATTATCAAGATATTATGTTGTGAAGTTTTCTTTGTTCTCTCTCTTGTGTGTAGGACCAAGATTTGGAGCTATCTAGGAGCGCTTCCCAGCTACACTAAAAACTCCAACAAGACCTGCATGTGAGGACTCACATGAATTCATTCTTCTTTTCTTAATCTATACTCTACATCTTGATCTACTAAGAATCCTGAGCCTTAGAACAACCATTCTCTTAATCAGTCTATCTTAGGTTTCTAGGATAAACTGAGAGGGTTTTATGTTCATCTAACTGTGCATTAAATCCTATAACAAAATGATATTTAGAAACTGTAATATATTTCACTATGTAATAAAATTAGTAAAATGGAAGTAAAAGTAAAACTCTAAACAAGAAGCCAAAAGAGGATGTAACCATCGATGCAAAATTGGGAGTAAAATTGGATGTTAAACTAACCATCGAAACAAGATGCAAACAATGAGACAAAAAGGGGTTTAAAGTAGAATTAAAAAGGGGTGCAAAACTAGACACAAAGAAGGGAACAAAATAGGGCATACAAAAAGATACCAAATTGGGTGCAAACAAGGATGCAAAAATGGACACCAAAATGAGGATGAAAAGGATGGTGTAAAATTAGGATGCAAAATTGGGTGCAAAAAGGTTGTAAGAAAAGACACAAAACAAGAAGCAAAATGGGGCTAAAAAATGGTGAAACTAAGGATGCCAAAAATTATACATAACTAGATGAAAATTCAAACTAAAATCTAGGTGCAAAATGAGATGCAAATGTGGACACAAAATGTGGCAAAAAAAAGGATGCAAATTTGGATGCCAAAAAGGATGCAAAATTATATACCAAAAAGGATGCAAAATTGGACATAAAAAATGGTGAAAATTTGGACACAAAAGTAGAAAAATGGTGTGAAAATGGGCATAAAAATGGCTCAAATTTGGATGCAAAAAGAGGTGCAACAAATGATTCAAAACTTGGTGCAAAAACAAATGCAAAAGTAGACGAAAAAATGGCTCAAAATTGAACGTAACTTTAGACACAAAATGGGATTCAAAGGTGGACGCAATGCATGGTCCAACATAGGGTGAAAATTTAGATGCTCAAAAGGATGCAAAATTGGATGCAAGAAATGTTGTTAAAAATGATGCTAAATTGGATGCAACAAATGATGCAAAATTAGGTGCAAAATAGGATGCAAAAAATGGAGACAAATGAAACAAAAAAGTGGATGAAAAAAATGGTTCAAAAATGGATGAAAAATTTGGCACTAAATCAGATTCAACATATGGTACAAAATTAGATGCAAAAAATGGTGTAAAAAAAGACAGAAAAATTGGTGCAAAAATAGATGTAAAAATAAGTACAAAATTAGAAGCAAAAAATGGCATAAGACTAGATGCAAAAACTAGCACAACCTCGATGCAAAAAAGGCACTAAATCAGATGCAAAAGATGGTGTAAAACTCGATGCAAATATCGACATAAAAATAGAAGAAAAGAATGGCACAAAACGAGAAGCAAAAAAAGATGCAAAAAATGGCACAAAACTAGAAGCAAAACCTATTGTAAAACCAAATGCAAATCTTGGTGCAAAATATGATGCAAAATTTGGCGTAGAAAAAAGATGCAAAATTTGGTGGAAAAAAGGACGCTTTAAAAATTGTACAATAGAGCCAGATTTAGCGCCAGGATGCTCATCCCAATGGAGAGAAAAATACACTAAAATATGGTGCTAAATCTGGCGTAAATTGCCTGTTTTGTTGTAGTGAATAGATTTGAGACTTCTGCGATCTGCATTTTGTGTGGTTATGTCTTCCGGAGTCATCGCATTTTACTGTTTTGTGTATCGACGTTTCGAACCATCCTCTGTGGTTCATCATCAGGATTAGATATGTGAAGAAGTCAGAGATTGATGTGTAATAAATAGAGGATATGGTAGGGATGGTAGTGTGAAGAGCCGACAAGTTTGATAGTGGTGTGTTTTTATTTAATTATTTAATTAATTATTTTTTTTGTTGGAATTTTATGTTTTAATGTTGAGAGAATTTTAATAACTCACTGTAAAAGAGCTGGGAGCTATGTTAATTAATTCAGGTAAGATGAGCACTCTAGGATCGCCCTCCTCCACCCATATTTGAATCATGAAAGTTTTATCTTGGAATATAAGAGGCATTAGTAGCCTTAGAAAACAAAGGTTTTTTTAACAAAAATCAAATGGAACAACCTAATATCCTTTTTATTCAGGAATCGAAATGTTCAGTAGGAAAAATAAATGAATTATGTAAGAAACTAGGAAGATAGTATGACTCAACAGAAGTGGAAGCGCAAGGCTCGACAAGGGGTTTAGCAATTTGCTGGAACCCACATCCCTGTTTTTTCTGGATATTAAAACCAACAAAGCATATTTGTCAGTAGAAATGCAATTCATAGGAACCCCCGGCACAATGGTTTTCACTAATGTATACAGGCCTCAAAGGCTTGAGGAAAATATCAAGTTGCTACAAAATCTAAGAAGAATAAAAAACAGGAAAGGACACCTCCACTGGGTGGTGGGGGGGGGGTGGATTTTAATATGATAACCTCTCTTTCGTAAAAGAAAAAAAAAGGGGGGACAAAGAAGCACATACATAGATTCATACGCATTCAAGGAATTCATAGAGGAAACTAGACTCATAGACATGGAAACAACGAAAGGATGCTTCACATGGAGCAATAAGCAGAAAGGGCAACATCAAGCGGCGTCTAAGCTTGACAGATTCTTAATTTTAGAGGATTTACTAATGAGAGGGGTAGATGCAGAAACAAACATTCTACCATGTGGGGGATCTAACCACTGGCCAATGTTATTAATCATGCAACTGACAGGAACTCCCAAAAATAGACCCTTCATATTTGAAGAATTTTGGTTGGAACATCCTAACTTTAGAGAGAATATCAACACGTGGTGAAAGGAAAGAATCTATGACAGAGAATAAAATATGTTTACCCTACGGAGTAGATTAAAATACATCTAGATGAAACTAAAGCAGTGGAGCAAAATGGATTTTGGGAACGTTTTTTAAGGAGAAAAAGGAATTGGAAAAGAAAATGGAAGTTCAACAACAACAATTGATTTCATACGACTACTCAAAGGGAAGAAAAGAAGAGGAAATGGAGATACTAATGAAATGGGAGGAAAGATGCAAACACGAGGAAATCCTCTCGAGGCAGAAATCTTGAGTGTTATGGCTCGGAGAGGGAGAGAAAAGCACCAAATCCTTTCACTGATCAATAATAGAGCACAAAAACTCCAATAGAATCCTCATAATAAAGGATGATAGAGGGCAGATCTTTGAGGCTCACCAGGACATAGAGGAGGTCTTGGTTCAACTCTTTCAAAAGATATATGAAGAGCCCCGGGTGGAAAGAGGGGAATATATACAAATGATAGTGAGACACATACCAAAGATACTCACTGAGGAACACAATAAAAACACAAATAACCCGGTCTTTAGGGAGGAAGTGGCTTTGGAAGTTAATGAAATGGAAAATGGGAAAGCCCCTAGGCTTGATGGATTCACCATATAATTTTTCACATCTTGCTAGGAAACGGCCAAAGAATACATCTACAAGGTGGTAGTTGACTCTCAAGAATCAACAACAACTCTTAAACCTCTAAATTCATCATTTATAACCCTAATCCCTAAGGAAGAACTGGCAAGTACAAATTCAGACCTATAGCACTGTGCAATTTGATCTACAAAATCATATCCAAAGTAGTTGTTAATATGTTAAAAACAATTCTTTCACATCTGATCTTGGAATAGCAATCAAGCTATCTCGGAATAGCAATCAAGCTATGTGGAGGGAAGTCACATCCTAGACAATATAATACTGGCACATGAAGTGGCTCACTCATTGAAGACATAGAAAAAATATGGAATGATAATGCAGTTGGACTTATCCAAGGCCTATGATAAGATCAGCTGGGAATATATGGTAGCATTGTTACAAGAATTTGGCTTTGATAACCACTGGATCAGTTGGATCATGGAAATGGTCTCCTCACCCAGCTTTTCGATTCTTCTTAATGGAGCCCCTTCAAAACCTTTCTTCCCATCCAGGGGAATTCGGCAAGGAGACCCATTGTCTCCCTTCCTGTTTATCCTAATGATGGAAGGGCTGGGTAGAGCTATAACAATGGCTAATATAGAAGGGACTATCATAGGGCTAAAGTTACACGACAACACTCAAGCAACCACTCACCAACAATTTGTAGATGACACCATGTTGCATGGTGTGCCTATAGTTAAGGAGGCCCGTAGTTACAAAAACATTTTGAATACCTTCATGAAGGCATCAAGTATGGAGTTAAACTTGTCTAAATCCATGATTTTATTTTTCAACACTCACATTGTTATCCAAAGAAATCTAGCAACTATCTTGGGTTTCAAGATAAAGTCCCTCCCTTCCAAATATCTTGGGGTACCCTTAACGACACAAGCCTAGAAAAAGTTTAATTGGGAAAAAATCATATCCAACCTAGAAGACAGGGTCAAGAGATGGATAGTGAGAGCACTGAACTTGTCAAGCAGGTTGGTGCTAGTAAAGGCGGTGCTTCAAGCCATCCTAGGATACATGTTATATGTCCTTCCAACGCCCAAAGTACTTCAAAAAATAAAGGAGATACAAAGAAATTTCCTGTGGAGAGTAGGAGAGGAAAAGAGAAAATGGGCATTTGTCGCTTGGAACGTGATTTTCAACTCCAAATAGGAAGGAGGCCTAGGGCTTTAGGACCCTAAGATAATCAACAAAGAAAATATAGCAAAGTTGTGGTGGAAATGGTTAATGAGAGGGAAGACGCCTTGGGAAAAATTGTGGAAAGTGAAATATGCCCCAAATTGTCAAATAAAAAACTTGATCATGCTCATGGGTTCAATCCCAGGCTCAACCATTTATTCCCTAGCATAGTCCAACAGGGAAGTAAGAGATAGAAAAAATCCCTATTCTGGGATGATGCCTAGCAACAAATACCAAAATTAAATAAACTAGAATGGAGAAGTTTACAAGAAGCCACAAAGAGACTAGGACTCAGAAAGGTCCACCATTTTTGGTCTCCGAAGCTGCTAAATGACAAATGGAGAGCATTGAACTTAAACATCCTCCGTCAAACTAATCTAAGCAACTTAGAAATGCAAGATATCACAGAAGAGCTTAGCAAAAGACAAATCATGGAAAATGGAAACAAAGACCAACTCAGATGGGGACAATGAGATGGAGGGGATTTCAACCTCGAGGAAGCCAAGTTTTATCTTTGGGTTGAAAATCTCGAGATCCATGACCTGTCCTAGAGAAAACTTTGGGAGGTTTCTCATTTGCCGAAAATCAAAACATTCTTATGGCTAATTTTGCATAGAAAGGTGTTAGCTTGGGAGAATCTCACAAAGAGAGGAATGATAGGCCCATCATGGTGCTGCATGTGTGAGAAGGAAGAAGAAAATCTTAACCACTTATTAAACAATTGTAAATATTTATAAGCCCTATGGGATTGGTTGGCTATTATATACAAACAAATCGATAGAAATAAATAAAACTTTCAAGACACAATTAAAAAATGGCATGTGCAATATACCAAGAATTAAGTGGTTAACTCAACGTGGAACTTGTTCTCAGGTTTCATCCTTTGGTCACTTTGGAAGGAGTGTAATCGCATAATCTTCAAAGATAAAAAGCTCCCTATAACAAAACCGATGGAATAAATTCAACGTTAGATGAAGGAAACCATTAGTAGCAAATGATTTCAAATGAAGAAATAATAGCCATCCCTTCAGGAAGCAAGAACCTTAAATTTTTTTGACCTGAATTACGTGGGTGACAAGATCCTCAGACCAAAATAAATTTGTATCAGGACAAGCACTACATTGCAGCAAGCGCCTTCCAAAGGTTTCTAGAAATTGAACTTTGACGAGGCGGCCAAAGGAAATAGGAAACGTTGGTGCAGAAGGAATCATCAAAGATTGGATTGGTAAAATACAAAGGTTATACTTCATTAACATGGGACAAGCCACAAACAACGCAATAAAGTTCCAGGCTCTAGAACAAGGATTGGAAATGTTGCAACAGGAAAGGAAGATAAATGTAATAGTAGACGGCGACTCGATGCTATCCATTTAGGTAGCACAAAGACTTTAATTTGGTACCTCGATGAACAAAGTCACGAGGAATGGTAGCTTAGCCAAATTATTCATTGGATTAAGATCACCTGGAAGAGCTAAAAAAGGTAGAATTCACTCTAGTTAGATGTTCGACAAATCCATTGGCAGACATAGTGGCCAACGGAGGGGTCGAGAGCACCATAGTTCTAACTGAAATGACCTGGAAAGAAATGGTGGAAGGACAACTCAAGGTGGGTTGTCGAAAGTTGGTGGTAAGAGATCTGCCTATGTCAGAGGAGTAGCATGAAGGACACGGGGTGGGCCAAGAGGACAACAACAACCCACCTGGCGAAGGGAATATTTTATGATAAAAATGAGTGGACAAGTAGTAGGTAGTGGGGAATATCGAGGAGGAATGTGTCAATAAGGATTGAAGCACATGACAATCGCTGATGGGAATAAGTGGAAGCCAGGATCACATAATCGTCCACCGGGAGGTGGAATTTATGAGAACGGACGGTCACAGAAGTGGGGAAGGACAAAACTTAGTGTGAAGCAATACTAGTATCGTACCATGGATATAATGGGCATGCATAGGCCATTTGCAGAGGCGAAAGAGAGGTAGGATTGTCTCGTCCTCACACGATTTCACTGTAATGACATTGGTAAACAGAAATTGCCGAAAATGATCAACGAAGGAGCCCAAAGTATGGGGAGGATTGCAGTGTTATGGAATTTTCCTTTATATTATAAGGAGGGGCGCTGCATGGGAGTCATTGTGATGAGTCTGGAAGAAAAAAAGGGGAGCAGTAAGAAAAGAAGGTTTGGTTATCAGAGAGACGCAACACCTAGATGAGCTATGGAAAGAAATGGGAATGGAAGGCCAAGAGCAGAAGCTCAAGCACCCCCAGTTGGTAAGAGAACAATATTAGAGGAGGCGACAAAGGAAGCAGCCCTCAAATACCATGAGATTGTCCCTGACCGAGGCAAGGAAATTATCGAGGTCTGGGAAAATGAAGTAAGGTGACTAAGGAGGAACACCCTAAATTACAAGATTGAAGAAGAGGTTGACTGGATAATCGATACGGGAAAGTCTCGCACGAGACAAATGGTGTACTAGAGAATGCCAGAAACAACTTGACATGTCAAAACATTAGTAGGAAAGCTACATGCAAAGGCAATGGAGGAAAGAATTAAGCGGTAGATGGAAAGAAATTCACAAATGAAAACGATTTAATAGAGATTGAAAGGAGTTGAGGAGGCACTCCAGAGGGTGGTCAACATCGAACGCCTACAGGATGATCACATTGGTGACATGACCAAGATTTTTCAATTTACTTGAAGTATATCCACAACTTGGATATTACACTGGGGCAGGGACGTGGGGATTCGACCAAGTTAATGAAATATAAGTTCAAAGAGGTAGCGGGAGCCAATGGCAAGCCAACAACAACACCGAGAGTGGGAGAATTAGCGGCAATGACAATGCCAACAACCCTAATGGAGAAAGCTACACTTGCATCTAGTTCAGACGTGGAGGGGACTCCACCATTGTCCCTAGATAAATGATTATGTCTCTTTGTTTAATTTTGTTGTATTTAGTCGATAGGCTAGCGAGGCAAAAATATAGTTATAGAATAATTAGAAGGTATGTAGATCTGGATTTGAAAGATAAATTTACGCTTAGACCTCCAGTATGGTGTAAATGTCTAAGTGTCAGTAGACAAGTTAATTTTGGGCAAGCCAACAACAACACCGAGAGTGGGAGAATTAGCGGCAATGACAATGCCAACAACCCTAATGGAGAAAGCTACACTTGCATCTAGTTCAGACGTGGAGGGGACTCCACCATTGTCCCTAGATAAATGATTATGTCTCTTTGTTTAATTTTGTTGTATTTAGTCGATAGGCTAGCGAGGCAAAAGTATAGTTATAGAATAATTAGAAGGTATGTAGATCTGGATTTGAAAGATAAATTTACGCTTAGACCTCCAGTATGGTGTAAATGTTTAAGTGTCAGTAGACAAGTTAATTTTGTTAATAGGCCTAGGAGATATCATAGACAAAATATCCTTTGGGCTAACTTAGTTAAATTCTGGAACAAGGCTTTATTCTACTGCAGCTGGTCTGGTTTCGAGTCTGGCTGACCAACAGACTGTGATGTAATTTTTTGTATTATCGTAATATAAGATGCTTCTCTGACTTACAATATATATATATATATCTAAACCCTTTATTATATTAAAATCTATAAGATATAAATAATAACTATAGATTAAAATAATAATTTTATAACCATATTTAAATTTCATTAATAAGCACATAAAATCTTAGTACTTACAATATATAACAATTTTTTTAACATAGATATTCACCCCCAATTTATCATGGATATTATTAACTTGCAAATAGACTATGTTACAATACTACGGGCCAATACCATGGGTCATCAATACCACATGCCCAAAAACCATCTCTCATTTCATAATTGAAATATTTTATAAATAATTTTCTTTAATTTAATTTTATTGCATTTTTGCGGTGAGAGACACTCTCTAGCCGAGAATGGACGAGATGCTATAACGTCTCGTTATGTTATGTTATTTAAACATTTTGACTTATCAAATTATATAAAAATAAAATCAAAATTAAAAAAACAAATTTAATAATTATAATTATTAAGAATTAAGAATTAAACCAACCTAGATCCATCTATCAAGTTCATGGATAAAATCTCTCGAGGTGCAAACCTTTCCTCAAGTTTTGTACTAAAAAAAGAGGTTTTCACCTCAAGACATTTGATCCCTCTCAGTGCTTGATATATCCAGAGTTAAGATGGATCTATATTGGTATATTAATATAGATTCATGTTAATCCCATATCTATATTATTGAAAAGGACCAAACCTCTTGAGTTGTAAACCTTCATTTTAGAGTGCAAAATTTGAAGAAAAAAATGCACCTCTTGGGATTTAATCTCTCTTGAAATTTGATAGATTTGGAGTTAACATGAATCTATGTTGGTTTTATACACACATACCCACACACACCATGTCTCAACTCCATGCTAAGTAGGAAAAGAATTACACATTTCATTCATTTTTAGCAACACACTAATAAAATGTTTTAACTATAAGAATTTTTTTATTTTCATTTGTTTTATTTAATATATACAAAGTTGACATTGAAATATTTTCCTCAATGTGGCCATTGGAATATTTATTTGTAACCCACATTCTCCACACCAATTTATTTTTTATTAATAATATATTTTTAAATACACTTCCCTCCATATTAAAAAGTTATAAACGTATATTCATGCGATAGAATCTCTCTCTCTATACATACACATTTTTTTTTTGTTATAAATAGTTTTAAAAATGTTACATGTCAATTCTATATACAAATATCAAAACCACCTATCAATAGAAAGAACATAAAGTCTCTCTATATATTTGATGTGAAATATTTTTCTCAATGTGCATATTGAAAAATTTAATTTATAATCCACATTGAAATTTCTATTGTTATTAATATTTTGTAAATATTACATAAGAATAGAATAAATTAAGCACCCCTCTCACAATGCAAATGGAAAAAAATAAAAATAAACAATTACTTCATATAAAGTTATGTTATTTAATATGCACATTGAAATATTTTATTTATCGCTGATAATATTTAATTTTCTTCGTATTGATATATTTTTGTATTAAATACCACATGTCAACCAAATATTGAATGAATTGCATATATATTCTTATTTGGTTGTAATATCAATAATAAAATGTTACATGTCAACTTTATATTGAGTAGTGAAGAACTTACACATTTCCTTCACACCAAAAAGTAAAAAATAATTATAAACTATTTTTTTGTTTTTTACTTTCAATTATTTTATCTATCTAGATAAAATTGATGTAAAAACAGGGTGAAAAATAAAATATTTTATTATCGCCATTAGGGTAGTATAATGCAACCGGTAAATGGTTGACTTTACAAACATGTAATATATTTTTCAATTTACCAAAATGTAACTTTGTCAAATCATTTTTTCTATTTCCAACCAATTGCTTTATTCAAATATATCTCTCAAGCCATTGGCTATCCATTTGCATCTTATTAGCAATGCCTCGATTAACAAACCCAAAAAGTAAAAAAGTCCCATCACTAGTGTGGCCTTGGGCTTATAGCAAGGTATGGGTAAGGCGTCTGGAAGTTTTAAATCTAATGTCTTGTCTTACCTTCCGTGAGACTTTAAGACGTTTGATTCCAAACATTTAAGCATTCATATAGTTTTTTTATATTTTAGCCTTTGAAAGGGGAAGATTGCTTAATATATTAAAATTCATGCACGTAGTGCACTTTTTTGTTGCACTTGATATCCATTTTTTTTACAACTGATATGGCCATGGTAGCTAAGAAATATTATGGCATGATATGCAACGTCATTTCATTAACCAACAACACGACATGACCAGATGGAATTAAATGAAACTAACAAATTTTAAAATTAATGAGTATTCCAGACCTAGATGCAGACATGTAAGTTCAGCAGAATTTAAGGTTCTACTAGAACAACTAGCAAACATGTCTCTCAAGGGATTTTCCTCAGCCTGAGAATCTTTCTCTGCAAATTCTCTGAAAGAAACTGATTTACCCAAATATTCCATTCTTCTTAAGAGATTATAGATCTGAGTACCAACCTTAAGAACCAGACGTTACTGGCTCTGATACCAATTTCTAGCAGGGGCTCCTTTCACGAGCTTGCTCTTGCTACAATTTCTAGCAGGGGCTCCTTTCACGAGCTTGCCCTTGCTGCGTTGCTCTTTGCTGCGTCTCTCTCCTGGTGAACCAGTGGTGAACCTACTCGGAGCTTTCACACTCTGACGGCCTCAACAACGGCTTTCATGCCTTCCAACGGCCTTGGTGTCCCTTCGATCCTTTGGTGAACTTCCTGTGAACTTCGGATGAGGACAAAGAGAAAAATACTAACACAACAGACTTTATAAATGCGCAGAGATACTCAGATTCAAAATGGCTTACTCATTTTATTTCAGAATGGAGAAAAAGTATTACAGAATGCTCGAAAATTTTATAGAGATGGATTCTTTACAGAGATAGACTAATCTCGCATTTACCAGACTTTTCACCGTTCAAAAATGAACAAATTACTATCGGAGGCTTCCTGGCGAGGTATAGGCTCTGCCTAAGAATAAGACTTTATACACAGACAGACATTAAAAGACACTTGTAATGGTTCAGCCACTTCAGGTTCTCACCAGTGCTGAGCACACTGATGCGCAGGCTCCCAAACCACCTAAGGACTTTGAGTGATTTCTCGTGTTGCAAGCAGATCATACTGATTGTCCGCAGATGTAGAGCAGGAGAACACTCGACTCAAACACACACACACAAAGACTCTAAATGCCGATCCCCTCGTAATGAGCCTTACCCTCCTTATATAGGAAGAAAGGGGGGACAAACATCACTGTAGGATATCCGTGACCTGTCCTAAAGGCGGAAAGAATCATTACTTTCGGATAACACTGAGACGACGTCCGCACAAAGATTCCAATCTGATGGATGGAATAGTTGCTTTCGGGTAAAGTCAAAGTAAATCGTAGTCGTATACATATCTTTTCCAGAATCATTATGCAAGCCGACCATACAAAGTGGATGCTTTTTCCGTAAAAGCCCATGAGAAACTAGTCCCTTTCAAACATTGGGCCGACAAAACCGAAGTGGATACTTTTTCATGAAAGCCCACGAGAATATTTACACAGTGAATGCTTTGTAACAACAAAGCTCACGAGAAACTGGCCAAAATTAAGCCTACTCGGAGCTTTCACACTCTGACGGCCTCAACAACGGCTTTCACGCCTTCCAACGGCCTTGGTGTCCCTTCGATCCTTTGGCGAACTTCCTGCGAACTTCGGATGAGGACACAGAGAAAATTACTAACACAACAGACTTTATAAATGCGCAGAGATACTCAGATTCAGAATGGCTTACTCATTTTATTTCAGAATGGAGAAAAATAGTACAGAATGCTCGAAACTTTTACAGAGATGGATTCTTTACCGAGATAGACTAATCTCGCATTTACCGGACTTTTCACCGTTCAAAAATGAACAAATTACGCCTGAAGAGAAGAAAAGGCTTGCTGATCACTGGAAACATTATATGGAAGTGAATAATACATGGATATCTTTCTACTCATTGAAAGATAAGATTGCTCCATTAAATGTATTCACTGGCTTAACCAATAGCACTGCAAGCAAACATGCTTGGACTGCACTTGATGGGTCAACAGTAGAGACTCTTACAACATTTCCTCCTTACAAAGGACTTGTGTTAGGAGAAAATACAAATGCAGCCAAAGCTATTCCTCTAGTCCTAAAAGATGATTCTGCTTTGGGCATCTACCTTAAGAGTAGAAGAGCAGCTCAATTCATCCCAAATAAAGAAGAAAATTGAAGAGTTAAACACACTGATTGAAGAAGAATGCTGCTCAGAAGAACCAAATGCTTTCTGGCATAGAAAGCAGCATACTGTAGAACTACCCTACAAGGAAGGATACACTGGAAAGCCATGTAAGAGTAGAGCTATTCCTATGAGCAAAGAATACAGAGATCTTTGCCAACAGGAGATCCAACAGCTCCTCAATAGAAAATTGATCAGAGAATCCAACAGTCCCTGGAACTACTATGGATTCTATGTTAACAAAAGAGTTGAACAGATCAGAGGCATTCCCAGATTGGTCATAAATTATAAGCCTCTTAATTCAGTCCTTGCTGATGATACCTACCCGATCCCCCACAAAGGAGATCTGATTAGAAGAATTGCAGGTGCCAAGATATTTTCTAAGTTTGACCTGAAGGCAGGCTTTTGGCAGGTGGCCATTACCGAGAAAGACAAGTTCAAAACAACCTTCAGTATCCCAGCAGGACATTATGAATGGAATGTCATGCCCTTTGGGCTCAAAAATGCTCCATCGAAGTTCCAGAAGGTAATGGATGATATTTTCAAGCCATATTTTGATTGGCTGATTGTATATATTGATGATGTTTTAATTTTTTCTAAAAGTATTCATGACCATTTCAAGCATGTGAATATTTTTAAGAACTTGGTCAATCACAATGGCCTAGTGCTTAGTAAGAAAAAGATAGAAAATTTTCAGACTTCTGTAAAGTTTTTAGGCCACATAATCTGCAATGGACAAATCTCTCTGCAAAAACATGTGCTAGAGTTTGCAGATAAGTTTCCAGATATCATGAAAGATAAGAACCAACTGCAAAGGTTTTTGGGCTGCTTGAACTATGTCAGCAATTTCTATGAAGACTGTGCCATAGACAGAAGATTACTGAATAAAAGGCTGAAAAAGAATCCCCCAGAGTGGACAGATATTCACACAAAAGCTGTTCAAAACATGAAAGCAAAGGTAAAATCTTTGCCTATTCTTTATGTTGCTGATGATCTTGCTTACAAAATTGTTGAAACAGACGCAAGAAATGTTGGATGGGGAGGAGTATTAAAACAAAAAGTTGGAAAGAATGAACAAGTTGTTCAGTTTTCTTATGGAGTTTGGAATCCAGCAGTGTTAAATTACTCCACTATCAAAAAGGAAGTTAAAGCAGCATGGAACTGTATCATCAAGTTCGAGGTTTATCTTATCAATAAACCTTTCCTTTTGAGAACTGATGCATCTGCCTTGCAGAAGGTCTTGACAAATAATATCAAGAAAGTTGGGGAAGCTAAGTTTTCCAGATGGCAAGCTTTATTTGTGAATTTTTATTTCCAGGTAGAACACATTAAAGGAAAAGATAATAATTTGCCTGATTTCTTGAGCAGTGAATATATAGAAGGAAAAGATCATATCATGATGATCATCACAGAGTGGGACCAGCAGCAGAAACAAGAAGTCCTAAGGACCATCCCAGATGACCAAGGCTGGGAAACATACAGAAATAATTGGAGACCCACATGGCAGCTAAGGAATACAAAGGTCCTAGATGCTAATTTACAGCCTCACACTGATGTCCAACATTTTGTACCAGAAATAAAAGTGTATCCCAAAGGACGAAAATGGATCCATTATATGATATATGACAAGGCCAAAAGGGATGCTGGAATTGCTCATCAAGTCCTTGAACAGAACTTTCATGATATTGCTGGCATCTGGTACCATGGAGGTCGCAGTACGGGGATCTACGAAAGATATTTTTGCATCTATCATACCAGAGATTTTTGGAATGAACAAGGACACTTGCCAGTCCAGCCTTTTGCCCGGTGGCCCAGAAATGATCCAAAAATTATTTTTCCTGACACTGTTTATGATTTTGCAAGTTATAAGAAGTTATGGTGGGATTTCCTAAATATTGATGATAAAGAAGAAACCCATTATACAAAACTGAAATTCTATACATTGACAACATCCCAAAGGACTCAACAGTGCCAGTGGTTTTGAGATTGGTGGGCTGATTATGGAGTCAGTAGGACAGCTATGGACCCAGTATATCATGAAGCATATGAAAGAAAATACTGTGAACGGTGCTTTGAAAATAACATTGGAGAATGTTTTCACTCCATATATAAAACTGTTAAAGAAATGACAATCAAGGAGTGGGATCCATTTCATAGAACAAATTATTCACTTCAAGAATATATGAGGGAACATCTAGAATGGTTAATTCTAACCAAAGTACAACACCAAGTTATCTTAGGGAAGCCAATGATAGTCCGCAGGATTTATACTAAAGCCTGTGATGATTTGCTATATAAAAGAAACAGATTCCCTGATTTGACCGTATTCTGATCAGAGTAATAAGTACCAGTCACAAGGGCTTAATTGTGGCCAGTTTCTCGTGAGCTTTGCTGTTCCAAAGCATTCACTGTGTAAATATTCTCGTGGGCTTTCATGAAAAAGTATCCACTTTGGTTTTGTCGGCCCAATGTTTGAAAGGGCCTAGTTTCTCGTGGGCTTTTACGGAAAAAGCATCCACTTTGTATGGTCGGCCTGCATAATGATTCTGGAAAAGATATGTATACGAGTACGATTTACTTTGACGTTACCCGAAAGCAACTATTCCATCCATCGGATTGGAATCTTTGTGCGGACGTCGTCTCAGTCTTATCCGAAAGTAATGATTCTTTCCGCCTTTAGGACAGGTCACGGATATCCTACAGTGATGTTTGTCCCCCCTCTCTTCCTATATAAGGAGGGTAAGGCTCATTACGAAGGCATCGACATTTAGAGTCTTTGTGTGTGTGTTTGAGTCGAGTGTTCTCCTGCTCTGCATCTGCGGGCGATCAGTCTGATCTGCTTGTAACACGAGAAATCACTCAAAGTCCTTAGGTGGTTTGGGAGCCTGCACATCATTGTGCTCGACACTGGTGAGAACCTAAAGTGGCTGGTGTCTTTTAATGTCTGTCTGTGTATAAATTCTTATTCTGAGGCAGAGCCTATACCTCGCTAGGAAGCCTCCAGTAGTAATTTGTTCATTTTTGAACAGTGAAAAGTCCGGTAAATGCGAGATTAGTCTATCTCTGTAAAGAATCCATCTCTGTAAAAGTTTCGAGCATTTTGTAATATTTTTCTCCATTCTGAAATAAAATGAGTAAGCCATTCTAAATCTGAGAATCTCTGCGCATTTATAAAGTCTGATGTGTTAGTAATTTTCTCTGTGTCCTCATCCGAAGTTCGCAGGAAGTTCGCCAAAGGATCGAAGGGACACCAAGGCCGTTGGAAGGCGTGAAAGCCGTTGTTGAGGCCGTCAGAGTGTGAAAGCTCCGAGTAGGCTTAATTTTGGCCAGTTTCTCGTGAGCTTTGCTGTTACAAAGCATTCACTGTGTAAATATTCTCGTGGGCTTTCATGAAAAAGTATCCACTTTGGTTTTGTCGGCCCAATGTTTGAAAGGGACTAGTTTCTCGTGGGCTTTTACGGAAAAAGCATCCACTTTGTATGGTCGGCTTGCATAATGATTCTGGAAAAGATATGTATACGAGTACGATTTACTTTGATGTTACCCGAAAGCAACTATTCCATCCATCGGATTGGAATCTTTGTGCGGACGTCGTCTCAGTGTTATCCGAAAGTAATGATTCTTTCCGCCTTTAGGACAGGTCACGGATATCCTACAGTGATGTTTGTCCCCCCTTTCTTCCTATATAAGGAGGGTAAGGCTCATTACGAGGGCATCGACATTTAGAGTCTTTGTGTGTGTGTGTGAGTCGAGTGTTCTCCTGCTCTACATCTGCGGACGATCAGTCTGATCTGCTTGCAACGCGAGAAATCACTTAGAGTCCTTAGGTGGTTTGGGAGCCTGCGCATCAGTGTGCTCGACACTGGTGAGAAGCTGAAGTGGCCGAACCATTACAAGTGTCTTTTAATGTGTCTGTGTATAAAGTCTTATTCTGAGGCAAAGCCTATACCTCGCCAGGAAGCCTCCGGTAGTAATTTGTTCATTTTTGAACGGTGAAAAGTCTGGTAAATGTGAGATTAGTCTATCTCTGTAAAGAATCCATCTCTGTAAAAGTTTCGAGCATTCTGTAATATTTTTCTCCATTCTGAAATAAAATGAGTAAGCCATTCTGAATCTGAGTATCTCTGTGCATTTATAAGTCTGTTGTTTTAGTATTTTTCTCTGTGTCCTAATCCGAAGTTCGCAGGAAGTTTGCCAAAGGATCGAAGAGACACCAAGGTCGTTGGAAGGCGTGAAAGCTGTTGTTGAGGCCGTCAGAGTGTGAAAGCTCCGAGTAGGTTCACCACTGGTTCACTAGGAGAGAGACGCAGCAAAGAGCAACGCAGCAAGGGCAAGCTCGTGAAAGGAGCCCCTGCTAGAAATTGTAGCAAGACCAAGCTCGTGAAAGGAGCCCCTGCTAGAAATAGTATCAGAGCCAATAACGTCTGGTTCTTAAGGTTGGTACTCAGATCTATAATCTCTTAAGAAGAATGGAATCTTTGGGTAAATCAGTTTCTTTCAGAGAATTTGCAGAGAAAGATTCTCAGGCTGAGGAAAATCCCTTGAGAGACATGTTTGCTAGTTGTTCTAGTAGAACCTTAAATTCTGCTGAACTTACTTATGAGGAAACCCAACCTTCAGCGAGATGGGAATTGCCCCAGATAAACCCTTCTCAAGTATATAGTGACCTTTCTGCTTTTCATTTAATTGCTGCCAATAGGATAAGTATTAAAGAATCTGTAAGTCAGATTCAAGAAAACTCAGATAATGTACAGACTATCTCTTTGCTGAATCCCAAGGAATTACAGGCAGAAGCCAAAAGGCTTAAGACAAATTATTTGCATCTTGGTTGTATCCGAGTAGGGATAAATCCTTTAACCCATAAAGGATTAAAAACTTTTGTGTTAGCCACTGTGAGAGACTTAACACACAATAAGTACACAGATTCCCTTATTGGTGGGATTGTCGCCCCTCTGTCTGATGGCCCTGTATATTTTGATTGCTATCCAAATTTCTCTGTGTATACTTTTGACGAAACCATAGATCAAATTCTGCAACTACAGATCCAAACTTATGGTTTCGATATGAAGAAAAAGAGGAATAATATAGCCATCCAGACCAAAGGATGTTTCAGACATACTAATACCCTCTGGCCTGCAATCCACCATACTCCCAGTAGAGACTCAAAGTCAAGTACAGTTGTATTGACTGATGTAAGAAACCAAAAGATCGAGCATCAGGTCATCAGGTGGGAAGACTTGACTTTTCCTGAGCATTGGGTAGTAAATAATCCAAAACCTTTGATACACAAGAATATAACATCTGCTGACATCCAAGAGAATCAATCTTCTGCTGTCATCTCTTTTCCTCGAAGATCTACCATTGACAGTGTTAGCCTCCTGTTGCAACAAGTATTCATCTTTCATGATCGACATTTTTACATAACAATATGTCATACTTTGCATGCTGCAATGTTCCATATTTGCTACAGAGGCCAAAGAAGTGTCCACGAGAGTGTGATAGTCTAAGTGCCACTGCTATGATCCATTTTTTGATGAGTTGATCCATTTTTGATGAAGTTTTCAGTTAAGGGAAGGCCAAACAGCTTAATCCTTGTCTCCCTAGGTTTCAATTTCCTGTTGTAGAATATAGAGAATAATTATCTGTCCAAACAGCTTAATCTTGGCAGATTTGTAGATAGGTAGAGAAACAAGGGTGCTCAACAGCTTAATCTGAGCCCCTGAATGAAATAAGTGTAGATGTAGATAGGAGGATAGCAAGAAGAAAAGAATGAAAAGCTGGGTATGCTAGTTCAAGTGCACCCAAACCAAAAGAAGAAAAAATGCTAGGTGAGTAGGCCGGGTAGGTAGTTTTGCGGTTGCAGAATCATGGCTTGTGACCCATTTCATCTTTTCAAGTGTCATATCTATTCATATCACGAGTTTGAGGCAGTTTTTCATTTGAAGGACTTCAAATGAGGCATGACTAACTCCCCCTTCTTCTTGTTCCCCAAATCATTCACTAACCTCCCCAAAGAGGGCAAGATCTGCTTAATACCTCTTAGTTTCATCATTTTCTGTACCATTTGCCTTGGTAAAGATCTACTTTACTCAAGGAGTGTTCATACTTCCTCTATGAGTCATTTTCCCCCTTAAATAGCCTAAGATTTACATACTTAACAGTTTCTTCACAAAATTCATATTAACTCCTAACTCTATTACGTAAATCCCTCCTTATCTTTCCCCTTCCCATACTAAAAATATATGGTAAAAATCCCCATTATTTACATATCCCCTCCTCTGGTTGAAATATAACCATAAGTATGCTCAGGAATTACTAAGTTTACTTGAAACTTAGTAAGAACCTTCATTTCGCTTAAAAAACCATCTTCCTAAGGTGTTTGGACTCCTTCCAAAACACAAAAACCCCCTTCAAATGCTATTGGACTCCTTTCAATTCATCAAGAACCCTTCCAAAGCTTTAAAAAACCTTTTCTGATCGCATTAACCCTCCTCCGATGAGTTTTCCTCACAACATTCATTCATCGGCCCACCCCCTTTTATATCTTCCTGATATCACTTCTCCGATGCGATTCCGCGATCGGCAGTCACAAGTTTCTGTACCTGTATATATATCCCCCCCTCTCATCCACCGACGCGATATTGATATCGCACCCGAAAGCATATCGCATCGTGATCCATTCATTTCTGCAATATTTCCCATTTTCGCACAGCCGCATGCCTTATCGCCTTTCCGAAATCGGCGATCGCTCCCATCGCATCACATATATAAAAGCCATTGCCCCCTGTCCCCGCCGATTGCCGATCTCCGATTTAATCCCCGCCGTACTCCCACGTCACCCTGCCACATCACCCTGCCACGTCACTGCCGTACTGGGACCCACTGCTGACGTCATACTGACGTCATCACTGAAAGAAGGCGCGAAGGGCGCAAATCGCAGCAAAGAGAGCCCAGAATGAAAAACTGAGGCAGTTTTCGATGCGCGATTAGCGCTTAGCGCTAATCGCGCATCGCTAAGAAAAAATGACCAAAATGGAAAGCTTCATATCGCTCGGCTACCAGCAGGCCCGAAAACTCGCAGTTTGACAGAAACTCCTCATTTATGATTCCTATTCAAATCAGCCAGCGCCGGTAGCATTCCAGAGGCCACGGAAATCATTTGCAGCAGCCATTCTTGCCTTGAAAGGGCAGAAAAGGGGCGATTTGACAGTTTCAAGCATATCAGATCAAGAGAAAGTAGCCCAATTTAAGTGTTAAAGAGTATCAGAGGAAAGACGAAGCCTCGATTACATTAAAGAGTATCAGATCGAAGCAGGTGAACATTAAAGGCCCCCAAGCAAAGTCAAAGAAAGTGGTGAAGCCATTTAAGGGCTCTCAGTTCACAGTTAATGCACATCAAAACCACTCAAGAGCAGGGGATCAAAGCCCAAAGCACAGTTATGGCTAAATGAACAACACAGAGCCATAAGGACAGATTTCGACTCATTTTTGAGGCAGCTGCCCCAGCGCAGCACTTAGATATCTTTTTGCATTAATTCCACGACAAGATTAGATTAAAGAACTCACTTCCCTCAGATCTGTTTAAGATCTTCTGTAATGGATATTTTTAGATATTTTCCCTATATAAACCACCCTAATTCATTGTTTAAAGGGTTGGTTGGTTGATAATCCTCATGCTGAACTCGCACTGTATGTTTTGAGAATTTCTATAATCAAAGACTGCTGAAAAGCTTGGAGGATGGACTGTCTGTTGTGTTATTAATGGTTGAAGAGTGAAATATAGAATTCTTGCGCTGCTACATGGCCCAATAAGTGATTCTTACCTCTGTTTTCGATTCATATATATATCATACATATATCACCATCTAAGTTACAGAAAGAAAGATTAGTTTAGAACTTGCGTGGCTGCACTCTATGCTCAATTTCTGTGACTTCTATATGTTTTCTTCTGATTCAGGCATAAATATGAATTCCTCACAGCTCTTATTTGCTCTATTTCATTCATGTGTGGCTGTTATTTAGGAATACTTGACTGCTCCTAGATATAGTTCACTCGCCTCCCCTCTGTTAAGCTGAATGAGAGATTCTTAGTTGCCTTTCATTCCTTGGCCTTCATTTCATCCTTTAACTTAAAAGATTGTTTCATGTGTAGCTATATTGCTCTATATTCCTCTTGTGACCAAGAAAACGCACCAAGAGCCCATTTCCATGACTCCATGCCCAATGGTTTGAACCTCTCACACTATGCATGCCTCCCTACTTGAAAACATCAATCATCCCACCAAAACTTAAACAAAACCCAAAGACGCATACAACTAGCCTAAAATCAACCCGAAACTAGGTTAAAACAGAAAGAGAGAGCCCTCTCTGATTGCAGGTAGGCTAGGACCTGCAGTCCAAAGATTGGTTTGTGGTTACCTCGGCCGTATCCCTTAAGGAGCCAAGGGACAACCTGAGTGATAACAGACAGCCGAAGAATTGATGCCGTCTGTAAATCATCAAAATATTACAGAGACCCTTCTTTAGTAGATACAACTTGTTCTTCTTCATCTTTCTGTAAGCATAATAGTTTGTATGAACTAGCCCAACTTGTAAATTACTATTCTCTTGAAGTCAAATGTCGTGAATGTCAAAATATTGTTAACTTGCTTACTCTGGCTGAAATAAATATGCATTCAAATCATAACCATAGGTTTGGTATTGCTCTGCCATCAACTTCTATTAATCCATGTCCAAACCCCAAGTGTTCTGAAATCCCTTCCCCACATGAGGAAGATGCAGAACATGTCCTCATGATGCACGAAATTGTCACACTTGAAGGAGAAGATCCGAGACTCACTGAAATGTCTTGTCTAATGAAACCTGCAAAGCCCAGATATGGCTTAGGATACCTTGAATAGACAAATGGCCTAATTCCAGATTGCATATTTCGCCTTGTTCCTTCTGATTGTAAAAAGCCTGCAGTGATGGAAATGCATAAGTTATTCTCTCTTATGGATGAATGCTTAAAATCCCAGATCAGCGCCAAGTGGATGAAAGCAATGATAAACTGGGATCTATATACTAATCCACAGGCTGATGAGTTTGACCACGGCTATACGCCTGAAGAAAAGAAAAAGCTTGCTGATGACTGGAAACATTATATGGAAGTGAATAATACATGGATATCTTTCTACTCATGGAAAGATAAGATTGCTCCATTAAATGTATTCACTGGCTCAACCAGTAGCACTGCAAGCAAACATGCTTGGACTGCACTTGATGGGTCAACAGTAGAGACTCTTACAACATTTCCTCCTTACAAAGGACTTGTCTTAGGAGAAAATACAAATGCAGCCAAAGTTATTCCTCTAGTCCTAAAAGATGATTCTGCTATGGGCATTGATGGCAGAATCCAAAAAACCAGTGAACAAATCAACTGGACAAACACTGCGATAAAAGGACTAGAAATGAATGTCTCCAAATCCAAAGAAGTCAAGGAGCAGATTGATACTGTCCAAGTATCAATAAATAGTGTAAATAATTGTTTGAATAATGTTCAGTATGATTCAAGTCTTATTCAATCCTATGTTAGAGAATCCTTAACAAAAATAGAAGGAGTAGATGAAAATATAGTTGATCATTTTGATACAACTAAACAACTCATAACTGGTTTGTCAGACAAGGTAGATAAGATGAGTCTGACCAAAGCAGAAAAACCAGTTCCTCCATCTTTTCTTATTAAAAGAAATATAAATATTTAGGATCCTGTCAAAAGTGTAAATAAATTCCCTTCGTTATTTCCTAAAGAAGTAGCCTCCTCTTCTGATACTGAGGTTACTCCAAAAATATCTATAGCATCTTTGTTCAGAGAAGAAGAAAAAGAAGATAAAGGAAAAGAACAACAAACACAAATCTTTCCTATTTATGAACCTCTTGAACATAGATTCTCCAAATATTCTGCACCAGATATTGAGGGAAAAGGAAAGCTTCCCGAAGCCCATACTTTTTTCCCTGATTCCCACGGAGAATGGAACATAGATAACATGAGTGTCGGACAGATTCGACAAATGATAGACTTAATATATATAGAATATAAACTCATGTGTCTTCGTGGGAAATCTGAAATTGATGCATGCAGAACCATTATACAGTGCTTCACAGGGACTCTCCTCAGGTGGTGGGAGATAGAATCTTCTCCTAAGCTCATTTCAACTATGGAAGCAGAAGTTCTAAAAGATGAGAAAGGAGATGTTATTCATAATTCTGATGGCACGGTAACCGACAACATGATTGGAGCACTAACATCAATGATTCTTGAACATTGGTGTGGTAGTGAAACAGAGATTGCTGACAAACATGAGGTTATTCTCATGAAATTAAAATGCCATAAGATGTGCCAGTATGATGATTTCCATAGAGATTGGATGCAGAGAATTTATAAAGTCAAGGACTCCAAAAATCTGCTATGGAAACAGGTATATCTTGCAGCGCCGCCTTCCAGATTTGTTGACTATATTAGACTGCAAGAAATTTTTTAGTTACCTTTTGAGTCATATACTTGGGGTGAGATTTATTCTCTCATCACAAAGACATTGGTGAGTCTTTGCACAAGCTCAAAGGTAAATAAGTCTCTGGAAAAGCTTTCCAGATTACCAGATAAAAAGTCCATTTGCAGCAAGTATGGACTTACAGCAGATGACCCCTTAGTAAAAAGAAGAAGGGCAAAGAAAAGAGCTAAAAGATAATTCAAAGAATTTTTTTATAAGAACAAAATAAATTATCCAAAAGAAAGGAGAAAATATCCCAGACAAAGTAAGGGCCAAACTTCCAGAAAGAAAAAGGGATACTACAGATATGTTCCAAAAACACATTACTACAATCCCTCAGATATTCATCTGCATTCTCATAAGCAAGAAAAATGGAACAATATCACTTGTTGGCTTTGTGGGCAGAATGGACATACAGCCTCTAGATGTCCTCAGGGTGAAGAATCAAAACTTAGCAGAGGAAAGAAATCTGAAGCCTATGCTAAGAAAGCCAAGCAAGTTAAGTAAGAAGGTAGAGAATCAATGCTCTGCTTAAAATGTGGTTCTCGATCACATAGGACAGAAGGATGTCCAAATGTGACTATTAGAAATATTGCCCAGCAGCACCAGCTTGAAGAATCTTCTTATGATTCTTTTAGTTCTTCCTCTGCAGAAGAAATACATGCATATATGAAACAATGTTCAGGATCTAGTTCTTCAGAATGCTTATGTTCAGACCCTGAAGAATGTGCTTGTCATGTCCAATATGATTCTGACTCTGAATATTTCAGTGAAACTAGCGCAGAAGAAGAGGGAATGAGGCCCAAGCCTCAGAAGGAAAAGGTCCTCATGGCAGCCACAGAAGAAGATGAACTGAAAATATTGTCTCAGATAAGAGCCATGGAGGAAGGAGATATGAAAGCACGCCTGATCGAAGCATTTACAGACCAGCTCAAATCTAAAGCTTCCAAAGAATCAGGTAAGAAGCCCTTATTTATTGATGCATCTTATGAAAAGAATACAAAATCATTTCAAATGCATCATCAGAAACCAGGCAGAGTAAGATCACTTACTCTGGGAGAAGTCAGTCGAGAGATCCACAATCTCAAGACAGACATTTCTGCAATGAAAGCACAAATTGCAGAAATACAAAAAGGGAAGAATGTAGAAAAAGAAGATGACTATGCATGGGATACTAGTCATCATGAAAAAGATTCAGAAGTACTAGTTGCTGAAGGAATGAAAGATACAAATTTTGGCTTTAGAGATATGAGATTGCTCACTATCTCTTATCAGCAACACCATGTCAAGATTAATGTCTGCATAAAAGGCCAAATGTTTAAACTGATTGCACTTTTAGATTCTGGAGCAGATATTAACATTCTTAACATGAAAAATATTCCAGCAAGATATTGGACTACTGCAGAAAGAACAGTTGTTGGCTTGGGAAATAAAAGACTGCAATATGAAGTACCAGAAGCCTCAGTATGTTTTGATACACACTGTGTTTATCTAAAGTTTGCAGTTGCAGATATTCCAGTAGATTGCATACTGGGGAACGTTTTCCTAGCAGCAGTAGAGCTGCATGGATCTCTCAGGCTCAAAAATGGAAAGGCCGGATATTTCATCTCTGTTCCCACATCAAAAGGTCCCAGAAAGAAAATTGAGCTCCCTTATATTTCACATCCCAGAATTTCTACAATGGTCCAGACAGTTCAAAATTTGGACAAAGCAGAAGCTCGATTAGCTGATCTGAAGGATCTAAAATCTACCTTAAGAGTAGAAGAGCAGCTCAATTCATCCCAAATAAAGAAGAAAATTGAAGAGTTAAAGACACTGATTGAAGAAGAATGCTGCTCAGAAGAACCAAATGCTTTCTGGCATAGAAAGCAGCATACTGTAGAACTACCCTACAAGGAAGGATACACTGGAAAGCCATGTAAGAGTAGAGCTATTCCTATGAGCAAAGAATACAGAGATCTTTGCCAACAGGAGATCCAACAGCTCCTCAATAGAAAATTGATCAGAGAATCCAACAGTCCTTGGAACTGCTATGGATTCTATGTTAACAAAAGAGCTGAACAGATCAGAGGCATTCCCAGATTGGTCATAAATTATAAGCCTCTTAATTCAGTCCTTGCTGATGATACCTACCCGATCCCCCACAAAGGAGATCTGATCAGAAGAATTGCAGGTGCCAAGATATTTTCTAAGTTTGACCCGAAGGGAGGCTTTTGTCAGGTGGCCATTACCGAGAAAGACAAGTTTAAAACAGCCTTCAGTATCCCAGCAGGACATTACGAATGGAATGTCACGCCCTTTGGGCTCAAAAATGCTCCATCGAAGTTCCAGAAGGTAATGGATGATATTTTCAAGCCATATTTTGATTGGATGATTGTATACATTGATGATGTTTTAATTTTTTCTAAAAGTATTCATGACCATTTCAAGCATGTGAATATTTTTAAGAACTTCGTCAATCACAATGGCCTAGTGCTTAGTAAGAAAAAGATAGAATTTTTTCAGACTTCTGTAAATTTTTTAGGCCACATAATCTGCAATGGACAAATCTCTCTGCAAAAACATGCGCTAGAGTTTGCAGATAAGTTTCCAGATATCATGAAAGATAAGAACCAACTGCAAAGGTTTTTGGGTTGCTTGAACTATGTCAGCAATTTCTATGAAGACTGTGCCACAGACAGAAGATTACTGAATAAAAGGCTGAAAAAGAATCCCCCAGAGTGGACAGATATTCACACAAAAGCTGTTGAGAACATCAAAGCAAAGGTAAAATATTTGCCTATTCTTTATGTTGCTGATGATCTTGCTTACAAAATTGTTGAAATAGACGCAAGCAATTTTGGATGGGGAGGAGTATTAAAACAAAAAGTTGGAAAGAATGAACAAGCTGTTCAGTTTGCTTCTGGAGTTTGGAATTTAGCAGAGTTAAATTACTCCACTATCGAAAAGGAAGTAAAAGCAGCATGGAACTGTATCAGCAAGTTCGACGTTTATCTTATCAATAAACCTTTCCTTTTGAGAACTGATGCATCTGCCTTGCAGAAGGTCCTGACAAAGAATATCAAGAAAGTTAGGGAAGCTAAGTTTTCTAGATGGCAAGATTTATTTGCGAATTTTGATTTCTAGGTAGAACACATTAAAGGAAAAGATAATAATTTGCCTGATTTCTTGAGCAGAGAATATATAGAAGGAAAATATCATGTCATGATGATCATCATAGAGTGGGACCAACAACAGAAACAAGAATTCCTAAGGACCATCCCAGATGACTAAGACTGGAAACATACATAAATAATTGGAGACCCACATGGCAGCTAAGTAATACAAAGGTCCTAGATGCTAATTTACAGCCTCACACTGATGTCCAACATTTTGTACCAGAAAGAACAGTGTATCCCAAAGGACGAAAATGGATCCATGATATGATATATGACAAGGCCAAAAGGGATGCTGGAATTTCTCATCAAGTCCTTGAATAGAACTTTCATGATATTGCTGGCATCTAGTACCATGGAGGTCGCAGTACGGGGATCTACGAAAGATATTTTTGCATCTATCGGACCAGAGATTTGTGGAATGAACAAGGACACTTGCCGGTCCAGCCTTGTGCCCGGTGGCCCAGAAATGATCCAAAAATTATTTTTCCTGACACTGTTTATGATTTTGCTGGTTATAAGAAGTTATGGTGTGATTTCCTAAATATTGATGATAAAGAAGAAACCCATTATACAAAACTGAAATTCTGTACATTGACAGCATCCCAAAGGACTCAACAGTGCTAGTGGTTTCGAGATTGGTGGGCTGATTATGGAGTCATCAGGACAGCTATGGACCCAGTATATCATGAAGCATATGAAAGAAAATACTATGAACGGTGCTTTAAAAATAACATTGGAGAATGTTTTCACTCCGTATATAAAACTGTTAAAGAAATGACAATCAAGGAGTGGGATCCATTTCATAGAACAAATTATTCACTTCAAGAATATATGAGGGAACATCTAGAATGGTTAATTCTAACCAAAGTACAACACCAAGTTATCTTAGGCAAGCCAATGATAGTCTGCAGGATGTATACTAAAGCCTGTGATGATTTTCTATATAAAAGAAACAGATTCCCTGATTTTACCGTATTTTGATCAGAGTAATAAGTACCAGTCACAAGGGCTTAATTGTGGCCAGTTTATCGTGAGCTTTGCTATTCCAAAGCATTCACTGTGTAAATATTCTCGTGGGCTTTCATGAAAAAGTATCCACTTTGGTTTTTCGTGGGCTTTTACAGAAAAAGCATCCACTTTGTATGGTCGGCCTGCATAATGATTCTGGAAAAGATATGTATACGAGTACGATTTACTTTGACGTTACCCAAAAGCAACTATTCCATCCATCGGATTGGAATCTTTGTGCGGATGTCGTCTCAGTCTTATCCGAAAGTAATGATTCTTTCCACCTTTAGGACAGGTCACAGATATCCTACAGTGATGTTTGTCCCCCCTCTCTTCCTATATAAGGAGGGTAAGGCTCATTACGACGACATCAACATTTAGAGTCTTTGTGTGTGTGTGTTTGAGTCGAGTGTTCTCCTACTCTGCATCTGCGGATGATCAGTCTGATCTGCTTGCAACACGAGAAATCACTCAAAGTCCTTAGGTGGTTTGGGAGCCTGCGCATCAGTGTGCTCGGCACTGGTGAGAACTTGAAGTGGCTGAACCATTAGAAGTGTCTTTTAATGTCTGTCTGTGTATAAAGTCTTATTCTAAGGCAGATCCTATACCTCTCCAGGAAGCCTCCGGTAGTAATTTGTTCATTTTTGAACGGTGAAAAGTCCGGTAAATGCGAGATTAGTCTATCTCTGTAAAACTTTCGAGCATTTTGTAATATTTTTCTCCATTTTGAAGTAAAATGAGTAAGCCATTCTAAATCTGAGTATCTCTGCACATTTATAAAGTCTGTTGTGTTAGTAGTTTTCTCTTTGTCCTCATCCGCAGGAAGTTCGCCAAAGGATCGAAGGGACACCAAGGCCGTTGGAAGGCGTGAAAGTCGTTGTTGAGGCCATCAGAGTGTGAAAGCTCCGAGTAGGTTCACCACTGGTTCACCAGGAGAGAGACACAGCAAAGAGCAACGCAGCAAGAGCAAGCTCGTGAAAGGAGCCCTTGCTAGAAATTGTAGCAAGAGCAAGCTTGTGAAAGGAGCCCCTGCTAGAAATTGGTATGCATAGGTAAAAAATTTTAAGAATAATTATGGACACAATAAGTTAGAGAATTATGTCACAATAATGGATTTCAACTACCAACTTTTGTGGAATAGTTTTTCTATCTCTGTCAACCTTACGGTGTTAATTCAATCACAATCTAAATGGGTTCATTTTTTTGATATTTTACTTCGTTTATATTAGAGATTATCTTGATAATTTTTTTGTTTGTTTGTAATACTCAACTACAATTAATTGATGTTTTTCAACCAATCAAAAATATATAATTTTGTTTTCTTTCCTTTTTTTTTTTTTTACCAAAACGGGTATGTTTTATTAATATGAGAAATAGGTTGGGCTCACGCCATCGCAACCATCTTTACATTACATCCATTTCTGCTTCTTATGCTGTTTCTATATTCAGGAACCTCATGGATTACATGGATGATAAGAGCTTTCGCCATTTATGAGGAGTTGTCCTTTCCCCAGATTGCAACCTTTGTTTGCCATCAAGTCTGCTTCATTATTCAGGCTTCTGAGAATGTGAAAGAATTTGAAGGAGGCAAAGTGGAGCAGGACGCTCTTTAGTCTGCTTAGAGATTTATTGAGGCCTGCATTGTTAATCAGATTGCCCATATTTAAATTCTTTATTAAGATCTCTGAGTCTCCAAATGCTTGGAATTCTTTGTCTCCTCTGTCTCTATCTATTTGACAAGCTATAAGGAGGGCTTGGATCTCTGCTTGATTGTTGGTTTTCTGCCCAATGCCTCAGCAAAAACTGTCCCTTTTAGTGTCATCTGGGGCATAGATGACCCCTCCGGCTCCTGCTGTCCCGAGGTTGCCTTTGGAGGCTTCGTAAAAAAAATCGTGGTTATTTTTTGTTGCCGCCACCATTCATGGAAATTGGATTCGGAGTCCCTTCTACGCCATTCCGGGTTCACTGAATGTCGAGCTGTTAGCTGCTTCCAAGGTTGAGGGGATAGGGGGCCCAGCCACCTCTCTTCTTCAGGGAGGAGCAAGGAGTCTTCTGGGGAATGTTGCTGGTGGACTGCTTCAAGTAGAAGGGATTTGGCCTTTGCCGCTGCCTTGAAAGGAGTTTGCAGCTTGTCATTAAATATTAAGTCGTTCCGGGTCAACCAAATCTGCCAGCAAACAAACTTGGGAATAGCATTCCAGACTTTTCTCCAGATGGACTTGCTTGGTATTTTGCTGGGATAGCTTTGATTCCAAGAATCGAAAAGATCAGCAACAGAATTATAAGAGGGGGCTGGGATATGTAGCTCTTGAAGAATGAGACCCCAAACTTCTTTGGCAAATTGGCATTCCATAAAGAGATGTTGGGCTGTTTCTGAGCTCCTTCTACACAGCTCGCATCTGTGCGGCCCTGCTATGCTTTTCTTCATCAAATTGTCTCCAGTTAGCAACTTGTTGTGGACCAGCGTCCAGAAGAAAAAGTTTACTTTGGGGAGCGCTAATGGTTCCCATACTTTCTTCCAAAACTCTGGCGGTTTACTGCTGTTTCTATTGGTTTGAAGGGAATTGTAGGCTGCGGCTGTTGTGTAAATACCTGAGCGCCCCCATCCCCAGCTATCCTTTAGCTTTCTGTTCACTGGGGCTGCGTCTTCTAACAGGTCTTCTAAGACACTTTTCTGCTGATATAAATGTTCTGGAATTCCAAAGAAATCCCAACTTTTCCAGTTATCGTGACAATCCCAATTTGACAAGTCGTAGAGGCTTTTTACACCTGCGCGTTCTAGCCAGCTTTTTAACTCTGTAATTTCGACATTTTCCCCAAGGGGGTCACGATTCATGATTCTGTCTTGCCACAGATTCGTGTGTTTGCCGCTTCCTGGGATCCTGTACACGCTGCGCATGAAGAAAGTCATTGTTTTGCTGCAAAGTTTCCATACCTGGGAGCATTGATTTGGATGCGCTGTCTGAATGTTCCTGAGATGGGTGTTGTGCGCATATTTTGTTTTCAGCATGTCGCTAACAGGATGGTTGGGCTCTTTGAAGAGTTTCCAAATGATCTTGCCTCCCAATGCCAAGTTCGCTGATGCTAGGTCGCGAATCTGGAGGCCTCCTTCAGAGAATGGCCGCTTGACCACGTCCCATTTCACTAAATGAAGCTTGTTTTGATTTCCTTTCCCACCCTTCCAGAGGAATTCCCTAATAATTTTGGAGATTTGATTTGTTACGCTTTTGGGAGCGAGAAGGAAGGTGTTATATACCTAGGGGGGATAATATGGGGTACCAAGGGAGGTACCCAAGGTAATAATGTAATAATGGGATGGGCCGTAGTAATAAATAAGGTGGTTAACCCATGTCATGTAAGGGACCACAAGTAGTTAATAATAATGTAATGGGCCCATGGTATTAGTGGATGGTATGAGGGAACCGTGGTAATGACCCATGGTATTGTATGTATGAGGCCTATATAGAGGCTAGAGACTCCACATGGAGAGATATGAAGAGAAGTATTCTTGTATGAACAAGCATATGGCTTGTGGAGTGTTCTCCTTCCTTAAGGAGTGAATGTATGGTGTTGCCCTACCATAAGGGTTTTGATCAATAAAGTATCATTTCATATTATTTTTGGGTTTATTTTCATTATCTTATACTTTTATATCAGATCTATAATATTCTGGGTTAGATCTACAACAAGTGGTATCAGAGCACTTTCTTGGGCAAACCGTGGAGAATTTTTTTTCATTTTTTTGCAGGGACTTTTGGGTGGCAAAATTGCAGATCAGATATGTACGTTTTGGTGCTAGATATGCAGAATCTAATTACAGATCTGTATTCATTGTGAAAAAATACCCAAATTAAAAAAAAAAATCAGTTGAATCGGAGTCCGGATGAAGGAGATATCACTGATTTAAAAATCAGTGGGGTTGCAGACAATTTTCAGGACAGCGAGTTGGCGGCGCAGATCTAGAAGTCTTGGTGCCAGATCGGCAAGCTCTAATTGTAGATCTGGAATCTTTGTGAAAAAACACATGATTTCAAAAAAAAATCAGTCGAATCGGAGTCCGGATGAGGGAGATATCGCTGAATTAAAATCAGCTCTTTTTGCAGAAATTTTGGGTGACGGCGGGAGAGTGGCAGCGCAGATCTGAAATTTCAAGTGTCTGGATCAAGATTTCTACCACATGGGCAGATGCAGAGTGGTTGTTCCATTTCTAAAAACAGGTTATAATAGAGATTCTGAGCAATATTGACGGATCTGTGACCATTTCAATTTTTCACCAATATTTTTGTGATGGCGGGCCTAGATCGGAGTTCGAGGGACTTGTATAAATTTGACGGTTCTCACACGTCAACATGGCTAGCACAAATGGAGCAGTATTTCAGATTGAATCATATCCTAGATGATTGGACTAAGCTTAGTGTGGTGACCATGTACCTGGACAATGAACGATGGCAATGGGCGGAATGGCATCAGCGTTGCAATGGACCTTTTCAGAATTGGGATGCCTTCAAAAAAGCTCTTATAGAGCGCTTTGACCGTAAATCAAATCTTGTGAATAAGCACACACAGACAGACACACAACCTAGCAAAGATTTTATTTTTACAGAAAAGAAGGAAACCAAGGAACCTAAAGGGTTATTTCCTACTGGTATATCCTTATTGCAGATTCATGGATTGATTCAGAAAGAGAAGATCATTGTTTCTATCAATCCTAGTTGTAAACATAATTTTATCAGTGTTAATTTGGAAAAAAAATTGCAAGTCCCAGCAAAACAAATTGAACATACACAGGTTGATAATGAGGATGTTCAAGTGTACAAGGATTTGAAGATTTCTATGGATAAATATGTGTTGCATGGTGATTTTTATGCCTCAGAGATGGATAATATGGATGTTGTTTTGGGATATCCTTGGATGGAATCCGTGGGTACTATCAATATTAATGTGCAGAAGAAATTCCTGAAGCTATGGTATAAAAAGAAGAAAATTACATTACAGGATATTTCCATCCATAAACAGGTAGAGCACATGGAGGCTGAAGCAGAAGATGTTCAAGGGATTGACATATCAGATGATGAGCCTTTCATGATCGACAATCAAACACAAACATAGGATGTAGAAGAAAAGGTTACAGGTGATGATACATCAGAGGAGGGCTCAGTTGTTGAAGTCATATTGAAAAAGAAGACACCACAACGGGCACCACAACAGGGTGAAGTCAAGCAAAAGCCATCGTGGGTTAAAACTTCAACATATCATCACCCACATCACCCCGCAAGACAACCATCATGGAAACCAAGTAGTCACATGATGGATAGAAATGAGAGACAATCCACCTACTACACATCAACACAGAAGAGCTGCCACGGTCAACTTCCATCTCAAGCGAGCGAGGCACCAGCGAGATCGAGGGTTCACCTTTCTCTTGGATGGCTAGATGCACGTGCATGGTATCAGTGGACTACTCTTTTGAGTAGATCTTATTATTTGTGTTCTTCCCATTTTTCGGGGACGAAACATGCTTAGGGGGGTGGAATGTTATATACCTAAGGGGGATAATATGGGGTACCAAGGGAGGTACCCAAGGTAATAATGTAATAATGGGATGGGCCATAGTAATAAATAAGGTGGTTAACCCATGTCATGTAAGGGACCACAAGTAGTTAATAATAATGTAATGGGCCCATGGTATTAGTGGATGGTATGAGGGAACCATGGTAATGACCCATGGTATTGTATGTATGAGGCCTATATAGAGGCTAGAGACTCCACATGGAGAGATTGAAGAGAAGCATTCTTGTATGAACAAGCATATGGCTTGTGGAGTGTTCTCCTTCCTTAAGGAGTGAATGTATGGTGTTGCCCTACCATAAGGGTTTTGATCAATAAAGTATCATTTCATATTATTTCTGGGTTTATTTGCATTATCTTATACTTTTATATCAGATCTATAATATTCTGGGTTAGATCTACAAAAATTTTACTTTGGGGAGCGCTAATTGTTCCCATACTTTCTTCCAAAACTCTGGCAGTTTACTGCTGTTTCTATTGGTTTGAAGGGAATTGTAGGCTGCGGTTGTTGTGTAAGTACCTGAGTGCCCCCATCCCCAGCTATCCTTTAGCTTTCTGTTCACTGGGGCTGCGTCTTCTAACAGATCTTCTAAGACACTTTTCTGCTGATATAAACATTCTGGAATTCCAAAGAAATCCCAACTTTTCCAGTTATCGTGACAATCCCAATTTGACAAGTCGTAGAGGCTTTTTACGCCTGCGCGTTCTAGCCAGCTTTTTAACTCTGTAATTTCGACATTTTCCCCAAGGGGGTCACGGTTCATGATTCTGTCTTGCCACAGATTCGTGTGTTTGCCGCTTCCTGGGATCCTGTACACGCTGCGCATGAAGAAAGTCATTGTTTTGCTGTAAAGTTTCCATACCTGGGAGCATTGATTTGGATGCGCTGTCTGAATGTTCCTGAGATGGGTGTTGTGCGCATATTTTGTTTTCAGCATGTCGCTAACAGGATGGTTGGGCTCTTTGAAGAGTTTCCAAATGATCTTGCCTCCCAATGCCAAGTTCGCTGATGCTGGGTCGCGAATCTGGAGGCCTCCTTCAGAGAATGGCCGCTTGACCACGTCCCATTTCACTAAATGAAGCTTGTTTTGATTTCCTTTCCCACCCTTCCAGAGGAATTCCCTAATAATTTTGGAGATTTGATCTGTTACGCTTTTGGGAGCGAGAAGGAAGGCTGCTTGGTAGATAGGGAGCGCCGACAGGACAGTCTTAATCAAGATGAGTTTGCCTGCTTTTGTGAGCCAGTGTCCTCCCCAACCTGTAATTTTGGTTTTTATTTTGCTGATGATTCCAGTCCACAACGACCTCTTGTTGACACCGTTTGTGATGGGGAGGCCAAGGTAGTTGAACTTTTCCCATTGAGCGTGACCTTTGAAGCCTATCAGGTTGGAGATGCTTGAGAGTTCCTGCTGCCCAATGTTCCATCCGTAGACTTCACTTTTGTTCCTGTTGATAGAAGCACCCGAGACCTTGCAATAACAATTGAGAACGGAATCAAAGGCTTTGGCTATTCTGGTTGTGACTCCTTCCAGGAGGAGGGAGTCATCCGCGAAAAGAGCATGGTTTAGAGCTGGGGAGGATAGAGAGGGTTTGAGGCCAGGGAGGGAGCCAAAGGCCATTTCTGCAGCAAGATTTCTACTGAGGGAGTCTGCCAACAAGATGTAAAGAAAGGGAGAGAGCGGGCATCCTTGCCTGAGGCCTCTCTGGGCTTGAAAAAAGGAGGAGGGTCGACCATTAACAAGAGGAGCTATCCAGGGGTTGTGGGTGCAGGCAGAGATAAGATTGACAAAATGCGGGGAAAAGCCAAAGGAGAGGAGGACTTTATAGAGGAAGGAGCGATTGACACGGTCAAAGGCATTGGCCATGTCAAGTTTTATCAGCATGCCTTTTTCTTTGCGCTGGTTGCTTGAGTGGATAATCTCCTGCACCTGGATGACATTGTCTAAAATGTGCCTGCCTTCTACAAAGCCACCTTGATGGTTAGATATCAGCTTGTTGAGCAGTGGCTTGATCCTGTTAGCTAGTAGCTTCGCCAGAATTTTGTATGAGACGTTACAAAATGATATTGGCCTGAATCTGGAGAAGGTCTCTGAGTTGGTTTCATTAGGGATAAGGGCGAGGTAAGTGGAGTTGGTTCCTCCCCCTACCTTGGCTTTTCCCATGAATCCTTTCACCATTTTTAGCAAATCAATTTTAATAATGTCCCAACAAATCTTGTAGAAGTGGATAGTGAATCCGTTTGGCCCCGGGGCCTTGTCCGGATCCAAATACCAGATGACATTGCTGACTTCTTCTTCAGTGATGGGGCTGATGAGAACGGAATTGTCTCCAGGGCTGACTAGATGGGGGATATTGGAAAGGAGATCAGTTGTTTCCTCCTCATTTGTATGATTATCTGCAGCGTAGAGCTGTCTGAAGTGGTCAACGACTGCTTCTTTTATTTGACTGAACCCTTTGCAGATCTGCCCCTGAGTGGTGTTTTGGTCGCCAGCTTTCAGCCACAAACTTCGAGACTTAGTTCGCCAGTATTCTTCCTCCCCCCAAAAAGATCGATATGTTGAGCATTGATTTTTGACTTCTTTGTCAAGGAGCATTGGGGTTATTTCTCCTTTTTCCATTTCTGCTTGCAGGGCCTCAAGGAGCTGTACATTTTCTTTTCTTTCATTGGTTGGATTTGAGACCGGTTTTTTAATCCAATCCTTCAAGGCTTGCTTTGTGGCTTTAAGCTTTTGTTCCCATACATAACTGGAGGATCCTGTGACAGGTTTTGCCCATGCGGTTTTCACTGTTTCTATAAAGCCTTCCCTTTCTATCCAAAGAGAGCTGAATCGAAAGGGGATTGGGCCAAGGTTTTCTTCTTCTTCTAGGATTAGCTGGATGGGCTTATGATCTAAAGTCAGTTTGGGAAATATTTTGGTGGTGATTATCTTCTTATGCATCATCAGAGTGCCTTGGACTAGAAAGCGATCCAGTCGAGCAGCGATATGATCCTCGCCAACTCTGTTGTTGGACCAAGTGAAGGATCCTTTGACCGGAGTGAAATCGAGGAGATCCCACTGCTGGATGAGGTCTTCCACTATGGGGAGCATGGGGTCTCTGTTGTTAGTGCCTCCCTTTTTTTCTTTTGTTGTTAAAACTATATTTAGATCCCCAGCAAGAATGATGTTACTGGGGGAGTGCTGCTCAAGGAATTCAGTGAGGGATTTCCAAAAATCCCTCTTTTCAGAATACAGAACAAGAACATAAAGGTTGAAAAGGGAGAAGGTTAACTTACTTGTGCAGTGCGCAAGTTCCATGTAGATCCAGTGCTGGGTCTCATGGTATTTGTTCAGCTGGAAGAGACCTTCTGTCCAGAGAGTTGCCAACCCTCCAGATGATCCTCTTGCGTTGACTGCTATTCCTGTACTTTTCTTCCATTTCTTCTTGCTGATGTCTAGCAGGGCTTTCCCCTCTATCTTAGTCTCTTGGAGCATTAGAATGTATGAGGGTTCTATTTTAAGGAGATCCTTGATCGCTTCTGCTTTCGAGGGGCTTCCCAGACCTCTACAGTTCCAAGAGATGAGGTACATTATTTACCAGGGGTGGGGTGGGATCCCCTCTTTGGGGGCCTATTCCTGGGGTTTCTCCCGATTGACATCTCTATTGTAGGCTGGCTCCCTTGAGTTTTGAGCCTTTCCGCCTCCTCTTCCCTTGCTTCTTTGCGGGATTTCCTTCCAGCTTTTCTTGTAGGTTGCTCGAAGGTTTCCTCATCTGAGGAGTCAGAGCTTTCAGCTGGTTTTTACCTTGCTACTTCTGTGTATGAGGGGTTGGAGGGGATTCTTTGGGGGGCTTCCATGTGTACCGTTTCTGCATCTTCTGTGTTGTTGCTGGGAGGGTCGATCTGATCCACATTTTCTGGGGTTGCTGTGACTGTCTTGCTCTGGATCTTTTCTTTGTCATTTGGGTTCTTTTCTTGAGTGGGGTTGGAGGTGCTTGGAGTCTCTTTCTGGGTGCCTTTCCCGTTGCTTTTCTTCTGGTAAGTGGATTTTTGTACTTGGATCCATTGCTCGCCATTCTGTTTGTCTGATTGTTCTTCAGACTTCTTCTTACAATGTTTGGCGAAATGCCCGTATTCATGGCAGTGTCTGCATTTAAATGGCAGTTGTTCATAGTCCAGCTCTTGGATATGCGTCCAGCCTGCGACTGTGAGTTTTATGGCTTCCAGCAAGCCCTCTTCCAGATCGACTTCGACACAGATGCGTGCACATGAATATTGGTCTTTCCTTACCGCCTGGTCTATGTATTTCCCTAAACCATTGCCAATGATCTGGAGTGACTTCTGGTTCCAACAGTGTAAGGGAAGATGAGGGAGCCGCACCCACACCGGAACCGCTGAAGGGACATCCTGGGTTGGATCAAAGTCTGGTGACCATTTATTTAAGTATAGACCTTGGGGGCCCATAAAATAAGGTCCGTTTCTGAAGATTAGGCTTCTGTCCTCTGCACTTTCAAATACAAAGATGAAAAAACCTTTGCCTACGAAGTAGCTTTTAATACCCTCTTTGATTAACGGCTTCCAGTTCCTTTGTGTCCAGTCCTCCACCGACTTGGGTGAAGGCTAGAGGCCCGTGAACTTCCCTATGAGGCATCTCTCTGCAAGATTCATGGCTACTTTGCAGGTTTCTTCTTCAGGGAGGGCTACTGTGGGGATGGAATCCAACTTCTTGACGAACTTCTGCTGGTTGACAGAGGTCGCTCTCTTGCCGCTCGAAGCGATCATTGCTTTGAATGCTGATACTTCCAGGGGAGGGGCCAGAGGAGGTTCCAAAGGATTCGGGCCCCCAGGGGGAGCCATGGCCAGGCTCAGCTGCACAAACCGCACAGCAAGGAGGAGAGTCGATCAGGCTGATGCGAGGAGGGATCTCAGGGGGGAGGCAGGGGCAGGCGAGCCCAGCAGTTGGAGGCTGCCAGGCGGGGCGACCGCAGGAGGCAGCTCGGGGAGGAGGACGCGCGGCTAGGTCAAGCCCGCGGAGCAAAATGTGTTCAATCGGCCTGTTTTTTTTTTTCCTTTTTAATATAAATAAAAAAATTGTTTATTTTAATTACAATATTTTCATAATTATTTATTTTTGCAAAACAATATAATAATTTATAGAAAATCTAATATGTTTTTAAAAAACAACTATAGTTATTGAAAATGTTCATGGAAATTGATTTTTATATTTTATGCTATGTGAGGGACTAATAAGACATTATTATTGTCATTAAGTAGGATTGGATTCTCCATGGCCACAATGTTGAATTACAAATAACAAAACAACTCAATTTACCAATCAGTAAAATCTAAATTAACGAAATTTCATACCTTAACACTAACTTGAATTCAATATTTTTACTTGAATTTAGCTATATTTAAACTAAGCGACATGGACTAGCTACTATGTAACACTTGTTTACAATTGATATTGATTTTTTTGTTACTGCTATTTTTTAATTTATTGATGTAAAGATGATTATTTCATTATTTTTAAATATTAGGTTATATAAAAGCATCTCCTCCATATCCAATTTATATACAAAACATGATGAAGATGTAGTCGTGCCAACCTTACTATATATATATATATATATATATATATATAGTAAGGTTGGCACGACTACATCTTCATCATGTCCAATATATCACCCTGATCGGGGCGGGTAATTGAACAGTGAATTCACATCAAGGAGTGTCTTAACAGAGCACCCGATCACTGTCTATCCAAGACCCCGTAGACTATATATATATATATCTATATATGTTTTTTTTTTTTTTTTAAAGGAACAAGTATTCATTATATTAGATAAACAAACTTGGTTTGAAGGTTAGGGCCTTTACAACATAGTTCATATAATCTATTACATCTGTCCAAAATTTCAAAATTACACTATCTTTGCAATCCCCTAAGCTGCATTTAACAATACTAAACTAATGGATTCCATATGTTCTCCAAAAAAATCCACCAAAAACAACATATCTGCATAACATAATAAAATACTAAGTAAGAAAAACTACATGTCTTCCAAGACCTGGGCTTCATGAACACCATTCTTTGCCTCGACAACCTGTTTTGAACTGATTTCCTAAGCACTTGCACAATCACTGTTGTCACCTGCATGATCATTGTTGTCATCTTCATCCTACATTGCAAATTCAAGTTGCTCCACTCCATTGTTTGTTGGATGAGGCTCATCATCAACACCCCTTTCTACAACCCTCCCCAGGTTACCCATTCTAAATTCTAACACCTTCGTTTCCAGCTAGAGAATGTCCAATTTAAGCTCCAATAAACCTAGTTGATGAGCCATTAAGTCATTTTTCGCTGTGACTTCAGCCGAGATCATCTCCACATGGCGCGATGTCAAGGAGATTATGAATTCAAGAGCTCCTGCCATTCTGATGAGAATGGAGCCAAAGTCCTCCTTGTCATCCCTTAGAATGTGCTCCATTGTTTTGAAAATAGACGAGAGATGAAGGCAAATTTAACAAATACTAATCCGTAATTCTCGTTCACAACTACCCATCTTGATCCAGGTGGATATTGGTGTCCACTCGCCTATTCCACTTGGACCCCCACCGTTGTTTCTTTTCAGTTTCCTAAATTGTAGCACAACTTACTATTTTTGGCAGTTTTTCGAGTCCTAAACTTTCAGAGCCATTTTGAGGGACTAAAAGATGTTTTTAGGGAAAATGGAGAGTCTAGGAAAGTGTCAAACCAATTTACTTATTTGTTTTCAACTTGTTCTTTTAGATATTCTAAACAAGGTATTATGATAGCCAAATGGAGATCGCATGCCAAAGTTACCACCCCGGGAAGTTGACATTCCAACTTACGCCAATGGGGCCCACTATAATTTGGTGCTTCATCTCATAGGGTTAGATTTTTGGATGTTTAGGGTTTCTCATTGTTTCTCAATGATAAAAAGGCCACCGAGCCTCATTGTAACACAATTCAAAGACATGTCGCTAACTCATCTTTTCTTAGAGATAAGCTACCAATGCCTGAGCTAGTTTATTTCTATTCTGTATGTAAGCATATTTCAATTCTTTGATATTAATGAATGAAGTTTTATTTCTGCTGCATCTCGATGTTTATGTTTGTATCTGTATTCTGTTGCGATCCTGTATAAATCTGGATCACGTCTTCCGCATACTTCTTATAAATATTGTCATAACTTCACGTTCTACTTCGATCTCACGCTATTCCAAATTAAAGTCTATATGCTTCGCCAGGGAACCATTTACAAGAGTCATAATGAGGAGCAGAGCGACCTTTCCACAATCAATGAAGTGTCCACTGCCACACTGAAATTTGCACGGGGGCTTCACTCAATGAACCTCTGATCTATCACGTGCGTTCATGGCATAACAATCACATTATTTAACCCCCTAGCAATACAAACCCAATACGCCTTCCCAATTTAAAAAACCCCTACTTCCACTAGATATTGTGGGTATCCATTTTTTATATCCCTTTATATTTTTTCATTGACTTTGAGCTCCATTTTTTATACCTACCAATATAAAAACCCTTTACCCCCTATATATCCCCCAATATATTATGTCATTTTTTCCTCAATATATATCCCCCAATATGAACCCATGTGGTATGGTATTGCTCCCCCAGTGAAGACCACGTGGAAATTTGATCCCGCAGAATGAGAGCTCACACATATGATCTGCACTATATATCTTATCTTCCTTATTCCATCTGTCCGTTGTCCTTCTCAAGGTGACGTCACCTTCCCAAATGTCCAGTTTGGCACATCTCTCCATATTCTCCCAAAGCCACTGCATCCTTCCATTTATGATGGCTTCATGGTTATGCACGATGGGAGTTAATACCTTACTCTGACTCCTTGTCCTCAACTTAATACACCCCGACATCATAAAAACAATGATTAGACTTGGCATTAATATGGTATAACTTTGTTTAAAATATTCCCATCATCATACCTTATTTCTCCTTGTTTTAACTGCACTCCTTGGTTGGCCAAGGAGTTAGCTACCTCATTAAGGTTTCTTCTAATGTGATAAAATTCAATCAGATCGAATTTATCCACCATCAACTTGATTTGATGCAATATTGGAGGAAGAAATTGATCATCATTCTTTCGACATTTTATAACCTGTTGAATCACAATCTTAAAGTCTCCAAAAACTAACAAATGTTGAAGACTTCTAAAGAAAGCCATTTCCAAAACCTGCCACAACGCAAGATACTCCGTCTGCTTATTTGAAGCAACTCCTAAACCCCAAACGAATTGAAACTCTCTTTCTTCATCAAAATAAAAAATAACCCCACCCGCTCGTGCATCTTATATATATAATAACTTTTTACTAATTTAAAAAAAATACATACATTTACCAAACAAATAATCTTATTAAAATATTATGAAAATATTATTTATATTTTTATGTTTTATTATATAAATATAATGTATTTTACCTTTTCTTATTATTTTTTAAAATAATAATATGCATAAACATGTTAATCTAGGTTAGTATTTATTTAAAGAAGATTTTAGCTATCTCACTATCGCTGATTGTGGCTATCTCACAACATGGAGAGTTCATTTTTAGGCCGATAAGCCTTCCTTTGGAACAGACTTTCGTCGTTACTTTGTCTCCTGTGCTGACACGTGGCCTTATGCTCCACCATAAATGATGTCCCACACTTCTTATAGCTTTCTGACATGTGTACACAGATTTCTATTTAACATATGTGCGCACCGCCAGACTTCCAGAACAGTCAGTTCGAATTTTTTATAGGGTTTATTGTTTGATAATGCGCTGTGCTCCAGCTATGACGCAAAAATCCGAGAACCGCTGAACTGAACCACGAGAAGTCTCCTCCTCCTTAACAATATCCCCCACATTCTGCAAATTATTATCCGAGGCGGTGACTCTAGAATCTGGAAAATCCACTATATATTCAACTTTTAGCTTGCAGAGTCCAGTTTTCCGTCCCCTTCGGTTTTACAAGGCTGTCGATCTTCACGACAGGCTCTGGTTAGGGTTTTGAGTTTCTTGGCCTCTTTCGTCTTGAGCTTTATCCGGCCAACACAGCAGACGTCTGGCGAGCCTGGCTCATAAGTCTTGAAATTATTAACGTAGCCACCCTTACTACCAGAAATACGACTATCCCCTAAAGCTTTCTTGTGAATAAAAGAAAATGAGTGTTTCTTGCAGCTTACCAGAAATACGACCACCCCTAAACTTCATTGGGAATGAAGGAAAATGAGGGTTTATTGCAGCCTTTACGGGTGAGCCTGCATCGAATTCTGGCAGCAAAATCTTGACTCCTGCGCACAGAAATGGTATTAGATTCACTTTATGCTGCTGCCGCTGGTTAAACCTAGGATTGTAGTATTTTGTTAGGCATTTTTATTGTTCTGATTATGGATGCTTTTGATTTGAAATTGTATTAGAAAATTAGAAGAATTCCCTGTTCTAAGCGAAACCATGATTAATTGTGGCTATGTGCAGAACTCTCGTGATGTATTATTCATCTTGTTGTCATTGCACCATAAATTATAATGTATGATGCATCGATGTGACTGGGGTGTATTTTGACAGCATAAATTATAATGTTACTTTTTTTATTTATTGTGTATCAGTGATACTGATAAGATGTGAGTGAGGTGTATTTTGAGTGAGGTGTATCAGGTAAATGTTTTTGAACATTACCTGCAGCCTGCTCCCTATTTTGTTCAGAGGCATATTTCTCTGTTTTTCCAGGACACAAATGGGTGCTAGGCGTGCATGACGCGGTACATCCACTCGATGCTCGAACAGCGGAGGCATCAGGTATATTGCCCGCATGAAACTTGCAGAGAAGCATTGACGCTGGATGAGTGCAGGTATTTTCTGCCTGCGGAGATCTTTGAGCAGTGGTCGGCTGTAATGGTGGAGGCAGAAATTCCCAAAGCCCTGAAAGTATACTGCCCCTTTTCCGACTGCTCTGGACTTCTTGTCAAGGAAAGTGTTGGAACCTTGGATGTGGAGGAAGTGGAAATGGCGGAATGCCCCTTCTGCAACAGGTTGTTCTGCGCGCGTTGCAAGGTTCCGTGGCATGCAAATTTACAGTGCTCCGAATTTCAGAGCCTGCCGACCACCGACAAAACTGAAGCGGATTTTCTGCTTCTCAAGCTGGCCGAGGATCATAAGTGGCGCCGCTGTGGAAAGTGCAAATCGATGGTTGAATTGATCTATGGGTGTAATCACATTACTTGCAGGTACGTTTTTTCGTTTATTTTCTGAAATTCTTCGCTTGTCTGTTGAATTCTCAGGTAAAGTAGAGCCCATATAAAGACTTAGGGCTGAGAATTGAACCTGGGCATCTTGTTTATTAAAGAAAACGCTACAAACCGAATAATCGGTTACTGTGCAATCAGGGTTTTTGGGTTCGTAAGTAATCTGTGTTGGTGATGGTCAATGCAGGTGCCAACACGAATTCTGTTACGTTTGTGGCACCTCATGGAGAAATGGAAGCCCTGACTGCAATTGTCCTCGGACAACTGTTGACCGCTTAATACGTTGACTGGTTCATAATCCCAGGAGTTCTGATGATATATATTTTTTGCAATACACGCAGGCTGTAGATGATTTTTACCGGGTAATTACTATGTTAGTGGATTGAGTTTAGATGGTGCTATGGGGATTCTGTGCAACATCCCCAAATATATTGTCTGTATGAATGCACTTCCATGGCAGAGGAGGCAAAGCCTGCTCACGCCATTTGTGCAACAATTAGTTCCTTGTAATGGAGTATTTGGATGGAATATTTTGGTTTGCTGTCAGTAATTAGTGTGCACAGTGCTTTTCTTTACAACCCAGAGGTTACTAATATTCTGTTACAGTCGGTGCTCTGATGGGATATAAATTAGCAACTGAAAGTGACGTGTCTCTGTGTGATGTAGAAATAAAGAGTCGATGTAACGCATAAAGAAATGGTTTTTCTATTAATAACATATTATAATATTTAGGCCGATAGGCCTTCCTTTGGAACAGACTTACATATTATGCGGGGCTATGGTATCCCACATATTTGTTCTATTTATCCCTTTGGCCATAAGCAAACCTATCTCATCTCATAGAACAAGAAAAGAGGTTGTGCTAAAGTGACCTCTTTGTATTGCTAACATGAGAAGAGTATTTCTGTGTGTCTCTCTATTTTCTTCAGCTTAATTTACTTTCTACTAAGACAATGAATCTCAGGGAATTGAAGTGTGCAAAAATAGCATTCATTAACGTGGGGCTATGAAATTTCTGTTTTTAACTGTCAAGGAATTCATCCTGGTCATTTGTTGTCCTTAACATAAATATTTAAGGTAGTGAGCGTCTACATTGTTTGACATGCATACCCATACTGTATTTGGTATTTCTTCCTTGAAATAGAATGGAGATGTTCAATACACTATTGTTTAATGTAACATTTATGCCTTTTATATATTATATATAATTTTGATATTTTCTTATTGGTATCTCCATGCATCTTACAAAGTGGTGAAAAATGTGTCTTACACGGATGATTTTACTGATGTGTCTTTTCTTGATACTGATAATTGATGGCAGATGTTCACACTACCGCCGGAGATGCCAAATAAGGGCTCCGTCTTGTAATGAAGTCTTTGACTGTAGGAATTGTCATAATGAGGCCAAATTATGCTTCTTTTTCTTTACTTCATTCGTAGCTATTTCAAGTTCAATGGTTGTGTTTGGTTTATATACTTGTTAAAATAGAACTATAAAATTACGTCTCTTCTAATTTCATTTGTGAGGGTATAGTATGGTCTGATCTCATATCTGAACAGAATTCAATGGATGTCCATCCACATGACAGACATAATGTACCGCGCCATGAAGTTCGAAAGGTAAGGTTCTATCTTGTTTTCCAATTAGATGTTATTCATTATGATGTTTGTCTTAATGCTCTGAACAATATGTATTCTTTGTAATTTTCTGAAAGTAGATTTTTTTTTTTTTTTTTTCTAAGTAAAACTAAACTATTATATTACAGCAAGAGCAGAGTTACATTGTGCAAAATTACAACAGGGCCGCGGCCCTGTAAAATTTGTCCGAGGACAGACATTAGACACTTGAGAATTCTTGCCAGAATTGCAGAGAACACATGGACAAAGGACACATGGATAGAGACTTATAGCCACATACATGCAGCTGACACATGGACATAGACACTTGCAGTACATTGACACAGAACAGAGATGACATAAAACCGACACCATTACATAGAGACAGAGTGACAGACTCATATGTAACCGCATAGGAAGCTGACTGAGAAAATTCTTGCTGTAGAACCTGGAGTGCGAGCTGGGCGTGTCAATCTTCGTCGGTGGTCTGCGGCTCATCTTCTGCCTTGCAGCGTGGAGGCTGTAGGATAGCTTTGCCACGGTCGCGCGCTCCACGGTTGCTTGGGCCAGCGCCTGAGTCACTTGGGCCAGCGCCTGAGTCACCAACAGGCTCTCTCAGGCTCGCTCCCGGGTCATGAAAGGGTCGCCTCATCTCAACAGCAGGGAATTCCATATCCACCATGGGAACAATCCCAGGAACACGCGGAGGGTTCGCCCGAGGGATGTCATCCTCATCTTCCCAAGGATTACTACAATGCTCAACAGAGACAGTCACAAAGAAGGTGGAATGAGCTAAGGTGCAGGGGAGGCGGTAACGCACCATTGGGTGCTCCGTGTGCCCACAATCCATGCGCGCGGGCTGTTCTCCCATTCTGCTTCTGCTTGGAGGCCGTCCCCTCGGCCTTCTGCAATCAGAGGATTCCTCAATTGAGGAGGAAGTCGAGGTGGCTCTGCCACTGTGCCCACCCCTGCCGCCGCTACCTCTACCCCTTGAACGATGCATACTGGTCTTGTGAGCAGAGCACTCAATACCACAGTGCAACAGCGAAGTCGGCCAAGAAATGCTGCCAGACCAGGTATGAGGATCCCAATTGCCTTGACCAGTGGCAGCAGCGCCTTGACCCTCTTTCTCAATGATTGAGTGAGGGCTGAGACTCTGAGCCTCCGCACCTTCGAACGAAGCAAGAACCGGACTTAACAATGGATGCGGATACGAGCTGAAGCTCCTAGAGCCCTCACCTTCGAACAATGCCAGAGCAGGAGCTGACGGAAGACGCATACAGAGAGGCGTTACCAAATTTCCAGGGGCGCAATTGGCTTGCTTGTGAGCTTGCCAATTGCCCCGCTCTTCCTCTGCAACACACTCACAATCCTCTGCAACACACTCACAATCGCAATCTAAGTTCAGAACCTCCGTCAACCCCGGCGAGAACGAAACAGTTGCAGCAAACAATGGCGTGAGAATGTCTGGGAGAAGGCCGTTATGAAGCGCCATGATGCGCTTCTCAAGAATCGCCTTGATGGTTGACAGGACTCCTCTGTCAACCTTCTTAATTCCCCTCCTTAAATGCTGAAGGGTGGTGGGATGCGAACATGTCCTGCTGTCATGCTTGGCTCGTCCGGGCGGACACCTGCCCTTTGGACGAGCCTTGTGTGTCACTTGGCTAACAATCACCCGCATCCGGGGTCTGAAAGTAGATTTTAAAGATGTAAAGGTTTAACTTTTATTCTTCTCAAAAGATAAATGGTCAATTATCTAGCAAATTTTATCTAACTTGCTGGATTACTATATTGCTTTTGTTTATTTATAGTTATTCTCGTATGTTTGCAGTATATTGCTCTTGTTATTTATAGTTATTCTTGTATGTATGCAGGTTATCTGTTCACATTGTAGAACTGAACAAGATGTAAGAGCTGAGCCTTTTTAATTTTAATAATGTGCAGAAAATTTAGAGGTAAACACTATAATGCTTCTTGAGTTATTTTAAAAATGATTATGCACTGTCATTTTGTAGGTTCAGCAAACCTGCGTTACTTGTGGTGTTTGTATGGGAAAGTACTTCTGTGAAAAATGCAATTTTTTTGATGATGAGGTACGCTTTTAATGCCTTTTCAGGTTTAATAGTTCTGGTTTAGGAAAACAGAGAGTTTCAATCTTACAAAATTATAAAAAGATGGTTTGGATGTATACGCTTTTGGTTCTAATTGTACTTGCCACTTTGGTTTCCAGGACTCAAAACAGCAATACCACTGTGACGGATGTGGAATTTGCAGGTATGCTTTTCTCTTTTTCCTTTGATGTTTCTTGCTCTCTTGTAAAGTAATCTTTCATGCTATTGTGAAATGTATTAGACAACAAGAGGAATCATTCCTTGCATCAAAATCTATTGAGAATAATACACTTTAACCCATCGTACAACCTTTCATCCAGAATTACCCACATGGTAAACACCACTCACTACATAACGAAGTTTCACATATACTTGCTTGCTATTACATTTAGTTTCATATGATTTTATAAACGTTTGGAATCGTTAATTTATTTCGAATATTCAAACAAAATCGTCAAACATATTCATTGTCACTTACAATGTTTCCTTTTTGGACGACAATAGTGTTGGAAATAATACTGAGAGGGGGGGTGAATCAGTATTATCAGATCAATCAAACTTTTTCAATTTCATGCTCAGAAACATATACGCTACTTCAATTAAGTGAACCCGCGTGTACACGCTACTGTGTCTAATGAAACTCGCGTATATCCAGAGATCTTATAATTCAGTTAGCTTAATCTTCAGTAAATGCATCAGATCATTATTAAGCATATTAACAGTAAACAGGTGCAGAATAACAGAACAGAACATCACACAAGAGCCACACACATGAACACCATGATATAAGGTGGAAACCCAATGTGGGTGAAAACCACCTGCTGTAATTCGTCTCTTTCTTCTTTAATAAGAAACTTCTTTTACAATGCACTGGTGCAGTCATTTACCAGCACGCAGGCTGCAACCTGCAGAGGGCTACAACCCTCATAGCTCTTGTACTAGTCGATCCATTTACTAGTACGTAGGTACCAACCCTACAGAAGGCTACAACCTTCATAGCTCTTGTACTAGCCGATCCATTTACTAGTACGTAGGTGCCAACCCTACAGAAGGCTACAACCTTCACTCGTTTTCCAGCTGCTCCTGGAAGGGAGCTACAACCCCCTTGGCTCTTGTACTGGCTGATATGTTTACCAGTACGTAGGTGCCGGCCTACGATCTTCTCGGGACCACGTTTCATACATTTTCATACTGGATCCATGAAACAATCATCATTGTAGAACAACCTGCATCATCAATCACTGAAACACCCAATTCTGAATCACTGTAACCCTGTCAACAACAACCAGACAACATAACAACAACCAGATCCAACTTCATCTTCAAATATCATACTTCACATTGTATACGCTACTTGGATGAACCCAACCTGCGTGTATACGCTCTTTTACCAAATCCAACCCGCGTACATATCTGCAAATTCTAACTTATAACTCTGCAGCTATATCAGACATCAAAAAATACCCAGATCATAATAATAAACATGCGTCAGTAGATCTGATCTATCCACAGGCAAACCATATGAAGATAATCATTCCAAGCCTTGAGATCTCGTTCCATCATTCATCATCCTCCACATGAGTGAAACCTTGGTTCAGATCACCAACCCATAACCAGCACTTGGATCTCACACTTCCTCAGATCTTCATCACTCACACACTCTTGCACCTTGCTTCCATTCATTTGCCTAATGATCTTCTCCTTATATAGCCTTAGGCCCTTTACAATACCACGGTCCAAAACCATAGTAACACAATACCATCAACTTCAAAACTAGGGATCAACACGTCCGTCGAGACGCCATGGTCCAAAACCATAAGCACAACTTCCAAGGACTAACCGCCATGGACCAAAGGTACGTTTTCACATACACGCGTTTTTACTGAAGCCAACCTGCGTGTACACGCGACTTGGGCTTAACAAACCTGCGTGTATGAATTGTCTTGGCCTGCTATACTCAGATCTGTCCTCTGATTAAGTTGCCATCACCTGTACCAACTTCTGAGCATCTGTACCAACCTCTGAGTGAGTTGCCATCAAGGACAACACTTGAATCATAATGCCAACAATCTCCCCCTTTGGACTTGATGGCAACCACCACACCAAGTCACTCTCCCCCTTTGACATCAAGGGCAAAGGGTGGACCAAGATATTCTCTTCTTTGGTATACCCTCTGCTGTCCATACTGCTGTCCATACTCCCCCTGAGTACATGCTGAAATCTCCAAATGTGCTCCCCCTTTGTGTATGCCAAAGTGTACCAATCTATCCATCCTGCTCTTGCTGAATTGTGCTGTTCATGCTCCCCTTGACTGTAGGCAAGATCTGCAAAAGATGTTCTTCAAGAAGAACAAGGACTTATACATCATAGAAGACCTTCCTATCACCAAAAGACTCAATACATACATTCATCACCCAACCTAGTGGGGATATACCAATATTGACTCATCTACCTAACCATGTGGAGATACATTAAGAGTTTACTCATGATAAGACATGAACATTACATCATTCATCCCAGGCATAGTGGGGAAACCAACATAGGCCGTTACATGACCTTGACATCATAAAAGAGATACATGACATAGAGATGAAATATCTAGACCAGGACTTATGAAGGCCACCAGCAGCATCACGATCTGTACCATAAGCATTAGCCTGCAATACCATTCCTTTGATCAAACAGCAAGATGTATCATAGCCTTTATCAACAGCTTCTAACCATAATGCCAACAATGCATTATTTGAAGTATATGCTCCCCCTGAGCCTGTGCCATAAGTATCAAGACATTTCCAGACATCCTCAGCAACCTGTAACTGTTAACCAATAGAACATATACTGGACTGGATCATATCAGACCCCTTTTCTGAGTCTGTCCCCACTGCTTTTTCACAAACTGACATATACGCGACTTTGTAGTGTGAAACTCGCGTATATACGCGGATTTGCTTCATGAAACTTGCGTATTAGAATTAGAACACTGAAGTTCTATGCCTTCAGCTCCCCCTGAGTCTGTTATGTCTGTGCTGTGCTGAGTACCCTGTGCTATGCCACATCTTTCTGGCTGAACTTCCTTCCTCTTCCATATCTTCAAGCATGTTGATGATTTCTTCTTATCATGAGCTTTGTTCCTGCAATCCTTTGCTCTATGTCCAAACTTGTTACATGCATAGCATCTTACATGTTTCATATTCCTCCTATAGCAATCAGCAGCTTTGTGACCAAACATATTGCAAGAAAAGCAATATCCATTAAAGTACCTTGAATGTGATGATCTTTCTGCATGATGGTCTTGAAACCTTCTTTTTCTGCATATGGCTGCAACATGTCCAAGATTATGACATACATAACATTCAACATTATTCATGGGAGGAGTAAAAGATTTTCTTTGAGGAGTCTCTTTCCTTGATTGATGATGAGGTTGACCTTTCATCTCCTTGTAGAGCCTTTCAGATTTTGCATGAGAGATTCTTGTCTTACTTTGTGAACCAGATTCACCTTCAATAGACTTATGAAAACCAAGACCAGTTTTGATAGCAGGGGACCTTTGACTATTAAGAATATCATCCAAGACTTTAGAGCTATCTTGAAATCGTAAAAGCTTATCCTTTTCTTCTAATTTACTTTTCAAGATATTTACCTCAACTTGATGTTGTTCTTCTTTTTCCAGACATTGCTTCTTCAAGGTCTCTTCAGCTTTCCTTCCTTCATCCAACTGATGCCTTAGTTTGAGGATCTCATTCTCTTGCTCTTTATTCAGCGCTAGCAGCATTTGTCGAATTCTGGATTCACATTTCAACAGATCTTCTAATTTGATGATTTCTTCTTTGAGGGCATTCTCCTTTTTGCTAGGTAGATCTTGCTGATCTATGGTTTGATCTGATACTTCATTTGTTTGTCCATCTTCATTCTGAGGTGATTCAGGATCTGAATTCTTACTTCCACTCAACGGCAGGTTGTCATTGTTCCTTTGAGCTGTCTTCTTCTTCTGACGTGCTTTCTTCCCCATTGTTCTACGAATCTCCTTCAAGCGATCAAGCTTCTCTGAAGGACCCGGCTCCGATACCAATTGTTGGAAATAATACTGAGAGGGGGGGTGAATCAGTATTATCAGATCAATCAAACTTTTTCAATTTCATGCTCAGAAACATATACGCTACTTCAATTAAGTGAACCCGCGTGTACACGCTACTGTGTCTAATGAAACTCGCGTATATCCAGAGATCTTATAATTCAGTTAGCTTAATCTTCAGTAAATGCATCAGATCATTATTAAGCATATTAACAGTAAACAGGTGCAGAATAACAGAACAGAACATCACACAAGAGCCACACACATGAACACCATGATATAAGGTGGAAACCCAATGTGGGTGAAAACCACCTGCTGCAATTCGTCTCTTTCTTCTTTAATAAGAAACTTCTTTTACAATGCACTGGTGCAGTCATTTACCAGCACGCAGGCTGCAACCTGCAGAGGGCTACAACCCTCATAGCTCTTGTACTAGTCGATCCATTTACTAGTACGTAGGTACCAACCCTACAGAAGGCTACAACCTTCATAGCTCTTGTACTAGCCGATCCATTTACTAGTACGTAGGTGCCAACCCTACAGAAGGCTACAACCTTCACTCGTTTTCCAGCTGCTCCTGGAAGGGAGCTACAACCCCCTTGGCTCTTGTACTGGCTGATATGTTTACCAGTACGTAGGTGCCGGCCTACGATCTTCCCGGGACCACGTTTCATACATTTTCATACTGGATCCATGAAACAATCATCATTGTAGAACAACCTGCATCATCAATCACTGAAACACCCAATTCTGAATCACTGTAACCCTGTCAACAACAACCAGACAACATAACAACAACCAGATCCAACTTCATCTTCAAATATCATACTTCACATTGTATACGCTACTTGGATGAACCCAACCTGCGTGTATACGCTCTTTTACCAAATCCAACCCGCGTACATATCTGCAAATTCTAACTTATAACTCTGCAGCTATATCAGACATCAAAACATACCCAGATCATAATAATAAACATGCGTCAGTAGATCTGATCTATCCACAGGCAAACCATACGAAGATAATCATTCCAAGCCTTGAGATCTCATTCCATCATTCATCATCCTCCACATGAGTGAAACCTTGGTTCAGATCACCAACCCATAACCAGCACTTGGATCTCACACTTCCTCAGATCTTCATCACTCACACACTCTTGCACCTTGCTTCCATTCATTTGCCTAATGATCTTCTCCTTATATAGCCTTAGGCCCTTTACAATACCACGGTCCAAAACCATAGTAACACAATACCATCAACTTCAAAACTAGGGATCAACACGTCCGTCGAGACGCCATGGTCCAAAACCATAGGCACAACTTCCAAGGACTAACCGCCATGGACCAAAGGTACGTTTTCACATACACGCATTTTTACTGAAGCCAACCTGCGTGTACACGCGACTTGGGCTTAACAAACCTGCGTGTATGAATTGTCTTGGCCTGCTATACTCAGATCTGTCCTCTGATTAAGTTGCCATCACCTGTACCAACTTCTGAGCATCTGTACCAACCTCTGAGTGAGTTGCCATCAAGGACAACACTTGAATCATAATGCCAACAAATAGGTATGAATACATGCTACCTACGAAGGTTGTACGAGTGTTGCGAAGAAATTCAGCAACAAGAACTTACGCTTCAAGATATGCAGACAAGGATCCTGCCACAACAATCAATGCCACTTTACCGTTTGCGCCCAGCCATCAAGTTGTTAAAAAAAATAAGGCAAATACTTAAGATGACAATTCACATTCATGAAAGGGACGCACACAGGCAAATGCGCCATCAATTGCAGGAACAGCTCGCACAATATGGCACCACAATAAACACTCACTGGTGTTGCCGATGCCATGGCCCATCATGCATATATGATTAGCTGCACATGCTCAAACACATCTCTACATAATAGAATGCTTTTATTGTACATATGTTTAGAAGCCAACAAATACTTTCATTGTATATATGTTTAGTTATATCTTTCCAAACACATCTCCATGTCTAGAGTGACTTGTCCCTGTCGACTTCAGGATCTTCAGATTATTACGGAAGTTGAGCATTTTAGCTCTGGACCAAACTCTGTTGTTTTGTTCTCGTTCTGTCAAGATCTATTTATGCAAATCATGGAATTACAGAGTTTTGTATGACTGTGAATGTAATCAGTAAATTGGTTGGGCATTCTCTTTTCCTTGTAGTATACATATATGAACTTTGGTATTTTATGGCTAAACATTTGGCTTGAAATAGTTCTGCAACCATCTCTTGCATGTTCGGCATGTAAATAATTCCATTTCTGAAATCACAAATGAATCTTGTCCGTGCAACAAATATGCATACAGTTTTTAGACAACAATGCCATTTCTTCCTCATCATGTTGACAATCCATTTTTCTCATAGATTTAATAGAGTCTTCTTATGTGTTCTATATGTTTTTAGGAAGATATTCTGTAGACATGAAATATCTGTATAATCAATTTCTAAATGAATTAATGAAATTTAATTCAGAAAACTGTTATATGATGTTTTCTCAGCTTCTCTAGCCCGAGTCTGTGAATGTCGAAGAGCATCCAATAAGTCTGACTTCCTGGTATAATCAGCTTCCAGATATTCTGTTTCTCCATCGGAGCTGGTTAACCTGCGATTGTATCTGCCAAACAATAATGACTAGCTTGAGCCACCAAGAAAATAAGAATAAATTACCAATACCCAGATTTATTAGCAAGAAGCCTTTGTCAATGACACCTTCATGTTATGGTTATCACTATATCTTTAATGCAGGGTTCTCCATGTATTGCATGTTTATAAACTCTCTAAGACTCAAAAGGAACTGAAAATTGTATGGCAACCCAGAATATTTAAAAAAGTGGACATTGAATGGATGTGCCAATATAGTTTGCCAATTTATCATGGACTTTTGTTCACGTTCTGTGAAAGAGATTTTTTGTAAATATACATATTAGCTTTTGCAAAGAACAAGAATTACAAAGACAAAAATGCCCCTGCTTATCAAGTATATTTTACGCACCTTTGAAAAATAGTATTTTATGAGACATCATGGGGCAACCAAACTCACCTAATGATTCTCTCTCGGTAATCAGTGGAGGATGATTTATGGGCAACTTCTGATTCGGTGGCTTCTGAAGTTGAGGGTGAATGGCCATAAAGTAACAAGGAGTTCAAGCCCTTCTCTTCTTGATATGGAGATTTGAACCTGCCAACAGAAGTTGAAAAAACTGCATCTTTGGATTTAGACATGTCCATCTCTTTAAATTTGTCACTGCTTTTAAAAGGTGCACTCCCGTGCCAGATCACAATTTTGCAAGCTCCCTTTGATCAGCTCTACACCACCTAATTCCACCCTTCTCATAAGATTTTGCATTTGTACAGTTCAGATAGTGGTTTATGGAACCTTCAAGCCCAGTACCATCCATCAACTTATCCATTGTCCATGCCTGATCTTGACAACCATCAACAGCTGAAGCTGTATGATCTTTACTTCCATTCACTTTCTTGACTTTGTTAAAGGCAGAGTTTTCCTCATTCACTTCCCGTGGGCAGCATGTATCATTTTTGCTTTGTCCACATGTTTGTCCATTGGAACAATTACTCAAATCTGAGTCTGTACATGCAGGTAATTGAGCTTCAGTGATGCTCAATTTCCTACTGTACAAAGAGTCACAACCAAAATTGATCTTCCCTTGAAAGTCAGGCTGAAATTGTAACCACCATTTCTCATCCAGTGAGAGGCTTGGATTCATCTTGATCCAACTAGCTCTGTAATCAGATATTGCACCAACGGGAAATTATATTTGAAAGCAAACGGGTTCTGAACCACCAACTATAATCTATCTGCAATAGTGCAAAGCATATCAAAGAAAAGAATTCCATTGAAGGTCACTCTCCCTCTCTCTCTCTCTATATATATAGTTCAATGGGTTGGTGCCAGTATTGCCAGGACATTATTAGTACTCCAACAGACTGTGGAAGTCCCAAGTTTGATTCCCACAAAGTCAGGCATGCTTAGAATGGGGAAAAGTGTCTGGGAGTATCCTAGCGATTTATTTCCGATGATGTGTGTACGTGTGCAAATAATAGAAATAAAACAAAGAATTATAACACATAAAATGTGCAAGAATACACCATAGATCATACATAGTGCATTAAGATCCAACTATTGATAGTTTGAAAATAATTGACAAATGACAACATATGGGGACATTAACCATTGGCCACATCAGTTGGACACACAGGGCATGTACCCTACTCATGATATGTGCCCCAGGATTGACTAATACTCAGGGCTCAAGTGTTTAAGTGCTTAACATATATTCATGGACTGAAAAGTAAAATATATTTCTCATTTTATCATCTGAGATATCGATCACCTTAGGAATCCAGATTAGGCAATTGTGTTTTTCATTGACAAAGGATGAGACAAAACCTTTAATCATAGATGACACATGCATTTGTTTCTCACATGAAAAAAAACAAAATGTCATATTGCCCATCAAAGACGAAGAAGGTAGCATACCTTCTTCACAAAATGATATTAAGGGGAAGCGATCCACTATTTTAGTAGTTTATGTAAGGCCAGAGAAGGACTTTGTTTTTATTGCCAGAAAGAGTTTATAGATTTATTTTTTTCCATGGTAAATGCAGAGGAGAATGCACACTTGGAGAGGACAATAACTGAATAGGAGGTGTTGGGCACTCTGAAATCGATGACAAAGGAGAAGAGTCCATGACCAAGTGGTTGCTTGACGGAGCTCTTCTTACATTTTCAAGACATTATGTTAAGGGAGCTCATAGAATTGGTAGAGGAATCTAGGTCAAAATGCAAAATATCAGGGGTGACCAATGTTATGTTCGTAGCACTCATCCCAAATACTGAGAAGCCCTCAACCTTTTTTGACTTTCGACTCATATCATTATGTAACACAACCTACAAAATGATTTCTAAAATCATTGCCAGCAGGCTCAAAGCAACTCTATCAAGGCATGTGACTCTAGAACAATTTGGCTTTTTTGGACAACTGACAGATACATGATGTGGCTACAATCACTCGAGTGTATCCACATTTCATATCTTTTCAATTGGAGGCAAGCATCATGAAGATGCTACAGGGCTCAAACATGGATGCAGAACAGAAAAAAGAACAAATGATAGGAGGAATGCGGTTCCTTAGTATATACCTTTGTGGAAATGTGCATGTCCCAGTACCTGTCATCACAAAATCCATCAAGGAAGATTTGCATGAGTGCAATGCATTCTCCAGTCTCACACAATTTCAAGCCTCAATTTGTATATCATGTTAACCCATGAAGGGAAGATTTTCGAAAATGTATAATGTCAAGCATATTAATCACAGTCAAATATCTTGAATCTACCAGAACCAAAACGTCTTTTATATTCATATAAACTGGAACAGTAAAATTTGCAGAAGACAGAGTGGGTATAAAGGAAACTTAGTATGCATACCCTTAGCTTCTCATAACAAAATCAATAAAGAAAAAAATAATATGCAATATATCCAGGCATAAATGAAAGGTTGCATGCAGTTTTAAGACAGACAACAGGCAGGAAATGGGTCTATAATCATGTCACTTACTTATCATGGTGGAACCTACAATGGGAAAATGTATATCAGCGGAGGATGTAATTCCTGTCTTTAGTGAAATCTTTTGACTTTACTATGCTGTAGTCTAAATCCAGCAAGAATCGTTTTGGTTTTGATGGAAATGCACATATCAGATGTTAATTTTTACAAAAGTGGTTTTGAGTAGGAATATTAAAACGAACAATTTTACTGATTCAAACTTGCAGTTTTGACAAAGATTGACTGGCTCGATTTGGCTGATGGAAAACTGGAAAAGGATAAAAACGTAGTGTTTAGCCTTCTTCCATTGATATTCCCCTCAAAACCACTTTTGTACAGAACAACAATACAGAATGACAAATGTTACCTTTGTTTTGTTTATGTTAGCATTGGAAGATTCTCAGTTTAGGTGAAAACTTAAAAGTCAGAGCCAATAATGGTATATGGAATAGTTACCTTTGTACAGGATGATATTTTTTCTTAATTTAGGAGACTAATTGTATGTCATGATGTTGATCTAAGTTATCTCTATATGAATATCTGTCATATCTATTTTCCCTGATGAGAGTTCACAGGAAATGTTGGAAAAGTTTCAAAATTCTACAGATTATACTAAAAAAGATATACGATATCTGTTAGTACTGTTTCAAGAAACGTTTGCCTTGAAAGCAATAGTGGTAATATGATTCCCACAACATGTCAGTCATGCAACTACCTTGATGTTCTATTGAATGTGAAAGAAGGAGCATTTTCAAAAGGGAAATGATCATCATCGTTTCTGGTTTTCGAGCTTCATTATGTGACGGGCATTCATCAGTGCCTTATTACATGAGATATACGTACAAACCCAAACATATCTAATATGCAAATACCCATTCTTTAAACTGAAAACAGTGTGTTTCAATACAAGAAATGAGGAAATAGGAGGACCATTTCTGCATATACAGGTCATCATGAAGGTCAGATTTTGCTGCTTGATAACAATATTTTATGCTACTTTTCAATGGATTTGTTCTATTTGGGATGATGAGAGTGCATTGATGCTCCCGTGAACTAGCCAATTGCTCTTTGTTCCATGGAAAACAAGGTTCAGGTGCCAAAGAAACAGAGCAGAGGAAGCAATGGTTAAATGACAATCCATATCTGACAAAGTTAAATTCTGGAACATGCAAAGGAAGCAATTTTTAGGCATGGAGGAGGAGAGGTAATTCTGTTATTTGTATCTTGCCTCAACTATTTAATGAAGCTACTAGGGTTCTTGCAATGTCAAGAAGGATGAGATGCTTTTTTCCCGGATTGGCTTTTTGTCCATTATTTCGCATCTTATGAAAAGCATCTTACAATTACTTAATGTTTTAGTTATAATGTGAACCACCAATGTAAGTGATTTGTTTTAATTAATGTTTTAGTTATAATGTGAACCACCAATGTAAGTGATTTGTTTTAATATTTGCAAATGTAATTCGCCGCTTTTCAATTACCATGTTCAATAGTTTCGTTGCCTATCTATAGAGGTTTCCTCCTTTTAATAATCCTATCGGCCTCTCATTGTACCTTTTGGGACAATTGCTAGTTATAACATTTTTCCTTTTCTCTACTCTAAACGTTAGAAGGATCAAGATCACATGCAAGAGTGCTCCTTAGGTGAATAGATATGAGTAGGATTATGGTCGTCATTTTGTTTTTTAATTTTGTTTTCTTTACTCTAAAGGCTTGAAGGAACAAAAATCACATGAGTAGGATTATGGTTGACATTTTTCCTTTTTAATTTTCTTTTGTTGTCGTCGTCCTTTTTTTTTTTCTTTCTTTTTTTAATTTTTTTTTCTTATTTTTTTTTTCTTTAGTTTAAAAGCTTGAAGGTAAAAGATCACATTAGTAGGATTACGCTGGTCATTTTGTCTTTTTAATTTTCTTTTTTTTACTCGAAAGACTTGAAGGATCAAAGATAAAATGTAAGAGTGGGTTGTCTCATTTATGAGTTGTAATTATTACTTTATTTTTTTTTTGAAAAAGTCGGTTGCTATGTATTATATTCTGAAAAAAAACGAGGGTCTAAATCCCTCTTTGTACATAAAGTTCGCAGATTGAGAGGAGACAAGGGGTTTACAAAATGAGGCTGCCCCCTTGATCCTTAGGCTACTTTTTTCCCTACTACTGCTAGAGATGGCACTAGTATAGATTCTGATGAAAGAGGATAACAAAAAGATACATTTGATTTTCATTCAGTCGATCATTATGTGTTGAATGTGTCTCGCTGTTGATTCTTCTGGATTCTCATCTTTGGCTCCATGATTTGCGCTGGAGGAGCTAGTGGCGATGGGGAGCTTATCCAGACAGGATTTCAGAGTGTCGAGCGATTCCTCAACATGGCCACAGCGATTTGAGAGCTGTTCGAATTGATCTCGGAGAGAGGAGACCCTGTGCATGAAAAGCTGAATTTCTGCTTTATACTTCTCCGTGTTGATGCGGTCCTGTTCAAAAAGTCTCCTATTGTGCTCATCAAGACGCATGTCATGCTCTTCTAACCTTGCAGCAAGCAGACCCTGTTTTTCCTCAATCAGTGACTGTTGGGTCCTTATTTCTTCCAGCTCAAATTGAAGGTCTGCACAGTGCAAACAGTCCTAGCTGCGCGCCATGGAAAGGAGGATGCAAAAAGGGAAAAAGGTCCAGTAGGCGGGAAAGATTATGGAGATTTTGGAGATATCTTGCAGACGGAGTTGGAAGACACTGTCAGGGGAGACAGCAGATCCCACTTTCAGAGCGACAAGGGAGAAGTATAAGAGGGCCCGGGTGTTGGCGCGCAAGCTAAAAGGAGAAATGCTGAAGATAAGGGAGAATGAAACAGAGGAAAACTTGCTGAAGGGGCAAGAGTGAAAGATGGAAGGCGGCCAGCAGAGGCAATGGGAAGAAAGCAGAGAGTGAAGAAAGGGTGGAACAGCTAGACTAGCCACCCTGCAGAGACTACTCCTGAAAAACACCACGACGGGAATTAGTGAAAAGATAAACAAGGCAGGAAGAGGCAATACCAGAGACTGATTTTTTCTTCGACTTTGAACGAGAGCGCCTTCATCAAACCAGAGTAGCTGCTCTTTCGCAAAGCAGTGAATGACAAATCTTGGCTTGCCTCTGCCCGTATTTATGGAGTGAAGCCAACGATAGCCTGGGTGTCTTACAGGAGCCGAATCCTCGGTAGTGATGAGATATTTTCCTAAATCTCGTTGGCGATCTGCTGGTGCAGTGTATTCGATCTTCCGGCCTTCACTGAGTTGATTGGCTTTCCTTGGGAAGTAGATTATGCTTTGAATCGATGCTTGGATGAGACTACTTATGCATTTCGTGCTCTCTGTCAAGTGTCCTGATGCTGTTGTAGCCATACCCGTCGCACGCTTGATGGACCTGCGAATCTGGGCGATGTCAGGATTTGCTTGTGTCATGGCAGAGGCTGGAAGGTAACTCTGTTGTTGTGCCTCAACGCTCCTTCCTGATTTCCAACTGCGTTATTCGCATGCTTATCAGCTTCCACGTTGAGCGTGCGAAGGATATGGTAGAATCTGATGTTTTCAAAGTATTTGAGGAGGAGTTTGATGCGTCGAATATGTTGCTGAAGGCTGCTGTTTGGTGATCTCTGGTTGTGATTCATGAGGCCAATGATTATGGAGGAATCTCCAAATACTAATGCTTTTCTAACCCCCAGGTTTTTTAATTGCAACAACCCTTGGTAGAGAGCTAAGGCCTCTGCGTTATTGTTTGTTTTTTTTCCCAGACTCCATTCATAATTGCAGATTTCTTTTCCTGATTCATCTAAAATAACTCCTCCCGCGCCTGCTGGTCCTGGGTTGGACTTTGAGGCACCATCAAAGTATAAAATTGGGCAATTGCTACTCTGGATCCACCTCTTATAGTCCTGGGTTGGAAGTCTGATTTCCCACTCCCTGGTCTGGTCTTGATGCTGTCTATCAGTTCTCTGAGTACTCTGTTGGTGTCCTGGACGGCCTAGAATATGCCTGATAATTGACCTCTCCTCAACTGAATAATCTGCTGCTTTAATTTTCCCTGTGTGTTTTGCTGCAATTGTCTCCTGCGCCAAGAGGTGAGCCTTGTTGCATGTCTTCCGTACATTACTCTCTTTGTTTTGGAAGATTTTTTTATTTCTTGTGAGCCATATTTTCCATAGTAGATTGTGAGGTATGATATCCCAAGTTCTTTTGACAATCTTGCTCCTTTTATCTTTCCATGGGCAGTTCCTTCTCCATTCTTGAATTGCCTCTGCAATGTTCTGATGAGGTTGCCATGTTATGTTGCCCAAGTTGGACAAGTTGATCCAGCATTTCTTCGCGAAGGGATAGTCAAGGAATAGATGGTGGATGGTTTCCTCTGCTGAACAGCAATTGGGGCAAATTGAAGGTCCATGTATCCCTCTCTTTCTTAAATTTTCAGAAGTGAGGACTTTGCCTTTTAACAGTAGCCATATGAAGAATTTAACCTTGGGGATGGCCTCAGATTTCCATATTGTTCTCCATTGATTCCAGATAGGAGTCTGATAAGTGCTGTTGCAGATGAATTGATAGCCGGACTTGATGGTGTAGCTAGAGCCCGTGGGGTCCCATCGAAATCCATCTGCTACTCCTTTTTTAATGGGTGCTCTGTTCTGAAGGTTTTTATGAAGGGCTTGGAAGCTTAATTCTAAATTTGAGGGGATAACTGGAAATTCCCAACTAATCCAGGCTCCTATATCAGCATCCCATTTTGATATTTGATCGAGCCTCTGAATGCCTTTGCTATTAAGATGGAGGATGAAGGGTATGGCTTCTTCGACTGTGTTTAGAGGTTGGAGACCCATTATCTTATCAGTGGCATAATTTATACTGTTCCCTCCCCCCGGAATCTTTGAGGTGTTTTGCTTGAGAATGGGAATTTCTTTCTTACAGAGGTGTCAGATTTTAGTAGAATCTCTACTGGGTATATCAATTTCAAGAAGTCTTTGCCTTTTGTCGGAGAGGTATTTGCATTCAATGACCTGTTTCCACCAGGCTTTTGGTTCATTGATTAATCTCCAAGCCATTTTGATCCCGAAAGCGAGGTTTAGAATTTTAGGGGCTCTAATTCCCAGTCCACCTCTATCTTGAGATTGAATTACGCTTTTCCAATTGACCAAATTGAATCTATTTTTTTCTTTTTTCCCTCCTTGCCATAAAAAGTTGCGGAGGGCAGTTTCCAGCTTATGGTAAAAAGTGGCAGGAGCTTGGTAAAGAGTGAATCGATATAGAGGTAAGGAGGAGATACCTGATTTGAGAAAAATTAATCTGCCTGTTGGGTTAAGCCATTGAGTTCCCCATTGCTGGACCTTCCTTTTAACTTTGTCTATTATTTCATTCCAAGTAGTGGCTTTTAGAGAGCCCATGGTGACCGGCATCCCAAGGTAGGTGAAGTGGTCCCAGGTTGCTTTGTAGGCAACTCCAAAAATATTGGCTATGCTGTGAGTTGTTTGATTGGAGATATTCCATCCATAGATGCAGCTTTTTTGAAAGTTGACCTCTCCCCCTGAGCACTCCATGAATTGGTCGAGGAGGATTTTGAAGCGCCTTGCTATAGTAGTGGATGCCCCTCCAATGAGCAGAGTGTCGTCAGCAAATTGTGAGTGATTGATATTCTTCACTCCGTTTCCAAACTTGATACCAGAGATGAGGCCAACTCTTCTGTTGTGATCTAGGGTGCTGCTAAATGATTCAGCCATCATGATGAAAAGATAAGGGGAAAGAGGGCAACCTTGCCTTAACCCTCTTGAGGATTGAAATGCTTCGCAAGGGCGTCCATTTATGAGAGGCGAAATCTAGGGACCAGAGATGCAAGCAACAATGGTGCTGATGAAGGCAGAATTGAATCCCATTTTCCTCATGACAGCAAGCAAGAAGGAGTGTCTTACTCGTTCAAATGCATTGGCTAAGTCAAGCTTAAGAACGAAACCTTTCTCCTGCCTTGATGTGCTAGAGTGGCTTCTTGGACCAAGGTGATGGTGTCATGAATTTGCCTGTTAGACATGAAGCCTCCTTGATTTTCGGATATAAGGGAAGGGAGAAGGGGTTGAAGTCTAGCTGCTATAATTTTTGCAAAGATCTTATAAGAAGTGTTACACAATGAAATAGGTCGAAATCTGGAGAAGGAAGTGGGGCGATTTTCTTTAGGAATGAGGGCGAGGAACGTTGAGTTTGTGAAGCCCCCCATTTTCTTTTTTCTTTGGATTCCATTTATCATTTTAACAAGGTCTTTTTTTATCAAATGCCAATGATCCCTGTAAAAATTTATCGAGAACCCGTCTGGACTTGGAGACTTGTCTGGTTGTAAAGTCCAGATAGCTTTTCTGATTTCCTCCTCTGTTATTTCACTATTTAAGCTGTCATTCTCCTCAGGAGAGATTTTTTCCAGTAGATGCTGAAGAAGCGCCGAATAGTCAGCATCTCCTTGATTTTCCGTGAGGAGACTTTTATAATGGAGGAAGGCAGCTCGTTTGATGGATTCTTGGTCATTATGCTGACTGCCTTGGCTATCAATTATAGTGTTTACATTGTTCCTTGTTTTTCTAGCAGTGGCCTGCTTATGGAAGTATGCCGTATTTTTATCACCTTCCTTCAGCCATAATTCTCTTGATTTGATTCTCCACTTGATCTCTTCCACTCTCTTGATTTGAATTAGCTGTCCCTGAGCTTCCCATTCTTTACTTTTCAGCTGGTGAGTGAATCCATGGTCCTCTATTTGTTTGTGGATCTCTTCCAAGTCCTGTTGTATTTTTTTCCTTATTTTTTCTGGCTCTTGATAGCTGACTTTTTCCCAATCCTTGAGTGCTCTCCTTGTGTTTCTAAGTTTTGTTTCCCAAATATGGCTTGGAGAGCCTTCAACGTGGTGCTTCCAAGTTGCTTCTATGATAGCCTCGGCCTCAGCGTTGTCTCTCCACAGAGGATTGTACCTGAACGGAATTGGTCCCAAATGAGAATGGGAGTCCAGCGTTAAGAGAATGGGAAAGTGGTCTGAGGCTGTGGCACTGAGAATTGTGGTGTGGCCTGCAGCAAAGGAAGAAAGGAGGGAGACATTAACCAAAATTCTGTCCAATCTTTCCATAATGTTGCCTGGCCCCAACCTTCTATTGTTCCAGGTATATTTCCTATTTTTTGGGATGATATCCATCAGTTCATGTTCGGACATTATCACTTCCATCTGTCTTCTGAAGGGATCGGAGGTGAAGGTGCCCCCTCTTTTCTCGTTCGCATGGAGGATTAAATTGAAGTCTCCAGCTAGAATAACATTTGAGTTCTGCTCGTTGTCTATTTCTTCCTTCAGTTCCTTCCAGCACTGTTCCTTTTCCCGGTAATGATTGGGGATATAGACATTATAAATGATGAAGTCACAGCTCTCTTCCTTGTTACTAAGGTTGGTCCTAACCCAATTTTGATTGAGGACAGAAGATTTGCAGTCCCAGTACTGCTTATTCCACATGGTTGTGATTCCTCCAGAGGCTCCTCTGGAGTTGCTACTGGCCCCTGAAATTTTTTTTTGGGCATCTATAATTATTTGCATTTTGCTCTGACTTTGCTTGGTTTCCTGTATCAGAACAATTTCAGGTCTTTCTGTTTGAAGAAGATCTCGTAGGGCAGCTGATTTGGAGGGGTGCCCCATACCCCTGCTGTTCCAAGATAAAAGCTTCATCATGAGGCGTTCGAGTGAGGAGGTGCTCGCCTCTCATGATCTTTACCTGCTGTTTCTTTTTCTTGAGAACCTGTAATGAAGGATTCCATAGGGGTTTGGATCCCTAGGGCTATATCCTTTTGCGTGCTTTCTTCCCGATGCTGCTTGGCTGACTTTCTTCCTGGTCCCGGTTTCTTGTGGATATCGCTGGAGGCGCTAATGTCTTTTGAAGAGCTTCTGGTGGTTCTGGGGGGGGGAGGATCAATGAGGGGCTGAGAGGGGGTCGAAGAAATCAAAGGAGGTTCGGTCAGATCCGGAGAGGGCTGATCAGTCTGAGGATCATCAGAGGATAAAATAAGGAAAGGGTTGGAGGAAGAGGGGAAAAAAGATTCATGGGAAGGTCCAGGAGGATTGAAAGAAGGAGAGGTGGGGCGGGGGGAGGAAGAGCCCGGTTGTTCGGAAGGTGGATCTTGTTTTGACTGAGGTGCTGCTTTCTTTTTTTTTTACAGTTTCCCACTGTTCTCCTTGGTCCTCAGATTCAAGATTAGTAATTTTAGAACATCTATTGGCAAAGTGGCCGTATTCGTGACATACCTTACATTTAAAGGGAATTTGCTCGTAGTCCAGCTGCTGTATGTAGCTCCAGTCATCCACCTTCAGCTTGATGGCTTCTGGCAGGCCTTTCCCAAGGTCCACTTCTACGCAAATCCTTGCACAGGCTTGCATGTTATCTTTAGGCTCGCTTCTGTCAATGTACTTGCCTACTGCATTCCCTATTGCTTTTACCGAGTCATCTCCCCAGCAATGCAGGGGGAGATGGGGAAGACGGACCCAAACCGGAACCGCATTAGGAATATCTAGTTCAGGGTCGAAGTCAGGAGTCCACTTGTTCAGATATAACCCTCGAGAGTCCATAAAATAGGGCCCGTTCCTGAATATCAGATCCTTATCTGCTTTGGTTTCAAAGTGAAAGGTGTAATAGCCTTTACCACAAAATCGAATCGAAATCTTTCCTTGTGTTTTATCAGTCCAGTTCCTTTCCACCCATCTCTGGACTGTCTTTGGTGAAGGCCATAAGCCTGTGAACTGCCCTATGAGCCCTTTTTCTGCTAAAGATAAAGCTGCCATACGAGGGAGAGAAGGAGGTAGCTGAACTTCTTGGAGAATATCAAGTTTCTTGACAAATTTTGAAGTTGCTGGTTTCGGACGGGCGGGGGGCAGAGACTTTACCAGATCAGAGAAAGCTTTCTCTGCATCCCCAGTAGATGGATCTGAATGGGCCATGGCGGAGGCCAGGCCCCAAAACAGGCCTCGCGGCCCAGGCCAAGGCTGCGAAACAGCAGCTGCTCACAAATCTTCAGCGCTCCCGCGATCCAGCTCCGCACGCTCCCAAGAGATCTTTCAAATTTTCGACCACGAATAAATATTATTGTTACCCAAGAAAAAAAAAATTGTAATTATTACTTTATTATACTTGCCATAGGTATGGTATAATGTATCAGTTTTTCTTTTGATTGGGTATTAGTTTGTCTTTGACCGAAAAATTATGATGTTTATCCATATTTTAACATTAGGAATTCAATTATTATTATTATTTTTATTAATTAAATTTATTTATTTGTACGCTTATTGGTTGAGGTCTTATTATGGGTTCTTTATTAACTTCCATATCTATTAATTACTAATTTATTTATTTTGTTTTGTTTTTATTTCTTTTTTATTTAACTTTTTGGTATTTTTTTTCATGAATTACAAAATTTTCAATTTAACTTATTATTATATTAAAAACATATTTAATAAATTTAATTATAAACAATTATATATATTAATAAAAATAAAACACACACACATATATAAATAAAATTAGTTAATTACATTTTCTTAATTTTTGGTGATGACATTCAATAATACATTAGTTGTTTTATTTTTGTAATGAAATCTTTGTTTTTGTTATTTTTTTGTTTAATCAAGCTACATTTAAGCTAAGCGGCAGGTACTAGCTACTATTTAGTCCTTGTTGGATTGTTGGTTTGAGAAGAGTGTATAGACAATGTTGATAAAGTAGGATTATGTTTTTCATTTTGTTTTATTAAAAACATGGGATCACATGCGTTAGAATTTTTTTATTAACATGTTGATCACATGCGCTAGAATTTTTTTATTAACACGGGATCACATGTATTAATTTTTTTAAAATATAATCTTTTTATAATAAGATTAAATTTGATATTACAAAATTTTATTAAAATTATAAATAAGTTTTTAAGGATATGGTGATAGAGATATGTTTTAAGTATAATAATGATAATTGTAGGTTTACTCTTCTTATGAGGATAATCGGACTTGTGCAGTTGTAATTGTTAGGATTTAATGGTATTTGAGGTGGAGGATCAAGGCATTATTGTCATAATTCTTGTTTATGTGATGGTAAATTATCCGACTATCAATTAGTTTGGGAGCTTCGATACCCAAGATGATATCCATAATCGGTGAAGGAATGATAAGTTGGACTTTTTATTCCTTGCTCTCAAGCCATTATAGAGCTCCACCTTTTGTGTGGTACTGTCAAATTGCTTTGCCTTGCTCTTTTTTTGTTTCCTTTTCATGGGCCCTGGAAAGGGGTTTCTTTCCTTTTTAATCATTTTGGTCTATGTATCGTAGACCATAGAAATATGGCTCATCACACTTCTTGCAGAAGAGGGTGAAGTGGAAGGTGCCATCAACCCATGTATCTCATGCCTAACAGGGGGCTTCATCTTCAACCACACTTTTTTGGGAGAAAACTCTACCAAAGGTTTGTATTGAGATAGAAGCAATTGAAGCATAAGCACAATGGAAAGGGGGTTTTTATCTGCTATAGAAATAGAGGAGGCCGTTGCACTTATGGCTTTTGGATACTAGCAACACCAAAAGAAAATGCACTAAGTATCTAAAAATTGTAAAGTTCTATTTGCATATTAAGAACATCATTGCAAAGTCCTTATGGAGAAGAATGAAGCTTATCAGGAGTTTCTTCTTCAATCGGATGAGTTATAGCTTTAAGTTAAGGGAGTGGATAACAAAATAAAAAAATTAGTCAAGGAGACTTTAGATACATGGTATGCAAAATTTGAAAATGTTTATGCTTGGATTTGAAAGAGGTTATTAATATTCCCTCTAGTTTATTTCTAGTATGTTTTTACCTTTGTTATGTTTGTTTATTTCATATAGGCATGGAAACTGCATTGTTAAATTAATGACTAAGAATAGGGGAATGGACACTTACTCTTATATTCACAGTTCCCTTAGATATAGCCCCAAGTAGGATTGTTTAGCTCACACAAGGTGGGCTAAGATACTTCTTCTTCTTCTTTTTCTTTTCTTTTTATATTGTTGCTCTAGTTTCCCTAGTGGAATACCAAAAATCATTATTGTTGAACAATTTTTTTTTACTAATATATAATTCTCATCAATTGGCTTACCAAAAAAATCATAAATATATATATTTTTAATTATAATTTAATAAAACATATCATGTAGTTGTAAGTAAAATTAAGTTAATTGAATATAGTTTAAGTAATTGTTTTTGTTTTTGTTTTTTTTTGTTTTTAACTATAACTTAGAGTTTGATTGATTGAAAGCTACGTCTTGGTCACAACATTGATCCATATTTGCAACCAAATTTCCTTATGGTTGAGTTTTTCTATCTAGGCATGTGTTCGGATTTTAATACAATATATCATGACAAAATTACATCATGAGTTATATTCTTAGCTGTAAATATATAATAAAAAATACCCAAATTTTGACTTGTTTTTGCTCGCATGCAACTATTGGCGAGGGGAATTACTATCTATATTCAATAGAGGAACATTCCACGGCTCCAAATTTAAATATGGTAATGGAAGAGGAGAAAATTAATAGAAGTGTCTAATAGAAATAGTAGAGGAGGAAGTAAATTGAGTGCCTTACTAACCTGAATTCTTCAATTCTTCTATTTGAATTCTAAGGGCACTAATTTCATCCTCCATGCTTTATATCAACCACCTCTCGCTAACTAGAATATCCAAATTTAAAGTCCATGGTGATGCCAATTAGGTTGTTGAACCTGGAGTTGAGCCATCTCATTCTGCAAGTCTAAAATTTCTTTTGAGTGCTTGCGTTGATATCATTTTTTCTCATAGTGGGGTTAATCTACCATGACCATGAACAATGTAGCATCCTTTTCTATCCACGATGACTAGCAATGAAAGCATCTTGATTCTACCCAAGGCGCCAACAAGCAATATAAAGTAAAGAATAAATATGAGGAAGGGTTTGAATTAGGAGAGAACCTCTGCGCACACATGAGTGAATGAAACTCTTTTGTCCCTTTAGCCAATATACTTGTGATTGTGCCACAGTTGCACAAAAAAAGTTTGAAATCATTGGGTTGGCCAACTTGGTGTATGACTTAACGAACTCCATATTAGAAAGTCAGTGAAGCAAATGATACCAAACTTGATGTGAGGAGTTGAGGAGGAATGTGAGGAGATAGTTTCCAACGAGGATCAATTTATTACCACTTGTGTCGACTATCCTCATGAATTGAAGTGCTTCCAAGTGCCTTCCTCACTTACTCTGAGAGTGCCTTCCTCATATTCAATTACTTTGTTTGCTAGATCATTTGTGCTTTTGTTATTATGCCTCATAGGTTGGAGAGCCTAGAATTCCTTGATGGGGACTAATGCTAGATGTATCTTTTTTAAGATGTAATTGAGTCTAAGGTCAAACGGGAGATGTGTAATTATTATGTTTGAGTCTTCCACAATGATTAATTTATTGATATTTAAGGCACAGGCTTGAATGATTTCTTAGTAAATAGTATAAATTTATTTTTTGTGATTAAAAACTATGCTCATACTCCATGAAAAAATGTTTTTTCTTATCTTTTAGAACGAAATAGCACCTCCCACCCAATAATTCAAATAAATATTAAAAAATATTTTATTATTTAAATTTGATTTTCACAAATAACATGTTGAAAAATTAATATATATTGTTATAAAGTTAAATATTATATTGACAAAACCTTAAATATTTATCACGAACATTTGCAAAGTTAAAAAAAAATCCAAAATGGAAAAATAAACGGGAAGATTCTTTGCCATGAGTAAATAAAACTAAAGAAATTATATAAATCAAATATCATAAAACACATATTGTCTCTCGTTTTTTCATGTTATATATATATATATATATATATATTTGAAAAACTAACCAAAAGAGTTAAGGTAATTGTTTCTCTTAATCAAATATATAATTCTTTTTTATTTATATATTTATTATATTGTTTTAAGGGTTAGCTCAAACAATTTAGAGTTAAATGTGAAGTTATTTGATATTGTTGTTAGTTGTTACTCATTATGAATTTGAATGTTTTCGATTTTTTTAGGATGAGGTGAGGTCCCATAATTAGAACCAATGATTTACTCAGTTTACCATCAACAAAATGTAAGAAAGTATTATTAAAGATCCGTACTTTTATTCGAGGTATAATCTATATATGATTATAATTATTTGGAAACAAATTAATATGAAAAAGGAAATTAGAGACGTGACTGCGGACAACTTTCACAATTAGTTTACGGAAAATAAAATTCTATACCATCCTAGCAAGACAAAAATGTGCAAAATGTATGAGAAAAATATAGTGTGCATCACGATTGCCAAAAAAATATTATAATTTTAGCTCCAAGTAATATGGGGTATCGAGGAACAAAATTAAAAATATAATGATAAATCAAGTTTAAATCAGTGAGCATTATCATTTGTTTATTTAAATTATTATAAAAATATAAAAAGATAGAAAATGGAATTTTATAATGGTCTATCATGATTTCAACGTGTAATAAGTTGAACTCACATTTCAATTAATTATGTGAACAGACACTCTACAATGCAGTATGGGGAGATATTGTCCCATAAAATTACATTTAAAATAATAAAATAATGCTTACAAATTAAAGAATAGTAATAAAAAAAAAGAAAAAAAATCAATAGCAACCACAAATAAAATACTTAATTATCACCTTAATTTTACATCAACTTTATCTAGATAGTTGAAGTAATGAGATAACTTTGACAAGTTTCAGCTCTGCCTCCCTTTTGCCCTATACCATTTTTCTTAAATTTTTGTGTTTATTTCCTGGGTAAGATGGAGGAGGAATTGATATATTTTTCAAAAGATACTTATGAAGGGTTGCAAATTTGGTACCAACTCCCCTATCATTAGATCATGTCACATCAAAATCACTTCACCTGCAAGATTTGATATTACCTTCTCCACCTCTCCTATTAATGGTGAAGAATAAAGAGGTGTCTTCCTCCCCACCTACTCCTTCACGAACAAATGTCCCTGTCACTAGCTCTTTCACTTCCTTCCATGAGGGTCCCTCTTCCCCTCCTCTAAACTATAGCTTATATAAACATTGTAAGGTTTCTTTGAAATCATCACACAGTCTTTCTCCTTCTTTGTAGCCCCCCCTAGATGTAACATTCGTGTTGGAGGACCCAACTTCTTTCCCCCTTTTTTCACCAACTTTTTTTCTTGACGTCTTCCCACCTTAATCCCAGATTGGCTTCCTTAGCAGTTATTTAATTCCATATATGCTTTGTGGCAATGACCTCTCTCCTAGATAATTACCACCCCTCCCGCTGGCAGAAAATGACCTTTCTAAGTCGAGCAAAAAACATGTCAAGGGAAAGGTTGAAGAGCCTATTCTCATTCTAGGAAAGGATATCAAGTCAAATGACATTTCAAAAATGGAAGAATCGACTATTGATGGGTGTTTCTTGAGTAGGTGAATGAATATGGCAGTGACAAGGTCATGGATAACAAAACATTTTCTCATTATGCTTAGCTATGCCCCTAGATGCCTAATTGTTATGAAACCAGCTCAAGAAAAGATAGATCAACGCCTTAGAATTCAGCCTCTTCGAGGGGGAAACCTCCTTTACATTACATAAATGAACAATTCTTGGATGATTCAAATGACAAAACCTCCTTTCTATATATAGGAGTCTAAGGAGTCACAATATAATCCAGCCGACCTAACAATAATAATATAAAGCCACAAAAATAACAATAGAGGGATTCTATGGGGCACAGAAATAACAATATGGGGGTAATAGGGGAACAACAATATAAATAAGGGGTATAACTACAATAGTAATGGGGTAATCACTAGTATTATAGGGACCCAACATGCCCCTCTCCTTCAAAAAAGTGTTGTCCTCAACGCTTGAGTAGTTTTGGATACTTCTGCATAAAATTCTCATCCTCCCATGTGGAATCTTCAGCGGATAAGTTCTTCCACTTGATAAGATACTCTGAAATTGATCGATTTCGTAGCTGTCGAGTTCTTGTTTCTGTGACTGCTTCCGGTTCCAATATAATTTTTCCTTCCTCGTCAAGTTCTGGCAATATTGTTTGAATTGGGAGCTTGTCGCCTATAACCTTCTTTAAACATGAAACATGGAAAACTGGGTGCAATCGAGAAGCTGCAGGAAGCTCCAATTTGTATGCCATAGTACCAATCTTTTGCAACACCTTGTACGGACCATAATACTTTGGTGATAATTTATTATCCTTCTTAGCTTGCTTTAGGGACATTTGCTTATATGGTTGTAGCCGTAGGAATACCCAATCACCTACATCAAAACTTCTTTCACTGCGATGTTGATCTGCCTGTTGTTTCATTCTATTTTGTGCCAACACGAGGTTATCCTTTAAGAGTTGGAGGACTTGTTGTTGATGTTCGATGTGATGTTCCACTGCCTGAACCTTAGAATTTTCTCTTAAATATGATGTGATGGATGGTGGTTGATACCCATAAAGTGCCATAAATGGGGTCATTTTTGTTGCTGTATGGAAGGAAGTGTTATACCACCATTCAGCTAGAGGCAACCATTTGACCCATTGTGTCTGTTTATCAGATACAAAGCAACGAAGATATCCTTCCAAACATTTGTTTACTATCTCAGTTTGCCCATCAGATTGAGGATGATAAGATGAGCTATGAGCTAACTGAGTACCAAGACAAGAAAATAATTCTGTCCAAAAATTTCCAGTGAAAATGGGATCTCTGTCACTTACAATAATCTTTGGGTTTCCATGTAGCTTTTGAACTGTTTCCATAAATGCAGTAGAAACTGTACTGGCTTTAAATGGATGTGATAATGCACAAAAGTGTGCATACTTGGTAAGTCTGTCAACTACCACCATGATGACACTCTTTCTCTCAGACTTGGGTAAACCTGTGATAAAATCCATTGAAACCTCCTCCCAACGTTGGCTTGGAATGGATAAAGGTTGTAATAGACCCGGTGTCTTAATTGTTTCAACTTTATTTTGTTGGCAAACCAAACATTCCGCCACAAACTTTTGAATATCTGATTTAAGGCCATCCCAAAAAAATTCCTTCTTAACCCTGTGGTAAGTTTTTAAAAATCCTGAGTGCCCTCCTAAGGGAGAAGTGTGCAATTCCATAAGAATCTTTTGTTTTAGCTGGGAATTCTTACAGAGGTATAAGCGATCTTTGTACCATAACGAATCATTTTCCCAGCTAAATGTATCAGAAGTACTGGAATCTTGTTGTAGCTTTCGAATAAGTGCCCACACTTCTTCGTCATTCTTCCATTCCTCCCTTGCTTCGTTTATCCAATCTGGTTGGATAATAGAAATGGCACACAACAATGCTTCCACATCCTCATCCTTTCTTGAGAGTGCATCTGCCACCACATTTTGCTTCCCTTTTTTGTAGATGATTTCAAAGTCATAACCCAACATCTTTGTGACCCACTTTTGTTGCTCTTCAGAGGATAATCTTTGTTCTAAAAAGTATTTAAGGCTATCATGATCCGTTTTTACCTTGAAGTGTCTTCCCATTAGGTAGGGTCGCCATTTCTTAAGTGCATGGAGTATTGCCAACATTTCCTTCTCATAAATAGCTTTGCTTAAAAACTTTCCCTTGATTGGACGACTTTCAAAAGCAATGGGTCTTTCATCTTGCATTAGAACAACACCAATTCCATTTCCTGAAGCATCACATTCCACAATAAAGGTTTTTGTGAAGTCCGGTGTAGCTAAGACCGGTGCTTGGCACATTGCCTCTTTAAGATGTTCAAAGGCCTTTGTTGCTTCCGGAGTCCATGAAAATGAATCTTTCTTCAATAATGTTGTTAGAGGTGCTGCTATTCTCCCATAATTCTTAACAAACTTGCGATAATACCCTGTCAACCCAAGAAATCCTCGCAGATGCTTTATGGATGTGGGGATTTTCCATTCCTTAATGGCTTTAATTTTGCTAGGGTCTACCTTAACTCCTTCATGAGATACAATATGACCCAAATATTCCACCTCCTGGACTCCAAAGAAACATTTGGATCTTTTTGCATATAATTGTTTCTCCTCCAATAGTTGTAGCACCCTGTCAACATGTTCAACATGATCCTTCCAAGACTTGCTGTAGATTAGTATATCATCAAAAAATACTAACACAAATTTTCTAAGGAATGGTTTGAAAATTGAATTCATCAAACCTTGAAATGTTGAAGGTGCATTGGTAAGGCCAAAAGGCATGACCAAAAATTCATAATGACCCTCATGAGTTCTAAATGCCATTTTCGAAATGTCTTCAATCTTCATTCTGATTTGATGATATCCTGAACGAAGATCCAACTTGGTGAAGTAAATTGATCCATGCAATTCATCCAGTAATTCATCAATGACAGGAATGGGGAACTTATCTTTAATAGTGAGCTTGTTGAGCTCCCTATAATCCGGACACATGCGCCATGATCCATCCTTCTTGTGCACCAATACTACTGGAGCTGAGAAAGAACTTTGACTCGGTTGAATTATACCAGCCTCTAGCATTTCTGCAACCATACGTTCAATTTCACTTTTTTGGACATAGGGATATCTGTACGGCCTGATGTTTGGAGGAACACTTCCTGGAATCAGATGAATAGCATGATCATGATCACGCATAGGTGGGAGACCTTTGGGAGTCTCAAATACCTTGGAATGATTGTCCAGGACTTTTTGGAGATCTGGAGAAATAGATGATTCCAATGTGGAAACATCTAGCGAACATAATTGTGCAATTACACCTCTTTGCTCCTTTTTTAGAAGCTTTGTCATGCCATTAGAGCTGATTATCTTTCCTGGTTTCCCTGCAATACCCCTTAATTCAACTTCCTTTCCTTCCGTAGAAAATTTGATGAAAAGTTCTTGAAAATTAAAAGCTATTGTACCCAAGGATTGTAGCCATTGGACTCCTAGTACAACATCAACACCTCCCATTGGAATGGAAAGCATTGGGCTAGTCAATACATATTCTCCCATGGATAGCTTGATATTATGGCACTTTCCAGAGCAATTTATTGTTCCTCCATTTGCAATCATCACTTGACACTCTGGTGCTGGATATAGGAAGCAATTCAATTCTTTTGCTACCCTACAATGAATAAAATTGTGGGTGCTTCCTGAATCAATCAACACTATTACCTTTTTCTTCTTGATTTGTCCTTCTATCTTGATGGTTTGAGGAGTGGTAATTCCCGCCAATGCATTACAAGATATGGTCGGATTTATTTGTTCTTCATCTAGGCTTTGTTCCTGGAGTATATCCTCTTCTTTTGACCTTTCTTGCTCCTTTTCTTCTTCCTCTTCACAATCTATGTAGAATAATTTCTTCTCAGCACACTTATGACCTTTTGTGTATTTGCTATCACAATTGTAACAAAGCCCTTTTGCTCTTTTTTCTTCCAATTGTTGTGGTGTCAACCTTGTAGGTTGTGGAAGACTAGGGGCAACAACACTTCCGTCTTTATAGTTGTGAGTGGTATGCTTCCTAGTTGCCATAATTTTGCTTTCCATTTTTCTTGCTAACCTGAATGCCTTCTCTAATGAATCAGGTTCCCAAAGGCGAACATCATGTTGGATATTATCCTTTAAAGACCCTATGAACACATCAATCCTATGCTCCTCTGGAATATCTTTTACCCTTATGTTCAATTTTTGGAACTCCTCAATGTGCTCCATTATTGAACCCTTTTGTTTGAGACTTATCAATTGGCTAAAAAAAGTGTTGCTTTTTGTATCCTCATAATGTGCTATCAATTCTTCCGTAAAAATTGCCCAAGTGATAAATTGTTTACGAGAACAAAGCCATTGATACCATACAAACTGATTTGGTTCCAAATATACAGTTGCCATACGTACCTTTTGTGCGTTTTGCACATTATTGAGATCGAAGAATTGCTCCATTTGTAATATCCATGTGGCGGGATCCTTGCCATCAAACTTTCTCATATCGATTTTTGGAATATGGTGGGTCTTCGATCCAACATTAGAGTCTATGATATCATGATTAACATTTCTTTTGTTCGCATCATGTGTTTCCTTTACTACCTTTTCACCATTAGTAAGTATTTCTTGTAGAAAATTTGTCAAATCTGTCTTCATATCTGTCATGCTTGTCTTCAAGTTTGTGTTAGAATCTATTTTCAATTCTTCCATGTCTATCTTTAAATCTGTCTTCCAATCATCCATCTTAGCTTCCACGCCCTTTATCTTAGATTCCATGCCATTTATCTTAGCTTCTGTTAGCTTTTGTGAGCGTGACATTTGTTGCACTTGTTCTTGTAATTTTGATATATCATGTAGCATTTCTTCCTCTTCTTCATGAGTCATGCTAGAGATTTCAGGTTCCTTACTAGGTGTTTGCATTTTCTTTCCTCGGGGCATCAGTTACCGATAATAATTCTTTACTATGCCCTTTGAATTCCTTCAAACCCAGCTTACACAAAAATTAAAAAAAAAACTACACACCTTTTTTCACTTTGTAGAAGCCTGATATTGAATCTGATGTATCTCTGTAATTCCAGATCCTCCAATTCTGAAATTGCGACCTGTAGTAGCCTTCTGCGTCCTCTTTCCAATGCCACAAGTCTGACCCAAATTGGATTCTCCAAGGAAGAGTTATGCGAAATCTCCCACAATGACTTGATTATAGACTAGTTCAGTAGAGTGAACTTGTACGACGTGCCACGAGTCACTGTTTCGACCTATGGATCTGAAAAATGCATACAAGAAACTAATGTCCGTCCTCTTTTTGTACCTTCTTACGAAATTTCAATCCGATCCCCAGAGAGAAAGTTATGACGATTTTCCCCAGGTCACCTGTTTTGAATGTAATTCAGGAGTCTGCAAAAAGACCAACTTCCTCAGATCATATCCCCGCAAATATCGCGCGAAAAGCTCTGAAATTTGGACCCAAGGTTCAACGCGATTTCTTCTCAAATGGGTTTTTTTTGCAACTTTTGAAACATCACAGAAAAAAAAAGTTATAGCGAAAATTCCACGATGACCTGTTTGGAGCAGCAAAACCCTAGAATCCAAAGCTCTGATACCAAATGTTATGAAACCAGCTCAAGAAAAGATAGAAAAGATAGATCAACACCTTAGAATTCAGCCTCTTCGAGGGGGCAACCTCCTTTACATTACATAAATGAACAATTCTTGGATGATTCAAATGACAAAACCTCCTTTCTATATATAGGAGTCTAAGGAGTCACAATATAATCCAGCCGACCTAACAATAATAATATAAAGCCACAAAAATAAAAATAGAGGGATTCTATGGGGCACAGAAATAACAATATGGGGGTAATAGAGGAACAACAATATAAATAAGGGGTATAACTACAATAGTAATGGGGTAATCACTAGTATTATAGGGACCCAACACTAATCCTTGCAAAAGGTTGGGTGGGTTGGATAACTTCTAGTGAGGATGCAAAAAAGCCACTTCAACAGTGTTGGCAGTGGGGACCTGGTGGCTTGGGTGTAGGCGATATTGATAAACGTGCAAATCCTGCTACAATTTCTTCTAACCTGATGGAGTTCCTTCTTCTTCCTCCACTGGAGTATCGGTCATCTATTTGTAGACTGACTGTTTATAAATTTCCCTTTTTTTGGCCACTATCACCAGTTTTTTTCCATTAATCGCCCCAATCCTTGTTATCGAGATAAATTTTCACAACAGAGGCCCTTTTCTCACTATCGGAGTTGTAATTCCAAAGGAATCACGTAATACACTATCGGCGAGGTTTAGAATGGCAATAATGCAAATAAGCATAAATTACACTATCGGTGGTTTCAAATTGCCATAATGCAATTACACATGGAAATACACCATCGGCGTTGTTTTCCCTAATGGGATGTGTTAACACGCAAATACACTATCAGCGGGGTTTTATTCCATAAGAATGGAATAACACTATCGGCAAGTCGCTATTAGCGATTCCACAATAAGTGGAACAATCCTATCACGCTTCGCTAACAATCCTTTCCCAATGCGATAACACTGTAGCCTTATCGGTGATCGCAATCGATAGTTTCAATGTTCCCTCACCAGGCTCCTCCTTAAGACTTGCGATGCGATATGCTTCGCGGACCCGATAGCTTACAAATCCTCCTTTATAGTGTTTTAGATCCGAATGTCGCAACTTCAGATTTCGGCACTTTAAAGGTCAGTCCCTCTCCACTCAAGTGCTGCGATGCGATAGTGCTTGCGGACTCGATATGGGTATTAGCCACCCTTAATAAGATTTCAAGTTCGGATTCTTAATTCGAACTAAGTTTTTCACGGTTTCTTAGTGTAAACCAGAGTTTCACCTGTGGAACTAAACAATGCATTTAAAGGAAATGGGGCACACCGATACGAAGGAAAAACATTCCAACAAGCTTCAATCGAAGTATTAGTTGGGAAACAAGGCCGAACCACTGTTATAAAAGCTTAACAGATAAGGCTGCGTGAAACCAAAATTACGCACAAACACCAATTTAACAGACAAATACAAGTTTAGATGCACAAAAGGGTTTTGAAGGTCACCACGCCTCTGGGATCGACTAATACACAAAGAAATCCTCTTCTTCTTTTGAGAGATATGCGATAAAAGCATGCGGTCAAAATCCCTTTACAATAGCATCAAAATTACATATATACTGGTTCGTTTTAATAACCAGATCCTAAAACAAAGGCTTAAATTTATTACAACTATCAGTTCTGCGAGACATTCTCCTCGAGAACCTCCACTATGCTAACTAAACCTATCTGTTCTACAAGGTATTCTCCTTGAGAACCTCCACTACAACTTAACTATTTAACATTTATTACATCATGATTTATTCCTAGATTCTATCTCTATGTTTAACAAAAAAAACATGGAAATTGATGGCTAAAGGATCCCACTCCTTTGCTTATAGATTTTTTGTATTTTTGGAATAAGTTTGAAGTCTTTTCCCTCCAAGTCTCATGCTCTTGCATCAGACTCCTGAGGACAAAATTCTTCATGGGCTCCTGTCCATGAGCTCTTCTACAGAACTGCCCAGCTTCTGTAGCATATTTTCTGTTACCCAAGTAGCTTCAGCAGTTGGCTGATCCTTCCACTTGACCAAATATTGAAAGTACTCCTGTCCTCTGGTCTTCTTGAACACTTTTTTGTCCAAAAGCCTTTCTGGCTTTAACTCTTTTGATGTAGGTAACCATTTAACCCAGTTAATTTCCTGTGTCTCCTGATCCTTTTCTGTATCATCTGTAGTTTCACCTTCATACTTTTACAGGTCAGCAACATTGAAAATTGGAGATATTCCAACATCAGTGGGTAATTCAATTTCATATGCATTTGCAGAAAATTTCCTTAATACTCTGCATGGTCCAATTTTCTTGAACTTCAATTTGTTCTACTCCCTCTTTGGGAATATTTCCTTTCTTAGATGTGCTAAAACCAAATCTCCAACTTCAAAGTTCACCTCTCTTATTCTCATGTCTGCTCTGGTTTTGCAATTGATGTTGCTATCCTGTAGCTGTTGTTTTAGTTTTTCATGTATTGCTTGCATTTCTGAAGCAAAATCTTCTCCCTTTGCACTTCTCATCTCATATTTTACCAAGTTTATTAACTTGGATACTCCTCTTGGATGCATTCCATAAATTATATGGAATGGACTTTGTCCTGTACTCGTGTTAGGTGAGTCATTATATGCATATTTAGCTTGTGCCAACACTTGATCACACTGTTTTGGATTTTTTGTAGTAAGACTCCTTAAAAGATTTCCCAAACTCCCGTTCACAACTTCACTCTGTCCATCAGTCTGTGGATGAAAGGCAGAATTGAAAATCACTTTAGTTCCCAACTTCTTCCATAATGTCCTCTAGAAATGTCCAACAAATTTGGAATCCCTGTCTGAGGCAATACTTTTAGGCAACCAATGCAATCTTATAATCTCTTTGAAAAACAAATTAGCAATGTGAGTAGCATCACTAGTTTTATAACATGGAATAAAACGTGCCATTTTTGAAAAGCTGTCCACTACAACAAAAATTGAATCATATCCTCTTTGAGTCTTTGGTAAGCCCAAAACAAAATCCATACTTACCATATCCCAAGGCCTATTTGGAATTGGTAATGGAACATACAAACTTGTGTTTTGGCTTCTTCCGAGGGAATTTTCACATACTTTTTTAGTTCAGACCTCATTTTCGAACAGAAATAAAATTTGTTCAACTGTTCATATGTCTTCTCTATACCAAAATGTCCTGCAAGTCCACCACTATGTTTCTCTTTGATTAAGTTCTCCCTCATAGAAAAAATTGGTATGCACAGCTGATTCCTTTTTAACAACAGTCCATCTTGTAAGAAATAATCCAACCATTTACTCCTATCTATCAAAACGGGATTATTACAATATTCAAATTCCTCTTTAAAATCTGAATCTGCCTCATACAATTCTTTAAGAAAATCAAAACCTAACACTTGAATTTGACTCTCTTGAAGTAATGCATTTCTCCTACTTAAGGCATCTGCAACTTTGTTTGATTGGCCATTTATGTGCTTCAAGACAAAATGGAAACCTTGAAGATACTCTAGCCATTTAGCATGTTTCTGGCTAAGCTTTGGCTGCTGCATAATATACTGTAATGCATGGTTATCTGAATAAAGTATGAACTCTTTTGACATCAGATAATTTCTTCACTTCTTCAATGACTGCACAACTGGATAGAACTCTTTATCATAAGAAGAATACTTCTTCTTTAAATCATTCATCTTTTCACTAAAATAAGCTATAGGTCTGTCTTCCTAACTTAAAACACCTCCAATAGCTTCTCCACTGGCATCACATTTCACTTGGAAAGGTTTACTAAAATTAGGTAAAACCAAAATAGGTTTTTTAGTGATCTTCTTCTTCAATAACTGAAAATTCTTTTCTGCTTCAACAACCCATTTAAATGGTTGTTTATCCTTCTTTATGGTCTCAATAATAGGAGCATTGATCTTACTAAAATTCTTTATGAATTTCCTATAAAAACTAGCAAGCCCATGAAAACTTCTTACCTCAAAAGCACTTTCAGGTGAAGGCCACTCCATGATTGCCTTGATCTTCTCTGGATCCATCTTACACCCTTCAGCAGAAATAACAAAACCCAAATACACTAACCCCTCTTTCATGAATGAACACTTCTTCAAATTCAACGATAATTTCACTTGATGTAACCTTTGTAAGACATAATTCAGATGTCTCATGTGCTCCTCCTTAGACCTGCTGTAAACTAATATATCGTCCAGATATACTATTACAAATTTACCAATAAACTCTTTAAGAACTTCATTCATGAGTCTCATAAACATACTTGGTGCATTTGACAACCCAAAAGACATTACTCTCCACTCATACAATCCTTCATTTGTCTTAAAAGCAGTTTTCCACTCATCCCCTTCTCTTATCCTTATCTGATGATACCCACTCTTAAGATCTAGTTTTGTAAAATACTTTGCTCCACTCAAACAATCCATCAAATCTTCAATTCTAGGTAAAGGAAATCTGTACCTGATTGTGATTTTATTGATGGCTCTTGAATCAGTACACTTTCTCCAGCCTCCATCTTTCTTTGGACTCAACACTGTTGGTAATGCATAAGGACTCAAACTTTCTCTGATTAGTCCTTTGTCAATCAATTCCTGAACCTACTTCCTAACCTCTTCATTTTCTGTGGGAGTCATTCTGTAAGTTGCTTTGTTAGATAGATTTGCTCCAGGAATCAAATCTATATGATGGCTAATTGTTCTAGTGGGTGGTAACCCATTAGGAAAATCATCAACAATGATATCACAATGGTTGTCCAACATTTCTTGAATGTCCATGGGTAAATCAGAAACTTTAGTAGAAGTCATTATTACCTTGGGCTTGCGAATTACAGCAAAATTTACCTCATTCTCTTCAATCTGTTGCAAGTATTCCTTTCCTCCTAGTAATAGAGTTTTTGAATTAGCCTTCTTCCTTGATGCATCTTCTTTTCCCATAGGCAGCAACGTATGATTGATACCATCTTTACCGAACTTGTAGGTGTTTCTTTTCCCATCATGCATAGCTCCTCTGTCATATTGCCAAGGTCTTCCAAGCAATATGTGACACACATCCATAGGCATCACATCACATACAATTTTATGCTTATATTTACCCAACTGCAACTCCACTTCACACTGTTCATTCACTAACAGCTGATGTCCCCTTTGTAGCCATGACACCTTGTAAGGTGTTGGATGTCTCATTGTCTTCAGCTTCAATTTCTCCATCACTTCTATAGAGACCAAATTATCGGTGCTGCCAACATCAATGATCATCTGACAACAGTTCCCTTAAACCTTACACACTGTTATGAACAAAAGTCTTTCTTTGCGATGGTTCAACTATCTCGTTTGATGGCTTGAGAAAAAATTTATTCATTACCAAAGATTCTCCTCTCTCTGGTATATTTTCTTCTTCTGTCACTACTGCTACTTCTTCCTCAACTTGAGCAACAATTGCATTCGTCTAACTTGTTCCTGCATTCTCTGGGCACTCAAAAGATCTGTGTCCCAGTTTGTGACATCTGTAACATCTTACTTCTCTTCCTCATCCTCTGCCTCCTCTTCCTCTAGAAAACTCCCTTTGCCACTTGCATCACCTCCTGCGGTTGCATGCTAGGTTGAGCTTCTGCTAGCTCCATCTTTAGGTGATATAGATCTTCCTCTACCACCTTGATTTCCTTTCCTTGGGAAAGTACCTCTTCCTCTGGCAGACTGCTTCCTCATGAGTTTTTCTTCAGCTTTCAGTACCATTTGATAAGCTTCTTCTACTGTTTTAGGAGACAGTATACTTATCTCATCTTGAAGGTCCATCCTAAGACCATTCACATATCTAGCCACCTTCTCATCTGTATCCTGAGTTTGTGCAACTCTTATAATTACCTTATAGAATTCCTCTGTGTATTCTTTTACTGTCATAGACCTCTGTCTAAGATTCTGCATCTGTCTAAACAAGGTTTGCTGATAATTACTTGGTAGAAACTTACCTCTTATCTTTGCTACCATCCTATTCCACTTTTTGATAGGTTGCTTGCCAAGTCCCTTTCTTTCTGCCTGCACTCCATCCCACCAAAGCGCTGCATGTCCTTTTAGCTTGGTGATAGCAAAATTTACTTTCTTCTCATCTTCTATTTCTTCCTAATCAAAGAATTTCTCCATGCCATTAATCCAATCTATCAATTCTTCTGGATTCAGTCCTCCTTCATATATTGAAACCTCAGCCTTTGGCCTAGCTGTGGATCTCAACACTGATTGGAAGAATCTCATCTCAGGAGTAACTGCTACAGTTTCCTCCTCTCCAATTTCAACCTCAGGCTCACTAACATCTCCATCATCTATATTTCTCCATGCTGTTAATGCTTCCAATCTAGCTTGCATCTATTGCACAACTTCCATCACTTCAACATTTGCAATTGGCCATCCTCTTCTACCACATCCTCATCCTCTTCCAACTCTGAAAGAAATATTAACTTTCCTTCTTTTTCTTCTGAGATTCAATTCAGTGTTAATAGGTTGCTCTGATACCACTAATGGTGGCCTAGGTGCAGGTGATATTGACAAACGTGCAAATCCTGCTACAATTTCTTCTAAATATGACGGAGTTCCTTCTTCTTCCTCCACCGGAGTATCAATCATCTATTTCTAGACTGACTGTTTATAAATTTCCCTTTTTGGCCACTATCACCAGTCCTTTTCCATTAATCGCCCCAACCCTTGTTATCGGGAGCAATTTTCACAACAGAGGCCCTTTTCTCACTATCGGAGCTGTAATTCCAAAGGAATCACGTAATACACTATCGACGGGGTTTAGAATGGCAATAACGCAAATAAGCGTAAATTACACTATCGGCGGTTTCAAATTTCCATAATGCAATTACACATGGAAATACACTATCAACGTTGTTTTCCCCAATGGGATGCGTTAACACGCAAATACACTATCGGCGGGGTTTTATTCCATAAGAATGGAATAACACTATCGGCGGGTCACTATCAGTGATTCCACGAGAAGTGGAACAATACTATCGTGCTCCGCTAATAGTCCTTTCCTGATGCGATAACACTGTAGCCTTATCGATGATCACAATCGGGAGTTTCAACATTCCCTCACCAGGCTCCTCCTTAAGACTTGCGATGCGATACGCTTTGCGGACTCGATAGGTTATAAATCCTCCTTTATTGTGTTTCGTATCCGAATGTCGCAACTTTGGATTTCGGCACTTCAAAGGTCAATCCCTCTCCACTCAAGCACTGTAATGTGATAGTGCTTGCGGACCCGATATGGGTATCAGCCACCCTTAATAAGATTTCAAGTCCGGATTCTCAATTCAGACTAAGTTTTTCATGGTTTCTTAGTGTAAACTAGAGTTTCGCCTGCGGAACTAAACAATGCATTTAAAGGAAATGGGGCATGCCGATATGAAGGAAACACACTCCAACAAGCTTCAATCGAAGTATTAGTTGGGAAACAAGGCCGAACCACTGTTATAAAAGCTTAATAGATAACGTTGCATGAAACCAAAATTACACATAAACACCAATTTAACAGACAAATACAAGTTCAGATGCACAGAAGGGTTTCGAAGGTCACCACGCCTTCGGGATTGACCAATACACAGAGAAATCCTCTTCTTCCTTTGAGAGATATGCGATAAAAGCATGCAGTCAAAATCCCTTTACAATAGCATCATAATTACATATATACTGGTTCGTTTTAATAACCAGATCCTAAAACAGAGGCTTAAATTTATTACAACTATTAGTTTTACGAGACATTCTCCTCGAGAACCTCCACTATGCTAACTAATCCTATCTGTTCTGCGAGGTATTCTCCTTGAGAACCTCCACTACAACTTAAATTTAACATTTATTACATCATGAATTATTCCTATATTCTATCTCTATGTTTAACTAAAAAAACACGAAAATTGATGGCTAAGGATCCCACTCCTTTGCTTGTAGTTTTTTTTGTATTTTTGGAATAAGTTTGAAGTCTTTTCCCTCCAAGTCTCATGCTCTTGCATCAGGACTTCAAGCACTTTTTCTCATGAAATGGGAATCGAATTCGATGTGAGGTTGTGTTATGAAGAATTTGGTATCTACAGATAAATACTAATTCCCTAGATAAGTAGCCATATCTAAAACAACAGTTTAAAGCACTTTAACATTTTTCTATAAACAATAGATCAGACAAAGAGAATGAAAGGACCTACTTATACTTTCGCTTTCCTCTTGTCTACTTTGTATCGGTCCTGTCACTCCTTCCTGTACTTAACACGCTTGAGAAGTACCTGTAAACATCAATAGAAGACAAAGAAACAATCAAAGAAAAAGATCTATTGATTACAAGTAAATGGAATCAGATAGATTCACACATATAAGAATCATATATCAAGATAAGCATATGGAAAAAGGTGTAAATACTTTATTGAATAGAAGGAATAATTACAACCGTGAAGCTTGATTCGAAGTCACTCCTCCAGCTTTGGTTCCATCCACATCACATCATAAGCATGACATTTCGGCAGCATAACGACACTTATAATAGTCTCAATTCTCAAACTAACATTATCTCCTTACAATTCATCAAAGTCCAGCCTCTGATCACTTAGATGAGTGCTTAATTTATAGGAAGATGGAGGAGGTTTTGTCATCAATGAGGGTTTTTAATGGCCTTCCATACTTAGAATTAGTTCCATGGAGGAAGGGATGATAGGATAGGAGGTATCTTAACTCATTCCTCATCCATTTTCAAGCTCATTGGAGATGATAAGTGTGGGAATATTATGGAAGGCTCCAGAAGATAAGAATATTCCCCAAACCCTATGTGAATTTCGCTCAAACTCACCCAACGCAGGTCAAAAAGGGCCTAAGTGCTTTGCAGAGCACCCTGGCATGGACTTAACTGCTCTGCAGCGCACATACCCATGCTCAACATATAAACTTTCATTACAAGTACATAGACAGTTGTCTATAGATATAGACCCATAATCAGAATGACCATCAATGTAAAGCCATTGTACGGATGGTTTGGTACATTTCCTGAAATTGCAGCTCAGATGGATGAAACTAGATTCAGGGTCTTCTATCTCGTTTAATTGTTCGCTCAAGTACGAGTATAACCAGGTTAATGTGTGATCTGAAGTCAAACATGGGAAGACACTGTCTGATTACCAGCCAATGATGTAAGTCGTTAACAGACGCGAGAGAAATCACCGATAATGATAATGATCCTCAAGGTACTACAGTACATTCTGCATGGTGTGAGTGGATGTTTTGATGTCAAACACCATACAAAGTATTTCGGTCGAAGGCTAGTGATGTCAACCTATTGCCGAAAGTGAGAAACTTTCCATTGATGTATGCAAGCCTCAAGGTACTGGAAGGGTGTTTCTAAGTCAACTTCTTGGATAATGTGTTGATGTCGACAAGAAGCGACTCATCGCAGGAGGGCCTTGATGTATCCCACATCAACGACACGAAATGAGTGTAATTATTTTGGAGACGGAATTTGACTGATGACACAAGGTTCAGGAATGACGATCATGAAAATGAAGGTTTATGGTCTTGCAAAGGATGAATTTTGACTGAATGACTTCTTTTGAACATGTCAACAAAACTGAATTGAATTGGTAGCATTGACCCAGAAAAAAGTATGGATGGTATGATAGACCAATGGTATGATAACCATCAAGCTGATAACCCAACCCAAATAGTCACGGTGATGAAGTGAAAGTGTCATGTTCAAGAGCGACCTGCTACCAAAAGTGGTTTACCCCTTTTTCTATTTTCCCCAATCATTTCTGACCCATACCTCTTTATTTTTATCAAACTTGAGGAGGATAACATATGATTGTTGTATAATTCCACCCTTCGGGTGAATACATCGCTATGTGATGTTTTAACGAGTCTAGCGAAGGTGAAACTCGGCCTTGTCATGATCGACAAGTTTGTCGCTATGTGATGTTTTAACAAATCTAGTGAAGGTGAAACTCTGTCTTGTCATGATCGACAAGTTTGTCGCTATTTGATGTTTTAACGAGTTTAACAACAAAGATAACTCAATCCTTTTCATGTTTAGAGAGTTTGAAAAGGGACGAAAAGAAAACTCCACACTTTCATTTTCGTAGATTTGTCTCTCAAGGCTGAAAAATCATAAAACAATACGAGAGAGAACCTATTGACCATGTTTGGTCAACATATTCCTTTTTCATAAATAATCTATCTCAGCTCGAAAAAGTGTTAAACTTATACTGAGTAGATGTCATTTCCAATCCGTTAACGAGCTGAAAAGGACAAGTACTTGACAATCTTTTCATATTTTGAGAGTATGAAAAGAGCTTAAAGAGAACTTCACTTTGGGGAACGAGTGGTGTCTAGGATAACAATTGGTTCTGGTGATGTTGGAACTTCTCAAAACATGTTGATTTATGTGAAGAGGTTGGCTAATAAGACCACTCATTGCAACTATTCCTCAAAAAGGGTAAAACAACCAAGTGAAAGTGTATGATCAGCCAAGCAGATAGTGATGATGGAAGGAGAAAAACCAAGGTTCATCTGACGGAAAATACTAATAGAATGGAAATCACAAGGGTTAAAATGGAAATGGGTTCATTTTTACACAAGATTGAAACAAAAAACTATGCTTGGATTCAGTTTCATTTTTAAACAAGCTTGAATCATGAAAAGCTATGCTTGAGATTGTTTTACATGCCCCCAACATGATGACTTGATTCTAGGTGCATGCCCCCAAAGCTTCATTACATTCACCTAAGTAGACTACTCGTGTGTATCAGGTGGATGGAATGAAGGTTCATTTACGAGATCAAGTGAAAGACTCGACTGGGATTTTACAAGATCTAATCAAAGACTCAACTTGGAACTTCGCTCCAGGGGACCTTGTTTCATTTTTTAATGAGCTTGACACAAGACAAGGAACTCTACTTAGAATTCTTATTTCATTTTTTAACGAGCTTGACATAAGGCAAGGAACTATGCTCTGATTCCTTGTTTCATTTTTTAACGAGTTTGACACAAGACAAGGAACTATGCTCTGGGACCTGTTTCATTTTTTAATGAGGTTGACACAAGACAAGGAACTATGCTCTGGGACCTGTTTCATTTTTTAATGAGGTTGACATAGTAAAATAACTATCCTCATATTCCTTGTTTCATTTTTTAATGAGATTAACACAAGACAAGGAACTATGCTCATATCCTTTGTTTCATTTTTTAACGAGGTTGACACAAGACAAGGAAATATCCTCATATCCTTTGTTTTATTTTTTAATGAGGTTGACACAAGACCAGGAACTATCCTCGTATCCTTTATTTCATTTTTTACGAGGTTGACACAAGACCAGGAACTGTCCTCGTATTCCTTGTTTCATTTTTTAATGAGCTTAACACAAGACAAGGAACTATGCTTGTACTCCTTGGTTTCATTTTTTAATGAGGTTGACACAAGACAAAGACCTATCCTAATATTCCTTGATCACGACCCATAAGAGGTCATGACTTCCAAGAGGTTCTCATCATATGGGAGAACAACGTTCTAGAAGGGATCCGTAGCAAGGAATCCAAGATCGGGTTCCGATGCTCCCAATACATAATGTACAACATCATGGAATTGATCATCAGTTGATGTATGCATGGAACAGGTTGCCACATAATTGACCCGTGGCACGAAAGATAACATTGGGACAAAAGGACCATTTAGGGATGATGGTTGAATGGAAGCCATATTTGGATCGGGAAATGAAAGATGGTCAACAGTGACAATTCTTCCTTCATTGTGGGAAACACATCACTCGAAAGATTGTTGAAATAATAGCTCCCATGTCATAAACATAGTCGTGTCCAAGAAGTAAATTGTAATCTAAAGGGCCTGGGACTACCATCACATTGAGATAAACAATTTTTCCTCCCAAAGTAATAGGAAACTGAGGAAGGATCCCTAATGGTTGACTGGTTCCTTTGTTAAAAGGCAACAGATTCTAGGTAATAGGCACAAGTGGCGGCGAATCGAGCGCTTGCCAAGTAGTAGAGGAAAGGATACTCACAGATGCACCTTCATCTATAATAGTGCCAGATACAATCATATTACAAACCTGTACTATGATCTGGAAAGGCACATAAGAAGGAAGACGACATCCTACCAGTTGATTCCAATCAAAGGAAGTGACTAGACTACTTGGAGGGGGTACCGTAAGAACTAGAGAATTTTCCCCTTGAGTTACGAGAACGAGAGGATTTTCCTCCTATCTTGATGGATTAGGAGGGTTTCCCCCAAGCTCATTCGAATATGAAGAAATGAAAATAACCTAAGTGGTATCATACTCACTCTCTACGAGAAAGGTACGATTAACTGAAGGTGAAATCAGTTCAACTATTTCCTCGACTTGTGATTGGTCAGGTATAGACTCATGGGTTTCACATTTAGAGAGAGTGGGTTTGATCGATGATTGATTTGGGTTAGTCACTTTATCAACTAGTGAAGGATTAAGGGATAATCTCCTGTAACCAGATGGAAGTCGCTGCGGTGAAGCAGGACGAGTATCCAACACTTTTTTGGCTTCATCCAGATAGGGACAAAGGTGAATGGGATTATTCCCTTCACATAACCTACAGGGAAACTTAACTTTACCCTTCTTTCCATGAACTTTACTACCACTAGTCGATTGTATGTCACCAGCATGATCTCTAGAAGTTGATGACACAGGATGATGTGAACGAGAAGACCATTCTTTTAAGATCTGAGGAATATCGGGACAATTTCAAAGAAGATGGTCTCCCGTACAAAGTTTTCATAGATATCTAACTTTGTGAGGCTTATCAGTTGGTTTCTCGTTAGAAGTTGCATTCAAAGGAATGGTTGCTTGGTTGGCCCCCTGCTGAATTTTCTTCTTCTTCTTCTTCTTCCCTTTCTTCTTTTTCTTAACAACCTTGTTAACAGTACCAATACTTTCACTAGGTGAAAAGGAAGAAGGGGAGGAAGAAACAACCAAAGAAGAAGTGGAGGAAGAAACAACCAAGGAAGAAGGAAAAGGGTCAACTTTAGGATCAACTGGAGGTTGATTTTGTCCAGTTGGAGGAGTACTCAATTGCAGAGAAATCACGACATTTTGAACCAAGGAGGTTGAAAACAACCATAATGGCAAGCCAATGGTAAATCCCGGAAGGGATAATGTAGCCATATAAGGAGCACCAATATTTACGAAAGGAGGAAAAGGACTAGGATTCCCATCAAAAGGAATTCCTTGATCGGTGGACTCCGGATTTGTCGCCATATGTCTCAACCTAAGATCAACTAAGGAGTGAGTGTGGAGGATGTTATCCGTGGTCAATTAAATTTATTTTAATCAAAATAACAAAACAAAACAAAAGAGGGATGATCTAGGAAAAAGGATTACCAAGTAATTGTGAACTGCAGAATACCTCTCGGTGAATCGAGAAGTACGGGCAGGCAATCTCCCCGAATGCTATGTTTGGTGTATCACAGTGTACAAGGTGGCCGACTCGGTTACCTAAGGATGGATAGAAACCAAGTGTTGTCCTCCCATATATACTCGAAATTATGTGGAGGCCCAATCCATATTAGCGCTGTCTAATGCGAAACTGCATAGTGAGAGCATTCCCATATACTTTATGTACTGTAGCACTGCCCTATATACCCGAAGGTGTGTGGATGAGCTACCATATACTCACATACATGGAATGATGTATCACACTCGGGATGTATCGTAGACAAGTTAGTGACAACTGCTATGTTTTATGACACTGGAACACGTCTCTAGCCTAGACCTCTAAATGTTATGCGTTAAGTTACAATGCTCCATTAGGTTAATTGGATAACTTTTAAGTTGATGTTCTTTAGAATTTGCCTTTCAAGGTTCACCATGTGATGTATGTTTGTAATTCCTAGAATGAAACTATCACGAGAAACAAACTTTTCATTTAATTTAACAATGAAAATCTTAGCTAATGGGGATAGAGAAATCAGATTTTTTTAAATCAAAGAACAAAGAACACATCTAATGCAATTTCCCTAAACTATTCCTATGAGCACACACAAACTTTTTCAATGCACAATGCAAGTTTTTCTTTTTGATTCCCTTAATGTTATTATGAACAAAAGAGAAACTAATTCACATACAATCCATTAATCTTTTTGCAAGAATGAGGACTTTACGACAGTTCCGTTTCGAAATAAAAGAAGACTTTTACAACACTTTATTTTGAACAAAGGTTACTTGACTATAATCTTACTTTGAGAATGAATTGATAGTGATAAAGAAATCATTTAAGAAACACTAAAAAATCAAAGACAAAGTAGGGCTGGCAAAGGAAACACAAAGTGATTTCAGAGAGACAAGCATCATTGATCTTTCAACAAGCAAAAAACAGAAGGAAATTTGGCAAAAATCCAAGCCAAAGATGGGTTTTAAAGCTTAAGGAGTATCATCGCAGGTTAGAGTGGGAGTAACTCTGCTGCAGAGCACTGTCTCTCACTCAAGGGTGCTCTACAGAGCACTATCCCCTGACCAAGCCTGCGGTGATTCCTAAGAGGCCACTCAAGAGTCATCTAACCTCAATTTTTTGACCAAAAAACACTTCAAAAAGCTGAAATAAGATCAATGAAGGTAAGAAAAGTATACTAGCATCTCCTAGGATGTGGATAAGCTACTCAGAAAGACGATTGTTCCCCAGCGGAGTTGCCAATTTTTTATGAAGAATATGGTATCTACGGATAAATACTAATTCCCTAGATAAGTAGCGATATCTAGAACAACGGTTTAAAGCAATTTAGCCTTTTTGTATAAACAATAGATAAGACAAAGAGAATGAGAGGACCTACTTGTACTTTTTCTTTCCTCTTGTCTCCTTTGTATCGGTCATGTCGCTCCTTCTCGTACTTAACACGCTTGAGAAGTACCTATAAACATCAACAGTAGACAAAGAACCAATCAAAGCAAAAGATCTATTAATTACAAGTAAATGGAATCAAATACATTCACACATATAAGCATCATATATTAAGATAAGCATATGGAAAAAGGTGTAAATACTTTATTGAATAGAAGGAAGAATTACAACCATGAAGCTTGATTCGAAGTCACTCCTCCAGCTTTGGTTCCATCCACATCACATCATAAGCATGACATTCTGGCAACATAACGACACTTACAATAGTCTCAATTCTCAAACTAACATTATCTCCTTACAATTCATCAAAGTCCAGCCTTTGATCACTTATGCTCAATTTATACGAAGATGGAGGAGGTTTTGTCATCAATGAGGGTATTGAATGGGCTTCCATACTTAGAATTAGTTCCGCGGAGGAAGGGATTAGAGGATAGGAGGTATCTTAACTCATTCCTCATCAACTTTCGAGCTCATAGGAGATGATAAGTGTGGGAATCTTCTAGAAGGCTCCATAAGATAAGAATATTCCCCAAACCCTATGTGAATTTTGCTCAAACTCGCCCAACGTAGGTAAAAGAGGGCTTAAGTGCTCTGCAGAGCACCCTGGCATGGACTTAACTGCTCTGCAGCACACCCTTGCATGGGCTTACATGCGCTGGTCCCTATAGAGGTCATTTCAGGATGTCTTCATGCCATTAAACTATCTGAGAAGGAGGCATTCAAAAGGTTGACTTGTTTAGGGCATGTAGCAACTGCAATTAGGGTTTGATGAGCCCTAAAACACTGATTTGGATGATGGGAGTGATGTGCCCAACGAATCTATAACAGGTTGGAAAAATTATTAGTGGTTCCTATTTAGGTTTGGTTTCCAGGGCTCCCACTTTCTTTTTGGTTTGAAGAAGTCTTTACCAGAGAAATATATTTACCTAAGTGAAAACATTAAAGAAATCAACAATAATCATAACAGGAAAACGTTAATAGCATGTGTACCTAAGAAAATCCAAACTCTAGGGAAAAGCCTAGCCAAAGGAATTCCATTAGATGCTTTGGCCAAAACCCGACCAAGTCATCCATGTGAGCCTGCATCTCTCACATCCCGTGGCCCCTTACAATAGAGTATTCACTTGGCCTTTTAAAGGCTTCATTATATGAATCCTTGGGCACAAATCCATGGGAAACCAAAAACCATTGGCACAAAACCACTATTATTGATTTATTCAACTTTGACTCTTTTCCTGAGTCAAGTTTACCCAACAATCCCCCCTTAAACCTTAATTTTGGGTTTCCCTTGACCAAATCCAACCGAAACTAGCCAAGTGAGTCAATGCCACTCATTATAGTCCTTACCCCCCTCAAAGTATATACATTGGGTCTTCGTTAACCTGACATGTCCATTATCACCTAGGTTTAACACAAGACTTTACTGGAAATTTCCCAGTGGTGCGTATTCCTTACTGGGTTTTCTAGCAATATGCCCATTTGCATGCAATTTTAAAAAAATGACACCAATCTAAAAAAAATTAATTGTTGCACTTCTGGTGCTTAAACCTCCATTCTCTCATCTGATGCTCTCCTCTTCAATTGCATTAAGATCACATAACACATTTAAAAATAATCTATGCCCTTATTTTGATTCCATGTCACACCTTGACTTGTGCCACATCCTTCTTTCCTTGTCATACCTTTATCTCAATTTCTTCATCTCACATCACCTAGCCTATATAACAGAGTTCCTCTAAATAGGTTAAACACATACCCACTTATAGATCTTATACAATCCAAATCTCTAGCCCAGTGTACATTAACAAAGACATGTATGTCAAACAATTTATCCATTCCCAGTCTTCCTTGGTATCACTATCAATCATCAGTAGTGCCATGCAGATACCTAAAAAACCTCTTTACTAATGCCCAATTCTCATTCCTTGATTTTGACATATACCTACTCAAAACTCCCATTACATGTGCAATGTATAGTCTTATACAGGCCCTTGTGTACATCAAACTTCCAACTGCATTGGCATATGGAACATGGGACATTTCCTCTTTCTCTTCCAATGTCTTGTGACACTAATCTGTAGATAAATTGCCACCTACAAGAATTTGGACCTTCACCAATATAATTTCCCACATATTAATATCTAAAATATTGTCTCAATATACTTTCTCTAATTTAATAAGAGTTCTTTTTTTCCCAATCTATTTTTAATTTCCATCCCCAAAATGAAATTTATAGCATCAAGATCCTTCATGTCAAATTTAGAAGACAACTGGGCTTGAATTTCCTAGATGATTTTCCTACCATTTCCAATTAACAACATATCATTTACTTACAATACCAAATAATTAAGATGATCACCAACTAATTTAAAATACACATAGTGATATGCTTTTCTCCTTGTGAAGCCAAGTCCTTGTATATATGTATCAAGTTTTGATACCACATCCTTGGTGTTTGTTTCAACCCATACAAAGACTTGTTTTAGCCTGCATACCAATTCCTTTTTACCATTTATTGCAAATCTTGATGGCTACTTCATGTAAATCTCTTATGATATATCCCCATGTAGGAATGTTTTGTTCACATCCATTTATTCTACCTCAAAATTAAAAGCAACAACAACTGATAAAATAAATATAATAGAAGCTAACTTTACAATAGGATAAAATATATTACCAAAGACAATTCCATGCACTTGGGAATAACTTTTTGTTAATTTGGCACCTCAAGGATGAATTCCCTCCATTGGAAAACCTTCCTCATCAAGAAAGACCCCTCCTAGCCCTTGGAAGAATTTAATTTGGTTAAGGAAAATTACATTTTTATTTTTGAATCCCACATGTGCACAAAGGGATAGGTTGGCCCAAAGAAGAATCTGGACACCCTTGGATGCCTATAAATAGAAGTAAAGTGACCCTAATTTGTAGATCATCAATCATTCTTCTTTCCTTGATTTGGATCACACAGATATGAGGTAGTTGGTACAGGTCCCAAATTGCAGGGTCCAAATCTGCACATGTCATTAGGGTTTTTAGTTCCCAACTGTTAGCCTCCTGTTGCAACAGGTGTTCATCTTTCATGATTGACATTTGTACATGCCAGATATGTCATAATTTGCAGGCTGCAATGTTCCATATTTCCTTAAGAGGCCAAAGAAGAGGCCATGAAAGTGCGCCAGTTTAAATGCCACTGCTGTATTCCAAATTTTGATGAGTTAATCATCTTGAAGAATTTTTTGTTAAGGGAAGGCCAAACAGCTTAATCTTGGCCTCCCTAGGTTTCAATTTCTTGTTTTAGAATATAGGGAAACATTATCTGTCCAAACAACTTAATCTTGGCAGATTTGTAGATAGGTAGAGAAACAAAGGAGCCCAACTGCTTAATCTGGGCCCTTGGAAGAGATAAGGGTACATTTAGATAGGAGGGCAGTTAAAAAGAAAAAGGCAATCGGGGTTTGCTAGTCTAAGTGCACCCTTCCTGAAGTAACAAAAAAATGCTAGGTGTATTAAGCTAGGTAGGTAGCCTGGGGTTGTAGAAGCAAGATTATCTTCAGTTTTTGCCTTGGCAAAGAAAGCTCATCTCATCAGTGGCAGAGGTACCAAAGCAGTGTTTTGATGACAAAATTCTGGAAGCATGTCTAACTTCCTTTCACTCCCCCTAAAATTCTCTTACTAATATCCCCCTAAAGGACCTTGGGATCTGCCCAACAAATCCTGATTTCATTTTATTTTTGTGAAACATTAAGTCAGAGTTTTGGCTTTCTCCTTGAAAAGATGCCACATTTCTTGTGCAAAAGTCATTTTTCCACTTTCTATGCAATTCCTATGTATATCATCACTTCAAAGACTTATCATTGTTCCCTTTTGTTTACACTCCACCAAGCCATATTAACTTCTAATTGTACTATGTAGCTCCCTAACTACTTCCCCATCCCCATTTACTACTAAAATTATATGAAATCCCCAAAAAAATATTAAATAACCGCCCCCTTGGCACTATAGCCATATTTATCAAGTCCGGGAAAAAGTAGTCCATCTGGGGCTCCTACTAACCCTTTCGTGTCCTAACCGGGAGTTAGTCTGACATCTGGTCACACTAATAGACCATTTCCCCTAAGTCCTAACCCTACAATGCTCATTTCCCGCCCCTATCCTAAGGTCATGCATATAAATATATTTCACCCCACTGTTATATAACCCAAAACCCACTTTCCTATAGTTCCCCCCCGCCAGATTAAAACAATTAATAAAAAGCGCCGCGGGCCCCGTATATATCCTTCCGCCGTTTTGACGGTGCCGCTGACCGTAAGATCTGGTGCGCCCGAGATCTACGGTGGGCGGGTCCTTTTGTGCCCCAATGTGCCGAGAGTTAATGCTCGGGAGATGGGCGGTTTTCCCATCGTACTCCCGCCACGCGTCGCCCTCTCGGCTGTGGTGGAGCCCCTCCCTGCGAAACCGCCTGCGCACAAAAGCAGTGCGACATGAAACCGGATACCGCCCTCCCCTGTGTGACGTCACTGCCACGTCTCCCGCATGATGTCATCATCCTGTATCGGCCTCCTGCCACCATGTCCCTGCCACGTCGCTGCCACCGTACTACCACGTCATCACCTCCGTCGCACCACCATGTCACTCGGCCGTACTGCTGACATCACCCTGCCACGTCATCACCGTACTGGACCCACCGTTGACGTCATCGTCAAAAAGCAAAAAGGGCGCAAATCGCAGCAAAGAGAGCCCGGAATGAAAATCTGAGGCAGTTTTTGATGTGCGATTAGCGTTAGCGCTAATTGCGCATCACTAAGGGAAATAGGCCAAAATGGAAAGCCCTTTCGTGGCTCGGCCACCAGTAGGTCCGAAAGTCGCAAAATAACAAGAATTTCTTCGCGCAGGATTTAGAAAGGGGCAAAGATAGTTTTTAAAGCAACGGAGGGCCGAACAACAGCCATGAAAGGTCGATGCAACAGTTTAAAGAGTATCATAAGGGAGAAATGCGCACATTCATTGCCAAAGCATATCAAGGAAGCGGCAAAGAGTATCAGTCAAAGGTTTTTAATGGAAATCTTTATTTCCCAATGCAGGTGAACATTGAATGGCCTCCAACAAAGTCAAAGAAAACGGTGGAGCTATATCGAGGCTCTCCCATCACAGTTAATGCACCTCAGAACCACTCAAGAGCATGGATCAAAGCCCAAAGCACAGTTATGGCTAAGTGATCAGCACAGAGCCATAAAGACAACACTTTGACTCTTTTTGATACAGCTGCCCCCAGCGCAGCTCAGAGATATTTTCTTGAATTTATTTCAGACATATGTTAGGTTAAAAACACTTATTACAACAGATCTGTCTGAGATCTGATTTTGTAGATATTTTACTTATAAAACAACCCTAATTCACTGTTTAGGGGGTTGGTTGGTTGTATAGCTCCAAGAGAGACTCGCACTGTATATCTGATATGTTTTACTTAATCAAAGACTGCTGAAAGCTTGGAGAATGGACTGTGTGTTGTGTTTTAATGTGTTGAAAGATTAAATGTGGAATTCTTGTGCCACAACATGACTCAATAAGTGATTCTTACCTCTGTTTTCATTGACTTATGCTCATATCATACAAGTATCACCATCTAAATAGAAAAAAGAAAGATTAGCTTAGAACTTGTTTAACCACACTCTATGCTCAATTTCTGCTGTTTCTTTTTGTTTTCTTCTGAATTGAATTGGTAATGAATATGATTTCCCTTTGGCTCATATTTACCCTAATTCACCCATGTCTGATAGTTATCTAGGGATTCTTCACTGCTCCTAGATAGAGCTCATTCACGTTCCCTCTGTTAAGCTGAACGAGATATTCTTAACTGCCTCTCATTCCTTAGCCCTCATTCCATCCTTTTAAGCTTGAATCATTGTTTCATGTGCAACTAGATTGCTCCATATTTCTCTCTTGTGACCAAGAAAACGCACCAGCTGTCCTACTCCTTGAATCCACGCCCAATGGCTCTAAAATTTTCATGCTATACCTGCCTCTTTACTTGAAAGCATCATCCTTCCCACCAAAACTCAAACAAAACCCCCTGTACTCAATAACTAGCCTAGAATCATCATCAACAAAGCTAAATCCTAAAGAGACAACCCTCTCTGACTGCTAGTAGGCTAGGACCTGCAGTCCAAAGATTGGTTTGTGGTTACCTCGACCGTATTCCCTTGGGAGTCAAAGGGAACAACCTGAGTGATAACATAATGGCAACTCCACTGGGGAACATCCTTAGTTAGTTTCACAAATCAAGTTGTAAAGCTCCGCTGGGGAGCAATGAATTTTCAATTGCTGTACATTCCTTAAAACTACAGATGAAGCCTGAATGTCAGCCAGGGAGCCTTTGAAACTGTTCTTGCTTTGCATTTACAGGACTAAACAAAAGCTGCTTCAGTCAACCTTCATGTTAGTTTTAAGCTATAGATAACTATTCTGAAATTTGACTAGTTCCTTGCTAATTCTAAAAACATTCATAGAAAATACCAAAACAAATTCAGAATCTGGCTCCCAAAAGGAACTCACGTTATACAAGGTCAAATCCAGACCCAAATCCCCCAATTGCTTTTGAAAATCCGAATTTAATCCCAAGGAACCTCAGGAAGCTAGAGCGAAGAGAAGATTTTGCTGATTTTAGTCCTGAAACAGTTCAGCCAAGCTGTGTTCCAACCCCTGTCAAAGTTTTATTTCGGTCAACCCCCACTTCCCCTTGTTCATCGTCCACCTCTCAAAGCACTCCTTCCACACCTCCATTCACTGCACATACTACCATTACCACCACTGTTGTTACAGCTGTTCCTGCTGTTCCTATTGTTCCACTTATCCCTGTGAATATGGCGAATAGATATGCACCCCTGCAATTACCTGCTAATCCAGGGGCTATGCCTCAGGATTATCAAACTAAAATCACATATTTTGATGGAACTGGTTCTTGCACAACCCTCCAGCATACCAAGAAGATGCAAGACTATTTTGAGAACTATGAGATAGATGATGATAGTGTGAGAATGAAGATTTTCGTCCAAAGTTTGACAGGTGATGTCAGGACATGGTTTAGAGCACTCACAGTCAATTCCATAGTAGACCCAAAATCCTTATACCAGTCATTTATCAACAGATGGGAGAAAAAGAAAGACCCCTTGCACATATTATCTAAATATGACACCATCAAAAGAGGCTCTCAAGAGTCTGTCTTGGACTATTGTGCAAGATTCAATAACGTTTATAATGCAATACCACAAAACCTAAGACCTCCACCTGATCTTGCTTTGTATAAATTACCTGATGGTTTTGATACTGACATAGCTTATCAGTTAAGGGAAAGAGCCCCTCAAACCCTTGCAGACATGCAAAATGTTGCTGTTAGTGTAGAGGCAAATCTAATTGCCAAAAGAAATAGAGCTAGGACTGAGAGAAGAACCACCTTTAAAGAGGAACCCTCAGCCTTAGATCAAAAGCTGGATGCTATTATCAGTGGCATGCACAGGCTCGGAGACAGAGTAGAGAGTGTTGAGAAGAAATCATCATGGGATGGACAACAACCTAATACCATAAGGAACCCAAATTTCCAGAAAACTCAGAACACAAATGCTGGTAGATCTAGACTGGACCATGATGTAAGGCCTCCTTTTCATGAAAATTATGCGGAAGCATCTACATCTAGTGAGCCCACAGAGTACGCTCACATGAACTTGGTGGATTTAAAGGCTGAGCAACAAATTTTCCTAACTCAACAAGACCAAGATGAGCATGACCTTAATCGATTTCAAACTAAGTCTGGTGAGTCTTTTGACTTTAAACAAGGCTATGATACTACTGTGTATGAGGTCCACAAACAATATAAGCTGAGGACAAGAACCATAGATGTGCTCGAAAAGGTTAAACCAAATGATACCAAGCAGTCGAAGAAGATCAAAGAAAAGGTTGCCCTCATAGATACTGCTGATGAAACAATCCCTAATCCAGAGGATGTCACCATAGAGGATGTCACAGATATGCAGTCCTCTAATGATCACCCTCTACCACCTTCTTCCTCGAAAGAGAATTTGGACAGTGTTCCGAAAAGCCCTCCTAAAACTGAAAAACCGCAAGCAATCACTTCCCATAACGCTGATAAACAAGACCAAATTGCTGATACTACAAGAGAAACAGGGAAGCCTGCCTCTCACCATACTAAAACCCAATCTGAAAAACCATTCGATTTAGAGGCAGAAATAGGTAAACTGAAGATATCCATCCCTTTATCTGAACTTGCCAAACATGATGTGTATAGGCAACAAATTCAAAGATCACTTCAAATGCCAGAAGTCAGGGATGATGTGAATGTTCTAGATGATACCCCTGAACTGCTGTTCGGTCCAGAAGTTAATGGAAAATCAACATATGGATATGTTTTACCCTTTTATGTCAGTTTACATATACATGACAAAGTCTTGCACTATGCTATGTTTGACTCAGGTTCCTCACACAATCTTATGCCCAAAGCTGTAATGGAGAAGCTAAACCTTGATGTTACAAGACCCTATAAAGACTTATTTTCCTTTGACTCAAGTCAAGTCAAGTGTTTAGGCCTCATCAAAGACTTGTGTGTCTCCTTAGTCCAATACCCAAACAAGACTATCCTCATGGATGTGGTGGTTGCTGACATTCCACCAAAGTATAGCATGCTATTATCAAGATCTTGGGGAGCAAAACTCCAAGGATCTCTCCAACTAGACCTCTCCTATGCCACTATATCTGTCTTTGGGCAACCAAAGAGACTATATAGAGAAACACTGATGAAGTATGTGGTAACTAGTGAGGACAAGCCCCAAAATTTTCCTATTCACTCAATCCATTCCGATATGGATTCTTTTATTTTATTTAATGATGAAACAAGTCCTCCCACTGATGATAAGATGTTGGCTTTAGAACTAGACACACACATCAGTGAAGAATCCGTTGCCCATACTGAGAGAACTGTTGAAACAATTAAGGCAACCAGCATACAAGAAGAACCTCCCCAAACAGAAAATTCAAATCTGCCCACTGCAAAAATGACTGAAACTCTTGATACTAACCACAAGCAAGAAATCACATGGTGTTTAGAGTTTGATGGCTCTGTCAACAAGTTAGGAGCAGGGGGAGGTGTATGGATTCACAATACTCATAACAATCATGCAGAAGGCCATGCCTACAGATTGAATTTCAAATGTACTAATAACATGGTAGAGTATGAGGCTCTCCTTTTAGGCCTTAAACTACTCAAAGCTCTAGGAGCTGCAAAAGTGTCAATTCTAGGTGACTCTGATTTAATCATACAAAAAATGAAAGGCAACTTTGTTACCAATGACAATAGAATGAGGGCCTACAGGACTACTGCCACTAATATACTCAATACATTCACTGAATCTAAGCTTGCCAAGATTTCAAGAGATCATAATATTCATGCACACAACCTAGCCACTTTTTCTAGTACATGCAAGCTTCCCTTTGAGCCAATTCACCATTTTATTGCTGAGATAAAACATAGACCTGCTATCCCAAATAATGTTAAAGATTGGAAAGTATTTGAAAATGATGCCCAGATTAACAACTTCCTCACTCTTGAGCATGAGTTTTCAAATATTAACATTGACATGGATGCTATGACAGATGAACAACAACAAACCAATGAAAATAAACAGGCTGTAACCGCTGTAACAGCCAAACAAATGCCGAACCCAACTGTTTTTGACAATGCAAACATAGAAGAGCTGAAACAGATGCATTTGGAGGAAATAGCCGAAACAGAGTTCGAGGTCATTGATCTAAGGGATAAATTTCTCCCTGCTAGCCTCACTCCGTTAGAAGATATGTTTGATGCAAATGATGTGCCCAAAAAACCAAAAATGCAACCCTTAAACGCTGCTATAGAAGAACACAACATCGGGACAGCAGAGAAGCCCAAAATGATCAAACTATCTCAATCTTTGCCACATGATCAAAAGCCCAAATATGTTGATTTGTTTAAAGAATTCCAAGATGTATTTGCTTGGAGTTATGAGGACCTGAAGTCCTATGACACCTCAGTGATCCAACACACCATTCCCTTAAAACCAAACCAAAATCCCTTCAAACAGAAACTGAGGAGAATCAATCCTATGCTTCTTCCTTTGATTGAAAAGGAAGTGAAAAGAATGTTTGAAGCAGGCATCATAGCACCCATCAGATTTTCTGAATGGGTATCCAACCTTGTTCCCACAAGAAAAAAGACAGGTGAGATTAGGCTATGTGTAGACCTAAGAAATTTAAACCAAGTCTCCCTAAAAGACCACTACCCCTTGCCAAAAATGGACCACATCCTACAAAGAGTAGTGGGGTCATCTAGAATATCTTTGCTAGATGGCTTTTCAGGTTTCAATCAAATACTGGTTCACTCGGATGACCAAGACAAGACAACCTTTACCACACCGTGGGGAACATTTAAGTATGTGAAAATGCCTTTCGGACTTAAAAACGCTGGTGCTACTTTTCAAAGGGCAATGGATATTGCATTTTCCAAGGAAATACATGATTTCCTAGTTGTCTACCTCGATGATTTAACCCCTTTCTCCAAATCTGATCGAGAACACCTAAAACACTTGAGGCAAATATTCATGACATGTAGGAAATATATGACATTTCCTTGAACCCCAAGAAGTCTCTCTTTGGCCTTGAAGAAGGCAAACTGCTTGGCCATATCATCTCAAAATATGGTATTAGAATAGATCCGGAGAGGATCCAAGCCATCCTCCAAATCCCATATCCAAGAAACATAAAAGAGTTGCAAGCTTTCCTTGGAAAGATCAATTTCCTAAGGAGGTTTATCCCAAATCTAGCCGAGCTGATAAGACTGTTAAGCAACATGTTAAAAAAGGATGCCAAGGTAAAATGGTCTCTTGAGACCAAACAAGCCTTTGAGAGTATCAAATCTGCCCTAACCCAAGCCCCAGTCCTCACAAGTCCACAATTTGATAGGGACTTTATTATATTCTCATTCGCATCTGATCACACCATAGTTGTTGTCCTTTTGCAAAAGGATGATCAAGGAGTTGAAAAACCAATTTCTTTTTTCAGCCGAGCCTTAAGAGATGCCCCTTTGAAATACCAAATCATGGAGAAGCAGGCCTATGCCCTTGTTAAAGCAATGAAAAATTTCCGAGTTTACATTTTATATTCACATGTGATTGCCTATGTCCCAAATGCTATTGTAAAAGACATATTAACCCAAGAGGGGCTAGAAGGCAAAAGAGGTAAGTGGATTTCTAACGTCCTTGAGTATGACATAGAAATAAAACCAACCAAGCTCATAAAGGGACAAGGTTTAGCCAAACTGATGTCCAAAACAAACTTTCAAGCTTTAGACATTAACCAACTGGACAATGAATAGGAGCTGGCGACTCCACAGATCAGTGAAACCTTTTTGCAATCCCCATGGTATGCTGATATATGTTTTGTATTGTTAAACCTGTTTGCTCCCCTAGGATTGTCCAGAACCAAGAAAAGATTTTTAAAAATGAAGGCTTCAAAGTTTTGTGTCATAGATGGTGCTTTATTTTGGAAAAATCATGAAGGCATATTGCTTAATTGTTTAACCATAAATGAAACTAACAATGTCATGAAAGAATTCCATGCAGGGGACTGTGGAGGACACCTATTTTGGAAGTCCACTGTTGATAAAATTTTAAGGGTTGGTTTCTATTGGCCCTCTTTGTTTGCAAATGTAAAGAATTTTGCTATCTCGTGTCATAAATGCCAAATATTTGAGGGCAAAAGAAAGCTATTACCTTTTCCTCTTAAGCCCATCTCAACCGAAAAGCCTTTTCAACAATCGGCTCTTGACTTCATTGGAGAAATCCACCCCTCTTCCTCAGGCCAGCACAAGTGGATTTTAACAGCCACCGACTATTTCACCAAGTGGATTGAGGCCATCCCATGTAGACAGGCCAATGACTCCATCATTATCCAATTCCTTGAGTGCAATACCCTTTCTAGATTTGGCTGCCCTGAGAAGATCATCACTGACAATGCCGCTGCTTTCAAATCCAAAAAGATGATCAATTTTTGCCATAAATTTCACATTACCTTGGGCCACTCCACAGCCTATTACCCTCAAGGTAATGGCTTGGCCGAGTCATCTAACAAGAGCCTGATTAATATTATCAAGAAGACCTTAGAAGAAAACAAAAAGAAATGGCATAGAAAGCTCACAAATGCCCTATGGGCAGACAAAATTTCAACAAAGAAATCCATTGGGATGAGCCCTTATGAGCTGGTATATGGCATGGAGGCCAGATTTCCATCTTCCTTGGGCACTCCTATCATCAAACTGTTACAAGAGATCCAAGCAGAACCAAATGATATTCAAAGAAGAATAAACCAGACCATTCATCTTCAACAAACAAGAGAACAGGTCTATAACAGAGCTCAAATTTCGCAAGAAAAGCTCAAAAAGATGTTTGATAAGAGAGTTAAGGCTGGAGATTTTTGTGTTGGCAACAAAGTTCTAAGGTGGGATTCACGAAGAGAAGACAAGGGAAAACATGCAAAATTTGATTTTTTATGGAAAGGGCCATTCGTTATTTCTGCTGTTCAGGGAAATAACACATATTTCCTCAAATCTGTAGAGGGCAGCACTGCTAAAGAGGGCCCTGTTAATGGCCGAATGTTAAAACATTACCATGATCCCTTTTAAGGGGTACAAGGCAGCTCTATATATATCTCTTTGTACATTAATATTTGTATATATCAGCACTTTGTTTTTATTTTTTGTATAAGCAATTTGAATGTTAGAGGAGCAGCAACAAAGTTTGTGAAGATAAAGTCAATGCCAGTATTCCATCTAAAAAAAAAGAAGTTCCATCTCTGCATTAATCTCAGCAAAACAGCGAGAGTAGCACTGTCATATCACAACAATTCATGGCAATGCTCAAGAAACATGTATATAATATCAAGCACGCAGAAGAAGGCAGGCAGTGCTATGTGTTTCACAATATTTCAGTTGAGAAGAGGGCTGCTCATATTTCAAAGTTTCACACTTTTAGTGGCCAGGACAAAGAAATTTTTCAGTCCACAGCATCAATAGAAGATCAAGGCAGTCTGACCCGCTGTTCTGGGATTTTCACAAGGAAAAGCCATCCCCAAGTGGAGCCACTGTTAGCCTCCTGTTGCAACAAGTGTTCATCTTTCATGATTGACATTTGTACATGCCAAATATGTCATACTTTGCAGGTTGCAATGTTCCATATTTCCTTAAGAGGCCAAAGAAGGGGCCATGAAAGTGCCCCAGTCTAAATGCCACTGCTGTATTCCAAATTTTGATGAGTTAATCATCTTGAAGAATTTTTTGTTAAGGGAAGGCCAAACAACTTAATCTTGGCCTCCCTAGGTTTCAATTTCTTGTTTTAGAATATAGAGAAACATTATCTGTCCAAATAGCTTAATCTTGGGAGATTTGTAGATAGGTAGAGAAACAAAGGAGCCCAATTGCTTAATCTGGGCCCTTGGAAGAGATAAGGGTACATTTAGATAGGAGGACAGTTAAAAAGAAAAAGGCAATCAGGGTTTGCTAGTCTAAGTGCACCCTTCCTGAAGTAACAAAAAAATGCTAGGTGTATTAAGCTGGGTAGGTAGCCTGGGGTTGCAGAAGCAAGATTATCTTCAGTTTTGGCCTTGGCAAAGAAAGCTCATCTCATCAGTGGTAGAGGTACCAAAGCAGTGTTTTGATGACAGAATTCTGGAAGCATGTCTAACTTCCTTTCACTCCCCCTAAAAGTCTCTTACTAATATCCCCCTAAAGGACCTTGGGATCTGCCCAACAAATCCTGATTTCATTTCATTTTTGTGAAACATTAAGTCAGAGTTTTGGCTTTCTCCCTGATAAGAAGCCACATTTCTTGTGCAAAAGTCATTTTTCCACTTTCTATGCAATTCCTATGTATATCATCACTTCATAGGCTTATCATTGTTCCCTTTTGTTTACACTCCACCAAGCCATATTAACTTCTAATTGTACTATGTAGCTCCCTAACTACTTCCCCATCCCCATTTACTACTAAAATTATATGAAATCCCCAAAAAAATATTAAATAACCCCCCCTGTCACTACAGCCATATTTATCAAGTCTGGGAAAAAGTAGTCCATCTGGGGCTCCTACTAACCCTTCCGTGTCCTAACCTGGAGTTAGTCTGACATCTGGTCACACTAATAGACCATTTCCCCTAAGTCCTAACCCTACAATGCTCATTTTCTGCCCCTATCCTAAGGTCATGCATATAAATATATTTCACCCCGCTATTATATAACCCAAAACCCACTTTCCTATAGTTCTCCCCCCCGCCAGATTAAAACAATTAATAAAAAGCGCCGCGGGCCCCGTATATATCCTTCCGCCGTTTTGACGGTGCCGCTGACCGTCAGATCTGGCGCGCCCGAGATCTACGGTGGGCGGGTCCTTTTGTGCCCTGATGTACCGAGGGTTAACGCCCGAGAGATGGGCGGTTTTCCCATCGTACTCCCGCCACGCGTCGCCCTCTCGGCTGTGGCGGAGCCCCTCCTTGCGAAACCGCCTGCGCACAAAAGCGGTGCGACATGAAATCGGATACCGCCCTCCCTTGTGTGATGCCACTGCCACGTCTCCCCCATGACGTCATCATCTTGCGTCGGCCTCCTGCCACCGTGTCCCTGCCGCCGTACTACCACGTCATCACCTCTGCCGCACCGCCATGTCACCCGGCTGTACTTTTGATGTCACACTGCCACGTCATCGCTGTACTGGGACCCACCGATGACGTCATGCTGACGTCATCGTCAAAAAGTGCAAAGGGCACAAATCGCTGTAAAGAGAGTCCGGAATGAAAATCTGAGGCAGTTTTTGATGTGAGATTAGCACTAGCGCTTAGCTCTAATCGCACATTGCTAAGGGAAATAGGCCAAAATGGAAAGCCCTTTCCCACTAGTAGGCCCGAAAGTTGCAAAATGAAAAGAATTCCTTCGCGAAGGATTTAGAAAGGGGAAAAGACAGTTTTTAAAGCAACGGAGGGCCGAACAACAACCATGAAAGGTCGATGCAACAATTTAAAGAGTATCAGAAGGGAGAAATGCGCACATTCATTGCCAAAGCATATCAAGGAAGTGACAAAGAGTATCAGTCAAAGGTTTTTAATGGAAATCTTTTTTTCCCAATGCAGGTGAACATTGAATGGCCTCCAACAAAGTCAAAGAAAACGGTGGAGCTATATTGAGGCTCTCCCATCACAGTTAATGCACCTCAGAACCACTCAAGAGCATGGGTCAAAGCCCAAAGCATAGTTATGGCTAAGTGATCAGCACAGAGCCATAAAGACAACACTTTAACTCTTTTTGATACAGCTTCCCCCAGCACAGCTCGAAGATATTTTCTTGCATTTATTTCAGACATATGTTAGGTTAAAAACACTTATTACAACAGATCTGTCTGAGATATGATTTTGTAGATATTTTACTTATAAAACAACCCTAATTCACTGTTTAGGGGGTTGGTTGGTTGTATAGCTCCAAGAGAGACTCACACTGTATATCTGATATGTTTTACTTAATCAAAGACTGCTGAAAGCTTGGAGAATGGACTGTGTGCTGTGTTTTAATGTGTTGAAAGATTAAATGTGGAATTCTTGTGCCGCAACATGACTCAATAAGTGCTTCTTACCTCTGTTTTCATTGACTTATTCTCATATCATACAAGTATCACCATCTAAATAACAGAAAGAAAGATTAGCTTAGAACTTGTTTAACCGCACTCTATGCTCAATTTCTGCTGTTTCTTTTTTGTTTTCTTCTGAATTGAATTGGTAATGAATATGATTTCCCTTTGGCTCATATTTACCCTAATTCACCCATGTCTGATAGTTATCTAGGGATTATTCACTGCTCCTAGATAGAGCTCATTCACCTTCCCTCTGTTAAGCTGAACGAGAGATTCTTAACTGCCTCTCATTCCTTAGCCCTCGTTCCATCCTTTTAAGCTTGAATAATTGTTTCATGTGCAACTATCTTGCTCCATATTTCTCTCTTGTGACCAAGAAAACGCACCAGTAGTCCTACTCCTTGACTCCACGCCCAATGGTTCTAAAATTTTCATGCTATACCTACCTCTTTACTTGAAAGCATCATCCTTCCCACCAAACAAAACCCCTTGTACTTAATAACTAGCCTAAAATCATCATCAACAAAGCTAAATCCTAAAGAGAGAGCCCTCTCTAGCTGCTGGTAGGCTAGGACCTGTAGTCCAAAGATTGGTTTGTGGTTACCTCGGCTGTATTCCCTTGGGAGTCAAAGGGAACAACCTGAGTGATAACACCAACCACAGGCATGCTACATGATATTTTTGGTTGCAATTGCAGGCATGCAGGATCATGTATGCGGTTGGAGTGTTTCAACCGCACGCATGTACACTCTCTCAGTGCGATTTGAAACTAGGGTTTGATTTTTACAGTTGATTGCAAAGTTTGACAGTTGACCACAAAGTTTGATATTTGACCACAGAGTTCGTTAGTTGACTGTGAAATTCGACAGTTAATCGCAGATTTCTGAATCAAGGTTTTGATTATCAACTTTGTTGGGTTCATCTCTTGGATGTTGTTTGGTTGATTTTGCTGGATAATTTCGTGGGTGATGATATGGATCATTGTACTCTCTCTTTCCTGAACATTTTATGACAATCTAATAAGAAGAAGAATTTGAAAGGGTTTTCCTCATAGTGGGTTTTTCCCTAATCTCCGACCAATCCTGGTGTCTTTATGTGTGAATTATTTTCTTATATTGTTCCTTTATGTTCTATTTCATTGATGATGCTATTGTTCTTTCTATATAATCGCATATGTTGTTGAATAATGTTGTAAAACTCAATATTTTATGATGTTATGGGGTGAATTCTATAAGTAAATGATGAAATGAAATTATATTAACCAAAGACAAATATATCCCTGAGAAAATTTAGCATGGTATCAGAATTGGGTTGAAGAAAAGTCATTGAGATCACCCCTATAAAGACACCATTCATGGGAGCAAGAGAAAATGGAGGAGACCTAAAAGAATCCTAGGGTTTGAAGGAAACCCTAGGCAATTTAATTATTAGGGTTTAATGGATATCATGAGGTGAGGGTTTGGAAGAAACCCCAGAATATGATAAAGGGTTTAGTTTTGCAGTCTAGAAACCCTAGCATGATCAACGATGAGTTGCTCTAGCACTTGTGACAGATTCAACATAACCCTAGTTGGGTTAGTCTCAATTAGGCCTTGGTTATTGATGAAGCTAATGGATGTATTAAAGGCAACATTTTTATATGGATAATGGATGGTAATGGCTCTTGAAGGTTGGTTCAAGTGGGATATTATCACCTCTCATTGAAGATAAGTATCCCTTAGATTTATGTTACTTCTTTGTGACTCTATTCTTGTTTAGATTTATTGATTTGATTATTGCTCATACTTCATGAATATTTGAGTATGTGAATACTTCTAACCTCTAGATGAGACGTGATAAGTAGATACTTCTTGAGGATCATATAATGTGCAGGAAAAGGGAGCCAATAAAGAGAAGAGCTGGTGGTGGAAACGAAAAGAAGCACCTAATGAAAAGTTGATAAAGTGCTTCAACTGCCAATGCCAAATAAAAGTTGCAAGATTGCAAAGTTATATGAATGCTACAAGGTATGTGTAAGCTACAATATTGGATGAAAAGGTAATTCCTAAGGTATGGCAAGAATATCACCTTCATAAATGACTCATATGTGCATATGAAAGTAAGTTTAATTTATGGTACATGTAATGTGTTGGTGCACTTGGTATTGGGCAAGTATCTCATATTTTATCAGACATGGTGGATTTCCTGATTTTATAAAGCTAACTAAAAACATTGATTTTTGATATATGGTAACTTGATGCTATTGTTAATACTTGTGACAAGAATGATAACCATGGTGATAAAAGTGTGACAATAAGATTGATATTTAGACTGACCTTGTTTAGGTTTTGATAAGCTTAGTAAATTTGTCAATGTGATAAATATGGACACCCTAACTTGATGGTCGAGTAATGCGATAAAGAAGTGATCTTGTGATTATGATCCTTGAAGTATGATGATACACCTGTTAGCTATCCTAATTATATGACAATAACCCTTAATGAATGTTTGATGTCAAGTTCATATGTGATGATAAAGTAGATGATGCTAATATGCTATGAATATGATGCATATGTGTTTGAAAACCTGATATAATTTGATTTCATGATCTAATAATTTTCGTTGATGAATAACAACATGATGATAGACAAGTTAATGTCTGAAATGATGACGAATGGAGTAGCTTTCCATTCAGAGGGAGAAAATCTCCATTAGATCCCAACACCTATTATTATTTAGAGAAAATGAAAAGAAGACACTTAACTACTGAAGAAAGGATTTTGAACATGAATAACCATCTGATGTTGTTGAATTTTTTTTGGCAAGTTATGATCTAAACAGAGAAGGTTTATCCTAATACAAGCCCCAAACACTGGGAAAAAAGGCTTGAAAGTGTGGTTATAAGCCTCCCAACTGCACGAAATAAATCTTATGGGTGCGGTTGAGCTTGTAGGTTACAAAATCTAAATCCCATGCATTAGATCAAGAGTGCACTAGGTGTATGATAGTCCTACATACATGGAGTAAATGTGGAGAGTTCTTTGAGCCGAGAAGTTTTTAAGATCTTCATAATGTTTGACTTATTATAGATGTCTTGACTAATATTTTGTTTCTATGGGACTGAAATATGCATATCAGTATGCTGTTTATTGTGAGTTAATCATTTTAGCTAGTATATTACAATAATTGGTAACAGTTGCAAGAACTTGACCAAATTTGGCTTATTAGATTGAATTAATATAGATAAGTTGTATTATCATTTTGACATAATGATTGACTGTTCATATATAAGTTTTGGCTTATGGATTGATTGAATTCACAATGATAACAAGTTGGGGTTTTGATTAGATTTGGTACTTGAAAATGGTGATTTGCCTTGATGTGACGTGACAACATGGGCATAGTAACTCTCAGTGACTAATATTGGTATTCAATATTGATTCTATATTAACATCATTGGTATTGGCTCATTGGTTGAAGTATAAACAATTGTGATTTAGTATGCAAGGATTTTTATTGTAGAAATCTCACAATAGATGACATAAACTTATATGACTTGTCCGTAGTGTATGCATTCACATTTAGTGGTAGAAATGATTCATACTATGATCATAAGGATGACTTAATGAAGTATGGCTTGATGTTATAATGACAATTGTTGAAATATATAAGCTTGAAACCTAGTACTTGGATGTGAGCTCTACACGGGGAGTTGGATTGAAAAGATAAACAGTGATATTGGAAGAAACTTTCATGGCTTTGATATTAGTTTTTGATTTGACATTTAAGGCCTGATAAGAAGACTTGATTAATTTGGCTATACGATATTGATTTGTTTGAGGTTGAGTATATTGGTTTGGTCAACATTATGTTTGCAGAAAGCATTGTATGGTTTGAAGCAAAGCTTCTCAAGCTTGGTATGTCCTCATTGACAATTATTTGGTAAAGCCTAGAAGATGTGCCAATTTGAACCTCTACTTCAAAGTGGTCCAAGGTATGGCTTTGATTTTGGTTTTATATGCTAACGATATATTCTTGATAGGTAATGAGCCTCTAATGATAAAGGTAAGAGGGAGTTGGCCTCTGAAATTCAAGATGAAGAATCTTGGCTTGATGAATTACTTTCAGGGATTAGAAGTTTTGAAAAAAGAAAATATTTCATAAAGTTATTTGGCATGATGGAATACAAATCCTTGGACACCCCGATGGAATTGAATTTCAAAAGGTTATGCAGAGATATTGCTGAATTGGAAATTGTCAATTGATTAAGCATTGATGTTCCTTGTAACACCCATCTAGACATATGTAGTGCAGAGAACGACTTGAGTCAATTCATGATTAAGTGGCTTCATACATATTGGGTTGACGACAAGCACTTTTTGAGATATTTGCATGGGATGATAATTCTTGGGCTAAGATATACTACCGGAGATGTACATTTGCATGGATGCACTAATGTTGAAAAGGCTAAAAAGAATTTTTGATAGAAATAACAGATATGGGTGTTGCTTTAGCTTGGGATCTGCCATGACATTTTAATGAGCAGGAAAAAGAAGCCTATAACCTTAAGCATGACCGAGGTTGAATACATTGTTGCTAGCATGGATAGTTGTGGGGCAGTTTGGCTAAGGAATTTCTTGGTAGAGATGTTTGAGCAGGTTCTGGATATGAAAGTGATACATTGCGAGAATAAAGGTGAGATCCGATAAGCAGAGAATCTCATATATTGCTGGGATTGAGATATATCCTTGTGTTGAGATAGTGTTGTTGTATGAGACAAGCTTAGGCTTGTGGTTGCTACCTCCTTGAGAGGGAGAAAGGAATAATAAGGTATCCTTTTATAACATGTATTTATTATGACATAATTTTTGATGTAATCAAATGATTATTTCTCTTGGTAATGTATGAGGCAATATGATTGAATTCTTCAGTGAGTTTTTAAAGCAAGTACTATATATGAGCACGTTGATATGTTTTTGATCTATAGAGAGAGCAGGGATAATCGAGGACACTGAGCTAACTCTTCCACCATGTCTAAGCTACAAGGGTAAGGAATTGAGATGAAGGGATCCTATAGTTGAGGGATCTCTGGACAATAAGGTATCATCTCTACCTGTCACCCATAGGGTGGAAGATGTTGCTCCCCTATCTTGTTCTAACACAGTATACCCCATTTTGCATCATACACACAAGCTGGGCTTATTGGGATTGTAGCTCTCCGTCTGGCCAATAAGTTGAGAGGGCTTGGGGCGTGCGATCCATACCTTTGGTAAGTTATGAAACTCACACAAGATTACGGTGCAAAGGTGTTCTTATACCACATGACTCTTGAGGGTAATTGTTGGGAAGATCAATAGGAAATAGGATGGATAAGACATTGTATCTCACCTATTGCCCGACATAGGTGGAATACATATGCTCCCCTATGAGATGACTTGAGATGAGAGTGTCCTGTTAGCTCTGCTACATTTTGTGACATTTGATGGATTGAAAACAGGTGTGGCAGTGTTGTTTCGTGCTTGAAGAAAGCTCATAGCAGTTGGTTTCCTTTTCTCCTTCATTCTCCTTATAACTCCATAGCCCCCACTATCCCTGTTTTACACCAACATTTAGTATTAAGCCATGTTTCCTTAGCTCCCGGGTGCTAGTTTAAACGTTATAAAACCACGATAACATGACCGCATACCATAACCCACCCTTTCCCGTCACATCCACACAAGCCTGTGCAATCACATCCGGGCCTTCCAATAAAACCCCACCGCGATCGGACGACATACGCAGCTCCCGCTCCCGTAACCTGCACACGCGATAGTCGGCAGGGTAAGTGTTAAAATTGGCAACCAGGGAAAAAATTCATGTGCGTCATCTTATTCATGGCTAATAATATTTTTATTAGATTCCTCTCATCGAGAGGTGTAGGATTGATATAAAGATCATCCAATTCCGATAAGTATTCATGGAGATATGAATTTCTTTTGATTATGGAATTATTATCAAGCCGACCTACAACTCATGTAGGCTCAGAAGCCCAACAGTCGCATCTATTCACCCACCAACGTTGTGTATAAATATAAGAGGACTTTTCCTCATTTGCACTCACTCATCTCATCACATCTCTCTCTCTCTACTGCGCAGATATGAGTCTCTTCTCTACTGCGCTGAAATGGGTCTCTCTCTCTCACACGTTTGAAGCCGGAAACTGCTGAAACTGAAGCTGCAACTGCAGAAGTAAAGATTGACTTGTGTGGCCTAGAAGATCTCCTCATCTAAACTGCGCTGTAGGTTCATCTGAACCTCCTTTGAAAGCTGCAACTTTTGGTGGTGGAATGAAGTCAATCCGATGAACGGTTTGCAAGATATCGACTGCCCTAGTTTGAAGCCGGAAACTGTTGAAACTGAAGCTGCAACTGCAGAAGTAAAGATTGACTTGCGTGGCCTAGAAGATCTCCTCATTTGAACTACTTTGTAGGTTCATCTGAACCTCCTTTGAAAGCCGCAACTTTTGGTGGTGGAATGAAGTCAATCCGACAAACGGTTTGCAAGATATCGACTGCCCTAGTTTGAAGCCAGAAACTGCTGAAACTGAAGTTGCAACTGCAGAAGTAAAGATTGACTTGCGTGGCCTAGAAGATCTCCTCATCTGAACCTCCTCTGGAAGTCGAAACTTTTGGTGGTGGAATGAATTCAATCCGACTGTCGGTTTGTGAGATATGGTCTTCCCTAGTTTGATAATGAAGCCGCTAATGCTGATGCTACTGATCTAGGGTTTGCTACTGATGATATGAATCAGATTTATTGTACTGTTTCTCTCTGCTGAATTATTGAAGATAAAAGAAGATTTGATCAAAGGGTTTCCCCACACATTGTGGGGTTTGTCCCTGGCTAGCCGCCACATCTTGTGTCTCTTGTCTTGGCTTGTTTTCTGTCGATCGTTTAATGTTCTATCTGCACTTTACTTTATGTACATGTGATTGCTAATCGGTGGAATATAATAAGAAAAAGAAGTAAACTGTTATAAGCATAGAACATACCATAACTTAACAGTAAGCAGTTTCCTGCGAGTCACATCCACCATGCGTCGCAATTTTATTGCATCGCGCCCCCGCATACGGAAACCGCCGTAGCTCTAAAGGCGGTGCGGGGAATACCGCCCACCAATGAAACCGCTGTTCACCTGCTCATTAACGTTCGCACACCTCTGCCGCTCGATAACCGTCGTATCTGCCCGATTGCGATCCGATGGCCCACGTTTCTCCATTCGCGTTTCCTCCCGATAACCCCTGTAATTCGATCTCCGTCATCCATCTGCCAGATCTAAAGGATTACAATAAGTTACGCCTCCGTTTCCTCCCGACGCCGCCTGCCAAGAGATCTCAGTCATCCATCTGTTCCATCCAATGGCTAATATTTATTCCCTACCCTCCATTCATTCCCATGTAGTCATCGTGTTTTTGGCCTATCCCGTGCATCCGAAGGAAGAAGGTGATCACTGACCAGCGCTTTGCGCAGTTAATCTTCAACTACCTCATTCAGGAGACAACACGACCAAGGAAGGAAAGTACAACCTTGAGCAGTTAAACGCCTTCAGCAGTTATGGAGATTTATTCATACAACAGTCCACCTGCTCGAGGATTACACCTAAGTACCAGAGAATGTCAAATTTTGTTTATTGAAGCATCGGTTTGTTTCAGAGACCCATATCAGATAGTTAATGTGGTAGGTGGTCCATGATGACCCCTCCATGCATAGGATAGCAGATATTTTTGTAATCAACCTCCATATATACCGGGAAACAAGATGTAATGAGGGTTGATGGATATTGTTTTGATGTAAAGTCCAACTTCTGGAGACTGTAACTACTGTGATACCTGTAGCGTCTGGTCTTCATTTTCAGCTAATGCAAGCTTCTTTTGCTGTTAATTTCTCACTTTCTGCTTCTTCTTTGTTCCAGGCTGTGCCTGTTATGCATTTTTCATGTGATTTTGATGTTTAGCATTTGAGGGGCTATCATCCCACCTCTGTGTTAGAATCTACTATGTATTATTGAAGGTGTATGCAGGTTTCTGTTTTCTTGGTGCCAGAGAGCTGTCATCCTATCTGTGCATTAGGAAATAGATTTACAGACCTTTCTACTGGTTGCAGCCAACCATCAAATGGTCTTGTGCATCTGTTGGTGTGGTCAATATTCTCCATGTTCACCTATTCCTTAAACTGTGAATAATTGGTGGCCTAAAGCCTTGTAGTCTAGGGGTGTTCACCCATTTCTGGGGTTAAGCATAGTAGAAGTGGTTATCTGGCTTGAATATGCATCATTATTTCCATTCATCCACCTATTTCCAACATTTTTGTTGAGTTTGTAATGTTCCTAAGCATCTATGATATACAACCTAGGAGAGTTTCTTGGGGCGATAACATTAATTGGCGCCGTTTCCGGGGATCGAAGATTGAAGCTCAGTTGCCCTGGGAGAACGACACAGTTCCAAATTTTGATGATAGACAAGGTTTAGACACATATTCTGGTTGTAATCATCTATCTGGTGACTCCACTGGAGGAAGACCAACATTTGGCGACTCCACATTGAAGTTTTGGCTCAGTTTGTAATACATACTCAAAGAAATCCTCAGAAATCCCCAGCTAAACCAGTGCCTGACCCTGAGAGGACTGTCAAATCGAAGAAAGCATCACAGAAAGGGCATCAGGATTAGGTAAGCTTAAGAAATCTCATGCATCTCTGAAATATAAAGTTATAGCTGAAGATATACAGTTTGAAGATTTAAAGCCCAACACTGTTAATAAAGAAATTCCTTCAGAGATTAATACAACCCCTTGTCCATCTAGTTCCCCTTTGAATCTCAGTCCAAAGAAAGCTTCCCATACAGTCCAAAACATCCCTTTGTCTCTGCCATCCATCACATTACTTCCTACCATTCAATCTGCCAGTTTCCTTCCACATATCCCAATCATGGCAGGCCAGCAAGCACCCACGAAGATAGAAAGAATTGTTGCTGCTAGATATGGACCCTTGGTCTTGCCTGTTCCTTTGAATCCCATCCTTGTGGGAGAATATTAGAAGTATATGCCCAAGTTCATTGGTATAGAGGGAGTAACAACAGAAGAACACCTTGAGGCTTTCTATAGTTATGCCGATAACTTAGACATAAGTGAAAACGATGTGTGGATGAGAGCTTTTGTCCAGAGCCTTGATGGAGAGGCCAAAAAGTGGTTCAGAGAACTAGCTCCTAGATCTATTGCTGATATTGAAGCCTTAGATGATGCATTTTTGAAGCACTGGGGAGATAAAAAGGACTTGTTGTATTATCATACTGAATTTGGTAATCTGAAGAGGGAAAATGGGGAATCATTGCCTGATTTTAATAAAAGATTCAATCGTATGTTTAGTAAGATACCAGCTGAGGTAAAGCATGCCCCCACCTCTGCCAAACTCACTTATGCCAATGCTTTTGACTTTTATTTTTGCCTGTTGTTGAGAGAAAGGAGATGTGCTACTCTGGCAGACATGCAAGATGCAGCGCTAGAAGTAGAGTCTAATATCATGGTTGCAGAAAAGCTCAAAAGTCAAGCTGACAGAAGGAGGCAGAGAGGTAAGGCTTCTACTTCCTCTACATCATCTTTAGAGCCTAAATTAGATAAAATGACTAAGATGATAGAGTCATTGGCTGCTGAAATATATAAGCTGAAGGTTGAGCAGAATTCAGGAAAAACAAGGCAGCAGAACACATTTGTGGTGATCGTCAGTATTGCAGCAATAACACTGCAACTCCTGGGACTCCCTTCTCTACTTTTATCAACCTGGTAGTTCGTAACAAACTTGGAAGTGATGGTGCTGTATGCACAAGTACTAGCTCTTGCCGCAGCTGTCACTTGGTCAGATCGTACAAGAGCTAATACTTGTGCATACAGCACCGTCGCTTCCAAGTTTGTTACGAACTACCAGGTTGATAAAAGTAAAGAAGGGAGTCCCAGGAGTTGCAGCATTATTGCTGCAATACTGGTGCTCACCACTCTTTTTGGCATCGTTGCCGGGGAAGCATCAGAGTATTTGTGATTGTTGCTTTTCTTCTATTTCCCTACTCTCGCCTTCTGCGAAGTAGTTTATTTCAGTTCCATTCTGTAATTTCATTTCTGCAAAAGTAAAATAGACATTTCCTGCTTTCATAGATTAGCCTTTCAATTTCGCAATTTAAATTCTGCAAGCGTAAAATAGAATTTCAATTATGCAAGCGTAGTCTAGCATTTCATTCTAGCAATTTTATTTCAGCAAAGTAGATTATTCCTTTCCTGCTTTCATTTCAACTCCGCTTTTCCATTTCTGCAAGATAGATTTGTAGTTAGTTGCAATTCCATCTGTTTCAGTTTTGCAGGTACAAGCAGAGAAAAAATAAAAAGCAACCAAAAATCCTTTCATGCCTCGTAGGAACAGAGATAATACCAGAAAATTCCTACCCAACACCCCCACCACTTCACTGAGTCACCCTTCTCTCTTCTTTGGTGGCAGTGATACAGAAGAACCTATAGGTGAACCTCCTGAGATATACAAAGATCCTATAAAAGAAGAAGAGCAAGAAAACATTCCTTTTGAGACCATGGCTGACAACGTAAATGGTAGAGACGATGACGAGAGAATAGAAGGTACCTTCCCCATCCGAGAGGCTAACGGGGACATGAAAATGAAGAACATCAGTCCCTCAGCCTTACCTCATTTCCATGGATTGACCACTGAAGACCCTAATACCTTCCTGTTTGAGTTTGCTTTCCTTTGTCGAACTTATGACTATACAAAAGACGAGCAAAAGTTGAAACTCTTTCCCTCCACCCTCAAGGATGCAGCATTACGCTGGTTCATGGGGTTACCTGGAAACAGTATCACTACTTGGGCTCAGATGCAACAAGACTTTAACAACAAATACCAATATTATTGTAGGTCAAAGGAAACCAAGGGAGAAATCTTTCGGATGACCATGGGAAATGATGAGTCGTTATATGACTATGAGGAAAGGTTCCAAATTAGCTATAAACGGGCCAGGTGCACACTTGACCCTGAATCTCTAAAGCTGGTTCTGCTCCGAGGAGTCCCTGAAGACCTTCTAGATACCCTTCACATGCTAGCTGGAGGAGACATTTACCAACTACCTTATGAGGACATAAAGACTGCGTTTAGAAACCACTCTAGGGCAGCCCAGAAAAGAGGTAGGGGGAATCCACTTTCAACTAATACTACCTTCTCCAAGCATGAGTTTTCTAATCAGATGGAAGACCTAAAAAGTGAGATGAGATAGACCATTGCCATGCAAATTGATACTTTCCGAATCCAACAAAAGAAAGAGGAAGCTGAGAGGGCTCTAGCCATTTTCTGTCCCAGATGTACGAGGAAGCACCCTAAGAACGAGTGTCCATTGCACTCAGTAGAGGTATGTTTCGTTTGTGAGGATAACCACCCTACAAACCAATGCCCAACCTTGCTCGGATTCAAAGCCATGTACCAAGGGACTGAGGCACCCACTGAACCTCTCTACTTCCTTAACCAAAGGAGGCCGCATGGACCTAAACCTTACCAGTAGGGGATGCAAGGGACATCCCAAGCTTATTATAGCCCCAACCAATCTACTCACATGCCTTCTTGGGGTCCCCCTGCTCATCCTTCCTGGTCTGCAACTCCTCCATGGTCTTATCCACCTCAATACCATACTCAACCCACTGCTCATTCATTTCACTCACATGTCCAGCCACAGCCTCAGTGGAATGCAACTCAACCGGGGTGGAGGCCCCAATACAACTCTCCTCCCGCCATTCTGCCTCCACCACCTGCTCAACCACAACCATTACCTCCTGCTCCTCCAAGACAACCTTAGATGCCTGCCCAACCGAACCCAAACCCCAACAACGGACAGTCCCAGCAGGTATACACTGGGGAGACAACATGTCCTACCTATGTTGTGGAGATCCAAGAGATCAACCTGCGATTCGGGAAGACCCTTCCAGACCACCAACCTCCTCCCCCAGAGGATGAGGAAGACAAATAGGAAAGTGAACCCAAAGCCATTCCACCCTTTCCTAAGCGACTAACAGTAACCACACAACCAAGCCCAAGGAGACTGAACTTCTGGGGGAACTAAAACAGTTATGTGTGAAAATACCACTTCTCCAGGCCATCAAGGATGTACCAATATACAACAAATTGATTAAGGAGAAGTGTTTCAGGCACCCAGGCAGGAGAAAGAGAGATGCCTCGACTATCAATGTCATAGGACAACTGTCCGATCTAATGTTGGGGCAAGTAATCTGTCCAAAGTATTTGGACCCTGGGAGTCCTGTAGTTGATGTCCACATCAATGGCACCATTATCCCCCATACCTTGATTGATCTAGGGGCTGCCATTAATGTGATGACTAGGGAGACCATGCTTAAACTCAACCTTCAAAGTTCCTTAAGGAAGACTTCGACAGTCTTGCAGTTGGCAGATCACTCCACCGTGACTCCCGAAGGGATTGTGGAGGATGCCTTGGTCTCTGTTGACTCTTGGGAATACCCTGCAGACTTCTTAGTCCTTCAGCCAAAGGCTAAGCTAACTGGATACCCCCTCATTTTGGGAAGGCTTTGGTTAGCCACTGTCGATGCTTACATCAGTTGCCGAGTTGGAAGCATGACCATCAAGAATGGGCCTATGTCCAAGCAGCTAGTCCTATATCCTCCTGCCCAACCTCTGCTAGAACATGACTTACCACTCTGGTTGGAAGAAGGAGATGAGGATGAGGTCTACTCTGCACCCTTGTGCACAATAGAAAACCACTAGGGGAGGTCCTCAAACCGAGGATGATTTGATTGAGACTTTGATTCAGAATCCACCTCCCAGTGCACTGTCCTTAGAGGAATTGGTGGAGGATACCGAAGCCAGCACCTCAGTGGACCTCTGTGTGACTGATCCAACCTCTCCCAAAGTTAAGAATGTGGAGTTTGGTCCTGGAAGAACTTTAAAGATCAGCTCCTCCCTATCTCCTTCCCAGGAGAAGGAGCTGTGTAGCTCACTGAACAACCATTCAGATGCTTTCGCCTGGAGCTATAAGGAGACGAAAGGAGTCTATCCTTCTGTCTGTACCCATCACATCTACATTAAAGAAGATTGTAAACTGGTCAGGCAGCCTCAGAGGAGAATGAATCCAGCCCTTAAGGACATTGTCAAAGAAGAATTGCAAAAATTATTGGATGCATGATTCATCTATCCTATCTCCGATAGTGAGTGGGCCTCGCCTCTAGTGTTGGTGCCCAAAAAAAATGGGAAGTGGAGAATCTATGTAGCTTACCGAGAACTTAACAAAGCCACCAAGAAAGACCATTTCCCTTTTCCTTTCATAGACCAGGTGTTGGATGGACTGGCAGGGAAGAAGTTATTCTCTTTCCTAGATGGGTTCAATGGGTATAACTAGATCCAAATCAGCCCGGAAGACCAAGATAAAACCACCTTCACCTGTCCTTGGGGTACCTTTGCCTATTGAGTCCTTCCCTTTGGGCTATGCAACGCTCCTGCCACTTTCCAAAGAGCAGTATTGAGCATCTTTTCTGAGTTGGTCCATGATTCGGTAGAAATCTATATGGATGACTTCACTCCTTATGGGTCCAACTTCCAAGAAGCATTGACCAATCTGGGAAAAGTTCTAACCAAGTGCATTGAGATGAACCTGTCCCTCAATCCTGAAAAATGTGAATTCCTGATGACTGAAGGGACTGTGTTAGGTCATACCATTTCTCGGCAAGGATTACAGGTGGATTCTAATAAAATTTCTATCATCCAAAAGGTCCCACCTCCTCAAAAGGTAAGAGATGTTTGGAGTTTGCTAGACTTAGCAGGATATTATCGAAGATTCATTAAAGACTTCAGTAAGCTAGCCTCACCTTTGTTTGGACTCTTAGGGAAGGATGTTGAGTTTAAATGGACTGACAACTGTCAAGGCGCACTGGATGAGTCGAAAGATAAACTGGTGTTTGCCCCGATCTTGAGAGGTCCAAACTGGGCCCTACCTTTCCACATCCACACTGATGCCTCGAATAAAGCCATAGGGGCAGCCTTAGGACAAGTTGAGGAGAAACTCCCATATGCCATATACTTCATCAGTAAAAACCTGTCCAAGGCAGAAATGAACTATATTGTAACCGAGAAAGAGTTCCTGGCTGTAGTCCATTCCCTGAACAAGTTCAGACACTACATCACTGGTTATCAAACATTTGTACACACTGATCATGCTGCGATTAGATATTTAATGAATAAGCCTGATGTCAATGCTAGTATCATTAGATGGTTACTTTTGTTGCAGCAATTTGATTTGACGATTGTTGACAAGCCAGGTAAGGAAAATGTTGTTGTTGACTTCTTGTCTAGATTGGACTTGCCTGCAGGTGAAGAAGGAACAGTGGATGACCAGATGCCAGATGAACATCTATTTGCTATCTCAGTGCTCTCTCCATGGTTTGCTGATATATCAAATTACTTGGTCTCAGCACAGTTCCCTCCGCATCTATCCTCAAAAGAGAAGAGCATAATTGTAAGGAAGAGTGCCCCGTTCACTTGGATCGGGGGCAACCTGTTTAAACTTGGCCCAGATCAGATCTTGAGATGTTGTGTTAGGGAGGAGGAAGTCTTTGACATCCTCCTAACTTGTCATGATGGACCTTGTGGAGGCCACTTTGTAGCCAAAAGGACTGCCTTCAAAATTCTACAGGCAGGCTGCTATTAGCCTACTCTTCATCAAGATGTCAGAAGATACATCAGCCAGTGTGACCGATGTCAGAGGATGGCGAAACCGACTCCAAGGGACGAAATTCCTCTCCAACCTCAAGTGACCTTCGAGCCATTTGAGAAGTGGGGCATGGATTTTGTGGGTCCTATCAACCCTCCTTCAAAGCAACAGTCTTGCATCATTGTGTGCATCGAATATCTGACCAAGTGGGCAGAAACGAAGGCAATCAAAGCAGCAACAGAAGAAAAGGTGGCTGAGTTCCTGAGGGAAAATATCTTCTACAAGTTTGGCTACCCAAGAGAGTTAGTCACCGATCAAGGAAGCCAGTTCACCTCCAACCTGATTGAAGGTTTGCTCGCTCATCACAAGATCAAGCACAAGACTTCCACCCCCTATCATCCTCAAGCAAATGGGCAGGTGGAAGTCATTAATCGAGCATTGGAAGGGATTTTGACTAAGGTTGTGAGAAGCAGCAGAAAGGATTGGGCAGATCGCCTGGTTGAGGCCACCTGGGCCTACAACACCACTTGGAAGACTACAACCGGTTTCACACCTTATGAGTTGGTCTACGGGAAGAAAGCTTTGTTGTCCATAGAGTTCGAGTACAATACATTGAGGGTGGTAGCTCAGTTGGACCTAGATCTCAACCATGCTCAATGTGAAAGATTATTATAGCTGAATGGATTAGATGAACAAAGAATGCATGCCCTCCTCCACTCAGAAGTAGTTCAACTCCAGAGGAAGATATGGCATGACCGACACCTTAATGAAAAGCAATTCTAGCTGGGAGATTGGGCACTGCTGTATGACTCAAGATACAAGGATTTCAAAGGAAAGCTGAGGAAAAGATGGTTAGGACCGTATACAGTGGAGAAATGCAATGACAATGGTTCATTCCTTATCAGGACCATTGATGAGGAAGCCATCCCCATGCTTGTCAATGGGCATCGGTTGAAAATATACAAGAAACCCCTTTCAAGGCAGGAGTTCATTGAAACTGTGGAAAAATCAGTGCTGGTAATAGAGTAGGGTTCTGCCTCTGTTCTGGCCACACCTTGATCATAAAAAAAAAAAAAAAAGAGGAATAAAAAGATCCCTGGACGAAAACCTCTCTGAGGCGGCCAGGGCAGGCAGTGAGGGTGAAAACCTCAAGGAGGCGCCCCTGCTGTCTCTCAGAAAATAAAGAATTTGAATAAAAAGATCCTTGGGTGAAAACCTCTCTGAGGCACCCAGGGTAGATAGTGGGGGTGAAAACCTCATGAAGGCGCCCCTGCTGTCTTTCAAAAAAAAAAAAAGAGAAAAAGAAAAAGAGGAAAGAAAAAAGAAAAGAAACAGGTCTAATCTCTGAAAAATTATTGCAGGTTGCAGGGATTATAGTGCAGATGAAGAAGGTCGCGCAAAACAAGGACAGGGGTCCATCCCAAGCTACCAGACATCCTCACAGACACTCCCTCCATGGCCACTCACTTTTTCCAGGATTTGGACACATTAGGGTCAAGATTCAACCTCCTACAGGAAGTTTCTTGACTTTCTACAGGAAGTTTTGCATTTCTACAGGAAACATCCTGTAGAACCTTTGGGAGGCCGAAATCGATTCTGGAGAAGGATTTAAAGCTTGGAGTTTGTTGGTGAGGCCTGCAACCATCCCTCTTTCCCATACATCACCTGTTTCATCTCTTTCCATCGCCATTACCACAATTTGGTCCCGTATTCCTGCACAGTCATGCAAAAAGTCCTGTTTTCCTGAGAGTGATTTTTTTTTTCCTAAGGGACAAATCAAGCATTCAAATGCTCGCACACCCTACCTGCCAAAAGCTCCAATAGGACCCTTCATCCATGACCATAGCCGTGCCCATTTCATCATGCAGCCTAGGAGGAGAAGCAACTACAGGAATCCTGTAGCTGCTGATCCGCCTGGAATACACACTATGGAGTCAAGAGCAGTTGAAATCAACACAGGAGGCATGCAACCAGCTCCGCGTAAATGCGAACACCTCCTCGACAACTGAGAAAAGACGGGGCCGTGCATGCAACGTTCACGACCAAAGGATCGGGTCCTGAAAGCCTTGCATCTAGAATTAGCCAATGAACGAAGGAATTCCAACACCTGTGCACGAAGCAGCAGTGAGAAAAGCCATCGTTTCATGTCCAGAAACCTGTGAAACACATCCACGGCCACACAGGTAAGTGCCTAACCTTATTTCGCCAAATTTCATAAGCTATACTATGAACATTGCATACTTGTGAATGGTGCGGATTGAATGAATACAATGGCCAATAAACTGGCCATCCACAGCTAGTAGAATTGCCTCGTGGGATCAAAACGAGCTCGGTTATGCTCGATTCTGCTAGAAGGACGTGGAGCCGACATGTGGCAAGTGTCAAGTCGGGGAAAATCAGTAGATTTGCAGTGAAATCGGCGGATTGACAGGGATGACGGCGGGTAATGGCGGATATAGACATTGGCAGTCAGAGACATGCCAGGGAATGATGGTCGTGACGTTGTTTAACGGATCGGACTGGACGCCTCACCCCCCGCGCCATGAATTGTGCTGTATTTCAAAATCATTCAGCCAGAGCACTCACATTAACCACTATCATTTATGCCTACCACTGGTTTTTAGCAACGTGAGCGTCCTCCTTCTCTGCAGTTCGTTAGGCTGAGTTTCTTGGCCCGGCTCAAAATCTTCCCACGTCCCAGGCTTGCTCAGAAGAGCCATGACGTCCTCCAGAATAAGGAAGAGCTATCTACAGGAAGGAGCTCTACAGGAAGCACAAAGAAAGCTCCCGGAGCATAGAAACCCATATCTGCTACGTCGGAATTGGAAATTTCGAAGAGAGGTAGGCTCGAGCACGCCACCCCCATGCTTGATATTTCGAAAGGTGGTGAATTAACTTGTTTGGAGTAGGGAAAAGTAAAACCAGTCTGCCTGTGGGTCAAGAATTGTCGTTTGCTTATATGATACACGAAATTTATTTAAAATGATGCTGCATCACATTTTCCTCCATGGTTCCTGTTAACTAATTCTCTCCATGAACGATACACCGACGTAAGTCTCACCTGTGCACATATAATTTTTTTTTATGACTGTTATGTGGATGGAATAGAAAAGCAATCTCTGCACCCTGTCTGTGAGAGCCTAATTTCCTTTGACAAGTTGAGTTTTGGGCAGCAGCAGTAGTATAACCAGGAAATTGGTGAAAGGGGAGATACAAACAACTGAGAAACCCTGTCCTGAGAATCAAAGGAGGAAACCATATCGGAATTTCCATTCTAACTAGAGCTCAAGCCAAAAACAGAGTGTTTTCATCATGCTAGGAGGGTTTATCAGAAAGGAACCCTTAGATTCCAAAAAATTGAGGGAAACTCCCGAGGTGGTAGAACTGTTTACCCGTGCCCACTGGATGACCTTCTGTGACAGAATTCAAGGTCACAATGATGAAATAACAGAGGAGTTCTTAAGGTCCCTGCAGCCCAAATAAAAAACACTGGCCACTGTAAATTTCAGAAGATTAACCTTGAAAGTCACCCCACACCTCATTAATCGGGTCACTGATTTGCCATTGGGGATAACCTGGGATAAAGAGGAAAGGAAATTGGGCCAGAAGGCCAAAAAGGAATTTTTCCTACTGAAAGAACAGTTTTCAGAGGATAAGAATGGGGTCCGGAGAGCCAGCCTTTAGCCATTTTGGAGCGAGGTCAGCCTTCAGATTATGAGGGGTGATTCAGTATTGTGTATGGTTATCACTTCCGCTTGTTAACTAAGCTCAGGCATAAGATGTATTTTCCCTCAAAACAAAAATTGAGCATCCCATACTTCCTCCTACAGTGATTGATTGAGTGTGGCACAAAACTGAAGGAGGGGACACCAGACCAGCTGGCTCATCACGGGCTTATCAAGCTTCTAGTATAACATTCCCTCCATACTTATACTGCCCCTATCTCCTGGGAGATTTTTCGCAATATGACCAAGGATGATGATATCCGGATTCTGGCCGAGGAACTCACTTCATCCAGCAGTGAGGAAAAGGAGCATATTGAGGCAGAGAAGCTAACTAAGGGTAAGGAAATTAAGGGTAAGAAAACCCAGGACAGGCCACCACAGGAAAAGCAAGAAGAGAAACAAGAAAAAGGCCAAGCTACTGAGGCCAAAGCTGTGGGTGAGATAAAAGCACAAACGCCAAGGGAGAAACGGTTGCAAATCAGGGCAGAAAGGACTGAAAAGGTCCAAGCAAGTGAGGGCACATCCAAGGAAACCACAACAAAATTGAAGAAGAAGACACCCCCAGCCAAGCAAGCCAAATCAGTAAAAACTGGTTCTACAGGAAGCCGACAGACTGTTTCTACAGGAAGCCCGAAAATTGCTTCTACAGGAAGACAGAAAACAGTCAGCACAGGACTTTCTACAGGAAGTCCGAAGACAGAGCAACAGAGGGAAAAATCACCGGAAATTTTAGCTAGGGAGGTAGCAGCTGTGCTGGCCACCCTAAGCACATCTCCCAAGCAGAAGGAAAAGTGAAAGAGGGAGCCTCCCCTGTATTTTAAGGCAAGAAGGAGTGTAAGGATTAAGACTGGCAGACCCCAGCCTCCGTCAAAAGAACCAATCACAATTGTAGACACCCCTACCACACAAAAGGAGAGGTCCCCCTCCAAGGCATCCATCACTTATGAACGGGGAAGCCCGAAGACATCCACCTGGAGGGAGAGAATGAAAATGTTGGATACAAAGGTCTCTCTACAGGACACAGAGACTATTCTATAGGAAACACTGGCTAGGTTGAAGGAGGCCAAAGCAATGGAGGGTGAGGCAACTAAATCACCACAGGAGGAAGAAAAGGTAGAAAACATTGTGGAACCTAGCCCCCAACCCAGCTTGGGCTCCTATTATAACTTCTTGGAGTCCGGAAAGATCATCCCTCAAAAATTCACAGTGCCACTTTTCCTTGCACTAGAAGAAGAGAGAGTGAGGACCCACACTTGGATGAAAATTGCTAAGTCCAAGGGGGTGGCGGATATAGGTCCTCTGGAGGAACAGCTCAAAGAGGCAAGGAGTGAATTGGCTCTAGTACGACATGTGGAGAGCAGCCAACGGGTCAAGCTACAGGAAGAGAATGAGCTGCTTAGATAGCAGCTACAATTAAAGGGACAGAGGAAGGAAGACAAGCCTCATATCTTGGGGAACAACAGCAGTAGGAGGAGCCCACAATAGCCAGAGATACCCCTGATGAACAACAGAGAAAGGAAGGGGTGCAGACTGAAGTTGAGATACTGAATCAGCAACTACAAGAAAAAGCATTGGAGACACAATCTATGAAATAACAGAAACAAGAAAAGGAGGCCCAGCTGGCCTGCATGGCCAGCTGGGCAATGGAAGCTCTGCAGTGTAGGCATCCTACCAAATCCTATGCCCTATACCTCAAGGATCAGTGGTTACAGTTTCAGATCAATACCTTGGCTCAAAGGGGCATCACCCCATTCCAAAATTATCATCAGTTTGCAGCTCTATGTGACAGTATTTCATCTGAGGATAGGGCCAAATTATCAAAGTTCTACTTGCACAACTTTTCCCTTCCAGACATGAACACATGGGATCCTAACACGGTGGTAGGGGATGTCCAGCTTATGGCCATGGCCTCTTGGATGAGCCATGAGGAGAAGAGAGCAGCAGAGGTCCACAGTATCATAGGCAGAGAGCTCAGTGAGCCTCTCATGATCAGAGAAGAGCCAGATGACCCATCAGCAGTGATAAGCGCCCACCAGCACTTGGCCAACAGTCCTCAGGATCTACCGGAATACATTGAGCAATAGGCTCAAGCCATTGCCCATTTTGAGGACATGGAGAGACTGTTGGTAGAAAACTGTATGCATGCCTGCACAAGGCGGTGGAACACACTGCCTCACAGCCTGAAGATAAATGAATACCACTCTCCCACCAGGATGAGGGAAGCCTTGGCAAGGGTACCCCTCTACAAACAATTGATGCAAAACTTGTAGGCCAATTGGATTGGCTTGAAATTCAGTCCTCCTTTACTTTTGGGATTGCTATAAGGAGTGAAGGAAGAGGAAGAAGGTAGACAATGGGAGGAAGTGGAAAGGAAGGCAGGATTCCATGACCGGGAAGAGGATATCACAGCAGAGGCTTGGGACGTGAGGGAGGCGATCAAAGCCATAAAGGATGATGAGCTGGACTAGTTGCTCAGAGGATGAGCAACCGATTTAGCAACGGCGCCAAAAAGAGTGGTGAGCGCCAGTATTGCAACAATAATGCTGCAACTCCTGGGACTCCCTTCTTTACTTTTATCAACCCGGTACTTCGTAACAAACTTGGAAGCAACGGTGCTGTATGCACAAGTACTAGCTCTTTCCACAGCTGTCACTTGGTCAGCTGGCACAAGTCTGCTAGGGGCTTAAGCCAACTTCTATGAGCTCTGATAAGAAGCTTTTTAACTGATGGAAGAAAGCTAACTCAAAGAAGGCTGATCTACTTACAAAAAGAAATTGGAAAGCTGAAAGGAAATGTAACCCTAGCAAACCCTAATTCTACCAGCTAACCCTACTGATGCAAGAAAGAGGATGCAAGCTACTGAAAGAAATTCCATTGACTTCTAGGAAGGTAAATACATGTATCTAAGCTACTTCTACAGTAACATCTGAAAAAACATATTTTTGTATTTTTGAATGAGTTGTAAGAATTATCATGCATGCAATTTGACTATTTGGATTGTGCAGAGGTGGATTGGCGAGGGGAAATGCTTGGATGAGGTCGGGAAGGTTCATAGAGGGCCTAAGGGGTCCCTAACACCCTTCCATAGAGTTTCACTGAGGTTGGCTATCAAGAAACCTCACTTGTGAGCTTCTACAGGAAGTCTGCAGGGGTTCTACAGGATGTCTATGATTTTCTACAGGATGTTCTGTAACTTTCTACATGATGTTCATAAATTGGATTTTGGAGGATGGGTGGATGGAGAAAGATGAAGGAGTGGGTATGGAGGTAGGATAAGGGTTGGAGGTGGTCCAGGACTTGGTGGATGGAGTTGAGGATAGAGGTAGATGGCTGGATTTGTTCAAGGAAGACTGAAGCAATGTTACACAAAACTAGGGTTATGGGAGAAAATGGCAACGTGAGGCAAGGATTCTGAGTAGAGGGTGGAGTGGATGGTGCTAATGGAGAATAAGCAGATGGAGGAGTGGTACAGGTGCTCTGCAAGTCGTTTTTCCAACTGAACCAATGAAGACTTGTAAAATCAAAAACTAGTTATGTTGACCCAATCTGATCTAGCTGTCAGTAAAAAGAATGAACAGAAGTTGAACTGCAATGAAACCATGTACACTAACTCATGCAACTAAGAAAGCAAAAGTCTGAATTTGTAACCAACTTCTACACATGAAAATCAAACATTAGTGATTGCATGGCAAAGCAAAATCAATGTTTTTGTGGGCAGCAAGGTTATCCTGATCACAGCTCCTGATCCCACTGAGGGAGAGGTGAAACCAGAGATGTTTGATGGCCCTATTTTGAAGCTTTTCCCTGTTAACAACCTATCAACAAAATCTGAGCATCAGAAGTATTTTTAACCATTAACAATGACCTAGTTAATCAGAAACCTTTAATCTACCTAACAAAAATGTTTTTGCAAATGCATAAAGAACAACTACCAATACATAAAGGAGGCCTTAGCACTCAGGTTGGGCCCAACCCCAAGAGCTGCAGGCTCCTATAAAGAACTCAGATCTGATGCCAAGTAAAGCTGCTTCTCATTATTAAAAAATAATCATCATATGAAAGTTGTACAACAGTAGCTACAAGAAAACAGGCTGAGCAAAATGACAGCACTATAGTGAAAAAATACCAATAGTTCCCAAAAGTAAACTACGAAGGCTGAGGCCTTCCTATTTGTACAATATGAGGGGGCTAGTAGCCCTCCTAGATTCAAGGGACTTGGTTGTCCCAACTGCTAGTAAACAGTCACTCTTCCCAAAACTGCTTGGCTGCTTTAAAACTCGTTTTGGTGGCCTGTGGAGCTTGGAGTTGAGGGTGGAGATTTCGAGGAAGGCCATTTAATGCAAGAGACAACCTCCCTACGAATCCTCACCTCAAGCTTCGCTGTCAGCTGACCCATGATTGCTTGGTTTTGCTCCAAAATTTGTCCAAATCCTGAAATAACCATGTATTAGCCTCCTAGGTAGAGTGACCACCCTTATTCGTTCAAATAACACAAACATACTAAAAAACATGCATAATCTATGAAAAATGGAGGATTGAACAAGGACAATTAGGAAAAATGAGCCCAACAAGTTACCCAATTTGGGGGCTCATCAATTTGCTCCAAGAAATCCCAATCCATTTAGAAGAGCAAATGAACAGTTGCAAATCATTCGGAGGGGTGAAGAATCAAAAGAAGAACAGAAAGTTAAAGCTCCTTTCCAAAATGTAGTCATGGAGGAGGAACAATTTGAATATGAGGATGAAATTCACTGCATGGAAGATAAAGGTAGTGCTGCCTTTTTGACATTGGCTGCGTATGAAGAATCATTGCTGCAAGAACAAGACAATCAGGAGTGGGACAGAGAAGCTGTTCTGCAGATTGGTGAACAACAAAGATATAATTTGAGGTCTAATGCAAAAAATGTCAAGGAGAACCCTTCCAAGAGAGCTTCTGTCCAAACAGAGTCACATAATATCAGACAGAGAAGACCAGCAGCTAATCCAGTCATTCTCAAAAGTTCAAGAGGTAAAAGGTTCTGATAAGCTATCTTCTTCTTTAAGCTTTGAGTCAGAAGTCCATAAGTTAAAAATATCTGTCCCTCTGGTAGAGTTGGTAAAGAGTGAAATGTTTAGAAAGCCTATCCTTGAAGCTCTTGAGCTAGAAACCCCACAGACCTCCACTGACTCTATCAATTTGCAAGATGATAAGCTTGTTGTTGTGCTTAGCCCTATGATTTAACCCGCGGATAATAATTCTCCATCTTTTTATGTCTCCTTGACCATTCATGAAAAAATCCTCCACAATTGCCTGCTAGTGATCCGGATTTAAACAGGAACGCAATAAATTACAGAGATAACCATATACACAAAGATGCAGTGGAAATAATACTTCATTTCATTAATGGAAAATACTGCAATATGCTTACAACCAGAAATGGAAATAAACCAGCTAGGGCGATGGTAGCTTATATCTGAGAAGAGATGTGGTGGCTACATGCCTCTGAACTGTGTTACAATGAGGCTCTAAGGCCTATTTATTGTTGAGAAACAATGGAAAACCCTTAACATTCCAAAACCTAACCCTAGGAGATGAAACGCCAAACTGTGGGCCCCGTTTGGGGGTAAATTGGTACACCAACTTCCCGGGGTCGTAACTTTGGGATATGATCTCCGTTTGACGCGTACAATAGCTCATTAGAAAGATCTATCCGAGCACTATCATTGTTGGAATGAGCAACATTGGTCCATGGTCCATGTTGCCCCTGGATTCCCCAAAAAACGTCGTTTAGGGCCTCAAAACGGCTCCGGAAGTTCAGGACCCGAAAAACTGCTAAAAATAGTAAGTTGTGCTACAATTAAGGAAACTGAAAATGCTGAGAAAGAAAATGGTGGGGGTCCAGGTGGACTTGGCAGGTGGCCACCAATATCCACCTGGATCATTCCTCCCCCCTTAGGAAGCAATGGTCCCCATTGCGTTGAGCTCCTCCATGAGATGAGGAAACTTCTGCTGAACTTGTTCCCTGGTGAGCCACTTGCCCTGCTGAAGGAGTTGGCCTGCTTTGACAACTCGATATAGTTGGATATTCTGTTGGCGAGTGTTCTTGATCTGTGTGTCCATGATCCGATCAGTTGCAGCTTGTTCCATGCAATCTGGATTTAATTCTGTGGGTTTGAGTTGTTCTGCAATGTCGGATGTGTCTAGCAATGGTGGAAAGTATGGCCGAAGGCGGTCCACATTGAACACTGGGTGCAGGCCAAGGAATGGGGGAATGCTGAGCTCAAATGCATTGTCTCCCATCGCCTTAGTAATGGTGTAAGGACCATATCGGAGTGGTCTCAATTTCCGATAGGCTCCAGTAAGGCATTCCTTTTGCAAATGCAACCAGACTTTGTCGTCCACCTGAAACTTGTGTGGCACCCGGTGTTGATCATGTCGCTGCTTGTACTTGGCATTTGATTTCTCAAGAATGTCATGGACCTGCTGGCGAATATGTTGGATGCGCTCAATGAAGCTGGTGGCCTTATCTGTTTCGGACTGGACATGAGCTGAATTCATGTGAGTAGCTGCAAGGGGCATGGCCACATCAATGGGGCATAGTGGCTGGAATCCCAAACCCACCTGAAAAGGGCTATGGCCAGTGGAGCTGTGAAGAGCTCGGTTGTAGCTGTGCTGAACATAGGGGAGGATCTCGTCCCATGTGCGTGGATGCTTTGAGTTATACATGCGCAGAATGTGCACAATCATCCTGTTGACAACCTCTGTCTGGCCATCCGTTTGAGGATGGAAGGCTGTGGACTTCGTGAGTTTGGTGTCCAGCATTGACCAGAGACTGGACCAAAATGTGCTGAGAAACCAACTGTCCCGATCTGAGATGATAGACTGTGGGATCCCAAAGTGCACCCACACTCGCTCAAAGAAGAGTTTAGCAGTGGCTTCTGTTGTGATATTCTTCTTGCAGGCCATCATAATGGCCATCTTCGAGAACCTGTCGACGACCACAAAAACACAGTCATTTCCATGCTTGGTGGAAGGAAGGCCTGACATGTAATCCATGGAGATGGATTCCCAAGGTCGACTAGGGGTAGGCAACGGGGTATAGAGGCCGTGCTTCTTAATGGTCGGTTTAGCAATGGCACAGGCAGTACATGATCGGATGTACTTCCCAACATCCTGTCGAAGATTTGGCCAATAGAAATAATTTTGTAGTACTGCCACTGTTTTCTCGACCCCGAAATGCCCAGCAGCCCGACTGTAGTGTGCTTCCCAAATCATCTTGGCACGCTCGCTTGATGGAACACAAAGGTGACCGAGGTGGCATAATAGGGCGTCCTGGAGGTGAAAATCTGCAACATGCCGACCTTCCAAGAGTGTCTGGTATGTGTGGCCGAATTCTGGGTCGCTTTTGTAGAGAAGTGGCCAATCAGCAGTCTCATGCCCACAAGAGTTGAGCACGGTGGTCAGCGCCATGATCGGTGGCTGACTGAGGCAATCTGCAACATTATTGGTGCTGCCCTTTTTATACTTGATATTCAAGTGAAACTGTTGCAGGTATGTAGACCACTTCTGATGGCGATCATTCTGCATTTTCCCTTGGGTCTGTATGAACTGCAGAGGTCGGTGGTCTGTGTGGATGACCGTTTCCTTCCCCAAAATGTAATGCTTCCATTGTCGGCAGGCCTGTACAATGGAATACATCTCTTTATCATAAGTGGGGTACTTCTGGACTGTGTCTGAAAGTGTTTCACTGTGATATGCCACTGGATGTCCATGTTGAGTAAGGACTGCCCCAATAGCATAGTCAGAGGCATCTGTCTCGATCTCAAATGGTTGTTGTAAATCTGGTAACGCGAGCACTGGTGCTGTGCAGAGGCGATCCTTCAATTCCCTGAATGCCTTCTGTTGAGATTCAGACCAAAAGAATTTTGCTTTCGCCCCGCCCTTGGTGACTTGACTCAAGGGCCAAGAAATATGAGAAAACCCCAACACAAACCTGCGGTAGAAGTTGGCAAGACCTAGAAAGCTGCGGAGCTCTGTTAGAGTGGTTGGAGAGGGCCAATCCTGAATGACTTGGATCTTGGCCGGATCGACATGCACCCCCTGTTCATCAATGATGTATCCCAGATACTGAACTTGGGTCATGCCAAAAGTTCATTTCTCCAAATTGGCACATAGCTTGTGTTGCCGCAGTGTTTGGAGAACCTGTCGGATGTGGTGGAGGTGCTCTTCCCAACTCTGGCTGAAGATCAGAATGTCATCCAAGTATACTACTACAAAGGAGTTGGTGAATGGCCGCAAGATGTCATCCATTAGCCTCATAAAGGTTGCAGGAGCATTCGTCAATCCGAACGGCATGACCAACCATTCGAAGAGGCCCTCCTTGGATTTGAAGGCAGTCTTCCACACATCAGAGGGTTCGATTGGTACCTGGTGATATCCTGACTTCAGATCGATCTTGCTGAAATATTTTGCCCCCTTTAGTTGGTCTAGGAGGTCATCAATCCGCGGGATCGGGTACCTATTACGGACAGTGATCTTGTTCAGTGCCCGATAGTCAATACAGAGTCTCCACGTCCCATCCTTCTTCTGTACCAACACGATCGGGCTCCCACAGGGCGATGAACTCGGACGGATGTGACCTTTCTGCAGGAGCTCCTGAATCTGCCTCTTGATTTCATCGTTCTCCAGAACGGAGCGCCGATAAATTGGTCCATTGGGTAGCGGCGCACCTGGGGTCAGATCGATGGAGTGCTTGACTTGACAGTGCAGAGGAACCCCTGCCGGGGAGGTGAAGATGTCCTCGTACTCCTCCACAACCTTGTCCATCTGTAGTTGTCGTGCAGAGGGACCCCGTTTGGAGGCCGCGACCACTGTCTTCTTCTTTCCTTGAGGGCGTATCATCAGGAAAACAAATTTCCTGGTTTTGGAAATGATCTTACTGCATTGTTTTGCAGTAATCAAAGAAAGGGCGGCAGGTGGTGCTACCTCTGGTATCCTGAACAACTTATTTCCTAATGTAATAATAACAGCACGGGGCCTTGATTCATACACAGCATGTCGCTTCCACAAGTATGGTTGTCCTAGTAATACATCACAAACTTCAAGGGGAGTAATGTCACACAATAACTCATCCGTGAAGGGCTTGATGTTGTATGGAAGGTGACACTGCTGGCTCACGCGAAGATCTCGTCCTTGGTGAAGCCACCCAATGGTGTATGGTTGTGGATGTGCTGTGGTCGGTAAGCCCAACCGCTGTTGGGTGTGGAGCCTGATTATCTTCTATAGTACTGGCATTTTGGACCCCAGTTCAAAATGGGGCGGCAACGCCGCTCGTAAAATGATCGCTGCCGCCCCCCCTGGCGGGGGGTTTCGGGGGCAGCGCCCCCGAAGCTAAAAACAGCTGTAAAATTGCCTTGTAAAAGTATAGTAATTTCTAGTCAATCTGGGCCGTTCATTAGGCGGATGATCTGACGGTAGAACTTATGTTTAGTTTAGGGTTTTTTGCCCTAGAAGGCAACCCCTCTCTTTATATGAGGGCATTGTATTTGAGGCTGAGAGAGATGTGTATTCGGTGAGCGAGAAACATAGAGATGAGACTGTGAGAGGAAACAGAGGATATTACAGCGGTTTTGTTGTAGGTTGTATCTCTTCATTTTGTTGGATAATAGAAAGGAAGGGCTGGCTGTTTGGGGTGGACGTAGCCCAAACTGGGTGAACCATGTAATCTGTGTCTCTCTTGTTTTATGCGTTTTCTGTGTTTATATTTCTGCAATATGTTATGTGTTCCATTGCTCCGTAACATATAATTTTCTAACAACTGGTATCAGAGCCGAAGGTCTATTTGGCTGATAAACTCGCAGGAAAGAAGGGTTCCTGGTTCGAGTGGGAGCAATGGCGGAAGATGGTAAGTTTAGGGTCGAGAAATTTAACAGCCAAAACTTCTCGCTGTGGAAGATGCAGATGGAAGATTATCTGTATCAGAAAGATCTATACCTACCATTGGGCAGAAAAACAAAGATGCCGACGGGTATGAAAGACGAAGAATGGAACCTTCTCGATAGAAAGGCACTCGGAACAATACGGTTGTGTCTTGCTGCGTCAGTCACCTTCAACATTTCGAAGGAAACCACGACAGAGGGTTTGATGCAGACGTTGTTGAAACTATATGAAAAACCCTCGGCCTTAAACAAGGTATTTCTTATGAAACGGTTATTTAATATGAATATGTCGGAAGGTGGATCTGTTGCAAACCATTTAAATGATTTTAATACAGTTACAAGCCAGTTAAGTTCTGTAGGGGTAAACTTTGATGATGAAGTTAGAGCTCTGTTATTCTTGTGCTCATTACCAGAAAGTTGGAATGGTTTGGTAATGGCCATTAGTAACTCCGTTTCTGGATCTAGTACTTTAAAGTTTGATGATGTTGTCGGTGCTATCCTTAGCGAGGAAATGCGACGGAAAAGCTCCGGTGAGACATCGGGAAATGCTTTGAGTGCAGAGTCTAGAGGAAGAAAAATGGAAAGAGGAAAGAGCTCAGGATATCGAAGTAAATCAAGGAAAGGCAGATCCAAGTCCAGATCGGGGATAGTGTGCTGGAAATGTGGAAAGAAAGGACACCTAAAGAAAGACTGTAGATCTCGGAAGGGAAAAGAAGGAGATGAACAACAAGAAAACAATCATGAAGCAAATGTGACAGGTGAGGTGTTACAAGATGCTTTGATTCTTTCTTTCGAAAATATTACTGATTCCTGGGTGGTAGATTCAGGGGCCTCATTCCATGCCACACCTGAAAAGAAATACTTTTATGACTATGTTCAAGGAGATTTTGGACAAGTTCGTCTGGGTGATGACAAACCCTGTAAAATTGTTGGAATGGGTAAGGTTCTTGTAAAACAACAGAATGGAAACCAATGGCTACTAAAGGAGGTAAGGCATGTTCCAGATCTAAAGAAAAATCTGATTTCAACAGGGCAGTTAGGCAGTGAAGGTTGTGTGACAACTTTCACAGATAAAGCTTGGAAGGTCACAAAAGGAGCCCTGGTAATAGCAAAAGGTGAAAAGGTTGGTACATTGTATTTATGCAATGGTATTTCTAACTCTGTTAATGCTTTGACTTCCAAAGGAGCAGATGCAGCATTATGGCATCATAGGCTCGGACACATGAGTGAAAAAGGGATGAAGATTCTTCACTCAAGGAATTTGTTGCCAGGTTTGAAGAATGTTGATTTGGACTTCTGTGAGAACTGCATTTATGGAAAACAGAAGAGAGTCAGATTTCTCAGAGTTGGGAAAGAAAAGAAGAACGAAAAATTAGAGCTTGTGCATACAGACGTATGGGGACCTGCTCAGGTATCATCTCTTGGTGGCTCTCGTTATTATGTTACTTTTATTGATGATGCAACTAGAAAAACTTGGATTTATTGTATTAAGAATAAATCTGATGTATTTGATACTTTCAAGAAATGGAAAGCTTTGGTTGAGATTGAGACAGGAAAGAAATTGAAGTGTCTTAGATCAGACAATGGAGGTGAATATTGCAGCAAAGAGTTTGATAGGTACTGTTCAGAGCATGGAATTCGTAGAGAGAAGACAGTTCCAAGAACACCACAAGAAAATGGTGTGTCAGAAAGGATGAACAGAACAATCATGGAGCGTGCAAGGTGCATGAGATTGCATGCAGGATTGCCTTTACAGTTTTGGGCAGATGCTGTAGATACTGCTGTTTATCTAATAAACAGAGGGCCTTCAAGTTCCTTGGATGGTGGTGTTCCAGAGGAAGCATGGACAGGTAAAAAGGTAAACTACTCTATTTTAAAGCCTTTTGGTTGTGAGGCCTTTGTCCATATTGATAAAGAAAATAGAACAAAGCTTGAGGCAAAGTCAAAGAAATGTACCTTTATTGGATATGGTGTTAATGATTTTGGTTATCACTTATATGATTAAAAAATCACAAAATCATTAGGAGCAGAGATGTAATATTCAATGAAAAGGTCTTGTATAAGAATCAGTTGCAGGAAAAGAAACAGGAAATGGAAAACAAGGAATACACAGTCCTTGATGAAATCACTGAAAAAGTAAAGGTGCCTGAAAATAATAATAATCAACAACCACAACAACAACAACCACCACAACAGCAACAGGCACCCCAAACACCTGAAAGTGGTGTTAGAAGATCTACCAGGATAGGTAGACCTCCTGAACGATACTCTCCTTCATTATATTATTTATTGTTGACTGATTCCGGTGAACCTGAATGTTATGAAGAAGCAATGCAGGTTGAAAACAAGAAGAAGTGGGAGGTAGCCATGGAAGAAGAGATGGACTCCTTAATGCATAACCAGACTTGGGATTTAGTCAGGTTGCCTGCAGGAAAAACTACATTGAAGAATAAATGGGTTTACAGGCTGAAGGAAGAAGATGGAGGAAAGCAAAGGTACAAAGCTAGACTTGTAGTGAAGGGGTTTGCACAGAAGAAAGGTATTGATTTTGATGAAATATTTTCTCCTGTTGTTAAAATGACTTCAATCAGAACTATTTTAAGTCTTGTAGCAGCTGAAGATTTTCATCTTGAGCAGTTAGATGTAAAGACAACCTTTCTCCATGGGGATTTGGAGGAAGAGATATATATGCAGCAGCCACAAGGATATGAGGTGAAAGGGAAGGAGAAACTTGTGTGCAGGTTGAAGAAGAGATTGTATGGTTTAAAACAGGCTCCAAGGCAGTGGTATCTAAAATTTGACAAGTTTATGTTTGAACAAGGTTATACTAGATGTCACTCTGATCATTGTGTTTATCTGAAAAAGAAAAATGATGGCAGCTATATTATATTGTTATTGTATGTAGATGACATGCTTGTTGCAGGATCTAACATGCAGGAAATAAATGTGCTCAAAAGAAAATTGGCAAATTCATTTGCAATGAAGGATTTGGGTGCTGCAAAACAAATCCTTGGTATGAGAATAACTAGAGACAGGAAAAATAGAAAATTAACATTGTCTCAGAATGAGTACATACAGAAGGTGTTGAAAAGATTTAACATGCAAAATGCAAAACCAGTTAGTACACCTTTTGCTAGCCATTTCAAACTTAGCAAAGAAATGTGCCCAAAGACCCAAGAAGACATGGATTATATGTCTGAAGTTCCATATGCATCAGCAGTTGGAAGTTTAATGTATGCAATGGTCTGCACAAGACCTGATATTGCACATGCAGTGGGAGTTGTAAGCAGGTACATGAACAATCCAGGAAAGGAACATTGGATGGCAGTGAAATGGATTCTCAGATATTTGAGAGGTACCACAAATCAGGCATTATGCTTTGGTGGTTCAAACATATCCCTACAAGGATATGTTGATGCAGATATGGCAGGTGACAGAGATAATAGGAGGAGCACTACATGATATGTATTTACTGTCGGAGGAACAACTGTCAGTTGGGTTTCAAAAATCCAAAGTGTTGTTGCACTCTCAACAACAGAAGCAGAGTATGTTGCTGCTACAGAGGCTAGTAAAGAAATGATTTGGTTACAAAGGTTTATGGGTGAATTGGGTAAGGAGCATGATATGGGCACATTATACAGTGATAGTCAAAGTGCCATTCATCTTGCAAAGAACTCAGCATTTCATTCCAGGACAAAACACATACAGCTCAAGTACCATTTCATACGATCAGTGTTGGAAGATGGAGAGTTGAAGCTGGAAAAGATACACACTAGCCAGAACCCTGCAGATATGCTAACAAAAGTTTTAACCAGGGAGAAACTGAGAATATGCTTAGTTTCAGTTGGTCTTCAAGGATGACGATGAAGATGAGAAATAGCCAGGTCTAAAGAGGAGTCATTGTCCAGCAAATGGAGCAGCGGTGGAGTTGCTACAATCAGTCTCCAAGTGGGAGATTGTTGGGTGTGGAGCCTGATTATCTTCTATAGTACCGGGATTTTGGACCCCAGTTCAAAATGGGGCAGCAACTCTGCCCGTAAAATGATCGCTGCCACCCCCCCTTGGCGGGGGGTTTCAGGGGCAGCGCCCCCGAAGCTAAAAACAGCTGTAAAATTGCCTTGTAAAAGTATAGTAATTTCTAGTCAATCTGGGCCGTTCATTAGGCGGATGATCTGACGGTAGAACTTATGTTTAGTTTAGGGTTTTTTGCCCTAGAAGGCAACCCCTCTCTTTATATGAGGGCATTGTATTTGAGGCTGAGAGAGATGTGTATTCGGTGAGCGAGAAACATAGAGGTGAGACTGTGAGAGAAAACAGAGGATATTACAGCGGTTTTGTTGTAGGTTGTATCTCTTCATTTTGCTGGATAATAGAAAGGAAGGACTGGCTGTTCGGGGTGGACGTAGCCCAAACTGGGTGAACCACGTATATCTGTGTCTCTCTTGTTTTATGCGTTTTCTGTGTTTATATTTCTGCAATATGTTATGTGTTCCATTGCTCCGTAATATATAATTTTCTAACAACCGCTTCACGACCTCTGCCGAAATGAGGTTCTTTTGACTCCCGCTATCAATAATGAACTGTATCGGGGAGCCCTTTACCCACATCTGAGAGTGGAAGAGACGCTCCTCCTCCTCTGGATCTTCGGGTTCATTTTTCTGGATCTTTGCGGTAGCAACAGTGGCGCTAGGATCCGCATCAATGATCTGCTTCCCTTTTTCATACCCCTTATCGGGTTCTGACTCAGAGTCGGAACATGCATCTGATTCTGAAACCTTTAGCTCAGCCACCAGTGACTGCTTGGCCCGACACTCACTTGTGTTGTGAGTGGAGCTCTTATGGAACTCACACCATTTTCCAGTGTCCTTTTTCGGCTTCACGGCGCTGTTCTTTGCTTGCGGCTTCGGCTGGTTGTCTTGGGCTGTCCCGCCTTGGCTTTGTCCTTTGTTCTGTGGTTTAGGGGCACCTTTCCCCTGCTTCGGATTCGCAGATCCAAAGTCTCGCTTCTTTTGTTTAAACTTCTGCTCGACCTTGACAGCATATCGGTATGCTGCGCCGAGCGAGGGGATGTTTAGGAATTGTATTTCTTCCTGGATGTACTTGTGCAGGCAACCACGGTATTTGAGTATCAAATGTTGCTCTGAGTCCTTGATACCCAACTTTGTGCGAAGGGTATGGAAAATATTGGTGAACTCCGGCACGTCTTGGTCCCTTCCCTGCCGCAACGTGGTCCACTTTATGTATTCATCCTCATAGCTTCCGACAGGGTAGTACTGCTCCTTGATGGCGTCCCGGAACGAATCCTAGGTGGGTGCGGCTGAAAATAGTGAGCCAGTACTTTCATCCTTCTGCTCGCAGTAGGTTTCCCACCAGTCCTTGACGTGGGGGGCTGCTTTGAGAAGAGCAAAAACAATCTTTTCCCGACTCGAAAATTCATGAACAGAAAAATAACCCTCTAGCAGATTTAACCATTTATCTACGGCATCTGCGTCTATCTGACCCTCGAATATGGGGATTTCAAAATTAACTTGTACCTTAAAGGGTGTGGCGTTTCCAGAGTAGCTGCTGGAAGCCGATGCGTTGCTTCTGGGTAGCCGCTGAAGGATCTAGGCAAAGCTGTCCATCATCGCGTTCCGTTGTCGCTCGAGGGCTTCTTCGAGCAAGATTTTGATGGGATCACCTGCCCCCTCGTCTTTCTTCTCGTTCGCCATGGGAGGCCGTCGGGATTTGCGAGGCTGGTCTTGCAAAGGTTCAACCAGTTCAAGCCCTAACTCCTTATATCCCGACCTTGTTGGGGACATGCAAAGAAAAACAGAGAAAAAGCAGACCGCTTTGATACCACTGATCCGGATTTAAACAGGAACGCAACAAATTACAGAGATAACCATATACACAAAGATGCAGCGGAAATAATACTTCATTTCATTAATGGAAAATACTGAAATATGCTTACAACCAGAAATGGAAATAAACCAGCTAGGGCGATGGTAGCTTATCTCTGAGAAGAGATGTGATGGCTACATGCCTCTGAACTGTGTTACAATGAGGCTCGAAGGCCTATTTATTGTTGAGAAACAATGGAAAACCCTTAACATTCCAAAACCTAACCCTAGGAGATGAAACGCCAAACTGTGGGCCCCGTTTGGGGGTAAATTGGTACATCAACTTCCCGGGGTCGTAACTTTGGCATATGATCTCCGTTTGACGCGTACAATAGCTCATTAGAAAGATCTATCCGAGCACTATCATTGTTGGAACGGGCAACATCGGTCCATTCCATGGACCCATGTTGCCCCCGGATTCCCCAAAAAACGTCGTTTAGGGCCTCAAAACGGCTCCGGAAGTTCAGGACCCGAAAAACTGCTAAAAATAGTAAGTTGTGCTACAATTAAGGAAACTGAAAATGCTGAGAAAGACAATGGTGGGGGTCCAGGTGGACTTGGCAGGTGGCCACCAATATCCACCTGGATCATTCCTCCCCCCTTAGGAAGCAATGGTCCCCATTGCGTTGAGCTCCTCCATGAGATGAGGAAACTTCTGCTGAACTTGTTCCCTGGTGAGCCACTTGCCCTGCTGAAGGAGTTGGCCTGCTTTGACAACTCGATACAGTTGGATATTCTGTTGGCGAGTGTTCTTGATCTGTGTGTCCATGATCCGATCAGTTGCAGCTTGTTCCATGCAATCTGGATTTAATTCTGTGGGTTTGAGCTGTTCTGCAATGTCGGATGTGTCTAGCAATGGTGGAAAGTATGGCCGAAGGCGGTCCACATTGAACACTGGGTGCAGGCCAAGGAATGGGGGAATGCTGAGCTCAAATGCATTGTCTCCCATAGCCTTAGTAATGGTGTAAGGACCATATCGGAGTGGTCTCAATTTCCGATAGGCTCCAGTAAGGCGTTCCTTTTGCAAATGCAACCAGACTTTGTCGCCCACCTGAAACTTGTGTGGCACCCGATGTTGATCATGTCGCTGCTTGTACTTGGCATTTGATTTCTCAAGAATGTCATGGACCTGCTGGCGAATATGTTGGATGCGCTCAATGAAGCTGGTGGCCTTATCTGTTTCGGACTGGACATGAGCTGAATTCATGTGAGTAGCTGCAAGTGGCATGGCCACATCAATGGGGCATAGTGGCTGGAATCCCAAACCCACCTGAAAAGGGCTATGGCCAGTGGAGCTGTGAAGAGCTCGGTTGTAGCTGTGCTGAACATAGGGGAGGCTCTCGTCCCATGTGCGTGGATGCTTTGAGTTATACATGCGCAGAATGTGCACAATCATCCTATTGACAACCTCTGTCTGGCCATCAGTTTGAGGATGGAAGGCTGTGGACTTCGTGAGTTTGGTGTCCAGCATTGACCAGAGACTGGACCAAAATGTGCTGAGAAACCGACTGTCCCGATCTGAGATGATAGACTGTGGGATCCCAAAGTGCACCCACACTCGTTCAAAGAAGAGTTTAGCAGTGGCTTCTGCTGTGATATTCTTCTTGCAGGCCATCATAATGGCCATCTTCGAGAACCTGTCGACGACCACAAAAACACAGTCATTTCCATGCTTAGTGGAAGGAAGGCCTGACATGTAATCCATGGAGATGGATTCCCAAGGTCGACTAGGGGTAGGCAACGGGGTATAGAGGCCGTGCTTCTTAATGGTCGGTTTGGCAATGGCACAGGCAGTACATGATCGGATGTACTTCCCAACATCCTGTCGAAGATTCGGCCAATAGAAATAATTTTGCAGTACTGCCACTGTTTTCTCGACCCCGAAATGCCCAGCAGCCCGACTGTAGTGTGCTTCCCAAATCATCTTGGCACGCTCGCTTGAAGGAACACAAAGGTGACCGAGGTGGCATAATAGGGCATCCTGGAGGTGAAAATCTGCAACATGCCGACCCTCCAAGAGTGTCTGGTATGTGTGGCCGAATTCTGGGTCGCTTTTGTAGAGAAGTGGCCAATCAGAAGTCTCGTGCCCCAAGAGTTGAGCACGGTGGTTAGCGCCATGATCGGTGGTCGACTGAGGCAATCTGCAACATTATTGGTGCTGCCCTTTTTATACTTGATATTCAAGTGAAACTGTTGCAGGTATGTAGACCACTTCTGATGGCGATCATTCTGCAATTTCCCTTGGGTCTGTATGAACTGCAGAGGTCGGTGGTCTGTGTGGATGACCGTTTCCTTCCCCAAAATGTAATGCTTCCATTGTCGGCAGGCCTGTACAATGGAATACATCTCTTTATCATAAGTGGGGTACTTCCGGACTGTGTCTGAAAGTGTTTCACTGTGATATGCCACTGGATGTCCATGTTGAGTAAGGACTGCCCCAATAGCATAGTCAGAGGCATCTGTCTCGACCTCAAATGGTTGTTGTAAATCTGGTAACGCGAGCACTGGTGCCGTGCAGAGGCGATCCTTCAACTCCCTGAATGCCTTCTGTTGAGATTCAGACCAAAAGAATTTTGCTTTCGCCCCGCCCTTGGTGACTTGACTCAAGGGCCAAGAAATATGAGAAAACCCCAACACAAACCTGCGGTAGAAGTTGGCAAGACCTAGAAAGCTGCGGAGCTCTGTTAGAGTGGTTGGAGAGGGCCAATCCCGAATGACTTGGATCTTGGCTGGATCGACATGCACCCCCTGTTCATCAATGATGTATCCCAGATACTGAACCTGGGTCATGCCAAAAGTGCATTTCTCCAAATTGGCACATAGCTTGTGTTGCCGCAGTGTTTGGAGAACCTGTCGGATGTGGTGGAGGTGCTCTTCCCAACTCTGGCTGAAGATCAGAATGTCATCCAAGTATACTACTACAAAGGAGTTGGTGAATGGCCGCAAGATGTCATCCATTAGCCTCATAAAGGTTGCAGGAGCATTCGTCAATCCGAAAGGCATGACCAACCATTCGAAGAGGCCCTCCTTGGATTTGAAGGCAGTCTTCCACACATCTGAGGGTTCGATTGGTACCTGGTGATATCCTGACTTCAGATCGATCTTGCTGAAATATTTCGCCCCCTTTAGTTGGTCTAGGAGGTCATCAATCCGCGGGATCGGGTACCTATTACGGACAGTGATCTTGTTCAGCGCCCGATAGTCAATACAGAGTCTCCACGTCCCATCCTTCTTCTGTACCAACACGATCGGGCTCCCACAGGGCGATGAACTCGGACGGATGTGACCTTTCTGCAGGAGCTCCTGAATCTGCCTCTTGATTTCATTGTTCTCCAGAACGGAGCGCCGATAAATTGGTCCATTGGGTAGCGGCGCACCTGGGGTCAGATCGATGGAGTGCTTGACTTGACAGTGCAGAGGAACCCCTGCCGGGGAGGTGAAGATGTCCTCGTACTCCTCCACAATCTTGTCCATCTGTAGTTGTCGTGCAGAGGGACCCCGTTTGGAGGCCGCGGCCACTGTCTTCTTCTTTCCTTGAGGGCGTATCATCAGGAAAACAAATTTCCTGGTTTTGGAAATGATCTTACTGCATTGTTTTGCAGTAATCAAAGAGATGGCGGCAGGTGGTGCTACCTCTGGTATCCTGAACAACTTATTTCCCAATGTAATAATAACAGCACGGGGCCTTGATTCATACACAGCATGTCGCTTCCACAAGTATGGTTGTCCTAGTAATACATCACAAACTTCAAGGGGAGCAATGTCACACAATACCTCATCCGTGAAGGGCTTGATGTTGTATGGAAGGCGACACTGCTGGCTCACGCGAAGATCTCGTCCTTGGTGAAGCCACCCAATGGTGTATGGTTGTGGATGTGCTGTGGTCGGTAAGCCCAACCGCTTCACGACCTCTGCCGAAATGAGGTTCTTTTGACTCCCGCTATCAACAATGAACTGTATCGGGGAGCCCTTTACCCACATCTGGGAGTGGAAGAGACGCTCCTCCTCCTCTGGATCTTCGGGTTCATTTTTCTGGATCTTTGCGGTAGCAACAGTGGCGCTGGGATCCGCATCAATGATCTGCTTCCCTTTTTCATACCCCTTATCGGGTTCTGACTCAGAGTCGGAACATGCATCTGATTCTGAAACCTTTAGCTCAGCCACCAGTGACTGCTTGGCCCGACACTCACTTGTGTTGTGAGTGGAGCTCTTATGGAACTCGCACCATTTTCCAGTGTCCTTTCTCGGCTTCGCGGCGCTGTTCTTTGCTTGCAGCTTCGGCTGGTTGTCTTGGGCTGTCCCGCCTTGGCTTTGTCCTTTGTTCTGTGGTTTAGGGGCACCTTTCCCCTGCTTTGGATTCGCAGATCCAAAGTCTCGCTTCTTTTGTTTAAACTTCTGCTCGACCTTGACGGCATATCGGTATGCTGCGCCGAGCGAGGGGATGTTTAGGAATTGTATTTCTTCCTGGATGTACTTGTGCAGGCAGCCACGGTATTTGAGTATCAAATGTTGCTCCGAATCCTTGATACCCAACTTTGTGCGAAGGGTATGGAAAAGATTGGTGAACTCCGGCACGTCTTGGTCCCTTCCCTGCCGCAGCGTGGTCCACTTTATGTATTCATCCTCATAGCTTCCGACAGGGTAGTACTGCTCCTTGATGGCATCCCGGAACGAATCCCAGGTGGGTGCGGCTGAAAATAGTGAGCCAGTACTTTCATCCTTCTGCTCGCAGTAGGTTTCCCACCAGTCCTTGACGTGGGGGGCTGCTTTGAGAAGAGCAAAAACAATCTTTTCCCGACTCGAAAATTCATGAACAGAAAAATAACCCTCTAGCAGATTTAACCATTTATCTACGGCATCTGCGTCTATCTGACCCTCGAATATGGGGATTTCAAAATTAACTTGTACCTTAAAGGGTGTGGCGTTTCCAGAGTAGCTGCTGGAAGCCGATGCGTTGCTTCTGGGTAGCCGCTGAAGGATCTGGGCAAAGCTGTCCATCATCGCGTTCCGTTGTCGCTCGAGGGCTTCTTCGAGCAAGATTTTGATGGGATCTCCTGCCCCCTCGTCTTTCTTCTCGTCCGCCATGGGAGGCCGTCGGGATTTGCGAGGCTGGTCTTGCAAAGGTTCAACCAGTTCAAGCCCTAACTCCTTATATCCCGACCTTGTTGGGGACATGCAAAGAAAAACAGAGAAAAAGCAGACCGCTCTGATACCACTGATCCGGATTTAAACAGGAACGCAACAAATTACAGAGATAACCATATACACAAAGATGCAGCGGAAATAATACTTCATTTCATTAATGGAAAATACTGAAATATGCTTACAACCAGAAATGGAAATAAACCAGCTAGGGCGATGGTAGCTTATCTCTGAGAAGAGATGTGATGGCTACATGCCTCTGAACTGTGTTACAATGAGGCTCGAAGGCCTATTTATTGTTGAGAAACAATGGAAAACCCTTAACATTCCAAAACCTAACCCTAGGAGATGAAACGCCAAATTGTGGGCCCCGTTTGGGGGTAAATTGGTACATCAACTTCCCGGGGTCGTAACTTTGGCATATGATCTCCGTTTGACGCGTACAATAGCTCATTAGAAAGATCTATCCGAGCACTATCATTGTTGGAACGGGCAACATTGGTCCATCCATGGACCCATGTTGCCCCTGGATTCCCCAAAAAACGTCGTTTAGGGCCTCAAAACGGCTCCGGAAGTTCAGGACCCGAAAAACTGCTAAAAATAGTAAGTTGTGCTACAATTAAGGAAACTGAAAATGCTGAGAAAGACAATGGTGGGGGTCCAGGTGGACTTGGCAGGTGGCCACCAATATCCACCTGGATCATTCCTCCCCCCTTAGGAAGCAATGGTCCCCATTGCGTTGAGCTCCTCCATGAGATGAGGAAACTTCTGCTGAACTTGTTCCCTGGTGAGCCACTTGCCCTGCTGAAGGAGTTGGCCTGCTTTGACAACTCGATACAGTTGGATATTCTGTTGGCGAGTGTTCTTGATCTGTGTGTCCATGATCCGATCAGTTGCAGCTTGTTCCATGCAATCTGGATTTAATTCTGTGGGTTTGAGCTGTTCTGCAATGTCGGATGTGTCTAGCAATGGTGGAAAGTATGGCCGAAGGCGGTCCACATTGAACACTGGGTGCAGGCCAAGGAATGGGGGAATGCTGAGCTCAAATGCATTGTCTCCCATAGCCTTAGTAATGGTGTAAGGACCATATCGGAGTGGTCTCAATTTCCGATAGGCTCCAGTAAGGCGTTCCTTTTGCAAATGCAACCAGACTTTGTCGCCCACCTGAAACTTGTGTGGCACCCGGTGTTGATCATGTCGCTGCTTGTACTTGGCATTTGATTTCTCAAGAATGTCATGGACCTGCTGGCGAATATGTTGGATGCGCTCAATGAAGCTGGTGGCCTTATCTGTTTCGGACTGGACATGAGCTGAATTCATGTGAGTAGCTGCAAGGGGCATGGCCACATCAATGGGGCATAGTGGCTGGAATCCCAAACCCACCTGAAAAGGGCTATGGCCAGTGGAGCTGTGAAGAGCTCGGTTGTAGCTGTGCTGAACATAGGGGAGGCTCTCGTCCCATGTGCGTGGATGCTTTGAGTTATACATGCGCAGAATGTGCACAATCATCCTGTTGACAACCTCTGTCTGGCCATCAGTTTGAGGATGGAAGGCTGTGGACTTCGTGAGTTTGGTGTCCAGCATTGACCAGAGACTGGACCAAAATGTGCTGAGAAACCGACTGTCCCGATCTGAGATGATAGACTGTGGGATCCCAAAGTGCACCCACACTCGTTCAAAGAAGAGTTTAGCAGTGGCTTCTGCTGTGATATTCTTCTTGCAGGCCATCATAATGGCCATCTTCGAGAACTTGTCGACGACCACAAAAACACAGTCATTTCCATGCTTAGTGGAAGGAAGGCCTGACATGTAATCCATGGAGATGGATTCCCAAGGTCGACTAGGGGTAGGCAACGGGGTATAGAGGCCGTGCTTCTTAATGGTCGGTTTGGCAATGGCACAGGCAGTACATGATCGGATGTACTTCCCAACATCCTGTCGAAGATTCGGCCAATAGAAATAATTTTGCAGTACTGCCACTGTTTTCTCGACCCCGAAATGCCCAGCAGCCCGACTGTAGTGTGCTTCCCAAATCATCTTGGCACGCTCGCTTGAAGGAACACAAAGGTGACCGAGGTGGCATAATAGGGCATCCTGGAGGTGAAAATCTGCAACATGCCGACCCTCCAAGAGTGTCTGGTATGTGTGGCCGAATTCTGGGTCGCTTTTGTAGAGAAGTGGCCAATCAGAAGTCTCGTGCCCACAAGAGTTGAGCACGGTGGTTAGCGCCATGATCGGTGGTCGACTGAGGCAATCTGCAACATTATTGGTGCTGCCCTTTTTATACTTGATATTCAAGTGAAACTGTTGCAGGTATGTAGACCACTTCTGATGGCGATCATTCTGCAATTTCCCTTGGGTCTGTATGAACTGCAGAGGTCGGTGGTCTGTGTGGATGACCGTTTCCTTCCCCAAAATGTAATGCTTCCATTGTCGGCAGGCCTGTACAATGGAATACATCTCTTTATCATAAGTGGGGTACTTCCGAACTGTGTCTGAAAGTGTTTCACTGTGATATGCCACTGGATGTCCATGTTGAGTAAGGACTGCCCCAATAGCATAGTCAGAGGCATCTGTCTCGACCTCAAATGGTTGTTGTAAATCTGGTAACGCGAGCACTGGTGCCGTGCAGAGGCGATCCTTCAATCCCTGAATGCCTTCTGTTGAGATTCAGACCAAAAGAATTTTTCTTTCGCCCCGCCCTTGGTGACTTGACTCAAGGGCCAAGAAATATGAGAAAACCCCAACACAAACCTGCGGTAGAAGTTGGCAAGACCTAGAAAGCTGCGGAGCTCTGTTAGAGTGGTTGGAGAGGGCCAATCCCGAATGACTTGGATCTTGGCTGGATCGACATGCACCCCCTGTTCATCAATGATGTATCCCAGATACTGAACCTGGGTCATGCCAAAAGTGCATTTCTCCAAATTGGCACATAGCTTGTGTTGCCGCAGTGTTTGGAGAACCTGTCGGATGTGGTGGAGGTGCTCTTCCCAACTCTGGCTGAAGATCAGAATGTCATCCAAGTATACTACTACAAAGGAGTTGGTGAATGGCCGCAAGATGTCATCCATTAGCCTCATAAAGGTTGCAGGAGCATTCGTCAATCCGAAAGGCATGACCAACCATTCGAAGAGGCCCTCCTTGGATTTGAAGGCAGTCTTCCACACATCGGAGGGTTCGATTGGTACCTGGTGATATCCTGACTTCAGATCGATCTTGCTGAAATATTTCGCCCCCTTTAGTTGGTCTAGGAGGTCATCAATCCGCGGGATCGGGTACCTATTACGGACAGTGATCTTGTTCAGCGCCCGATAGTCAATACAGAGTCTCCACGTCCCATCCTTCTTCTGTACCAACACGATCGGGCTCCCACAGGGCGATGAACTCGGACGGATGTGACCTTTCTGCAGGAGCTCCTGAATCTGCCTCTTGATTTCATCGTTCTCCAGAACGGAGCGCCGATAAATTGGTCCATTGGGTAGCGGCGCACCTGGGGTCAGATCGATGGAGTGCTTGACTTGACAGTGCAGAGGAACCCCTGCCGGGGAGGTGAAGATGTCCTCGTACTCCTCCACAACCTTGTCCATCTGTAGTTGTCGTGCAGAGGGACCCCGTTTGGAGGCCGCGGCCACTGTCTTCTTCTTTCCTTGAGGGCGTATCATCAGGAAAACAAATTTCCTGGTTTTGGAAATGATCTTACTGCATTGTTTTGCAGTAATCAAAGAGAGGGCGGCAGGTGGTGCTACCTCTGGTATCCTGAACAACTTATTTCCCAATGTAATAATAACAGCACGGGGCCTTGATTCATACACAGCATGTCGCTTCCACAAGTATGGTTGTCCTAGTAATACATCACAAACTTCAAGGGGAGCAATGTCACACAATACCTCATCCGTGAAGGGCTTGATGTTGTATGGAAGGCGACACTGCTGGCTCACGCGAAGATCTCGTCCTTGGTGAAGCCACCCAATGGTGTATGGTTGTGGATGTGCTGTGGTCGGTAAGCCCAACCGCTTCACGACCTCTGCCGAAATGAGGTTCTTTTGACTCCCGCTATCAACAATGAACTGTATCGGGGAGCCCTTTACCCACATCTGAGAGTGGAAGAGACGCTCCTCCTCCTCTGGATCTTCGGGTTCATTTTTCTGGATCTTTGCGGTAGCAACAGTGGCGCTGGGATCCGCATCAATGATCTGCTTCCCTTTTTCATACCCCTTATCGGTTTCTGACTCAGAGTCGGAACATGCATCTGATTCTGAAACCTTTAGCTCAGCCACCAGTGACTGCTTGGCCCGACACTCACTTGTGTTGTGAGTGGAGCTCTTATGGAACTCACACCATTTTCCAGTGTCCTTTTTCGGCTTCGCGGCGCTGTTCTTTGCTTGCGGCTTCGGCTGGTTGTCTTGGGCTGTCCCGCCTTGGCTTTGTCCTTTGTTCTGTGGTTTAGGGGCACCTTTCCCCTGCTTTGGATTCGCAGATCCAAAGTCTCGCTTCTTTTGTTTAAACTTCTGCTCGACCTTGACGGCATATCGGTATGCTGCGCCGAGCGAGGGGATGTTTAGGAATTGTATTTCTTCCTGGATGTACTTGTGCAGGCAGCCACGGTATTTGAGTATCAAATGTTGCTCTGAATCCTTGATACCCAACTTTGTGCGAAGGGTATGGAAAATATTGGTGAACTCCGGCACGTCTTGGTCCCTTCCCTGCCGCAACGTGGTCCACTTTATGTATTCATCCTCATAGCTTCCGACAGGGTAGTACTGCTCCTTGATGGCATCCCGGAACGAATCCCAGGTGGGTGCGGCTGAAAATAGTGAGCCAGTACTTTCATCCTTCTGCTCGCAGTAGGTTTCCCACCAGTCCTTGACGTGGGGGGCTGCTTTGAGAAGAGCAAAAACAATCTTTTCCCAACTCGAAAATTCATGAACAGAAAAATAACCCTCTAGCAGATTTAACCATTTATCTACGGCATCTGCGTCTATCTGACCCTCGAATATGGGGATTTCAAAATTAACTTGTACCTTAAAGGGTGTGGCGTTTCCAGAGTAGCTGCTGGAAGCCGATGCGTTGCTTCTGGGTAGCCGCTGAAGGATCTGGGCAAAGCTGTCCATCATCGCGTTCCGTTGTCGCTCGAGGGCTTCTTCGAGCAAGATTTTGATGGGATCTCCTGCCCCCTCGTCTTTCTTCTCGTCCGCCATGGGAGGCCGTCGGGATTTGCGAGGCTGGTCTTGCAAAGGTTCAACCAGTTCAAGCCCTAACTCCTTATATCCCGACCTTGTTGGGGACATGCAAAGAAAAACAGAGAAAAAGCAGACCGCTCTGATACCACTGATCCAGATTTAAACAGGAACGCAACAAATTACAGAGATAACCATATACACAAAGATGCATCGGAAATAATACTTCATTTCATTAATGGAAAATACTGCAATATGCTTACAACCAGAAATGGAAATAAACCAGCTAGGGCGATGGTAGCTTATCTCTGAGAAGAGATGTGGTGGCTACATGCCTCTGAACTGTGTTACAATGAGGCTCGAAGGCCTATTTATTGTTGGGAAACAATGGAAAACCCTTAACATTCCAAAACCTAACCCTAGGAGATGACACACCAAACTGTGGGCCCTGTTTGGGGGTAAATTGGTACACCAACTTCCCGGGGTCGTAACTTTGGCATATGATCTTCGTTTGACGCGTACAATAGCTCATTAGAAAGATCTATCCGAGCACTATCATTGCTGGAACGGGCAACATCGGTCCATTCCATGGACCCATGTTGCCCCTGGATTCCCCAAAAAAACGTCGTTTAGGGCCTCAAAACGGCTCTGGAAGTTCAGGACCCGAAAAACTGCTAAAAATAGTAAGTTGTGCTACAATTAAGGAAACTGAAAATGCTGAGAAAGACAATGGTGGGGGTCCAGGTGGACTTGGCAGGTGGCCACCAATATCCACCTGGATCAGCTAGACACAGGGGCCAGCCACAATTTAATGCCTAAAGCTGTCATGGAAGAGTTAGGCCTTGATATCACCAGATCCTATCATGATTTATTCTCTTTTGATTCAAGGAAAGTGAAATGCCTAGGATTAATCAAAGACCTGGCCATTACCTTAACTTAGCTTCCCATGAAGAGTATGATGATGGATATTGTGGTAGCAGATGTGCGTCCCAAGTTTGGCATGCTGCTGTCGAGAGGATGGATTAAAAGGCTAGGTGGAACATTACAGAATGATCTATCTTATGCCACTATCCCAGTTTTTGGAGGAGAAAGCAGGAGATTGTACAAAGAAGCACAGTTGGCATACATAATAAGTGATGAGAAGAATCCTACTAATCATCCCATATATGTTGCGGACACTGATTTTGGAGCATGTATTCCTCAAATAGAAGAATCTCAAAAGGCCTCAATGCAGATCAGGAAACCAGTGAATCAGGTCGAAGAAGAGCAAGGAGGTCAGGTTTGGGAGATGTTCTTTGATGGAGCATGTTCCAGAGAGACTGCAGGAGCAGGGGTGGCGTTGATATCTCCAGAACAAAAAAGCATGCATCTGTCTTTTAAGCTGGCTTTTCAAGTTACAAACAATATAGCAGAGTATGAGGCTCTGTTATTGGGCCTTAACGCAGCAAAAGACAGAGGAATAAAAAACATAAAGGTGTTTGGAGATGCTAATTTGGTCATTCAGCAAGTAAATAAAACATTTCAGGCAAAGCACCCAAGGCTAAAAGCATACAGAGATGAGGTATGGAGACTCAAAGATTCTTTTGAAAATTTCTGTATTTCATATATCCATAGAGCCAAAAATCAGCTTGCTAATTCCCTTGCTATGTCTACTAGTCTATTTATCCCTCCCATGTCTCCCATACTGATTTATGAAGTCCAAATTAAATACAGACCATCCTTGCCTGACAATGTCCACCATTGGAAAGTCTTTGAAGATGATGATGAATTAAATAGGTTTCTGCAAGTCATTGATGAGTTTTCCGAAATGCAAATTGACCAAGATAATGAAGCCTTGTTAGAAGCCCCCCAATCCCAGCTTAGAAATAAAATTGGTAAAAATAGCATTGTCCAGCTTCCCAGTAATCATATTCCTAAGGGTTTAATTCCTCTAGAAAGACTATTTGACCAAAATGATGTGCCTTACAAGGCTGCCCAGAAATAAGATCAATCTGCAGTTTGTAAGCATGATATAGGGAGTCCAGGTCAGCCTAGCAACATAAATTTGTCCACTCATTTGTCTGCTGACCAAAGTTCTGAATAATGCAAATTAATGAAGCAATTTGCTGATGTGTTTTCCTGGGAGTATAGTAATCTAAAAACGTATGATAAGAAGATAATCCAACATAAAATCCCTCTGGAGAAAGACACCATTCCTTTCAAACAGAAGCTGAGACCAATAAATCCTATGCTTCTTCCTCTAATTGAAAAAGAAATTAAAAAATTGCTGGCTGCCAAGATTATAGTTCCTCTTAGATATTCCAAATGGGTAGCCAATTTGGTAGTGGTGAGGAAGAAAAGTGGAGAAATCAGACTGTGTGTTGATTTCCAAAACTTGAACAAGTGCTCAAAGAAAGACAACTATCCTTTACCCAAGATGGAGCATTTGCTATAGAAGGTCTCAAGAGCCAAAGCGATGTCTTTCCTGGACGGATTTTCAGGGTTTAATCAGATTGCTGTGCATCCAGATGACCAAGAGAAGACCCCATTCACCACTCCTTGGGGCACTTTTATGTATGCCAAGATGCCTTTTGGATTGATGAATGTTGGAGCAAAATTTTAGAGAGCTATGGATATAGCATTTGTGGGATAGAAGGATTAAATTTGTTCTTATCTACCTTGATGACATAACAATATACTCCAACAGCCATCAAGATCATTTGCAGCATTTGAAAAAAGTGTTTCTGAAGTGCAGAAGATTTGGGATTTCAGTCAATCCTAAAAAATCACAATTTGCTTTAGAAGAAGGAAAGCTGTTAGGACATGTTGTTTCTACTGCAGGTGTCCAAATTGACCCAGAAAGAGTAAAAGCAATATATGCCTTGTCTATCCCAAGATCAAAGAAAGATATTCAGTCCTTTCTGGGCAAGATTAATTCTGTGAGAAGGTTTATACCAAATTTTGCAGAGCTGATGAAACATATTACCTCCATGTTGAAGGAGTCAGAGGTCAGCTGGACTGATGCAGCAAGAGGATATTTTGAGTCCATTAAAAAAGCTATTATGGAGGCTCCCACTTTAATAAGTCTGGACTACAGCAAAGAGTTCCATGTATTCTCATTTTCCTCTGAAGACACCATTGCAGCGGTTTTACTACAGGAAGATGAAGAAGGTTCAGAACATCCAGTAGCATTTTTCAGCAAGAACTTGAGGGATGCTGAACTGAGGTATGATATTATTGAAAAACAAACATATGCTCTTATCAAATCCTTGAAATCTTTCAGAGTTTACATTTTGAATTCCCAGATAATTGCATATGTACCCTCTGCTGCAATAAAAGATGTATTGACACAACCTGATGCTGACGGAAGAAGGGCTAAATGGATTGCAAAATTGATTGAATTTAATATAGAACTGAAGCCCACTAAGTTGGTTAGAGGTTAGGGTCTTTCTAAGTTATTGGTTGAAGAAAATTGCAGATCATTAGATATTGATTTCCTGTGCACAATTGCAGAAAGTGGTCAGACAGATGAAGAAGAGGGGGCAGCTGAACCAAAGAGACAGCAGTCAGTGGCAGAGAATCTAGCTTCTTGTGATTGGTATTCTGCAATAGTTAATTTCTTGTTGAAGCTAGAAATCCCTTCAGGATTTAATCAAAGTCAAGCCAGAACTATTAAGCTTAGGGCAGCTAAATATTGCATTAATGAAAATTTGCTCTACTGGAGGGATCCATCTGGAGTGCTTTTGAGGTGTCTGGACAGAGAATAGTCAATAGAAGTCATGCAATAGTTTCAATCCAGCATGTGTGGAGGACACCATTATTGGAAGACCACTGCCCATAAAATTCTCAGAGCTGGGTACTATTGGCCCTCCTTATTTTCTGATGTGTTTTCATTTATTAAATCTTGTGACAGGTGCCAAATATTTGAAGGAAAGTAGCAGTTGAAGTCCCTGCCCTTAAAACCAATGCATGCAAAAGGACCTTTTCAGTAGTGGGGCTTGGATTTCATTGGTGAAATCAATCCACATTCCAGTGGTCAGCACAGATGGATATTAGTAGCCACTGATTATTTTACTAAGTGGATTGAAGCAGTCCCTACCGGAAAGGATGATCATAATGTGGTTATGAAATTTTTGACAGAGAATATCTTTACCAGATTTGGTTTTCCACATAAATTAATCACAGATAATGTAGCAGCCTTTAGGGCAAAAGAATTGGTGGATATGTGCAATTCAATGGGCATTAAACTTGTTCATTCCACCTCATATTATCCTCAAGGAAATGGTCTAGCAGAGTCCTCTAACAAAATCCTGATAAGGATAATTAAGAAGCTGCTGGAGGACAATAAAAAGAATTGGGATTCTAAGCTCAAGTATGCACTGTGGGCTGACAGAGTGACCATTAAAAGATCCATAGGGAATTCTCCTTTCAAGCTAGTATATGGCACTGATGTTGTATTCCCAATTGAGTTAACTCTCCCTGTGGCAAAATTCCTCCAAGAAGAGTGGAATGAGGAAGAGTAAATGGAAAAGAGGATCATTGATTTAGCAGAGGTACATCAGATTAGAGAACAGATGGTTAAAATGGATGCAGCACATCAGAAGAAGATCAAGCAGGCTTTTGACAAAGGGACAAAATCAGATAATTTTTAGGTTGGAGACTTGGTTTTGAAATGGGATGTATTGAAAGAAAAGAAAGGCAACCATGGGAAATTTGATGCTTTCTGGACAGGGCCTTTCATCATTTCTCAGATTCAAGGGAACAACACCTTCATACTGAAAAGTATGGGAGGAGAGGCAGTTTTTGATGGCCCAGTTAATGGGTGTTTTCTAAAAAATTATGTTGTTTAAGGTCCTTGGCCTTAAAAGTTGTAAATATTTTGTTTTTATTAGTTTTGTGTAGGCAAAGTAGACTCCATGCCCAATGGAACACTAGGAATTTTGGCTAATTTGTTTTCAACTAGAAAGGCATTGATCTGCAGGTTCTTGAGACCTCACAGGGAGGATCTCATCCCCAGAAGGAGCCAGTGTTAGCTCTGCTACATTTTGTGACATTTGATGGATTGAAAGCAGGTGTGGCAGTGTTTTTTTGTGCTTGAATAAATCTCACAGCAGTTGGCTTCCTTTTCTCCTTCATTCTCCTTATAACTCCATAGCCCCCAGTATCCCTGTTTTACACCAAATTTTGGTATTAAGCCGTGTTTCCTTAGCTCCTGGGTGCTGGTTTAAATGTTATAAAACCCTGATAACGTGACCGCATACCATAACCTGCCCTTTCCCATCACATCCACGCAAGCTCTTGTAGTCGCATTCGCACTATCCGATCAAAACCCGTCGCGATTGGATGGCATACGCAGCTCCCACTCCCCTAACTTGCACGCGCGATAGCTAGCGGGGTAAGTGGTTTCCCGCGAGTCACATTCGCCACGCATTGCAATTTTATTGCATTGTGCCCCCGCATACGGAAACCGCCGTAGCTCCAAAGGAGGTGCGGGGAATACCGCCCGCCAATGAAACCACTGTTCACCCACTCGTTAACGTTCGCACACCTCTACCACCCGATAGTCGTCGGAATTGCCCGATCGCGATCCGACAGCCCACGTTTCTCCATTTGCATTTCCTCCCGATAGCCCCTGTAATCCGATCATTGCCATCCATATGCCAGATATAATGGCTTACAATCAGTTGCGCCTCCGTTTCCTCCCGACGCTGCCTGCTAAGAGATCTCAGCCTTCTGTCTGTTCCATCCAATGGCTAATATTTATTCCCTACCCTCCATTCATTCCCATGCAGTCATCGTGTTTTTGGCCTATCCCGTGCATCCGAAGGAAGAAGGCGATCACCTAGCGCCTTGCGCAGTTAATCTTCAACTACCTCATTCAGGAGACAACACGGCCAAGGAAGGAAAGTACAGCCTTGAGCAGTTAAACACCTTTAGTAGTTATGGAGATTTATTCATACAACACTCCACCTGCTCGAGGAGTACACCTAAGTACCAGAGAATGTCAAATTTTGTTCATTGAAGCATCAATTTGTTTCAGAGATCCATATCAGATAGTTAATGTGGTAGGTGGTCCATGATGACCCCTCCACGCATAGGATAGCAGATATTTTTGTAATCAACCTCCATATATACCCAGAAACAAGATGTAATGAGGGTTGATGGATATTGTTTTGATGTAAAGTTCAACTTCTGGAGACTGTAACTACTGTGATACCTGCAGCGTCTGGTCTTCATTTTCAGCTAATGCAAGCTTCTTTTGCTGTTAATTGCTCACTTTCCACTTCTTCTTTGTTCCAGGTTGTGCCTGTTATGCATTTTTCATGTGCTCTTGATGTTTAGCATTAGAGGGGCTGTCATCCCACCTCTGTGTTAGAATATAGTATGTATTATTGAAGGTGTATGCAGGTTTCTGTTTTCTTGGTGCCAGAGAGCTATCATCCTGTCTGTGCATTAGGAAATAGATTTATAGACCTTTCTACTGGTTGCAGCCAGCCATCACATGGTCTTGTGCATTTGCTGCTGTGGTCAGTATTCTCCATGTTCACCTATTCCTTAAACTGTGAGTAATTGGTGGTCTAAAGCCTTGTAGTCTGGGGGTGTTCACTCATGTCTAGGGTTACGCATAGTAGAAGTGGTTATCTGGCTTGAATATGCATCATTCCTTTCATTCATACACCTGTTTCCAACATTTTTGTTGAGTTTGTAATGTTCTTGAGCATCTTTGATATACAACCTAGGAGAGTTTCTTGGGGTGATAACATGTCCCATAGGACCTTCTTCATTTTCATTGGATTTTGGGTTGAGATGTGCTCCCCTATGGATAGAGGGTGGTAACTTGGACTCCCCTCCAATGTTAAATTCTTCTTCTTTTAGATTCCTAAGTGTTCAATATATGACTAGAGATACAAAGACAAGCAAAGATAAGTAGGGATGAGCAGATATGAACAAGGATGAGAAGAGATGAGTAGAGATGAACATATATGACATTTGATGGTGATGAGATAGTTGGTGATAAGACATATGTTGCAGTCGATAATTTCTCCCTAGCTAAGAGGGAGTATTAATTTGGTAGCTGAGGGACAAATTCCCTCCATTGGAAAACATTCCTCATCAAGAAAGACCCCTCTTAGCCCTTGGAAGAATTTATTTTGGTTAAGGAAAATTGTATTTTTAACTTGGAATCCCACATGTGCACAAAAGGACAGGTTAACCCTAAGAAGAATCTAGACACCCTTGGATGCCTATAAATACAAGTCAAGTGACCCTCATTTGTAGATAATCAATCGTTCTTATTTATTTAATTTGGCTCACATAGGTCTAAGGTAGTTCACGGAGATTGGTTAATACAAGTCCAAAATTGTAGGCTCTAAAGTTTGCACGTGTGATGGATACCTATAAATACAAGTTAAGTGACCATCATTTGTAGATAATCGATCATTATTCTTTCTTTGTTTTGGCTCACAAAGGTATGAGGTAGTTCGTTGAGATTGGTTCGTATAGGTCCAAAATTGTAGGGTCTGAAGCTCGCATGTGTGATTAGGGTTTTTGGTTCCTAGCTGCAAGCATGCCACAAGATATTTTCAGTCCCAACCATAGGCACACATACTCATGCATGTTGTTGGAGAGTTTCAACTTCACACACATACACTCTCTCCATGCGATTGGAAACTAAGGTTTTGATTTTTACAGTTGACCGCAAAGTTCGATAATTAACCGTAGAGTTCAACAATTGATAGCAAAGTTCGACAGTCAATCACAAAGTTTGACATTTAATCATAGACTTATGAATTAAGATTTTGATTATAAACATTATTGGGATCCTATATTGGATGTTGTTTAGTTGATTTTGCTAGATAGTTTTGTCGGTGAAGATATGGATCATTGTACTCTCTCTTTGTTTAACATTTTATGAAAATTTGATCCAGAGAAGAATTTGAAAGGGTTTTCGCCATAGTGGGTTTTTCCCTTGTCTCCGACCAATCATGGTGTCTCTATGTGTGAATTATTTTCTTATGTTGTTCCTTTATGTTATTCTGCATTGACGATGATAATTTTATTTCCTATACAATTGCATATGATGTTAAATAATGTTGTAAAACTAAATATTGTTATGATGTTGTGGGTTGAATTCTATATGTAAATGATCAAATGCAATTATATTAAGCAAAATAATATATATCCCTAAGAAAATTTAACACTTTTTGCTACTAACCAAGCTTCATATTAAATATAATAGAAGCTAACTTTGCAATGGGAAAAAAATTACTACCAAAGTCAATTGCATGGACTTGGGAATAAAATTTTGCTAAGATTTGTATTTCTCCACATTGCCTTTTGAATTCAAGTTCTTCTTAAACACACATTTCCTGCCAATGGGTTTTGTTCTAAGTAGCAACTCCACTAAATCCCAAGGCTAATTCTTTTCCAAGACCTCCTTTTCTTCAACCATGGCCTTTTTCTATAGTTTTTCATCCTCTATATCCACTGCCTCCCTAACTGTGTTAGGGTCATCTTCAGTAATACAAAAAAAATTAATAGAAATTAGTTGGAGTACACCTTTTTGGCTACCTTTATTCACGAACAAATCTCCTGAAAACTAGAGTACGTGGTTCTTTTTCTTCCAATTCTAGTTCTCATGTAGAGTCTGAATCATCATCCTTTAGTTCAAACCCTATTATCTGTTGTTATTTCTCGCTTGGTAGGACTTCTTGTGTTAAACACACACAAAATGATAAGAAGATTAGGATAAGTTATGTAATACTTATTATTCTAAAGAATGTACATATAAATACATATTTTCTAACCCTTGGTTTGATATTCCAAGAGGTCTCTTGGACTTCCATGACATTTCACACCCATCCACACCAACCCTAACAGATTAGGTGTCCAAAATTCTCCCCCTTAATTCGAAGGGATGTATATAAGTCCAAGAAAAGAGCTGAAATAGAAAAATGCATCATCGCTAATGACTGGATGTGCTCCCTAACATAATAGGTTTTAAGGAAGACAACAAACCAAAAGATCTAGGAGAACTTGAGGTCTCTACCAGTCGTGGTTTAAGGGTGACCAACAACTTCGGAACTAAAGCTTGAAGTAGTTCTTGGAACAATTCCAAATCTAGCTAGAAGTTGAAGTCCGCTGCTAGTGGAATTGATCCCTAATGTTGTTTTAAAGTTTACATAAACTAATGTAGTGGAAACCAATTTTTTCTCTTAATGGTGGTTTAAGGTATTCCATCAACCAAAAACATGCTCACGGAGCATGACTCTATCTTTGCCTGCAACTCTAAATTCGGATATCGCTGACTCTAGATCTAATTCAGGCTGTGGCTCAAACTTGATTGATTTGGCTTTGAATTTGGTATCTGGCCATCAATTCCACCTTGTCATATACAAGGTGAGAAGATGAAAAAATCTCAACTGCAAGACAAGTCAATACTTGAGAATGAAATCTTAAGTATGACTGAAATATCATCTTGGTTGTTGAACCCCATTACTAAGAAGTAATCCATCCAAGGTGAATCTTCATTCTTGCAGGAGTTTTGTGTCTAGAGCATATTTTTGAATGATGAGTGCGTTTTCCACATTGCTCATAAGGGTGAAGATAAAAACACTGATCTTTCATATGGCCAACTTGATTACAATGTTGGCATGTGACACTTTGATGAGGTTGTGGAAGAGTAGTAGGATGTGGAATAGGTGAAGATGAACCATCTTGAGGAAACCAAACATTCTGAAAATTTATGGGTTTGGAGTAGTCCGGAGTGTGAAAGGAAACATCCTTGTCATATCCAATACCAGTTCTATTCTTATTGCAGATAAGATCTCCCAAGGTCTGATGATGGGATTGAGAAGTTCCACTTGAACCTCTGCATATTTATGCAAATCTACTCCTGAAATGGCCTCATTATTCTGACAAATTCTTGGCTACTGATGGGAGTCAACTTCAGACTAAAAAAGGGACTTGTTTTGAACAAGAACCATGTTAGAATGACAACTTTTCTATTGTATCTCATCTTGTTGTCACTAAGATTCAAGTTGCAATAAATCAATCTTGTCTTATGGATTTTGCAAATACGTTCAAATGTTGGATAGAGTGGCCTTGTCAACTAAAATAGTATCATGAACAATGGAGTGTATTAAATTATTTAGCAACTCTTATAACTCAGTAATTCTAGCCATTTTTCAAAAAATAAAATTGCTGGCTTAGGGGGTCCTGACCTAGGTTCAGAGTTAGTTGTGCCAACTAACAAATCCCTACACTACTGGCCCTTTCGGCAACAACCCGCTTAGCGCAAGCTGTAGTCTTACTCGAAGCAGTATGGGGGGATGTAAGAACCAAGTTTCTACATCCAGAGATGAGTGTGATGTCTTTTAATTCCCTAGATCTGCATTTGCATAGATCGATAAGACCTTAGGGCTTGATATCACAACTCTATTAAACAGTCTTTAGACCTTCATGAAGGTCTACGATAAGCCTTTGCGGACCCTTAACAATCAATTTATCCACTTATGCACATTAGAGAACAACCCTTAATTAGTGTTCTCACAGATCTGCTTAAGTTATTTAGTAAACATAACAGAATTCATCATAGTCTTCATGACAATACTTAACATGCATTGCGTACATCTACTAAGACTTATTCAAGAGAATCGTGCATCATTAGATCAATATTTCATAAACAAATTATTCATCCACAACATATATTGTAAACAAAAGTAAACATATATAAACAATTATACACAAGATTTCTTCGGTAACTTTCTTTATTTATCTTCAATTCAGCTTTACAGACTCAAAACTACCCTGCGCACTTAGCTGCAGGGGTCTGCGCACTTAGCTACGGACTCTACCTAGGCCTCTATGCACTCAGCTGCAGAGCCTTTCTCTCCTATCTGACCCACTTCTCTGCACTAATACTTCTCTTCTATTAACCCATTACCTCCAACATGTCTTCTTACATGCCTTAGACTCTCTAAGACACACCTATTTATAGCCTTTTACATACAATCCCATGGTCCGCTGATCATGGGTAATTTTCAAAGCTGACTCAAACTTTACATAAACAAGGGGTTAAAACCCCTTTAAATCCTAATCATCTACGTGCTCTGCATCCACAAATCATGGAGAATTTACATTACTTACAAAAAATACATCAACACTTGGGTTATTTTAACCCCAAAACTGAACCCGGGGACCCCATCCCAACAGGCCCCAACATAAAGATCATGAATTTCCCTCAAGTCACTCGGCTGGCACTATGATCTTGTTGTGAAGATCCACCAGCTCCACCTGAATTACTGCAACCTCGACAACACTCTGCGTAGCTGACTGTGTGACCTCCTCGACTAATGTTTCTATAGTTGGTCCTTCTACGGCCAGCCTCATTGTCTGTTGTGTCTGCTGCAAGCCCTTTAGCTTATCCTAAATAGTGGTTGTGACCTGATAAGCCTCCTCTAATCAAGGCTGTAGTCTAGCCTTAAGCAAGGTCTCCTTCCTCTGTGCTGCCTCTACCTGCACGATGAGCTGCTTCCCCTCCTGTAATTTTGCTAGGCATTGTGTTGGTGCACTGGAGCACGCGGTTGCCTTGACCTCATTGCATTGTTGTTGCAACTCCCTTATTTCTATATTCAGCATCTATAGGTTTGGATCCTCGTGGCCTGCAACTTTAACTATAGCTCCGTGATCTTCATATTGAGTTCAAATTGAACTCGGCCAACCTCTGCCTTGGCTTCATGCACACCAGCAGCTAATTTTTTGATCTTCACTTCTGGTTGTGCATCCTCAGGGATGTGAAACTCAAGCATTGTCCTACATGCTTCTGCAACTGTGGACTCTAGTCGGGAACTCTGTGCCTGCAACGCCTCCTTTTCTTTTAAGTCCCGAATCTTCTCAACGAACATTTACTCGTTGTTCACTCTGTATTCATTAATAAGGTTGAGAGCGCACTGCTCCCGTGCTCTCAATTCCTATATCACCCCTGCATGTAGCGCGTGAAGAATCTCATTGGGGAGCGTTGCTATGTTCGGCCTGATGTTATTAAGTGTGCTCAGGATGATGCGATCATCAGCTGACTCCGTGCGAAGGGTCCCCTCTAGTAATGCAATAGTTCTAAGGTCTAGGGTCCTTACAAATTCGGATGCTTGGCTCATCCCGGGTGCGAGGCTTGCTTATTCTACACTCGCTTGACTGGTTCCCACCTATATTTTGTTTGCCTGGATTTGCAGTTCGCACAAATCCTTTTCGATGCTCCCCAACGTTTGCATATATTACTGCTCGAACTGCTGCAACACTTCAGTCATGGTATCCTTGATTTTATCCCTGATCTCATTGAGATCGCCCTTCGTTAAGACCATGGGATCACCTTGTGACTTTTTTGAATTCTGCTCCTTCCTTGGAACTTCCTGTTGTCCCTTGCCACGTCTCTTCAGAATAAATGGGGTGCTCTGCCACTCATCTCCTCCACTGCCTTGTTATGACAGTTCTTCCTCCTCAGCCTCTGGGGAACGTGACTTACCACTTCTTTGTGACTCACGGTGTTCCTGTTCTGCCTGCTCCTTGGCAACGCACTCTTTCTCCACACCAGCCTTCTCCGCTACTTCCTTCTTTTTCTACTTTGTGAGTGTGTGCACAACTTGCTTAGCTGCCTCTTTTATCTTTTTCACTATAGAACTTCCCCCACCCTTGCTTGTACCAACATATAAATCTGAGGAGGCGTGCCACTCTACTGGCCATGTTGCTATCACCTCCTGCACACATATCTCCGTCACCAAATATGGAAAGTCATGCCATTTCTATTGTGGATCCTTCCACGCTTGAATGTACACTCTGTGGAAATCAACCTTAAATGTTGCATAGGCTGACAGTTGTGTGTACAAGGTCAGGGACAACCTTGGATGCTGGTTAATGGCCATGCAAAAACTTGATTCCATCAGGACCCAAAATATTTTCGTCTCTGTGATCCACGCGAGGTCCTTCATAGCCCATAAGGAAGCAAACTACATTGCTTCCAGTAATCCTTCTTCAAGTGGAGGAAACTGGCTGTCCTCTCGCAGTTCCCATGGAACCAACACAATAGACAATAGTAACCAAGCGTAATGAAATGGCTTGGTTTCATCCTAGGCCTCACGGTAATTTGCAAAGAATTCCTAGCATAGGTACCTGGACAAGTTTAGCTGTACGCCTTTCACGCACTGAGCATCCAGGGATACTACGGGCACCAGAACTTCATCTGCGTGACACTTTCTCACCACTTTCCATGTTAATATTTGCATGGCGATTTGAACTGCTAGGTCTATTGTTGACATGATGGAATACCCTCGTGCCTTCTTCACGAGGTCAAATTATTTCTTCATTCTTTCTGCCAGGTCCTTTCCCCCCGTCTTTTTGCCAAACTCCTTGGCTACATTTAGTTCTTCATATGGCAGGTGCGTGACTCTGTGGATTAGCATGTCAGTGATGGGGATAAGCCCTCCTAGCCATAAACACCCGTCGTGCACCAAAGTGAGCAGCTGGTGCACACAAATTGTGTTGATAGGGGTGTGGTGATAATGGGGCACCCACAATAGATTAATTAACCCCACGTTCTCCACATTGTAGATCAATTCCATCATCTCCAATGCGGTAACACCTGACTCTGCGTAGTAGACGCTCTTCACGTACTTATTGGTTGCTAAGTGTGGAAACCTAGCATGATCTAGGAGGTCCCAATGCTCCATTTTTAGTAGTGGGATTCGCACAAGCTGCAGACCTTCAAAGGTAACCTGCTCAGGTAGCAGGGGTATGGAAATGGAAAAATTCTCTGAATCTGGGTCCTTTTTGACCTTCACCTTCCCCTTGTGAAGAGGGATATAGTCGGGTAGCTTCTTAATGGGCTCTGCTCCCTCAACATCTATGTCTTCTGTACCCTGGCCTTCTTCTGCCTCCATGTCAACTACCTTCTTGGGTTGCTTATCTTTCTTCTGTTTGGCTTGTGTTGTGGAATGCTTTCTTAGTGATTCACACACTAGTAGTGGATTTTTTTGTTTATCCTTCTTCCGTTTAGTTGTTTGGGTTTCTCTGGAAGGGGTAGGCTTCGGAGGCGACCTCGGCGCCATAGGCACAGTAGCCGGAGCTTCCATACTCACAACTTTTGGGGCAACTCCTTCAAAGGCAACATCACCACCAGTACTCATGGTCTCTACAGGGCTTGGTCCAAGCATTTTTTCAAGAATGAACTTATGATTCAACTCAGACAACTTAGCAAATGCAAGGCTCATGACTAAATCCTCCCAATACGATCGATTCATAGGCAACATACATCATATCTCAACAAAAACTCTAAGGGCACAAAGTGTTCTCTATTGGACCGGGCATAATTTATAGGTTTTTTTGAATTCAAATTCGATCGTTACCCCCAAATTCTTACAATTAATGTTGTTTTGGCGGTAAATCTTGAAATATTTGTGCCTTAAATGCCGCCAGCCCGCTCCTCTTAACCATCTTCTAGCTGTCAAGTCATGAACAATGAATCCAACAGTCACTTTTCTGCTATGCTGCATTGTACCTCCCTCCATGGCATAGCTCCCTCGATTGCATCTTTGTCATTGTCTGCGCAACCTGCCTGCTACTTAGTCCTTCAAACCTAGTAGTGTAGTTTATAGTCCCGCTCTCCCTTGCAACTGCCTGGAGCACTAAGACTATCCTGCCACCATATAATCATTACGCAAGATCCCCTGTATACAACTTCAATCGACTCCCTTTAACCATTCCTGGAAAAGGTTCTCCATTCAATTTCATGAGCTGAACTGTGCCTCCATCTGTAATTTCTTTGATAATATATGGCCCCAACTAATTCATCTAAAATTTACCTCGAAATTTAGTGAAATTACTATCATATAACAAGACCAGATCGTTTACCTGGAACATGCAAATCTTGACGTGGTGATCATGCCATTCTTTTTCACATTCCTTTTGTACATGCTGATGGAATTATGCCAAGAATCGATCCTCTTCAAGCTCTGTCGGCTACGCGAGCTGTTCCTCCAAGGCTTCACGATCTGCCATGCCTATGAGAGATGATATGCGTAGACTAGGCACAATATATTCCATTGGCATTACAACTTCTACCCCATATACCAATCTGAATGCTGTTTGTCATGTCAGCTTCTTGCAAGTAGTCCTGTAAGCCCAAAGTATTGCAACTACGCACACATCCCAGTCATTTTGCTATGCGTTGCAGATCTTCGTCAGCTCCTTCTCCAAAATCTTGTTGAAGGCTTCAACAGTTCCATTGGCTTGTGGATGATACAGTGTGCTCTTCTGATGGTAGACCTGAAATTCTTCTGTTAATGCGTTCATTGTTTCGTTCAGAAAGTGCGTACCTCGGTCGCTCATCAACACTTTCGGGCAGCCAAATCTGGTTAAGACATACTCAAACAAAAACTTTGCTACTATAGCCCCTGTAAAATCCTTAACCAGCTATGCTTCTACCCATTTGGTTAGATATTCCATCATGGTGATGATATAATGCGCACTAGTTTTCTTCCCTGGGAGCTGATTTGGCCTAACAAAGTCAATTGCCCATTTCTCAAATGGCTGTAAAGATATGTGAGGTTGTAATGACAACTCATCCCTTCGAGATGGTCTGCCAGTTCTCTGACATGTATTGCATGCCTTACAATACGCTTTGAAATCCTTGTGCAGCGTTGGCCACCATAGACCTACCTGCAAAATCTTCTGCGCAGTCACCTTTCCTGCATAATGTCCTCCCACAGTGCCTCCATGAGCTTCAACAAGAATGCTATCTCTCTCAAAATCTGGCACATATCTTTGCAATATTTCATCTGCACCCATTTTATATCGATGTCTTGCAATAACTTAAAAGTCTGTCATGCATACTACTAGTTCCTTCTTTTGCTGGCTTGTATACCCTTCTGGTGCATCCCCGTAGTCAAGAAATGAATGATATCTTCAAAATGGTTATCCGCTATGCGCACGACAAAGAGCTATGCGTCTGAAAATTTTTCCTCCAGATTATTGGGCTCCTCTCTTGTTTCGATCCACCACAGATGGTCAGGTCCTGCATTCAACCTTCCTCGCTTCACAATTACCTCAAAGTAATACTCCTGGAATAGTTGCAACCATACGCAGATCTTTCCCCCCAACATAGGCTTATTGACTAGGTATTTCAAGGAAGAATGATCTGTGTACATATTGAAATGTCCTCCTAACAGATAGTGCCTAAAATTCTGCAGCGCGTACACCATGGCCAATCCTTCGCGCTCAGTTGTTGAGTAATTCTTCTCGGCCTTCGATAATCTCTTACTCGCGAAGGCTATAAGATGGTGCATTTCTCCTTCACAGGCTTGCGTTAATACTGCACCCAATGCAATACAAGAGGCATCCACATGTGCGTGAAATTCCTTCTTCAAATCCGGGAAAACTAAGATCAACATGGTGACCATCTTGTCTTTCAAGACGTCCAAGCTACGCTGACATTCTTTGTCCCAACAAAATTTAGCGTCCTTCTTCAGCAGCTTCTCCATAGGTGTGGTAATCTGAGCATATGCTTTGATGAATTTTCTATAATATCCCATATGCCCAACATCGCATGCAGCTGCTTAACGTTCCTTGGGGCCTCCAAATTCACAATTACTGCAATCTTTGCAGGGTCCACCATTAGCCCTTGCTTGCACACCATGTGACCCAACAAGATTCCAAAAGGAACACAAAAGATGTATTTCGTCAAGTTCAAAGTAATATGATATATACCACATGTATCCAACATCAAGTATAGGCTTGCTACATGGAACTTCACTAATTCGAACACTGTCCAGTCATCAAATTACACTTCCAAGAAATTATGAATGAACTCCTTGAATGCTACGATGACTACGCGAGAAAATATCACAGGTGCATTCTTGAGTCCAAATGACATTACAATGTATAGAAAACAACCCCATTCTGTTGCGAAGGTTGTTTTGCTCAGGCACGATCCTGATCTGATGGTACCCTGAAAACCCATCAGTGAACGAGTAGGCCTCCTGCCCTCCAACATTGTCTAATATTTCATCGGTAAACGATGTAGGGAATGGATCATGGACACATGCATCGTTAAGCTTCCGTAAATCTATGAAAATCCTTATTTCACCCTTTTGTTTCTTCTCCTGAACCATCATCGGGCTTACCTAATCAAATTCCTCAATGGGTTCTGTGATGCCTGCTTCCAACATCTTATCCAGCTCTAGGCAAACCTTTTCCTTGTACTGAGGATTAAGGCAATACGACCTCTGTTTAATAGGCTTCGTGTCCGACTTCAGAGTGATTTTCATAACGCCTAAATCTCCTACTATTCTCTTCAAATCCGAAAACTTGGTAGGGAAAAGATCTTGATATTTGCGGAGTAACTCAGCAACTTTATCCATAGTAGCATCATCCCAATAATCTCCAATCTTTGCAAACTTCAATTCTGCTTCAGTCCCAATGTTTACTTGCTTTGTTTTTCAACAACGCGGTGATGTCTGGGTTATTAATTTGTGGGCCCTTGACTTCACAATGCCCTTCTACCTCTGGAGTATTAATATTTCCTCGATTTTCATCCTCTTCTTCAGTGGTCACATTATAACATTCCAGCGCATGGCCCAGTTGGGTGCTCCAATCTTGTTGGACCCATTCCATAGGTTCTTGCGGTATTATGAAGATAATTGCCTTAATCTCATGCAGAGCTCCATCAATGCTCACGATGCCATCTTCCAAATTGAAGGTCAATAAGAACCCTTCCCTCAATCTATCCCACTCCGCGGTGCCATGACAAAGCTCCATTTCTAGATACTAGTTCATGGGAATTGTATCCAAAGTATGGAAAAATAAGTGTACTACTCCGACTGCAGTTTTGTCCCCCACACTTTAGTCCATTTTTCTAGGTGATCACGTAGATCATCCTTCCCGCTATATTTCTCATTCAATCCAGTGTTAGGACATCCAAACTGTAACCTCATCATTCTTGTGTAATCCCTCCATCCATTAAAGCTATCCTTGTGCGTACCCCACCTTCATGTGGGCATAGGGCATAGTGCCAAATCTAATGCTTGGAAGCGGTGATCCTCTACGACTTCATGTTCAAATGCATCCAAAAACTTATCCACGTTAGTTAAACCATCATAATAAGGTATGTTCCTTACCTCCAATGAAACACAACACAATGATTTTGTCATCATATTACATCACAACATGGATACTTCATGCAAATGATTCTGCCAGTGTTCCAACTCTTCATCTAAATCAGATGTGCAGGAACTCTCCCGGTCCCATGCAATCCATCCATCTGTAGTTGGATTGACCTAGTCCTGATATCGCACTATTATTTTATAGATTTGATCCAGTCCATCTTCACTTTCTTCATAATCGCGAACTAGTTCAGTATAGCAAGCTCCTTCTGCAGGGTCCAACAGTACTACAACCCTAAGCGATTTCCTTTCAAATGACATTGTCCTCTTCTTCAAGTTGATGACCCCATTCATGTTAATGGTCCAGTCAATTCCCAGGAGCGTAGGGTATGGATTACTGTCATCAACGATCTCTATCACCTTAAAGTTAGCCATCGTACTCTCACCTTTGATATCAACAATTACTCCATATAATCATCCCATAGGGATGACCTTCTGCTAGGTTTCCATTCTGAGCTGGATCGGAGACCACTATAGCACAGGTCTCCCCATTCTTTCCCATGTTTGCTTTGGTAAAATGTTTGCAATAGACCCCATATCCAAAATGACTTGGTCCATCTCATAATCTCCTATTTGCATGGTGAGCCTCATCTCGTGCCCTGTTCTAGCCTTATGCTTGCCAAATTTTCTAACTATGCAGTGTCTATCGAGGACGTTCTCTCTGCTGGCACATTTGTTTATTAACTCCTGCTGGCCTTTCACAACCTTGCTATTGTGCAACGGTTTCATGCAGGTCTCCAAGAATGTGGTAAGGATAGAGGGATTAACCTCTATAAGTGTGCTGATTTCTTGCACTATGTTCTGGCTTCCTGAGTTGGAGGCCTCAACGAAGCTTTTCTTGGCTTCCATAAAAGTTTCCTTAGCGCGCTCGAGATCAAAACCAACTTCCTTTTCTAGGGCCTTGCGGACCCATCCATCTTCTTTAGGTTGTTTTCCTTTATCATCGCCAATCGTTATTTCGCTTCTCAGCACTATATTCACTCTTTGATCTTCCTTGTGGGGTTCAACTCTCATCATCTATAAGTTCTGCGTAGGTTGTTGAGGTTGCACCTTATTTTCCTGCATCTTAGCTATCAACACTGGGCATTCTTCTATAGTGTGGTAAAACTGGCTGCAGTATTGACATGACAGGTTTGTTTGATTCTGACACTCCCACGCATAGTGCCCTAGTATCCCGTATTTGTAATAGATAACCTAACACCGGCCTCTACCAGGTCCTTTTCCTCCTCGGCCTCCTCCTCATCCCTGATAACCTCCTCGCACTCCTCTGATGCCCTGCTCTGGAGGCCTAGTTTATGCTTGCATCTGGTATGTAGGTGTTCTTTCCATCATCATCTCATAGCTACGACAATGGTGCTCGTCATGGACCACTGATTTGCAGAAGTTACAAAACAACTGCTGTGGTGTCTGGATGAACTTTTGAAGCAAATGATAGTTATCCGTCGCATGTTGTCCAACAACCTGACAAATAACACACCATAGTGTAGCCCCCACGCTCGGTCATGTTGGAGCTTCTGAACTGAGGGGAATTTGTCCCCCTCATGTAATATAATTCACAAATACGGGACAATGGTCTTTATCGTGCCCCTGGCTCTTACACTTCAGACACCAGACTTCTGCGCACACCTCTGGTTTAGTCTCCTTGTCTTTCTTCAAGCTCTGCAATTTTAAGCGTAGTCTCTGTAACTGAGAATGAATTTGTTGTACCCCCAAGGTTGAAGCCTAAATTGGCGTCACATGTAACCTCATTGCAATTTCCAAGGTTTCTACCTGAGTTCCTATTTTCTATTGCAACAAAGAAATCCTCAGGTGGGGTAGAAGCGAAGCTATAAACCATTTGCGATGTCGTCCATATGTGAGCTACATGTTAGCTTTTCGAATCACACATTTCAACCTTTTATCTAAATCCCAAGGTGTCTCATCAAACCTCATCATGATTTCATTAAATCCTACTACTGACTGCGAGTCAGACTTAGGCTTACTAAAATATTTGTTTAAAGAAGCCTTAGTCTCTGCTAGCATTGCCAGAGGATTATCAGAACAATACTTAATATACCAAGTCAGATCGTGATCTTGCAGAGTGGTAACCAATTGTGTCTTCTTTATATTGTCATCAGTAATTTGCTGCGCTGTCCACATATCATTCACAACAAACCAAAACTGCTTTGTATCTTCACTCCCTATACACTTGAAAATCAACAACTTCATTGTGTTCGACATGTTGAATGGTGGTGGTGGTAGTGGAGGTGTGGGTGAAGGTGTATGTAGTGGAGGTGGAGGTGCAAGTAGAGTGGTCGGATGATGTGTTCGTGGAAAGAATTCCACAGTGAGGCTTGTACCACTCCCTCATCATCGCTCGAAGGAGTTCTAATCAACGGGCTATATTCAAGACCTGATCTCTATCGATCTCTAAATCATTTTCACTTTGCGTAGCTTCGAACATCAAGGCAATGGCATAACCTTTTCTCACATAAAAACATTTTAATCGAAGTATTCAAAGATCTTAAATACTTACCTTGTGGTCACTTGAAAAATCTCCGCTCCACTTCGTTGTAGCTGACTGAGGTATCAACTGTGAATTCTGTAACAAATCCTCCTATAATTCGATTGATCCAATGATTGATAGCCCGCACAATATTGTCTTTCAAGGCTTCTAACCGCCATACCAGTTCTGTAGTCCACACTATTGGACCGTCAATCTTCCACCTCCCATGACCATCTACGAACTTAGATAACAACTCGTATAATTCAATCGGGATGGTGCTAAAGAAAATTTTATGTATCTCCATATACAAATACCTGTTCAACCACTCTTCTTTTGATAGGTGCATATTCCTGTTTTCTTGCACTGAAAATTTGTGAATCTTCCGATGCAACCACTTTTCAATTTATTTCTTGGTTAGATTCCAGTGATGCGACATCACACATCTCTTTCAAGTAGATCCCGATCCCAACAATGGAACCATTTGTTGGCTTAGGGGGTGTTAGAGTCAGTCTTCGCAACCTGTCACAGGGATCAACATGAGCTCTTACTATGTTTGGTTTGGTTAGATGTTTTTCACATGATACTCAACACAAAACATGTCATAAGTATGTTCATCAGGAACAGCTCGGAAAGAGCTTTCCAACGGTATATTACACTCCAAAAACCGCCCCCCGGATCAAAAGATATGACCGAATGAGTGATTGACTCAAAGACCCTCGCGTGCAGCAGTTCAGGTATTGAAACATCCAGAGGAAGCTAGGAGATGTCAGTGGCTAGTTTTGTGGCTGGATTGTGATAGAGAAGGAGAGAACATATCATTTGAAAGCTCTATTACCCTACTGCTAATTGTCATCTCAACATATTGCAAGCTGGTTTCTCTACTTTGATTGAAAGAGATATCCTGTGCAGATGACATTGTACATTGATGACAGGGAAAGTTGGAAATCATTTTCAACGCAGTAGCCTTGTTTTTTGCTTGTCAATTAAGCACAGAAGAGTACAACGTTGTTTATTTAAAAATTAGATAAAGGTGCATTGCCAATGGTCTTTGTTGATCTAGCGGAAACTTCCATTTCAAAGAAGAGTGTACAAGCAGGTTCTATAGTGACAAGGGTATTTGAAAACAAAGGAGTTTTCTATGCAAGTTTTCAACCTCTGGTAAATAAGTCTATAGTTGGCTATCAGATCTTTTCAGGCAGAGAAGTGAAGGATTAATTTTCTTGTTTGGGCAAATGATGATGCTAAATCATTTGAGTATGTGTCAGTTGTGGAGGTCACTTGTTTCAAATTGTTATAGTCTCTATATTGCCTAAAATTTATGTTTATTTCCAAAACCAGTGGGACTGGATTTGGTTGTACAACAGAAGTGGAGAATGAGTCCATTGAAGAGGATGTTCAGAGTTTAAGTGGTGATGGCATTATTTTTTTGGTTATTCTCATGGAGAAAGTAAGGCACAAAATCAATCACAGTCAATAGGATTAATGTTCATGTAGCTGATGGAAGTCCTTAAGAACGGTCCTCAATCACTAACTTAACTACATTCACTTCTGTAAGAGATAATCATCCTGAACTGAACACTGTTGAAGGTGGTTGAGGAGTTACTTCTAGCATCTCCACATATTATAGAATTCACGGATTATCAAAGAAACACAACGCTACATGTGGTTGCTTACAGTGGTCACTTTGTCATTTTAAAGAAACTCTTATTATCTTTTCCACCGCTTCTACTTGCTACAAATAATGATGACAACAATCTCTTACACATGGATGTAGCTGGATTTATAGCTTCTGGCTGTAGGTTACTTGATAAGCATTTAGATCTCATGAGACATTTAGTCTCAGACAAAACTATATATTTTCCAACTATTGTTAATTGCCAGAACAAGGAAGGAAGAACTGCAATGCATATGGCTGTCCTTGGAAAGGTGTTTCATGAAAAACTTTTGGAACTGCTCTTGTCAGTGCCCAGGTTAGATATCAATATTTGTGATAGAAATGAAATGTTTTCTGTTGATGTACTGGAATTGAACCTACTATCTGGTATAACATCAAAGCATTTGCTTAAGAAGTTGGCATCAACAGGTGGGAAAGAGGTGCAGTCATGGGCTGCTTCTTTAAGAAATGCTAATGTTTCTTATGGAAAGATTCACTATTCAGATAACAGTCCAGGCACATCATTCAGATCTGCAGATATAGATATCAATGTATACACCCGTATTGAAGATGTGTCTGACCAAGCAAAAGTTGAGAGACTTCTTGAAGTATCATCAAGAAGGCTCGGTGCCCATGAGTTGTTTGATTGCACAGTAGAAAGCATTATGTTTGGAATTAAAAAAAACATTCTGCAACTGACCCAGAAAGAGACAACCTTGCAACTCTTTTTGGATGGTCTAATGGAAAAAGGACTACCCAAGGGCAAGAAGAACATAGAATTCAGAAAAACAAACAAGACACAGGAAACAAGTCTAAGGCACCCACGAAAGAAGAAACAAGTCTCGAAATAATGCACACTAAGGAATGACTTCATGAACAATGAACTTCTGAGATGCCATTGTGTCTGAGGCAAAGGTTCTCCAAAACTTCATTATCAGTCAATCATATTGATTCATTGAGAAGGAAATCCCCATGAAGTCCATCAACAAACCACGGGCTTTCAGATCATTGTGGGAATGATTTTGATGGTGCAGTTTCACCTGCAATTTCATCATCATGTTCACCATCTAGGTCATTTTCACAATCTCCAGGAGCATCCTCACCATCTAAGTGCAAGATTCAAGTGCTTCTTTAAAAAATCGGTCAATGCCAATCTCATCCAAGACTTCCATTAAAGATGGTTCAAAAGATGGTGATGATGTTCTAGTTGGTTTTGACCGAAGGCCACCACAAGGTGCTGTAAATCAACATTTCTGTTTTGGTATTGGAGATCTGCCTGTTGAAAATGATAAGTCAAGACAGAGAAAAACGTCTGTGAATAGTGATTTGGGTCAAGTTGGGCAGTTACCAGATTGGCTAGAATGCCCACAAATGGCTTATTCCATGATTTAAGTGCCAATTCCCAGGTTGACACAATTCATACATCAAGATCACAGTTTAAACTCTGTTCAATATTTCATGCCATAATGAACAAGATTGCTTCAGAAAGAGAAACAAACAAAACTTGCTTTACATGGTCTATTTTGTCATCCGCAGAATGAGTTTCAAAGTGGATAAAAGGAATGAGAGAAGAGAGGGGCAATATGACCTTTTGATGATTTGCGGCAAAAAATGACTAGATATTCATCTATTGAGGAAGCAGATGTTGTTATAAATGAGTTGGAAGAGTAGGAGCTTAATGTGTTTTCTGAAAATATGGGCAGTGAAAAACATTCTAACACAAAAGGAGACAAACCTGCTTCACATTCTGTTGGTCTCGTTGTAGGCAATGCACAAATCCAACAGTGGTTGAGGAAATCTCAGATTTTAGGGCTTAATATCAGCAGTCAAAGATTGAAACAACAGTAAAAGGCAGATTTTGTGGAATATGGTTCCACATTTAAAGGAGCAGATCCAGTGATATTAATCCACTTGGCAAAACTTCACCTAACTTGGGTTTTCAAAAAACTGTTTCTCATGGTTCTCTCGAGACAGTTTAGAGTTTTAGTTGCAAATTAAGTGATCATATTGTTTAGTGTTTTAATATAGGATTTCATTATTAAATTGTTATTTTTTATTTTTATTTTATTTCCTATGTGGAGGAAATTTAAAATGATTTTGTAATATTATAAATAGGATTAGTTTTGAATATTTAAGGGTTCGATTTTGGCAGCAGAGAGGCTGCTTGGCACTGTGTAATTTTTTTCCTGAATATCATTTTAATAAACCAGCTTTCTGCCCTTTGGACCTAGGATTCATCACAGTGCTTAAATGTTCAGTATGTTTTTCTCATAAATTCATTTACACATTATGTTTTTCCCCTTTGTTTCAGCATTATCTAAGTGATATGTTAGGAATTCATCTGTAATGATGCTCCTTTCATGATGATTTTGCTGTTAGTTGTAATGGTTGTCTTAGCAGAATTCATCCTTTACTAGATGCTTTGCTGAGCAATATCATTATTCTCTTTCATCTAAAGTTGCTGCTGCAGATCCATATTTTGTTTGATGCCTGCAGGGCAGTGGGCTTTCTCCCCTATGCTACTCACATTCACAATCCTTATCTGGCTGAACATGGCACTTAATTTGCCCCACGTTTGCTGGCAAAAACTGGTATCGACTCTATAGCCCAATCATCCTTTCTCTTGCTGTTTCGACCCAAAAAACTTTCAAACAAAATGCTGCATTCCATAGCTAGCCTAAAATTTCATTTATTGTAGCCACATCTTGTTGGCAAAGAGAGAGCCATCTCTGGTCTGGCAGGGCTAGATGCCAGATTGAAGCTTGGTCTGTGGTCACCTCAGAATTACCTTTCTCAGCCTTGAGGTTAATTCTGAGTGATAACAGGGGGTCTTGACCCAGGTTTAGAGTTAGAGTTGCCAACCAACAAATCCCTACACTACTGGCCCTTTTAGGAACAACTCACTTAGCGCAGGCTATAGCCTCACTCGAAGCAGTATGGGGGGATGCAAGAACCAAGTTTCTGCATCCAGAGATGAGTGTGATGTCTTTTAGAACCCTATATCTGCCTTCGCGCAAATCGATAAGACTTATGGCTTGGTACTGCAACTCTATTAAAATAGTCTTCAAACCTTCGCGAAGGTCTACGATCAGACTTTGCAGACCCTTAACAATCGATTTATCCACTTACGCGCATCAGAGAAAAACCTTTAACTAGTGTTTGCGCAGATCTACTTAAGTTATTTAGTAAACATAACAGAATTCATCACAGTATTCGTGAAAGTACTTAGCATGCATTGCATACATCTACTAAGACTTATTCAAGAGAATCACACATCATTAGATAAATATTTCATAAACACATTATTCATCCACATCATATATCATAAACATAAGTAAATAGATATAAATAGATATACAAAAGATTTATTTATTAACTTTATTTATTTATCTTCAATTCAACTTTACAGATTGAAAACTGTCCTGCGCACTCAGTTGCAGACTCTACCTAGGCCTCTGTGCACTCAGCTGCAGACTCTACCTGGGCCTCTGCGCACTCAGCTGCAGACTCTACCTAGGCCTTTGCGCACTCAGCTGCATAGACTTTCTCTCCTATCTGACCCACTTCTCTACGCTAATACTTCTCTTCTATTGACCCATTACCTCCAAGATATCTTATTACATGCCTTAGACTCTCTATGACACACCTATTTATAGCCTTTTACATGCAATCCCATGGTTTGAGGATCATGGGTGGATCTCAAATCCAACTCAAACTTTACATAAACAAGGGGCTGAAACCCCTTTAACTCCTAATCATCTACGCGCTCCGCATCCACAAATCATGGAGAATTTACATTACTTTCAAAAAATACATCAAAGCTTGTGTTACTTTAAACCCAGAATTGATCCAGGGGACCCCATCCCAACACAAACTCAATAAACAAATGGTATCATGTTCAAACTTAAAAGTTCTTAAGTAAATTTGAACAAAATATTTTCCTTTCAAGGTGAAGTAACTAGTGATGTAAAATCTCCTCAACAAAAAAGGATAAAGAACATTAAGGCCTCACACAAGGTTTTAATTCAGAACTCACTCAAATCTACACCACTCAAGGTCAACAACATTAACTGATATTCAGTATCTTACAACAGATCCTATTGAATTCACCTCAACAAATTTTTGTAGCCTCTATTCAAATGAATAAATACTTTCCTCGAATTGCAAATAGGCCTACAAAGAATCACGAATAAGTTAATGCAATAGGGGATACGCACTGCAAAGGTGTGCTCCAAAAAGTAGCGTTGAGATGGAGAGCTTCTTAAATAATAAGAATAATGATTTCTATATTTGTCTCACTTCCTCTATTTGGAGGGACCAAGAATATAAGAGAATTCACACTTCCAACATCAACACTACCCACCACTTCGTCAATAGTTACACATAAATTCTTTATAGGTTTCTTTCCAGAGAGACCAGTTACCAGTGGGAATCATCAACATTAGGAAAACCAATTACAAACTGTTGTTCACTTCCAAAACTGTATGGAACTTCATGTGAATGTAAGTGAAACTTTACATTGTCATGGATAAGCTTCAAAACAATCCCATAGGTAATATTGGCTTATTGACTTGTTGCTACTGCATGCGAAGTTGAATATTGATCCAATGGTAGATCCAATGGGAGAAGCTTGGCATGGACATGCTCCAAATTTGTCTGGATGTAGAATATTCAAATTTCATGATTTTTGACATTCAAATATGCAAAATATAATATGCAATGGAAAAATAATTAGATAAGAGGTATTTCAATCCAAGCCAAATACATAGAGTAGATAGGGTTATTTCAATGACTAGCTAAAATGGGTTCTATATCCAAGAGAAAGAGAGATAAATTGCGTTGAGTGGAAGGAGTAGAAGGCTAACTAGATTTAGGAATGATCCTTCATAGAGAGATAGTGTTAGAAATTAAACAAATAAAAAGGATTGAATCTTTTAAAAACCATGGATTTTGGTTATTCGACTGATACTCGACTTGTAGAAATTAATGTGTAGATTAAAAAATGCTCATGAAATTTACTAAATCACAAGACTTGAAGCTACTATACTGATATGAGGAAGTTAATTCACCATCTAAAATAAGAACCATTGACCTACAAAATAAACATCACATATACATAGAGATTTATCTAGGGGAAATCAATTGCTCAAAACCCCTTGCTATATGTATTACATTAATTAGAGAATATAGAAGAAACACAATGCTTGCTCAAGCCTGAGCACACCCTGCAAGTGTATAGAATATCTTTGTGCTTGACTGACTGAACCTAGCCAGACACTTATCCAATTTCAAGCCTTCCCAAGCTCCTATTTCCTTATGTCGTTTCCTTGGGAAATTTCCCCTATTATTTAGGAATTTCATACTAAGGAATTGCGCAATTACCATAGGCCAATCCTCTGGTTGCATGTACCACCTATACAACTTGGATTAGTTTACAACTGGTAGTACATTGCCATTGCATTCCAATATCAATTGGGTAACTCGAAATATTTGCATGAAACAATTATTTTGGGTTGATTGATCAATTAACTGGCTGATCACTTAGTGTGGTTGAAGTTACACACCCACAACTTGAACTGCACTAGTTCTTCTGACAATTAGAACTAGTTAAACTGACAATAACTCAAATTAACTGAAACAAATTTCTACAAATTAGAAATCAATCATGTTTAACTGAACTCAAGTGTCTCCAACTCGAATTCACTGAGCCGAGTGACAAGAGCCATGTCACCTCAATTAACTACCTCTAAGTATTCTGCTGAAATTAAAATTTGAATTTGAATCTAGTTTGACCAAGGCAAAGTCAAAACTAGATTTTCTTGCTGCATTTTCGACCTGATGAAGGGGTCGAAAAAGGCCTTGAAATGAGCATAATCCCCCATTGAAATCCTTATTTTTTATGCTATTCACCTTCTTTCACTCTCATTCTCTTCTTTGTTGTTGAGCTTTGTATTATTAAGGATGGTGACTCCTTTTCTCTCCCATAATCTCTTCTCTTTATTTTATTTCTCCAACAATAGTGATGGCAACATCATCCAGCAAGAAGGCTAAGCATTAATTTGAAAATTCAGAGAGATATTGATCTAATATAATAGCTATAATGGATCAATCTGACAACACCATGACAATAAATGCATACACTACTACTTATTTCAACGACTTGGTCGTAAGCATCTAACTGAGAAATGCCATAATTTATTGTTTAGTCAATGTTGGACTTAGGTAGTATGCATCCTGTCACAAAACATGTTTATACAATTTGTCAAAGAACAAAGCAGGAAGCCCCATAGTTATATAACTACTAGTCATAGCATCCTTTAAAGGCTATCATATTGGTAACCATAATCTTATTCAATGAGAGGTATTTAGGCATGCCAATGTAAATGTACTATGATAAATGAGGTGAGGGAAAACTTAACTACCAAGCCCTTGACATGCCATTTTAGAAATCCAACAAAAGATCATATACCCATTTTTTTGGTGAGTTTGTACACCTTCAATTTGTAGGATTATCAATACCATAGATAAATTATGGTGTAGATTTGCAACTGCTCATGAAGTTTTAATCAAAATCACAAGACACAAACCTACTCTACTGCTCTGCAGAATTTAATTCATAGTTTAGAACAAAAATCTCAGACATACAATAAGAAATAACACATGCACACAATAGTTTTCCTGGGAAAACCCCAGTGCCTACTTGCATTAATATGATGAATAAAGATGTATTAGAACTTCTTTTCTCAACTGAGCACAACCTGCAAGTGAATAACTTATCTCTCTGCTTACTGAGAAGCTCTGACTTAGACTTAGTCAATTTTTGCTTCTGCTTGAGCTGCTATTTACTTGTGAAATTCCTTGAGAAATTATGCCCCTGTTATTTAGGAATTTCTCCAAAATGGATTGCGCAATTCCCAAGGTTGATCATCGGACTGTATGCGACACTTGTACACTCAAGACGAGTCTATAATTGATGTTACACTGCCTTGGAATATCCACCACATTTGGGGAACTCAAATTCTTTTCATGAACTAGATATTTCAGGCTAATTAATCAGTTAACTGGATGATCACTGAGTTTGAATGAAGTCCCACTGCACAACTGACCTTCCATTAGTTCCTCCAATAGTTGGAACTAGTTTAACTGAAAACAACTTCACATAATTGACTTTGATTGCTACAAATTAGCAACCACACATGATTAACTAATCTCTAATGCCTCCAACTCAAACTTACTGAGTAAAATAGGTGACACAATCCATGTGACACAAGTTAACTGCATCCAAGTTGTCTTATGATGTGGAAATTCATTTTTTTTTCTCTATTTAAAAAGGAAAAATCAAATTGAGAATTTCTTGCTACGTTTTTCTACATACTAACTTTACCAACTAAAAAATTGTTAGGTCCTTATACTACTAGTGTAACCCCTTATTGTTATTAGTGCAACCCCCTTATTATATTGTTGTACCCATGTAGTCCCCATATTATTATTATTGTGCCTCATATAAGCCCACTATTATTATTGTTGCGCCCTTTGCTGGGCTAATTTATTGACTAAATTAACACAAGTATTTAATTATCAATACGGGTTTGTGAAACTTGGAACATAAGATATAATCAAATTTGAAAGACAAGTTTTCAAAAATTAAAGAAGTGCATATTACAAATATAGCCTACACTAACAATTCCAATTCACCTTGCAATGAAGGAAAACTGAAATGTCTCTTAACTTAAGAGGTCCAATTCTTCCTCAATTGTTACTTGATGAATAGAAATTAGAAACCATGAGCTCTCAATAGCTTAAGATGGACAAATCATCACTGAAGGGAGGCTCTTAACTTAATATACCTTTGGTATTTCCCATCATAATTCATTCACTATCAATTGAAGACTGAAAATACATAATAAAAACTACTTGCATGTAATCAAGAAAAAACCTAGTTTCAATCCACCAATTTAACAGAAGGAGTGTTCAACTTGAACACCTTGTTATTCCATCTTACCAAAGTGATGAAAAAACTAAGATTCAATAAAATAAATTATCACACATCAACCATAAACCAATCTGAAGCAAAGCACATAAACAAGTTCTAAGATAACCAAATTATGGAAAATTAAACTAGTCTAACAAAGAAGTGTACTTAGCTTGGAGTGGGGGCCCTCCACCCTTGCTTTGCACACTTAAAGGTTGATATCAGAAGTTGAAACTTCAGTCACACATCCACATTATTGAACAACAAAATAGCAGTAGAACAGGTTCTTCAAATTAGCTTCAAACTCCAAAGTGTCTCAACATAAAATTATACAAAAGTTACACACATAAGTCATCAAAGTCTTGGATTTAAATAGAAGTTTTGTGAAACAAACTGATCTATAATCTTTCTAACAATAATATCTACTCATATTCACTTATCTAAGTCAAACTCATCCAATCCATCCCAAGAAATAAGGTTAATCCCATAAAATCTCAAAAATGCCCTATTTCCTAGGGATTTTCTGAGTGACTAGTCATGGTTGATCAGCCTTGAATGGGCCTAATAAAGCTTGTTCTGATAGAGCCAAGTGGAGTTAGCTTAGTCCTAGTTCCCAAGCTTTCCATCTATGCATCAAACTCATGCCCAAGTGTCCTGCAAACATGTCATCCATATAGCTATTACGGGAAAAAAATTAAAATTAAATACCTGAATAGACATGACATACATCTAAATGGGATAGATATAGTGGAAAATATATGGATTAAGTAAGTTTCCTTAAGAAAAAATAGACCAAAATCGAGGGCCAACATCTCCCCCTTGCTGATCATCAAGCATGTCCTCATGCTTGCTTATTCCTTTTTGATCTCTTGACTCCTGCTGTGGATGCAGTTCCTGTCTCTGATGCTTCCTGCTATACTGCTTTTATCAAATAGTCCATATCTGTATCATGTCCTTCTATATATAAAGTGGCCTTAACTTTCTGCTTCTCATTCTTAGCCTTCCACATGTTCTTCTCTTTTAGCCATTTGAATGCTTGTTTGGAGAACATATCATTCTTTCTTTTCAATCTTCCTATTTCTTCATTTAATCTTTCATTTTCTTTAACAAACCTAGCATTATTCTTTTTACTTGCTTTGTTTTCTTCTTTCAAATGTTTTTCCAAGATTTTGTTGATTTCTAGTTGGTCTGTTAACTCCCTAATCTTGCCCAAATTTATTTCCTTTTTAAGCTCTTGTGTAGTTTTCATTAATGATGTTGCTGCTGCATCATCATAGTAGGAATCTCTCTCCAATGCTTCTTTTTCAATATCATCCTCTGCTTGTTTTTCTGTTGAACATGTGTCTACTATCTGAACTTCTTTTTCTTTGCTATTTATCTCAGTTGGACTTTTGTTTCTAAACCTCCTAGGAATGGACATGATGGACACTTCATTTTCATGCATGACTGTATTATTTTTCTTTTTGGCTCTAGTTCTGGGATAGAAAGGTGAGCTCATCATCCCCCTGGTTTCCTACTCTACCTTGTTCTGTTCCTCATTGACCTGTTCATTGTACTGATTTTGACTCATGAATTCCCTCCAAATCATCCCCTGTGATCTTACTTGATATTCTACCAAGATTTTTATCAACCCTTGGTGATAAATTTGTGCTTCTCTGGGCTTATGTTCATGTTTTACTGACTCTATCATCTTTAGGAGGCTTCTAAAGAGGAAGTATGGCAGATTAATCTTATCCTCCCCCTTAATGTGCTGTAGGAGTCTGATGTGATACAGATGTGCAACACTGTATCCCCTATCACATGTAAGGAATTTTTGTATAATTAGAACCAGTTCACCCCATGGTTCATTGAACCATTCCCTGGGTATACCTTTGGTCCTGTCAAAGGTTCCCTTTCTATTCTTTTCAAGGAATAAAGTTCACGCTTTCTCCTTGAAATGCAAGCCTTTATGAGAATTCTCTCCTATCATCGGGAGGTCCAATGCTTGTGAAAGGAATTCTTGAGTCACAGGAATTATTACATTTCCAACCTTGTTTGTTCTTGGGTGTAATTGTTTATAAATTCCCTCATTACTTCTTCACTGTGGCCACTAAATCTTTGCAAGAATCCTATCAGTCCTGCTTGATATAGCTTCTCTATGGTTTCTTTCCTCCAGTTTTCTATTTGGAACTTTGGCTCTATCCTTGTTGTCATTGTTTCTGTAAACCATTGAATATAAGCCTCTGTTGTCATTAACTTCATCCTTTGTAATGACAAATAACAAATACTGTTTCATAAAATAAAATTTTCAAGTCAGAGAAGCTTACCTGCCCTGTTCAACAACTTAATTCAATCTACTTTGGCCTCTGTTTTTTTCTTTTTGCAGCAACACAATCTTTGTTTTAATACCCTGTTTTGTTCAAACATTCTGCCTCATATATCTCTGTAAAAAAACTATACTCTGTTTTGAAATAGAAATACATAAGAAAACAAAAAATCATATCATAATTTTGTGTTTCTTAATGTAATCTCAGGGCATTTTTCTTCTGCTCTCTGTACAATTCACCATGCAAACCAGGATTCCATTAGCATAATTTTTCATTCACTATCCTCTGTATAAATCATCATGCAAGCTTAATCCTCAGCACTGTATATAACCGAAACCCTTTAGTTTTCAACACTGTTTCAGTTATATAAACACCATAAAGAAACTCTTCTGCTCACTGTTCAATGGTTCATATAAACCCTTGCACTATTGGTGTAATCAAATGCACGCAAGATAGACCCAAATGCTTAACTCAAACCTAATACTCTGTTTCATTTGTCCATTTTTCATGCATCAAACTAAGATTTGAATAATGACCGAACTGCCTGATCATATGTACAGGTGTAGTTGACTGTTTGTTTCACATAGACTACGTGTTTCACTTCTACCCAAATTCCTTAATTCATGCAACCAATATTTATGAACAGACTCTTCATGGAAAATGCATGAACATTTATCTCCAGTTATCCCTTAGTTTCATTAACTTCACTGTTTGTATATTTGAATCTTGCATTTATAAACCTCTGTTTAACTGAAGTCATGGCAATTTTTCTGAGTATACCTGGCTGCTTGTAGAAAGATTGCGAATGTTGGACTTGTGGAGTGCTTTAGTGGCGCTCCATATTACCCTTATCTCTTCAATCTTCGTTTTAACGCCTCAGCTTGTTGACTGGTGGCATAAACAAAGAAATAATCATTTAAATGACAGGAAGTTCTTAACAAAGAGTTTGGCGATCATGATCCTGACTTTACCTCTGCGATCTTCTTCAAAATAGAAGCAAATCAAATCTCATCTTACTTGAAATTTCCCACGAGATTCTGGGCAACCAACTGGCACTATCTCCGTTTATTTACCTACTTATCTCTCCCCAGATTTAGCACTCTTATTTCTACCCTTACCTCCGCTGTCAAAATGGTTTTAACGCTCTCAATCCTCTTGCTACTATTCTCCTAAGCTCTCAAGGGCGATGATGGCAGACAAATGCATTTAGCAATGGCAGAATGGTTCTGAGAGTGCGTAGAGGTTTATTTGTTTGAAAGAGTGGTTTTTCTCTTGACCGTTTTCCAGTTGTTTACCGTGATTTGACTGACAAGCCGTAAACCACTCCTATTGGATGATGCCATCGTGACTGTACTTTGACCGGTCACCACTTACTATTTGCATTGATATGTTCTAGGCTATTTCCATCATTCAAATGTCTTACTCCATCATTTTTGTTTCAATCATGTCTTGCATGCTGGTCGTGGCTGTCCTCCTACTTGCCAACATACCAATCGTGGCTGCCAGCACACCATCCTTTGGACTATTGATCGTATCAATCACTGCCACCCTTGCCTACACAAGTTTATTATTCTTTGCGTTGGGTTTTCATCATGTCCTTGTTTGCATTCTCGCCACTACCCACGACTTCATTACATATATGAACCATACACTCTGAAATCATTTTGATTTAATAGTTTCCATATGCGCATGTTTTGCTATGATAATAACCCTATCCCTCATCATATTACCCTTTATTATTGCATATTTTGTCACCTTGCATATCATTTCTTTATGTACTATGATAAGGTTTTTTCTTTATGCGCTATGATAAGGTTCATGCATATATCATTTCTTTCGTATATTTCTTGCAACATGTTTTATAATGCGCATATCTTTTTGTTACATAATATATCTTATAATTTTAAAATGACCACCTAGGTCATGTTTAAAATTATCTCCATGTACTAATGTGTGATTTGTTTGTGCAGGTCCCATCTTGTTGCATTCGCTTTAATCCCTTTTTGTTTTGAGGAAAAATACTTAGGGGTATAGGCTTAGGGTTAAGGTTATGAATATGAAATGAATATAGGATGTCCTTAGGTTATGGAATGTGAGGGTTATAGGATATACATAAATAAATGTAAGATGATACTTAGGATAGTGGGTAGAGGTAATGAAATGGATGGAAAATATATACTTCAGGTACTAATCTCAATTTTAACAAAGTCTAAAAATTTCTACAAAAATTTGAATTTACAAGAGCAAAATTGTGTACTTACTATACTTGTACTTCCCTGATAGTATTGCATGATCTCTTCTGCTCCTTGACAATATTGGATGATGTTCTCTAATCAAATGTCTTAGATAGATTAAAACATAGAATTTATTTCTGCCTTTTGCTCTAGAATCCTTCATTGATTCTGGTCCATTGATTGTCGATGTCGTTTAGGTCCCTCTGCAATTGATTCATAATAACTCAGGTCCCTTTTGTCATGTACATTTATATGCATTATATACATGATTTTGCTAACATTTCAGGTCCCAACTGCTATTGATTTCAAAAATATTTCAGGTCGCAACTACCAACAATACAAGTTCCGTCGTCAATTCAGCTGCACAATTAAGTTTTCTTTGCGACCTTCCCCCTTGCTGATGGGAAGACTTGTCCTCAAGTCTTGTTTATTTTGGAGGATGATTCCTGGAAAATCAATCTGAAGAAATGGTAAAACAAAATAGAGAATTCATATGGGCTAACAAGTCGGTTTTCCTATATGAATTCGAGTTTGTATTGTGCCACTTTTGTGGATTTTCACAACCAAACTCCTTTATTATTTTTGATCTTTTTCTATATATATATATATATATTTTAATTTTTTTCTTTTTTGGATGGAAGTGGGGTGTAATGGAGTAGGGAAGTATGAAAAAATTATGAAAATAGGTTATATTGAAGTCATGATTTAATAGTAAATGGATAGATAATAAGTCTGGACTTCAACATGCATGGTCGTGGAGCTTAACATACAATATGGATGATGGATGAAATCATGAATAATATTTCTTATGAAAGGGTTCTTTGGAGATTGATGTGACTTGACATGGTACAGAACTAGACTACTTCTTCTGATGATTAGCTTCATGTCTTTTTGCCTCGATCTCTATCATGTTATAGGGTTTGTTGGTGTTGTTGGTCAACATCTAAGAGCAAGCTTCAATAGTTTGAGTTTCATTGGATAAACTCAACATCAGGTGAATTTTCACTTTGCTTTGACTTGAACAATTGTATTCATATTCTGGAGTATGAATTTGACTTTGAAAATTACTTCATCCATGGAGTTCACTCCTTCATTCTTCCTATGACCTGCAAAAACATAGCACTTACCTGCAATACAATATTAGATGATAGAGGAAGAGAGGTGTACAGTCTCTCTTCTTCCAATATATATGTAAATCATTACAAGCATTTCTTAAAAAACAAGTCCAAATATGATATACAAAAAAAATGCATTTATTTACCCCTTGAGGAATGGTGGCCAACCTAGACCTCCTAGCGGTATTTTGTTTACAAAATATTTGTTTTATATCCAATTAGAGTGATTCCAAAGCCAAGTTGAAGTGAATTCATATGGATACCTCCAATATAAACAGGTTTTGAAAAGGGTTTAAAATGATATGGTAAAAATTATAAGGAGTGCCATGTTTGATAGAGCTTCTTGTGAATTTGTACCTAGACCAACAGTCACTATTTGAAGTGTAACTTCTTTGATAAAGATAGGATCAATATGATTCTACTTGGATATTAAATTAGATTCATTTTTGTCTTTCTAGTAGAAACATGTTTTAAAAATTCTTAGGCTTGATATCACAAAGTTGGTGATGAACAGGCCTAGGAGGCAGAGTTTTACTATACTGTTTTGAAGACATGCAATCATTAAATGTGGCATAAATTTTTCATTTGACCTCCAAATGGGATGATTAAAATTGTGTCTTAAACTATACTTGAATATATATCTCCCATATAGGTTGTACTAACTCTGTCCTCAACATTTCACTTGAGACCTAGTTTTGATTTTGATCACATTTTTATTTGTGATATAAATTGAAAATTTCAAAATGGATTCCAAAACTAGATTTCAAGAGATATGTAAAAAAAACCATGATTTCAAAATGATCCTATATGAATACCCAAAATAGGATTGTTCTTACTGCATTTTTCCATGTAGTCCTTTCAAATGAATATTGAACAATGATTTGAAGAAATAGTTTGAAACAAATTTATTATGGAAGTCTTATTGTGAATTCATTCGACTTGTTTATTTATTCTATTCTATCCTATTCTATTTTAGAAAAATAATTCATTTTCTCAAGTATAAGATAATTTTCAATGCATCCATTTTCGTAACAAGATCATGAGTAATCCCACATCCAAATTTGAAAAATATAATTTAATGAATTTTTGGACATGAAAATTTATTTGATCATAAAGATTTGATGAGAAAGAATGTTGAAGAATGGAATAGTGTTGTAACCTATTATTTAACATCATTTTTTAGATCTTGTCTTGCAAATGGATTTTGTAGTTATCTTTTGTTGTTGTTGTTGTTGGGGGTTTTGTTTTGGGAATCTACTTTTATGATCTCTATTTATAGGCATAAAGAAACATAACGAAGAGAAATGTATACTAACTAAATTTTTAGTGTTTTTGTTTATCTTCTATTTGACTATGCTGATAATTGCTTCCCTGGAAATGGCGCCAAAATGTTGGGCTAATTTATTGACTAAATTAACACGAGTATTTAATTATCAATCTGGGTTTGTAAAACTTGGAGGCAAATCCACAATATATGGACATCAGATATAATCAAACTTGAAAGACAAGTTTTCAAAAACTAAAGAAGTGCATATTACAAATATGGCCTACACTAACAATTCCAATTCACCTTGCAATGAAGGAAAGCTGAAATGGCTCTTAACTTAAGAGGTCTAATTCTTCCTCAACTATTACTTGATGAATAGAAATTAGAAACCATGAACTCTCAATAACTTAATATGGACAAATCATCAATGAAGGGAGGTTCTTAACTTAAGAGACCTTTGGTATTTCCCATCATAATTCATTCACCATCAATTGAAGACTGAAAATACATAAGCAAAGCTGCTTGCATGTAATCAAGGAAAAACCTAGTTTCAATCCACCAATTTAACAGAAGGAGTGTTCAACTTGAACACCTTGTTATTCCATTTTATTAAAGTGATGAACAAACTAAGATTCAATTAATTAAATCATCACACATCAACCATAAACCAATCTGAAGCAAAGAACATAAACAAGTTCTAAGATAACCAAATTATGGAAAATTAAACTAGTCTAACAAAGAAGTGTACTTAGCTTGGAGTGGGGGCCCTCCTAATGAGCCCAAAAATGGGTAACTTAGTGGGCTCATTTTGCCTATTTTTCTCCATTAGTCCACCATTGTTCATATTTTATGCATGCTTTTAAGTGTATTTATGTTGATTGAACGAATGAGGATAGTCACTTGACCATGAAGACTAATACGTGTTTATTGCATATTTTTGGACAACTTTTGGACCATGGTCAAGCATTTATGAGCCATTTGACAGCTGAATGCAAGGGGACAAGGCTGAATATTCGTAGGGAGGGTGCATCCTACACTAAATGGCCTCTTCCTCGAGTTCTCCACCATCAGCTTGGAGTTCAGCACCCACCAACGTTGATTCCCAAGGGCAGCCGAGCAGCTTTTATGAAGTGATTGAGTACTAGTAGTTTGGGCAGCCAAGCCCCTCGAATCAAGGAGGACTATTGGAGGTCCTCGTGGTGCATAAATAGGAAGGCTTCCAGCCTTCGTAGGTTACTTTTTGAACAATTGTATTCTGCACTATAGTGCTGCTAGTTTCTCAGCTCATTTTGTAGCTTTTGCTGTACAACTTCTTTTGTGACATGGTTATTTTTGAGTAATGGAAAGCAGTTTCATTTGGCACCAGTTCTGAGCTTCTTCTTAGGAGCCTGCATCTCTTGGGGTTGGGCCCAACCCAAGTGCCAAGGCTTCCTTTGTGTACTGTTATGTGTTGTTGATGTCTTTATCAAATAATTTCTGTTAAGTAGATTAAAGTCTTGCTTGGTTACCTAGGTCATTGTTGATGATTAAAAAGGCTTTTCATGTTCAGATTGGTTTGATAGGTTGATAACAGAGAAGATATTTAGAAAAAGGCTATCAAGCACCCCTGATCTCACCTCTCCCTCCGTGGGACCATGAGTTGGGACCAAGGCGTCCTTGCCGCCACCAAAAACACTGTCTTTGCTTCGTCATGCAATTGTTAGTGTTAGATTCTCATTCGTGGAAGTTGATACCAGTTGTGGTTACATGCTCAGGTCCATGATTGTTATGCTCTTAACCTGCAAAGCAATACCCAAACATAGAAATTGCGAAGAAAAGATACTGAGAACACAGAATATGCGCAGAAAATATACCCAGAACACAGAATAGCAATGATTTTATTATTCAGAGAGAAATGTTCACAGGCCTCTTCGAGGGGGCAACCTCCAATAGAGCAGAGCTCGATTACAAAACAAGACACAATGCTCCTCGCAGGGAGTCTCTATCCTTTATATATGACTCATACATGCAATACCACGGGCCAATATCGTGGGTTTTATTAATACCATCTATCTAATACTACCGCCCATTTGCAACTAACTGTGGTCCCGTCATTAATTGCGGGTTAACCACTTACAAATATTAATATGGGCTTTATTGACTCTTGACTATGACGTGATCCCTTGACATAAATAAGGGGGTTAGGGTGGGACCCTAACATGCCCTCCCCCTTAAGACTAGCCTTGTCCTCAAGGCTGAAGCTGCGGAAACTGCTGAAGAATAGTGGCTGGTTCCCAAGTTGCATCTTCTGGAGAGGTGTCTTTCCATTTGACGAGGACCTCCTTAAGCATGCGGCCGCGTAGGTGCTTGTCTCGTGTGTCTAGAACCTGTTCATGTTGAAGCCAGATTGACCCTTCTTCGTCCAATTCAGGTAGACTGGTTTGAACTCGGCAATTGTTCCCTATCACTTTCTTGAGGCACGATACATGGAAAACTGGGTGGATTTTTGCTGTAGGTGGCAAAGCCAACTTGTAAGCTACTTCTCCAATGCGCTGAAGTACTTGGTATGGTCCGTAGAATTTTGGAGAGAGATTTTGACAACCCTTGTCTTTGAGTGATGTTTGCTTATATGGTTGCAGCCTCAAAAAGGCCTGATCCCCTTCTTGAAATTGGCGCTCTGAGCGATGTTGGTCAGCCTGTTGCTTCATACGGTTCTGAGCTTGATGAAGATTCTCGCGCAGATGGGCAAGCATGGTTGCGCGGTGTTGTAGGAGTTGATCCACGACTTGTACTTTGGAGCACCTCGTGAGATAAGAAGTAGGGGAAGGCGGAAGTTGTCCATAGACTGCTTCATAGGGAGTCATTTTGGTGGTGGCATGATAGTTGGTGTTATACCACCATTCCGCCAGAGGTAACCACTGTACCCAAAGATGTTGTTTTTCTGAAGTGAGACACCTAAGGTAGGTTTCTAGACATTTGTTGACGGCTTCGGTTTGACCATCTGTTTGCGGATGATATCAAGTACTGAGTTTGAGTTGAGTGCCTTGTATTTTGAAGAGCTCCTGCCAAAAATTACTGGTGAAGATTGGGTCACGGTCGGACACAATAGAAGTGGGCATGCCATGCAATTTGAAGATCTGATCCATGAAAGTTTGAGCAACCAAAGTGGGTGTGAATGGTTGGGGTAGGGCGCAGAAATGAGCATACTTCGACAGTCGGTCCACAACCACCATGATGACTGACTTGTTCCCAGACTTTGGAAGACCTGTAATGAAATCCATGGAGACCTCCGTCCAAATTGACGCCGGAATGGGCAATGGTTGTAATGTGCCTGTTGTGTTGACGGTTTCCCCTTTGTGGCATTGACAGACATCACATTCTGCTACGAAAGTAAGGATGTCCTGTTTCATGCCGGTCCAAAAAAATGATCTTCTGGTGCGAGCATATGTCTTCTGAAAGCCCAAATGTCCTGCATTGGGAGATGAGTGCAATTATGCCAAAATGCGACTTTTGAGGGTGGATGTTGGTGATATTACGACTCTATCCTTGTAGTGAAGAATATCATTCTGCCACGAGTAGCCCTTGCTGGAATTAGGATCTACCTGCAATTGAGAAATGAGTTGGGAGAGCCCGGGATGTGAAAACCATTCCTTGCGAGCCTCTTCAATCCAGTCTGGAATGGGGAGGGAAATTGCGAGCAGAGTACTATCCTCCTCAAATTGGTGCGACAATGCATCTGCTACCCTATTGTCTTTCCCTTTCTTGTAAATGATCTCATAATCATATCCCAGCATTTTGGCTAACCATTTATTTTGTTGTGGGGAAGATAGGTGTTGCTCCAAAAAATATTTAAGACTGTGATGATCTGTGCGGATTTGGAAACGTCGCCCCAACAAGTAAGGTCGCCAGGTCTCGACTGCATGTAAGATGGCCATCATTTCCTTCTCGTAGGTAGATTGACCCAGATTCCTCCCACTTAGTTGTTGGCTGGTGAAGGCCAATGGTCACCCTTCCTGCATTAAGACCGCTCCAATACCTGTTCCTGAAGCATCACATTCAATGACAAATGATTTGGTGAAGTCCGGTAGTGCTAAGACAGGAGTGGAACACATGGCGGTTTTGAGAGCGGTAAATGCCTATTGTGCTTCTTCGTTCTAGAAGAAGGAATTTTTCTTTAGGAGTTGCGTCAGGGGCTTCGCTATGCGGCCATAGTTGCGGACAAATTTACAATAATAGCCTGTGAGACCCAAAAATCCTCTCAAGCTTTTCAAGGTCTTAGGTTGAGGCCATTCTTGCATTGCCTGGATCTTTTTTTGGTCCACCTTGACACCTTCACGCCCCACAATGTGGCCCAAATACTCAACTTCTTCCATGCCAAACACATACTTAGACATCTTGACAAATAATTTATGCGTGCGGAGCAGTTGCAAGAGTAGATCTACATGCTGAAGATGTGCCGCCCAAGTGCCACTATAGATGAGGATGTCATCGAAGAAGACAAGGACAAATTTTCTGAGATATGGTTTGAGGAGGTGATTCATAAGGCTCTGAAAAGTAGAGGGGGCATTACAGAGACCAAATGGCATGACCAGGAACTCATAATGGCCTTCATGAGTTCTGAAAGCTGTCTTGGGAATGTCGACTTCCTTCATGCGAATTTGGTGGTAGCCTGAGCGAAGATCCAACTTAGTGAAGAATTGAGCCCCATTGAGTTCGTCCAGCAAATCGTCAACCACTGGGATGGGAAATTTATCTTTGACTGTTAACTTATTGAGGGCCCTGAAGTCTGGACACATCCGCCACTCCCCATCTTTCTTGAGGACCATGACCACTGGAGATGAATAAGGACTAATGCTGGGACGAATGACACCTGCTTCCAACAATTCCTTCATGATTTTTTCTATTTCATTCTTTTGGGTGAACGGATATCTGTATGGCCGCACATTTGGGGGTTGGGCCCCTGGAACCAATGTGATGCTATGATCATGTTCCCCTCGCGAGGGTGGAAGCTCATGAGGCTTGTCAAAGACCGTCCGATGTTTATTTAAAATCTGTTGCATCTCAGGATGAATTGGCAGAGACATGGTGTCTACTACCTGGATGGCATTAAATTGAGCTACCACTCCATGATGGCCCTTTTTTAACAATTTTTCCATTCTATGCGAGCTGATGATAGAGGGGGCTCCCGCCTGTAGTCCACGGAGGGTATGTGTGGAGTTGTTCTGCTTAAAACTCATATATAACTCCTGGAAATCCATTGTGATTGGCCCAAGAGTGCGGAGCCATTCCGCGCCTAGGACAATGTCGCAACCCCCATGTGTATTGCAAACATGTGGGTTTTCAATTGATAATCCCCCATTTGAATTTTGACATTTTCACAACGACCTTCACATTTCATTGTGCCCCCATCTGCAATTTGGACTTGGAAGTTAGAAACTGCCCGGACGAAACAATGTACTGCTTCAACGATCTTTTGGTGGATGAAATTATGGGTACTTCCACTATCAATCAAGACTACTACTGGGCGATGTTTAAGAAAACCCCTGATTTTGAGAGTTTGAGGGGAAGAAATTCCTACCAATGCATTTAGCGAAATAATTGGTTCATCAGATACAATCTCCTGTTGGTTATCTTCTTCGATCGCCTCCGGTTCCTCAAGTGGTGGATCTTCCTCAGTGGAGCTGTAGTCAGTGGCATCTATTTGAAAAAACTTGTGCTCTTTGCATTTATGACCAGGGGAATATTTTTCATCACAGTAGTAACATAGTCCTTGCTTCCTTCTTTCGGCCATTTCCGCAGGTGACACCTTTGGAATCTTAAGTGTCTGAGTCATATTGGGAGCCTGTGAGGGACGACCTTTAGCGGGGAAGTTGGGGCAGCTGGATTGGGCTGTTAATGCACGTTCCACCTTACGGGCTACCTGGCAAGCCTCTGTCCATGTGGGAGGGTGGTGGAGTAGAACCTGAGCTTTGATGGCTTCTTTAAGACCGCTGATAAAGCATTCCATGTAGAACTCATCTGTGAGACCCTTAGTGCGGAAGGCTAAGGCTTCAAACGCAGTAATATATTCCTCCACCGTACCCATCTGTCGGAGCTTAGTGAGACGCCCGAAAAAGGAGTCTTCCTGTTCAAAGCGACTACGAAGAGTTTTGGAAAATTGGGCCCAATTCTGAAAATGTCCATTGCAACGCTGATGCCATTCCTTCCATTGCCATCGTTCATTGTTCAAGTACATGGTGCCCACCATAAGCTTAGTCCCCTCATCTGTGATATGATTCAATTGGAAATACTGCTCCATTTGTGCTAGCCATGCGGACGTGTGAGAACCGTCAAATTTCTGCATATCCAACTTGGGAGGTCGCTCACTGGGTGGTGGATGGGAGTGCCAAACGTGAGGAGAGTGGCTAGACTCACCCTCATGGTATTCATGGCCATTATACGCCTCCTCGTGGGCTGGCTCCTTGCCCTTTGGGAGTGCCTCCAGTATCTGGTTACTTATTCCTTTAAGCTCAAGTTGTATCTGGTTACTCATTCCTTGAAGCTCAAGTTCGATCTTGTTCACCGCAGTTTGGAGGGAGTGCACATGGTTTTCAATTTTGTCGATCCTTTCAATGGCCATCGCTTGAGCGCGAGTTTCTACCATACACCAACCTGATGAAAAATTGGGACCGCCTAAAAATTTTTACTAAGAAATTGAATGGTACCACCTTGCTCAGCTCGTCGTCCTGATACTGATGGGCTAGGTCACCAATAAGCGCCCCGGAAGATCTTAGACTCTTTTTTTTTTGGAAAACTCCTAACTGAGTTTTACTCCTTCCTGATCAATACTGCAGTCGCCAAATCCTCAAAATGTCAATGCCGCCCAAAGTCCTGCGAAAATTATATCCAAGTACAGGAACCCTTCACAACTACTCCGATCTGGTGGATCTGAGAGATCTGAATGGTGGAACAACTGCTGCTGCTGATCTGGAATATCCGATCTAGTGGATCTGAGAGATCTGAATGGTGGAACAACTGCTGCTGCTGATCTGGAATAGATGATGTATGATCCCCCGATAGAAAGGGAACTATGGTCTTGGGGAGTGTCAGGTGCTACAGATCGCAATATACATAAGGGTCTTACAGTAGTACTTGACCCAATGTTTCAGGGCTCTAACTAAGGAGGATCGACTGTACCCTTAGCCGTACAACCCGACGACCCTATCGTACAGGCGAGTAATCTCTCCGAGTGCTGTTCTCGGTGTACTGTAGCCACAAGACGGCCGAAGGTTTATCTATGGCGAGGTTTCAAGGGAGCTAGGGGGCTTCCTATATACCCAGAGGGTACGTGGAAGACAATCCGTGCGCAGTTCTGTCTAATGCGCTACTACTCGAAGGGGTACACACAGGGGTTACAAGGGAGTCCAACAGACGTGACCACCTCTTGTATTTCCTGCGTGCATGCCTCCACAAATCCGTAGGTTTATGCGCTTAACGACAGATCCCGTGGTTTAAAGACGCCGGAACACGTCTCTAGCCAATTTTTTTTTTTTTTTGCTAAAATTTGGAGATCCCACCGAGCCCTGGAAAGTGCTCTGATACCACTTGTTATGCTCTTAACCTACAAAGCAATACCCAAACATAGAAATTGCGAAGAAAAGATACCGAGAACACAGAATTTGCACAGAAAATATACCCAGAACACAGAATAGCAATGAAATTATTATTCAGAGAGAAATGTTCACAGGCCTCTTCGAGGGGGCAACCTCCAATAGAGCAGAGCTCGATTACAAAATAAGAAACAATGCTCCTCGCAGGGAGTCTCTATCCTTTATATATGACTCATACATGCAATACCACGGGCCAATATCGTGGGTTTTATTAATACCATCTATCTAATACTAGCGCCCATTTACCATCTATCTAATACTACCGCCCATTTGCAACTAACTGTGGTCCCGTCATTAATTGCGGGTTAACCACTTACAAATATTAATATGGGCTTTATTGACTCTTGACTATGACGTGATCCCCTGACATAAATAAGGGGGTTAGGGTGGGACCCTAACAATGATTGCTTAGTTTGCATAGCTATTTCACATGATTTTGTTGCCAATAAACTTCTGTTCATTTTCTTTGCTGATATTTAGGTCAGATTAGGTTAAAGTAGCTAGGTCTTTGGTTTTACGAGTCTTTGTTTGAATAGTTTGGAAAATAACTTGCAGAGCACCTGCGATACCTCTTTGCCTACCCCTACTCCATCAATACTGCCTGCTCCATCCTCTAACTTTGATTCTTGCCTCATATTTGCTACGTTCCATCCCTTTGACCTAATTCCCATATTTTTGTGCAACATTGCTCTACCCCTCCTTGAACAAATCCAACCATCCTTATCACTCACTCGGTTCGTTCGCCAGGTCCTGGACCCCTCCACATCATCATCCAACCTCTGTACCCACTTCTTCACCTTGCTTCCACCATCAACTCTCCAAAATCCCCTTTCGGAACATCCTGTAGAAACATCCTGTAGAAGCCACAGAACATCCTGTAGAACCCCTGCAGACTTCCTATAGAAGCTCACGAAAGCGGTTTCTTGAGATCCGATCACTGTGAACCTCTCTAGAAGGGTGCTAGGGACCCCCTTAGGCCCTCTTCTCACCTTCCCAACCTCCTGCTAGCGTCCACTCCATTTCCTTTTTCCAATCAACCTATGCACAATCAAAATAGTCAAAACACCTCCAAAGTGATTCCACAAATATTATTCGAAAATAAAAAAAGATGTTTTCTTCATATTTCTCTTCAGAAGTAGCTTAGTCACATGCATTTTAATTTTCTAGAATTCAATGGAATCCATCTCTGTAGCTTTCATCCTTTTACTTGCACGAGTAGGGTTAGTCGGTAAAACTAGGGTTTGTTAGGGTTTGCTTTCCTTTCTAGCTTTCAACTTCTTTCTACAAGTAGATTAGCCTTTGGTTGAGTTAGTTTTTGTCCATCACAGTTAAAAGCTTCTTCTAAGAGCTCATAGAAGTTGGCTTAAGCTCCTAGCGGACTTGTGCTAGCTGATCAAGTGACAGTCTGCGACAAGAGCTAGTACTTATGCATATAGCACCGTCACTTCCAAGTTTGTTACAAACTATCAGGTTGATAAAAGTAAAGAAGGGAGTCCTAGGAGTTGCAGCATTATTGCTACAATACTGGAGCCCACCACCTCCACCCTTGCTTTTCACACTTAAAGGTTGATATTAGAAGCTGAAACTTCAGTCACACATCCACATTATTGAACAACAAAATAGCAGTAGAACAGGTTCTTCAAATTAGCTTCAAACTCCAAAGTGTCTCAACATAAAATTATACAAAAGTTACACACATAAGCCATCAAAGTCTTGGCTTTAAATAGAAGTTTTGTGAAAAAAACTGATCTATAATATTTCTAACAATCATATCTACTCATATTCACCTATCTAAGTCAAACTCATCCAATCCATCCCAAGAAATATGGTCAATCCCATAAAATCTCAAAACTGCCCTATTTCCTAGGGATTTTCTGAGTGACTAGTCATGGTTGACCAACCTTGAATGGGCCTAATAAAGCTTTTTCTAACTGAGCCAAGTGGAGTTAGCTCAGTCCTAGTTCCTAAGCTGTCCATCCATGCATCAAACTTGTGCCCAAGTGTCCTGCAAACATGTCATCTATATAGCTAATACGAGAATTTCTGAATCTGTCAAAATTTGCATTTGAAATCAAATTTTCATAAAAACTTTAGAATTTGAAAAATTAAAATTAAATACCTAAATAGACATGAAGTACATCAAAATGGGATAGATATAGTGGAAAATAGATGGAAAATATATGGATTAAGTAAGTTTCCTTAAGCAAAAATAGACCAAAATCGAGGGCCAACACCGTTACATTATTATTGTTATGTCGGCTCTGATTATATTATGACCCCTTAGACTGCTATATATATAGAAAGGAGGTCTTGTCATTTGTATCATACAAGAATTGTTCATTTGTGTAATGTAAATGAGGTTTCCCCCTCGCAGAGGTTGATTTCTAAGATGTTGATCTTTCTTTTCTATCTTTTTGTGAGCTAGTTTCATAACATTTGGTATCAGAGCTTTGGATTCTAGGGTTTCGCTGCTCCAAACAGGCCATCATGGAAATGTCACTATAAATTTTTTTCTACGAAGTTTCAGAAGCTAAAACAAAAACCCATTTTAGACGAGGTTGTTCTGAACCTCAGGTTTGAATTTCAGATCTTTTCTCGCTGCGTTTGCAGAGATATGATCTGAGGAATTTAGAGTTTTTGCAAGCTCCAGAATTCCATCTCAAATAGGTCATCGTGGAATTGTCGCTATAATTTGTTTTCTACGAAGGTTTAGACTCGTAAATTAAAATCAAGTTGAGCCAAAATATTGTTGAAGCTCAGATCTGAGGTTCAGATCTTGTCTTGCTATATTTTCGGAGATATGATCCAAGGGAGTTAGGGTTTTTATAGGCTCCCGAATTACATCCCAAACAGGTGACCTTGGGAAAATCGTCATAACTTTCCCTCTGAGCATCAGATTGAAATTTCGTAAGAAGTTACAAAAAGAGGATGGACTGTAGTTTTTTGTGTATTAGATTCAAGTCCTAAGGTCAAAACAGTAGCACGTGGAACTTAGTACAAGTTCGCTCTACTGAAAGAGTATATAAGAAGGTCATCTTGGGAGATTGGCCATAACTCTTTCATGAAGAATCCAATTTTGATCAGACTGGTGACATTGGAAAGAGGACGCAGAGTGATACTACAGGTCACAATTTTAGACCTTGGAGATCCGAAATTACAGAGTTACAGTAGTTTCAAGATCGATCTCCTAAAGTCAATAAAAGGCTATATGAGGAAGTTTGATGGCAAGGATCCGGTAAATTGGATACTACAGATGGAACAATATTATGTTCTATATGATGTACAAATGTTACAAAAGGTACATATTGCATCTTCATATTTAGAATCAAATCAATTTTTATGGTATAAAGGGATTTGTTCTCGTAAACCACTTGTCACTTGGTCAATTTTCACGGAGGAAATGATAGCACATTATGAGGATACAAAGAGAAACACCTTCTTTAGCCAATTGATAAATCTCAAACAAAAGGGTTCAATGGCAGAGCAGATTGAGGACTTCCAAAAATTGAATATAAGGGATATTCCAGAGAAGCAAAGGATTGATGTCTTCATAAGGACTTTAAAGGATAACATTCAACATGAAGTTCAACTTTGGGAACATGATTCATTGGAGAAGGCATTCAGGTTGGCAAGAAAAGTTGAAAGCGGAATTATGGAAACAAGGAATCCTATCAATCACAACTATAAATATGGAAGTGTTTTTGCTCCTAGCCTTCTACAACCTACAAGGTTTACACCACAACAATTGGAAGGAAAAAGAGAAAAAGGGCTTTGTTATAATTGTGATAGAAAATATATTAAAGGTCATAAGTGTGTTGAGAAGAAATTATTTTACATAGATTATGAAGAGGAGGAAGAAAATGATCAAGAAACGTTAAAAGAAGAAGATATAGATCGGGAACCAACCCCAGAGAAAAAATAAATGAATCCGACCATATCTTCTACGACATTAGCAGGAATTACCACTCCTTAAACCCTCAAGATAGAAGGACATATCAAGAAGAAGAAGGCTCAAGCAGTGAAATATCACGAAGAAATTGATCAAGAAACGTCAAAATAAAAGGATACTCACCAAGAACCAACCCCAGAGAAAAAAGAAATGAATCTGACCATATCTTGTAAAACATTTCCAAGAATCACCACTCCTCAAACTCTCAAGATAGAAGGACATATCAAGAAGAAAAAGGTTCAAGCAGTGAAAGATCACATCAAGCATAAAAAAAAAGTTTTGCAACTTTTAAAGGAAAATCTCACTTTGGTGCAGAATCGAAGGAAACAACATGCAGATCAACATCACGGCGAAAGAAATTTTGATGTAGGTGACTGGATATTTCTACGAGTACAACCATACAAACAAATGTCCCTCAAGAAAGATAAGAAGGATAATAAATTATTGCCAAAGTATTATGGTCCATACAAGGTGTTACAAAAGATTGGAACTATGGCATACAAATTGGAACTTCCCGAATCTTCCCGAGTGCAACAAGTTTTCCATGTTTCATGCTTAAAGAAGGTTATAGGTGAGAAGCTCCCAGTTTAAACAATATTGTTGAAACTTGACGAGGAAGGAAAAATCATATTGGAACTTGAAACAGTCATGGAAACAAGAACCCCACAGCTACAAAATCGATCAATTTCAGAGTATCTCATCAAGTGGAAGAAATTACCCACTGAAGATTCCACATGGGAGGACGAGAATTTTATACAGAAGCATCCAAAACTACTCAAGCATTGAGGACAACAATTTTTGAAGGAGAGGGGCATGTTAGGTCCCTATAATACTAGTGTAACTCCTTATTATTATTAGTGAAACCCCCTTATTATATTGTTGTGCCCATGTAGTCCCCATATTATTATTATTGTGTCCCATAGAAGCCGACTTTTGTTATTGTTGTGCCCTTACATTATTATTGTTATGTCAACTCTGATTATATTATGACCCCTTATACTCCTATATATAGAAAGGAGGTCTTGTCATTTGTATCATCCAAGAATTTTTCATTTGTGTAATGTAAAGGAAGTTTCCCCCTTGAAGACGTTGATTTCTAAGGCATTGATCTTTCTTTTCTATCTTTTTGTGCATTGGTTTCATAAGAAAAATTCTTATAATTGTGTTGACGATGTTGGACCCGCCAACATGTCAGGGGATATCCCCTGTAAGAAGTCCCAACTAGACCTCAGACTCTTTGGTGTAGAAATCCTAGCAGTGGGTCGTACGGTATTGCCTTGACCGCGGTTGCAGACAGAGGTAAGTAGGATGTACTCATTGGTAGTAAGGGTGTGACCAGCACAGAAAGCCAAGGAAGGTGCATGAAGGGTTCTAACACACAGTGGGGAATGAGTGCGCCCCTAGGAAACCTGTGGAAACATGCAGCTTGAAAGGGAACAAATGAGAAAAATTACATCATAGGCTGGAAGACAGGTTAGCCAATGATCCAAAGTGATGGTTAAACCAAACAATGCATCTCAATAAGATTCATACATACATATATAGAAAGAGTCCATATATACATGTGTAAGAAAACAACTACATATATCATTAGAGTAACTAAGATAGCTGAAATACAATAAAAACATATGCATGAAATGTTTTGGCTCTGTTATATTAAGAGTGAAAGGTCCAATCATACAATACAACCATGACCAACCACTAGTTCCGACAGTAGAATGTTACAGTCATTGCCGCTTTCTCCTCTAAAGAGATGTACTAGCTCTGCACTGTGGAGAAGCCAAGGCTCATTACAATACACTCCAATCTTTCTCTAAGATACACCTATAGGAAGCTTGGCTCCCAAAAACCCTTACAATGAGTTATGAGGTTCTATAAATAGCAAAGGGTGGGGTGACCCTTGACATTCCCCTTTGTGACTCTTCAGCTACCCTCATGACTCTTCAACTACTACATGACTGCTACATTCTACTATTGACACTTATCCTTTCACTTTTACAAGATGTTTCATTACGATATGCACATGTACACATGTGAAACAAAATAGGCATGAGTAAGCCATGCAAGACATCACTAAGACTCAGACAGTTGTGGGAATACCAAATCTTTGACATCCTCATGATGATCGATGGTGGTGAACCGATGCCAAGATTGGTAGTCTGTGTACTTTGTGGTTACATCCTTCTGGAAATGAACTCGTGTCTCCATTTAAACTGGGTACACTGATTTGGCTCCTTTGTCCAACTCATTTGATAACATGTGCATCATAGTCTTGAGTGCAGTCGTACCAACAACATACTGATGCATAGTGTTTGTGTTGATCTACAAGTTTGTGCTAGTGGCTATGCACATCAACTCGTCGAAGTACATGTCCAACTACAGTCAGACTTGGTTCTTTGTCTTTGCCTTGGTGAGTGTGCCAATGGATGGGATTGCATGCGTGCACACAATGACATCCATGCTCCTGAACACCCGTGCATGTGATCGGTAACACTTCTCACCCTATTTGCTCTGTGATAGCTGCTGGGATGGGTCTATAACCTATTTGGGTGTAGTTTCATCAATCTATGCATGTTGCACCTCCTGCTGTACCTGTTCCTACTGCGCTTCCTTCTCTCCTCTTCACAACTCCTGTTCTTCCTTGAGTTGCCGCTTCAAATCCGGCAATTCCTTCTCTGTTTCCTCCATCCTCTGTTTCTCTCTTTTCCTTTGCATGATCCTCTGTTGCATTTTCACCTCTTAGAATCAATCTCCAAAGCTTCTTTCATCACAAGTGGATCTGCTTTGAACTAGCAGCTTTGCTCCACCTTTGCGCTGTCAACAACCTTCCTCCTGCCTTGGTCATGTGAAGGTTTGCTACCTTTTGTTACTGTTGATGGTGTTGGTCGCTATGATGCTACTGCCATTTCATCTTGATATCCTTGTCTATGAACAACTTGGTGTCTTCATAGATAGGCAAGCTCATAAAGACTTTCTCAACTGCATCTCTTGTTGCGCTCTCAACGGTGTCCTTTTCCCCTGCTCTCTGGGAGGCCATTGTACTTGTACTGCTGAGAGGTAAATGAACACCCGTGATACCTAGAGACATAACAACACTCATGGAAAGAAATCTATTTGTTGAAAACCAAAACAAATTTGAGAACTGACATGCAACATACTTGTGTGACTGACTGTGAAGATTGCGTAATTTTCATCGGGAGGCTGGGAGACTGAATGCAAAAACTGCGCAAGGAATAGTTTGGGCTATCAGGAGGCTGATTTATTGCTGGAACTATGCAATGCACAATCCAGCCTAGCCTGTTGAGGACTAAAACAGTGCAATGTGTAGTTTTAGTCAGCATTGACATGTAAACTAGCAAACTGCATTGCGCAATTTCTAGGGTCAACAAGGAACTGCCTCCTAGAATTGCACAATACAAGCATGGAGGCCAATGTTGGGCCATATTTGTGCAATTTTTGGAGGGAAGGTGGAGCCTTCACTTCCATAAATGCACAATTTCTAGCCGGGCAAGGCAAGGTTTGGGCCAAGGCAGCCCAAACCCGTCAACGGGCGACTAAAAACATGAGAAGTCTGAATGCAAGGTGAATCTGAGTACAAAGAAGAGTGAATGATCATGCATGCAAAGAGTGAGTGTAGGATTCAGAAAAGGGGAAAATAAGCATGTGTGTGAAGCGAGTCGCTGCAACAATGATCGTCAGTGGAGAAACACTGTCATGTATGCAACAACAATGAGATGCAATGAAAAACTAAAACAATAAATATACAAGCTAACATGCATCAAAACGACAACAAGTGTTCATTGAAACCAAGCAGACAAAACTCACACAAGCCAAAAGACAAAAAGTGACAGAAAAGCATCAAAAGCCATGTAAAGCGGACTTACTCAGAAAAAGCTAAGTTGAATGTGCCGAAGACTCCTAGATGCGATGTGGAATGTCAGAGCTACAAGATCGATGTGAGGAATGAGCTCTACAACATATGGTACATAAGTTTTGATAATATTGAGGCTTATGATGCGCATGCCACATATTTAGGAAAAAGCGATACTTGGAGGGAAGTTTCTAAAATGATCTTTGCATGTAACCTCCAGCTACTAAAATAGATCCCTCAAATGTAGGGATGCTTTTTCTTTTTTTCTTTTTTGGGAAAAGAAACCCATGCATACAAATAAGAATTTCTTAGTCTTGGAGGGAACTAGTCAACTTGACATCACATGCAACAGTCTGCAAGCCTAGGGATGAAATTTGTGCAATTTCTGGGCTAAGCAAGACTGGTTGTCCCTCATGCACTTCACAATTTGTGGACTGAACCCCTGACTGTCAGTCATAGCTACACAATTCTTGAGCTGAAGCCTAGTGTCGGGCTGCATTGTGCAATTTTCCAAGGGAAGGATGCCTGGCTGAATTGCGCATTTTTGAAGCCCATCAGGTAGCCCAATAGGATTGCGCAATTTCTGCAGGGAAGGCTGGTTCCACTCCATAATTGCACAATTTTCAAGGGGAGCATCTCAGCCAGAAAAATGCCCATGTCCGGAATGGAAGCCTGCGGGTGGGAGACAAACAAGTTGAAATGCACAGGCTGGCGAGCCATTGAAACTTAGCTGAAGCGTATGTTCTTGATGGTGCAAGACATACTGCTAGAGATGGTTGGTAGGGAGGCTCTAAAACAAAGCTAAGGAAAAATTTTGGAGGGTGGTTGTAGCCACTAAAACAAATTGTTTCTTCATGCTCAACCATGTTGTCTTCAAATATTGTCAATTGACATCAAATTCTACACTTTTCCCATAATTTTTAGTTTAGAACCCTTCCGAAACCCTCCTAGAAATGACCGCTCCAAAGCCCAAATTTACTCAAGAAATTCCTCACTATATTTTGAATTGGATCCTATTCCCCACATCATGATTTCTACAGCTTGCAATATTACATAGTGTACACCCAATTGTTACGTCAAAGTGGCAAGAGTGTGCAAGCAAGAAAATGAAACAAATACACAAAAGGAGGGTATGAAAATGGGCACAAGCGTTTTTAGAGACAATGACAGTGCCGATGGTTTTCAACTTATAAAAATAGATGTTGGGGTTTTAAACTGTAGAAAAATATGAAAAAATATTTAGGACTTCTTCGAGGTAGATATGACAGGGAAAGTTTGATCTACCTTCTCTGATACCATGTTAAACACATACAAAATGATAGGAAGATTAGGATAATTGGTGGAATACTTATTATTCACAAGAATGTGCATATAAATCCATATTTTCTGACCCTTGGTTTGATATTCCAAGAGGTATCTTGGACTTCCATGATAGTTCACATTCTTCCATGCTATTCTTGACATATTAGATGGCTAACATCTTGTTTGATAACATCTTTAACTTCTTTAAATGCCACATCTATTTTTTTGCTTATGCAAGAGTCAGACCTTGCAATTCATTAATTAAAACATAAAGTACATAGATTACATCAAAACTCTCATGGTCGTTGACTATGGAGATATCCCAACAGAACTATTCCTTACCCCCTGCCTCCAATTTTACTTATCTCAAAAGAGAAATACATAAGTTTGGACTTGGATACAAAAAAGCACATGACACATGGTTGTTAGCCAAAAAAGGTAGCACGACTGCCCTGTTTCTCAAACTTAGGTACAGTCCCTCGGAAAGAACTTTTCCCACCTTCCTCTTTGATCTCGATCCTTGAGCCTTATCATTTAATCCAACGGCTGTAGACCAGGTCAGACTGACGAGCTGTTTGCCATTTACCTCGTGGGTCCGCCAAGTAGCGCGAGCAATCTGAACCGTTGAATCTCCATGAACCATCTGATTGTGGAGATTGATGTCGCACCAGCCTACATGCATGGGTGATAGCATGCGATGAGGGCAATATTCCCTCCGGCCCCACTGCCACGTGGAGCTCAAAGATTGGGATCACTCCCGAAAGCTAAAAACCGCTTCCCTCTTGTGAGGGCCGCGATCACCTAAATACCACTCATGCCTCGGTAAAAAGAGTATAGTTAAAAAAACTCTGGTTTCACCTTTTCCAGTTAAAAGATCTTTGGTTTCGCAATTTCCGGTTATCCTCTGCTTTCGGCCATTCACCTCTCCATCCCTTCTAACTCCGATGCGTAAAGGATTCTCTGTGATCCTGCCTACAGTCCCTAAAGTCCTTTCGTTCCCTTCATGACATCTGGATTCTTCCGTGAACCTGATAATCTGGAGGTCTCCGGTTGACCTTTCCAATCCTCTTTCAAAAGACCCCATTGTAAATGAGCCACTGAGCCAGCAGCTGCTAGTTAACTAAATCCGTCTCCACGGTTCTCTTAAGAAACACTGTATTGTCTTCATCTGCTTGGTTTTGACACTCTGTCTTAAATTTGTTTCGAGGGAAATCTTGCCAGTTCATCACAACCCTAGTGTTTATGCAGATCACTCCTTGATTGGCAAGCAAATCTGCAAGTTTATTGGCCTTTCTGCGTACATGTGCCAAACTTACTGTTCTCAAGCTCTGAAGATGACTGTGAATCCTTTGGAAGACCTGAATTAGCCTCCAGTTTTTAGAGGCTTTTTCCGGTGAAGTTCCCCAGCTTATTCTCTTGACTGAGTTAATGACCAGCTCAGAGTCAGCTTCAATGATCGTATTTTGGTGATTTTCCTGAACCAGGAACTCAAGACATTGTTCCATGGCCATTATCTCCGCCATGTTGTTGGTGGCCTTTCCTAAGTAGTCATGGAAGATGAACAGAATGTTTCCCTTGTCATCCCTTAACACCCCTCCATAGCCTGTCGTGCCTGGATTACCTTTAGAAGCCCCATCAATGTTGAATTTTAGAAAGCCCTTAGGGGGAGGATGCCAGAAGTCTAGCTCAGTATCCACAATTGAAACTTTCCTGATTAAACCCTGAGGAACTAGTCCCTGCAATTCAAGCCTACAAAGAATCCTCCAGTCTGTAGCAGAGGGGGGATTCGAGGGGAGATTTTGAATTGTGGTTCTAACCATTTCTTTGATTTGTTTTAGGATCAGATCAAAGATACACTGGGAAGACTTCTTAACATTCTTGAAGATTCTATTGTTCCTTTCTTTCCAAATGTTCCAGATAATGAAGCCTAGTGTAAGTGCCCAAGCTGAGCAAAGAACTTCATTATCCGAAAAGTTCCTTCTCCATTTGGTTAGGGTGTTGAAAAGACTTCCTATATCTCTGTCAGACTATTGGAAGATTGAAGCAAAAACATCCCATAATCTAGAAGTGAAAATGCAGGTGTTGAGAAGGTGTTCTATGGTTTCCTCTTGAGCCTCACAGAGTTGGCATCTTGAAGGCCCTAGAAAACCCCTTTTCTTAATATTGTCCCAGGTTAGGATTTTCCTTTGCAAAACTAGCCATAGAAAAAGTTTTACTTTCATCCAGCCCTGATGTTTCCATAGGTTTTTCCAAATCCTGTCAAGAGCCTAGGAATCAAGGTCTAGGATTATGAGTTTGGCTTCCTTGAGATTAAAGTTACCCTCATTGTTGTTGCCCCATATCAGCTGGTCATGCCCCTTTGAAATGAGAATTTTCCTTTGCTCTAACATTTATATTAGTCTTTCGGCCTTGGAATTTAGAGAAATGTCATTTCCGAGATCTAAATTTCTCCAATTTCTCCATTTCCCTGAACTATTGGATTAATCCCAAAAATCCTTAACCTTAGTAAATTCCTTAGTATCAATCTCTGTTTTGAGGTCTTTCCATTCCTCCTATAGCAGAATAGGTTCTTGTTGCCATCTGTCCTCAAAGAATAAGGCTAAGTCTCCCTCTTTGATTTCCCAGAAGCTATTATCCTAAATTAAGCCTCTATTATCCCAGGCTTTGTTCCAAATGTGAGAACCTATTATATTTCCATCCATCCTTATGCGATCATTAACTAGCCAAGAGCTTGCATATTTTTCTTTCCAAGTGATGGACCATTGTGCTTCCAGTTCCTTTATCCATCGCCACCATAATTCTGCCCCTAGAACTTTACATGGAATTTCAAGCTCATCCAATCCAAGACCCCCATGGTTTTTGGGTTTGCAAATTTTTTCCCAGGCAACGAAGGCCCATTTCTTCTTTTCCTCCCCATTGCCCCAAAGAAAGTCTCTTTGTATGTTTCTCATTTGATTTAGGATTCCTTTAGGAGCAGGGATAGCAGATAGCATAAAGATCAGGATTGATTGCAGAACAGTATTTGTGAGGATCAACCTGCCAGCCAAGTTTAAAGATCTCATTGTCCATTTCCTGGTCTTGTCATGCAGTTTACTGATCATCGGCTCCCAGATGCTCTTGTGTAACGATTTTGCAGTTAAAGGAACCCCCAGGTATTTCGAGGGGAGAGTGGCTCTTTGAAAGCCCAAAATTCTAGATATGTTCTTCTGAATAGCAATGTTGGTACTGAAGAAAAAAATCTTGGATTTTGAGAGATTAACTTCCAAACCTGAGGCCATGGAAAAGTCACTAAGGATTTGTTTATAAGAAAGAGCTTCTTTGACTGTAGGAATTCCCTGCAGCAAGGTGTCATCCAAATATTGTTGATGAGTCAAGGCCTATCCATTGTCAGAGAGTTGTATACCCCTGATGTTACCAACTATTGCACGCTTGATAGCTCTTCCTAGTCCTTCCATCATGAGGATGAAGAGAAATGGAGAGAGGGGGTCACCCTGCCTAAGACCTCTGGAAGGAGTGAAAGTCTTTGAAGGAGAGCCATTAACAAGAATAGAAAAACTAGACGAGGTAATCAAAGCCAGGATCCATCTTACCCAATTGTGGTCAAACCCGAAAGCAATGAGAACTTTCCTTATATAGTTCCAATTCAGCTTATCATAAGCTTTGGCAATGTCCAGTTGCATGATCATTCCAGCTTTCCTCTTGCTAGTTAGTGAGTGCACCACTTCATGAGCTTGGATGATGTTATTAAGAATTTTCCTTCCTTCCACGTATCCAGATTGTTCCCCTGAAACTAGAGAGGGCAAGAGGGGTTTAAGTTTGTTTGCAACCACTTTTGATATTATCTTGTAAACCACATTACACAACGCTATAGGTCTAAATCTATCAGGGGTTTGGGCCAACTCCTGTTTAGGGATCAGGGCTATAAAAGAGGAATTCAATGCTTTCAAAATGGTTATGTGCCTCCTGGAATCTTCCACAACCTGCAGAATGTCATGTTTGAAAATATTCCAGCAAGCTTTGAAGAAGTTGACATTGAAACCATTCGGGCCTAGCACCTTGCCATTTTGCATTTCCTTGAGAACCCCACTGACCTCCTCTTCGGTCTCAGGTCTGTAAAAGTTAACATTATCCTCTCTGGAAGCCATCCTGGGTATATGCTTGGTGAAGTCTCGGATGTAGAGATCTCTTTCATAACAGGTTTCCTGTGCTATGCTTCAAAAGTGCTGGACTAGAGCTGCTTCTATTTCTTCATGAGTGTTGAGATTATATCCTCTTTTATCCTTGATCAGAGAAATTCTATTGTGTGCTCTGTTAGCCATGGTGGATTTGTGAAAAAATCTGGTATTACGTTCCCCTTCTTTTAGCCATTGGACTCTAGATTTTTGTCTCCAAAATATTTCCCCTTGTTTGCATATATTCTCCCATTGTTGCTGATATTTGGTAGCTTTCTCATCTCTAACTTTATCATGGCCCTCTATGATGAGGGTTTGGTTAAGTTTCTGCATTCGATCTTCAATAATTGTTTTTTCTACAAAGATATTGCCAAATTCATTCTTGTTCCAATCTTTAAGCCTGAGCTTGATGTGTTTCAGTCTTTTTTGTAGAAGGTACATTCTGGTTCCTTGTATGTTTAAATCCTCTGCCCACCACTTGGTTACGTTGCTTATAAATTCTGGGTGGGATAACCAGATGTTCTCAAATCTGAAAGGTCGTTTCCTGGGGTTACCAATGCCCTGAACCTCCAGTTGCACCAGCCAGTGATCTGAGCCTCCAAAGGGAAGCACTCTTGCCATCATTTCCTTGTTATTGAGCATAAGATCCTCTGAGATGATGAATCTATCTAATTTGGAAGCTACCTGGGACTCTCCTCCTCTTTTATTGTTCTAGGTGAAGATTCCGTTATCCATTTCAATGTCCACCAGCTTCATTTTATCAATAAAGGTCTAGAAATCCATGGAGTCTTTGCCTAGAACTCTAGTTCCCCCTTTTTTCCCATTAGTGATATGATCATGTTGAAATCACCCCCTAAGATCCAGGGTATTCCTGCATATCTATCTCTAAGAGTCTCCAGAGAGTATAGAAGCCTGAGTTTGTCATCCATTCTTTGAGGGCCATAGACATTCGTTACCAAGTAGGTTTCCTTATCTCCTACTGGTTGGATTACTACAGATAAGTAATCCTTCGATGCCTCCACATCTATTAAGTCAATTTTTTGTGGATTCCAGAGAGTGAGAATGCCTCCTGCTGCGTTCTCCGCTTTGACTTCCAGAAACTCAAATCTATTGAGCCACTTACTATGGATATCTCTTATCTTCTGAATGGAACATTTAGTTTCCTGGATGAAAATCACATCCGGAGATGCTTGTTTCATTCTATTACTCAGTAACCTTTGTTTCCTTTTACTACCTAGACCCCTAATATTCCAAGAAGTGAACTTCATAATTAAAGGTTAGTAAAGGAGTAACTGGATAGATCTTTCATCTTACCTGAATCTATCATTAGCTTTCCACATTCCATCAACAGCTCATTCTGCTTTTTTTTGCCCCTCTTCTTTCCTGGGATTCTGGGTGCTAGTCCTGCTATATTCTTCATCGTTTTCACTCCTTCGTTGCCTTGTCTTTCTTTGTGTTTTAGTCTTTCTACCCCCTTAGTCTGGGTTTTCCATAAAAACAGCTGCTGAACCCTATTGAAATCCTCTGTGGGTAACGAGTCTAACCCTTCTTTGGTTCCTTGCTTCAAGAAACCTTCTAGATCTAGGTTTTCTTTCTCAAGAATCTCCTGGAGTTCATGGTCCTCCATTTCCATCTCACTTTGGGTCATTTCAAGATCCATCTCCTGTTCTGCATTACTTATCATAAATTCTTTTTGCTCGTTGTTTTCTTGTATATGTTCATTGTCTTCTACCCTTTCTTCCTCCTCTGGGCTTCCTTCCTTTGCTTTATCTGGTTCTATTGGACCTTCATCTGCTTCAAGGATGTGGAACATGTTCTAGTTGGCTTGCTGCCCTGCATCTTTACGTGTTCTGGTTCCTCTTTTTCCTCCTTTTCCTTTGTGTTCCACCTTGAGGTAGCTTTCTGAATCCTTCATAGTATCAACTTTGTTTTTGTTCTCTATCTTACTGAGAGGGCATTCTCTGACCAGATGTCCATGCTCATGACATTTACGACATCTGAATGGTATATGTTCATAATCTACTATCTGTATCCATTCTTCATAAAAAACTTCCAGAATAACTTCGTCCGGCAAAGCTCCAGAGAGATCCATCTCCACACATATTCTGGCAAAGGAAGTATACTTTCCTCTTCTAGTGGCCTCAGAAACTTTGACAAAATGCCCTAACTTATTTCCTATTGCTGATAGAGATTCCATTTGCCAGTAATCAAGAGGTAGAGAATAGAGTCTGACCCAGACTGGGACCGAAGTGAAAGTTTCCCATTCCGGAACAAAATTCATAATCCACGGTCGCATATAGAGGCCTGTTGCAGCATAAAAGTATGACCCTCCTTCAAACACTCTGTCCCTATCTTCAAGATTTGCAAATACTACAGTGAAAAATTCCTTGGACCCCAGATGTAGATCAATGCTGCCTTTTTGTTTCTAGTGGTATTTAATCCACATTTGTAAGGATTTTTCAGTGGGCCACAACCCCATAAATTTACATATTATTGCATAAGTTTGCATGTGATCCATGTGCGCCTGAAGCGCTGGATCATTTAAATGACTCTTGGGGTTACCGCCACTTTGGGTTTGCATGGGCCCATGTGCGCTTTGCCTTTAGTGCCTAGTTCCTTGACTTCTTCCTCATTTTCTGTTGCATTATTGTGCTTCCTTGACTTAGTGCCCTCCTGCTCTTCTTCATTGTTCCTATCCCTTCCTCTTGAAGGCTTTCTATCATTTTCCATCGTTTTTTCCCCTGCTAGCCACAACTTGCTTGTAGGAGGGAGAGGAGCTCCCTCCTGTGTGTCCTTTCATGGAGGATTGTGTCACCGATCGAAACCCTAGTTTGTCTTCTCGCTTCCTTCTGCTTTCTGTCCTGCACTATCCTTTAAATGCCACATATCCATTGTATACAACGTTCTTTGTTACTGGGTTCCAAATATTTTAATCTTTTAAACCATATTTATAACTAATAAAGATGCACCTGTCATATTTTCTATCCAACTTGGTTTTGTTTTCCTTTGGAACATGTACATATACATCACAACCAAATACCCTGAGATGTGTGAGAGATGGTTTCCTACCTACCTCATGTGGAGTCTTATCATCCAATGCTAATGAGGCTGATCTATTTACCAAGTAACATGCAATATACACTACCTCTACCCATAATTCATGTCCTAACCTAGCAACACTGAGCATACTCCTTGGTTTTTTCCATCAATGTCATGTTCATACTTTCTACGACTCCATTATGTTGAGGTTTGTATGGGGTAGTATTCTATCACATTATACCAATTTTTTTACATAACTATTCAAATTCTTTCCCACATAACTCTCCACCATTATTTGCTGTCAACACCTTTATTTTATTCTCTATCTGATTCTCCACCAAAGCCTTAAATTCTTTAAATTCGTCAAATAATTCATATTTATTCTCGAGGAAATGTATTCGTGTATTCCTCGAGAATTTATCTAAAGTGAGACATAGTACACACATTTACCAATGATAGAACAGTCACATGTCCAAACACATCACTGTGCACTAGTTGTAGTACTCACATGATTCTACTTCCCATATAAAAAATGTTTAAAAGAATCAAAATCCAAAGAGAAATTATACATACCTTCAACCATACCATTACCATGTGGTACTCGAAGGCCCTTCTCATAGATATGTCCTAATCTTTGATGCCACAACATAGTCTTTTCTCCTAAAGTTGCAAAAGTTTTTCCCTTTTCTACTTCACTCTTAGGAACAATGAAATTGTTGCACCCATCACTATCAGTGCTTCCCAACATCTTATATAGATTTCCAATCCAAATTCCCCTTATAAATACCATTGCTCCTTAAACTATTCTACAAGTATCCTTTTCAAACACTATTTTTGCACCTGCATTGCTCCTCTTGCTTAAAGAAATCAAATTTCTAGTTAATCCCAGAATGTGAAGAACACTAGGGAATGCCGTAATCCTTCCATCCGTGAGATTCAACTTTAATTTTCCTCATCCTATTATTCTAGTTCTTGATTCTTCCCCTAATAAAACATCATCACCACCGAATCTTTCATACTCACAGAACCACTCCTTGTGCAGAGTCATTTGAAAAGATACACCTGAGTCCAATAGCCATGCCTCATGATATACTTGTGTACTTGAAGAAGAAAAATATATATCCCCTCCATCGGAGGAGTTTTTTGCTTCTATATAAGGAGAAACCTCAAATCCATTTCCTTTCTTTGTAATTTTGGATTTACAACCTTTCTTGTAGTGCCCTTCTTTTCCACATCTCCAACATACCTTTAAATTTTTTTCTAGATATTTCAATCTCTATTTTTTAACAACTTGCCAATTACTTTTGACCACAAGAATCACTCCCATAGATTTCCCACTATAGTAGAGTCTACCATAGGGTTGATCCAAACCCCTTAGCCATGAAGGTGTCCCCTTGAAGCCAAAATTTCTCTGATACCTTCAGCTCTAATAGACTAACACCCTTTGTTTTTTTCTAACAGAAGATATGAATATTTTGTATTGAAAGTCTTGAGCATAAATCTTAGATTATACATCCCAAAATTGATTATAGATATTGTTCCCATAGTTTCTAATTGTAGTTTCATATAGTATCTATTTTCTAGATGCTTCATTTTTAGACAGAAATTTTTGGAAGTCCCTTTACATCACTTATAACAACACCAAAAGTGGTCAATCTAATATAAAAACATGCAATTCATCCATTGTGATTATTTATGAGGCTGATAAACTTTAATGACACTTTCATATTCATGATTTTCCTACTAGTTATGTTCCATTTGAGTATGCCTCATCTAATTGAGAAAGCATAACATTCACTTGAATTTTCAAGTTGTCAATGTAGTTTTGATTGGATTGAATTCCTTCAAAAGTGAAGGAATTTTTCTATTTGGAAATCCTCTTATGTTCTTCAATTTGATTTCCCCTGGAACTCATATTCTTCTGAGATGCAACTGAAATATTAATGCAGTACATTGAAAGCAAGCAAAGTCTTGTATCCCAGGCCTTCTACAATAGGGAATCAACCTTGTGAGAATTTATACTAAAATATAGAAGGGGAACCATCAATATCCCTTTTACATAAATTATAATACTAGGTAGCAGTGACAAAGACTTCAATAAGGCCATGATATCTCTTGTTCCAAGATTACTAGCATTAAAAGACACAAGAATAAAAGGTAGACAAGATAGAGCTTGAAGATAGGAATGCCCTAAAAATAGTGGACTTGAAGAATCATAGAGTAGATCGTTGAGGGGGTGCACCAAAAAGAAGCAAAAAAATGAGATAGAAAACCTCATAATGCATTCCAAGGATTGGAAGACCGAGAGGAATTTGAACAAAGGGGTTGGAACAAAATATTTACCTCTAAAATATACGCTTTTAAGGGAAGGCTGAAGACCCAAAATTGAGTTTGTCACAGCCACAGATCAAAAGAAATGGAAGTCTGATAAGGAGGTTTTGTAGTCCATGCTAGGCATGCAAACAAAGCATTCGACCATCCAACGCCATGCATAGGCATGAGTTACCACTATACAACCACCAAATTATGATTGGGATGTTTCACCTCCATGAAAGTTTATCCAATTTATCCTTTTGATTCAAATGCTTCCATTGAGACACCATGTACTAATGATTCTTCGTAGACTTCACTTGAACGACCATCATGTTCATGTTCAGAGATTGATGGCACCAAAACCACCCCTGGGCATAATACAATTACATCCACCAAATTTCAAACCAAAAGATCTAGAATCCATCATTTGCAGAGGGCGCGTGTACTTCACATGGTGACATATAAGATACATAAGGAGGGAATCCTTCCTTATTATTTCTTTAATTAAATTATAAAACATGATGTGTTTCATAGATATTATTAAGGGAGAGGGTCATTTTTTATCTAGCCTTGGCATGCTAAGTCTCCCTTAGGGAGAGCAGAGACCAAATTGGCCATTTTGTCTGTTGCCGAGTTTTTCACCCTTTAGGATATGGAATAACTGTTTTCTGGGAATGATACTAAGAATATTTAGAGTGCATTTGATAATCTGGGCTAGCTTAAGATTGAGTGGGGAGTATTTTTCTTATATTCTAGATAATATGAGGAGAGAATCTTCAATCACAATGATCTCTTGTATGTTTAAATGCATAACTTGCTTTGTTCCCTGATACAAAACATATGCTTCATAACACTATTGGTCACCTCTCCCAATCCCCGTGCAAATTTGAATTTCTGTTTGTTCACATGATGAATGATCACCCACTCTAAAACCCCCCTGCGCTCCTACCACCCCTAACTCTAATACCAATTGTTAAACAAATTAACCAAAGACTACACTGTTGGAAATAATACTGAGAGGGGGGGTGAATCAGTATTATCAGATCAATCATACTTTTTCAATTTCATACTCAGAAACATATACGCTACTTCAATTAAGTGAACCCGCGTGTACACGCTACTGTGTCTAATGAAACTCGCGTATATCCAGAGATCTTATAATTCAGTTAACTTAATCTTCAGTAAATGCATCAGGTCATTATTAAGCATATTAACAGTAAACAGGTGCAGAATAACAGAATAGATCATCACACAAAAGCCACACACATGAACACCATGATATAAGGTGGAAACCCAATGTGGGTGAAAACCACCTGCTGCAATTTGTCTCTTTCTTCTTTAATGAGAAACTTCTTTTACAATGTACTGGTGCAGTCCTTTACCAGCACGCAGGCTACAACCTGCAGAGGGCTACAACCCTCTTAGCTTTTGTACTAGCCGATCCATTTACTAGTACGTAGGTGCCTACCTACAGAATGCTTCTTTACTCGTTTTCCAGCTGCTAGTGGAAGGGAGCTACAACCCCCTGGCTCTTGTACTGGCTGATATGTTTACCAGTACGTAGGTGCCGGCCTACGATCTATGCGGGACCACGTTTCATCAATTTTCAAACTGGATCCATAAGACAATCATCTTTGTAGTACAACCTGCATCATCAATCACTGAAACACCCAATTCTGAATCACTGTAACCCTGTCAACAACAACCAGACAGCATAGCAATAACCAGATCCAGCTCCATATTCAAATATCTTACTTCACATTCTATACGCTACTTGGATGAACCCAAACTGCGTGTATACGCTCTTTTACCAAAACCAACCCGCGTACAGATCTGTAAATTCAACCTTAAAACTCTGTAGCTATATCAGACATCAAAACATACCCAGATCATAATAATAAACATGCGTCAGTAGATCTAGTCTATCCATAGTCAAACCATATGAAGATAATCATTCCAACCCTTGAGATCTCGTTCCATCATTCATCATCCTCCACATGAGTGAAACCTTGGTTCAGATTACCAACCCATAACCAGCACTTGGATCACACTTCCTTAGATCTTCATCACTCATGCACACTCTCACTCCTTGCTTACATTTACTTGCCTAATGATCTTCTCCTTATATAGCCTTAGGCCTTGTTCAATACCAAGAGCCAAAACCATAGTAACACAATACCATCAACTTCAAAACTAGGGATCAACACGCCTGTCGAGACATAATGGTCCGAAACCATAGGCACAACTTCCAAGGACTAACTGCCATGGACCAAAGGTACGTTTCCACATACACGCGCTTTTGCTGAAGCCAACATGCGTGTACACGCGACTTGGGCTTAACGAACCTGCGTGTATGAACTTTCTCTTCTTCTTATAGTCTGATCATCAATTCCTTGCTGCTGACCTTCTGTACTATGATTTGTCATCAGTGAGGTTTGCCATCAAGGACAACACTTATCTCATAATGCCAACAATCTCCCCCTTTGGACTTGATGGCAACAACACCAAATCACTCTCCCCCTTTGACATCAAGGGCAAAGGGTGGACCAAGATATTCTCTTCCTTTGCTGAATCATTCCACTGTCCATACTCCCTCTGAGTACATGCTGAATCTCTGTACCGCTGAAGTGTGCTGTTCATGCTCTTCCTGACTGTAGGCAAGATCTACAAAAGATGTTCTTTCAAGAAGAACATGATTCTATACACCATAAAAGACCTTCCTATCACCAAAGACTCATACATACATCCATCTCTCAACTAAGTGAGGATATACAAAAATTGACTCATCCACCCAACCAAGTGGGGATACATCAAAAGTTTATATATGACAACCAATCATATTGCATCAATCATCCCAGGCATAGTGGGGAAACCAAAATAGGCCGTTACATGACCTTGACACCATGAAAGAGATACCACAAAAATATATATGACATAGAGACGAAATAACTAGACCAAGACTTATGAAAGTCACCAGCAGCATCTGATAATGCCAACAATGCATCATTGGAAGATTATCTGCTCCCCCTGAACCTGTGCCAGATGATCTCTGTCAGACCCATATCAGACTTTCTGCAACCAACATCTGTCCCTGCTGATTTCCTTCAAAAATTCCATATACGCGTCTGCATCCACCTAAACAAGCGTATATACGCGGATAGGCCTTATCCAACTCGCGTATACCAATCTCCATATCAGCAACTTGTAAATTTCCTTTGAGTAGTCATCCATGTATCAGCACTATGTATCTTGAGCTCAAGCTCATTTGACAGAACTTCTTGACATCATCAATAGCAACAATCCTTATTCACAAGAGTGCCTGCATCATAACTGTATGAGCATATGACAACAGCAGTATATGAGTGACTCATCATCAAGTGAGGAAGATGTGTATTCAAGCTTTGTACTTCTCCTTATCCTTATGAAGTTCACCATGTAAGCATCATCAAAGGATCAACCATAAATCTGATCTGAACATCTTCTATGTAACTTCAAGAATCATATGAGAGTTTATCATAGACAACTCACAACCACATCATAGCAAAGATATATTATTTAGCCATATAAGAATCATCACCAAGGATTATTAACCACAATGCCAAAAATGAATTACTAAAGGCATATGCTCCCCCTCAACTAGTGCCATCTGTTAGATCTGATCATGCATATATCAGCAATAAGCATCAAAACATCATCATCCTCAAGTTAGGATCAAAACACTTCTAGTCATTATACAAGTAACAAAACATTTCCACACATCCTCAGCAGACTGTAACCAATAGAGAAAATAATCATATCAGATCCCTTTTCTGAGCCTGTCCCCACTGCTTTTCCTCAGACTGACATATACGCGACTTTGCAGTGTTTAACTCGCGTATATACGCATATTTCCTTCATGAAACTTGCGTATGAGAATCAGAACACTGAAGTTCTATACCTTCAGCTCCCCCTGAGTCTGTTATGTCTGTGCTGTGCTGAGTACCCTGTGCTGTGCCACATCTTTCTGACTGAACTTCCTTCTTCTTCCATATCTTCACGCATGTTGATGATTTCTTCTTATCATGAGCTTTGTTCCTGCAATCTCTTGCTTTATGTCCAAACTTGTTACATGCATAGCATCTTACATGTTTCATATTCCTCTTGTAGCAATCAGCAGCTTTGTGGCCAAACATATTGCAAGAAAAGCAATATCCATTAAAGTATCTTGAATGTGATGATCTTTCTGCATGATGGTCTTGAAACCTTCTTCTTCTACATATGGCTGCAACATGTCCAAGATTATGACATACATAACATTCAACATTATTCAGTGGAGGAAATAATCGTCTATCACGTCCATAGTTAGGAGTAGAGAATCTTCCTTGAGGAATTTCTTTCCTTGGTTGTTCCTTTTTGGGCATTTCAGATTTCACATTAGAGTTTCTTGCCTCACCTTGTGAACTAGATTCACCTTCAACATATTCATGAAAACCAAGACCAGTCTTGATAGCAGGAGATCTTTGACTACTAAGAATATCATCCAAGACTTTAGAGCTATCTTGAAATCGTAAAAGCTTATCCTTTTCTTCTAATTTGCTTTTCAAGATATTTACCTCAACTTGATGTTGTTCTTCTTTTTCAAGACATTGCTTCTTCAAGGTCTCTTCAGCTTTCCTTCCTTCATCCAACTGATGCCTTAGTTTGAGGATCTCGTTTTCTTGCTCTTTATTCAGTGCTAGCAGCATTTCTCGAACTCTGGAGGCACATTCCAACTGTTCTTCTAATCTGATGATTTCTTCTTTGAGGGCATTCTCCCTTTTGCTAGGTAGATCTTGTTGATCTATGATTTGATCTGACGCTTCATTTGCTTGTCCATCTTCAATCTGAGGTGCTTCAGGATCTGAATACTTGCTTCCACACAACGACAAGTTGTCATTGTTCCTTTGAGCTGTCTTCTTCTTCTGACGTGCTTTCTTCCCCATTGTTCTACGAATCTCCTTCAAGCGATCAAGCTTCTCTGAAGGACCTGCTCTGATACCAATTGTTGGAAATAATACTGAGAGGGGGGGTGAATCAGTATTATCAGATCAATCATACTTTTTCAATTTCATACTCAGAAACATATACGCTACTTCAATTAAGTGAACCCGCGTGTACACGCTACTGTGTCTAATGAAACTCGCGTATATCCAGAGATCTTATAATTCAGTTAACTTAATCTTCAGTAAATGCATCAGATCATTATTAAGCATATTAACAGTAAACAGGTGCAGAATAACAGAATAGATCATCACACAAAAGCCACACACATGAACACCATGATATAAGGTGGAAACCCAATGTGGGTGAAAACCACCTGCTGCAATTTGTCTCTTTCTTCTTTAATGAGAAACTTCTTTTACAATGTACTGGTGCAGTCCTTTACCAGCACGCAGGCTACAACCTGCAGAGGGCTACAACCCTCTTAGCTTTTGTACTAGCCGATCCATTTACTAGTACGTAGGTGCCTACCTACAGAATGCTTCTTTACTCGTTTTCCAGCTGCTAGTGGAAGGGAGCTACAACCCCCTGGCTCTTGTACTGGCTGATATGTTTACCAGTACGTAGGTGCCGGCCTACGATCTATGCGGGACCACGTTTCATCAATTTTCAAACTGGATCCATAAGACAATCATCTTTGTAGTACAACCTGCATCATCAATCACTGAAACACCCAATTCTGAATCACTGTAACCCTGTCAACAACAACCAGACAGCATAGCAATAACCAGATCCAGCTCCATATTCAAATATCATACTTCACATTGTATACGCTACTTGGATGAACCCAACCTGCGTGTATACGCTCTTTTACCAAGACCAACCCGCGTACAGATCTGTAAATTCAACCTTAAAACTCTGTAGCTATATCAGACATCAAAACATACCCAGATCATAATAATAAACATGCGTCAGTAGATCTAGTCTATCCATAGTCAAACCATATGAAGATAATCATTCCAACCCTTGAGATCTCGTTCCATCATTCATCATCCTCCACATGAGTGAAACCTTGGTTCAGATTACCAACCCATAACCAGCACTTGGATCACACTTCCTTAGATCTTCATCACTCATGCACACTCTCACTCCTTGCTTACATTCACTTGCCTAATGATCTTCTCCTTATATAGCCTTAGGCCTTGTTCAATACCAAGAGCCAAAACCATAGTAACACAATACCATCAACTTCAAAACTAGGGATCAACACGCCCGTCGAGACATAATGGTCCGAAACCATAGGCACAACTTCCAAGGACTAACTGCCATGGACCAAAGGTACGTTTCCACATACACGCGCTTTTGCTGAAGCCAACCTGCGTGTACACGCGACTTGGGCTTAACGAACCTGCGTGTATGAACTTTCTCTTCTTCTTATAGTCTGATCATCAATTCCTTGCTGCTGACCTTCTGTACTATGATTTGTCATCAGTGAGGTTTGCCATCAAGGACAACACTTATCTCATAATGCCAACAATCTCCCCCTTTGGACTTGATGGCAACAACACCAAATCACTCTCCCCCTTTGACATCAAGGGCAAAGGGTGGACCAAGATATTCTCTTCCTTTGCTGAATCATTCCACTGTCCATACTCCCTCTGAGTACATGCTGAATCTCTGTACCGCTGAAGTGTGCTGTTCATGCTCTTCCTGACTGTAGGCAAGATCTACAAAAGATGTTCTTTCAAGAAGAACATGATTCTATACATCATAAAAGACCTTCCTATCACCAAAGACTCATACATACATCCATCTCTCAACTAAGTGAGGATATACAAAAATTGACTCATCCACCCAACCAAGTGGGGATACATCAAAAGTTTATATATGACAACCAATCATATTGCATCAATCATCCCAGGCATAGTGGGGAAACCAAAATAGGCCGTTACATGACCTTGACACCATGAAAGAGATACCACAAAAATATATATGACATAGAGACGAAATAACTAGACCAAGACTTATGAAAGTCACCAGCAGCATCTGATAATGCCAACAATGCATCATTGGAAGATTATCTGCTCCCCCTGAACCTGTGCCAGATGATCTCTGTCAGACCCATATCAGACTTTCTGCAACCAACATCTGTCCCTGCTGATTTCCTTCAAAAATTCCATATACGCGTCTGCATCCACCTAAACAAGCGTATATACGCGGATAGGCCTTATCCAACTCGCGTATACCAATCTCCATATCAGCAACTTGTAAATTTCCTTTGAGTAGTCATCCATGTATCAGCACTATGTATCTTGAGCTCAAGCTCATTTGACAGAACTTCTTGACATCATCAATAGCAACAATCCTTATTCACAAGAGTGCCTGCATCATAACTGTATGAGCATATGACAACAGCAGTATATGAGTGACTCATCATCAAGTGAGGAAGATGTGTATTCAAGCTTTGTACTTCTCCTTATCCTTATGAAGTTCACCATGTAAGCATCATCAAAGGATCAACCATAAATCTGATCTGAACATCTTCTATGTAACTTCAAGAATCATATGAGAGTTTATCATAGACAACTCACAACCACATCATAGCAAAGATATATTATTTAGCCATATAAGAATCATCACCAAGGATTATTAACCACAATGCCAAAAATGAATTACTAAAGGCATATGCTCCCCCTCAACCAGTGCCATCTGTTAGATCTGATCATGCATATATCAGCAATAAGCATCAAAACATCATCATCCTCAAGTTAGGATCAAAACACTTCTAGTCATCATACAAGTAACAAAACATTTCCACACATCCTCAGCAGACTGTAACCAATAGAGAAAATAATCATATCAGATCCCTTTTCTGAGCCTGTCCCCACTGCTTTTCCTCAGACTGACATATACGCGACTTTGCAGTGTTTAACTCGCGTATATACGCGTATTTCCTTCATGAAACTTGCGTATGAGAATCAGAACACTGAAGTTCTATACCTTCAGCTCCCCCTGAGTCTGTTATGTCTGTGCTGTGCTGAGTACCCTGTGCTGTGCCACATCTTTCTGACTGAACTTCCTTCTTCTTCCATATCTTCACGCATGTTGATGATTTCTTCTTATCATGAGCTTTGTTCTTGCAATCTCTTGCTTTATGTCCAAACTTGTTACATGCATAGCATCTTACATGTTTCATATTCCTCTTGTAGCAATCAGCAGCTTTGTGGCCAAACATATTGCAAGAAAAGCAATATCCATTAAAGTATCTTGAATGTGATGATCTTTCTGCATGATGGTCTTGAAACCTTCTTCTTCTACATATGGCTGCAACATGTCCAAGATTATGACATACATAACATTCAACATTATTCAGTGGAGGAAATAATCGTCTATCACGTCCATAGTTAGGAGTAGAGAATCTTCCTTGAGGAATTTCTTTCCTTGGTTGTTCCTTTTTGGGCATTTCAGATTTCACATTAGAGTTTCTTGCCTCACCTTGTGAACTAGATTCACCTTCAACATATTCATGAAAACCAAGACCAGTCTTGATAGCAGGAGATCTTTGACTACTAAGAATATCATCCAAGACTTTAGAGCTATCTTGAAATCGTAAAAGCTTATCCTTTTCTTCTAATTTGCTTTTCAAGATATTTACCTCAACTTGATGTTGTTCTTCTTTTTCAAGACATTGCTTCTTCAAGGTCTCTTCAGCTTTCCTTCCTTCATCCAACTGATGCCTTAGTTTGAGGATCTCGTTTTCTTGCTCTTTATTCAGTGCTAGCAGCATTTCTCGAACTCTGGAGGCACATTCCAACTGTTCTTCTAATCTGATGATTTCTTCTTTGAGGGCATTCTCCCTTTTGCTAGGTAGATCTTGTTGATCTATGATTTGATCTGACGCTTCATTTGCTTGTCCATCTTCAATCTGAGGTGCTTCAGGATCTGAATACTTGCTTCCACACAACGACAAGTTGTCATTGTTCCTTTGAGCTGTCTTCTTCTTCTGACGTGCTTTCTTCCCCATTGTTCTACGAATCTCCTTCAAGCGATCAAGCTTCTCTGAAGGACCTGCTCTGATACCAATTGTTGGAAATAATACTGAGAGGGGGGGTGAATCAGTATTATCAGATCAATCATACTTTTTCAATTTCATACTCAGAAACATATACGCTACTTCAATTAAGTGAACCCGCGTGTACACGCTACTGTGTCTAATGAAACTCGCGTATATCCAGAGATCTTATAATTCAGTTAACTTAATCTTCAGTAAATGCATCAGATCATTATTAAGCATATTAACAGTAAACAGGTGCAGAATAACAGAATAGATCATCACACAAAAGCCACACACATGAACACCATGATATAAGGTGGAAACCCAATGTGGGTGAAAACCACCTGCTGCAATTTGTCTCTTTCTTCTTTAATGAGAAACTTCTTTTACAATGTACTGGTGCAGTCCTTTACCAGCACGCAGGCTACAACCTGCAGAGGGCTACAACCCTCTTAGCTTTTGTACTAGCCGATCCATTTACTAGTACGTAGGTGCCTACCTACAGAATGCTTCTTTACTCGTTTTCCAGCTGCTAGTGGAAGGGAGCTACAACCCCCTGGCTCTTGTACTGGCTGATATGTTTACCAGTACGTAGGTGCCGGCCTACGATCTATGCGGGACCACGTTTCATCAATTTTCAAACTGGATCCATAAGACAATCATCTTTGTAGTACAACCTGCATCATCAATCACTGAAACACCCAATTCTGAATCACTGTAACCCTGTCAACAACAACCAGACAGCATAGCAATAACCAGATCCAGCTCCATATTCAAATATCTTACTTCACATTCTATACGCTACTTGGATGAACCCAAACTGCGTGTATACGCTCTTTTACCAAAACCAACCCGCGTACAGATCTGTAAATTCAACCTTAAAACTCTGTAGCTATATCAGACATCAAAACATACCCAGATCATAATAATAAACATGCGTCAGTAGATCTAGTCTATCCATAGTCAAACCATATGAAGATAATCATTCCAACCCTTGAGATCTCGTTCCATCATTCATCATCCTCCACATGAGTGAAACCTTGGTTCAGATTACCAACCCATAACCAGCACTTGGATCACACTTCCTTAGATCTTCATCACTCATGCACACTCTCACTCCTTGCTTACATTTACTTGCCTAATGATCTTCTCCTTATATAGCCTTAGGCCTTGTTCAATACCAAGAGCCAAAACCATAGTAACACAATACCATCAACTTCAAAACTAGGGATCAACACGCCCGTCGAGACATAATGGTCTGAAACCATAGGCACAACTTCCAAGGACTAACTGCCATGGACCAAAGGTACGTTTCCACATACACGCGCTTTTGCTGAAGCCAACATGCGTGTACACGCGACTTGGGCTTAACGAACCTGCGTGTATGAACTTTCTCTTCTTCTTATAGTCTGATCATCAATTCCTTGCTGCTGACCTTCTGTACTATGATTTGTCATCAGTGAGGTTTGCCATCAAGGACAACACTTATCTCATAATGCCAACATACACACACACACACACACACACTAGAGAGCTACATTTACTGAGAGTGAAAACATTAAAAACAACAAACAATAATCATAACACGAAAACATTGACACCATTTTTTTCCTTGGGAAAACCCAACTTCGGGGAAGAACCCGACTAACATAATTCCATTAGATCCCTTGGCCAAAACCCATTCAAGCCAACTAAGTGAGCCTTCACCGCTAACATCCCCTACCCCCTTACAATAGAGTCTTCTACTAGCCTTTTAAAGGATTCATTACATGAATCCTCAGGCATAAAACCATGGGAAACTAAAAAACCATGGGCCCAAAGCCAATATTGTTGACCTAGGCAACTTTGAAGATTTACGCTAGTCAAGTTTACCTAATAATGCCTAGGATACTTGTTGGGATAAACCTAGCCTTAGGTATCTCATATACTATTACAATCTAGTCTGGAAAGATTGTATACTAATAAGCATTGGAATATGAAGGTATCCCCTTCAAATGTGGTCGATGTCAAACATATGGTCATTTGGGGGATGAATTCTCTTTGGGTAAAATAGTTAAGAAGTGGGTCCATAAACCCCATAAGGAGGTGGAATTTCAAAAGTCTCCCTTTGGATACCCTATTGTTGTGGCCCTAAAATCTCAAGCATGAAATAAGGAAACCATCTCCCCAAATATCAGAACTGGAACAATTTTGGATGCTCCTAAACAAGCTATCATCTCTTATACAAGTATGAATTTCATTCCTCCTTCCTCCTCTCATTTTTAAAATGATTTTTTTCTCCCAACACCTCTAAATCTTGCCCCCTTTCAAAATCTCCTAGCTCAAATGCTCTTTTTTAATATCTCACACCTTACGTTCTTGCCCTCCTCCCCTATTCTCTCATTTATTCCCCCTTCCACCTCTATGGCCCCTCCCCTCCATATTTTGTGCTCTCCTTCCTATCAGACAATCACTTTCCCATTCTCCCATCAGCTCCTCTCCCCCCTTATATAAAACCTTTGATCCATGTCAAAAATTGACCCAAAGTCCTCCCTGCCCCATTTTGAAGCATTTATTCCTAAATTTGGAGGGGATATGGGTACCCTAAATAATTTGGGCCCTCTAGGTCTTGTCGGAGGCACGAAATCGTGTCTATTAATCACCATGAAACAAGATTCCTTGGAAAATAAGGCAAGAAAAAAAGCCAATCATTAGGTACCCTAGAGCTTCAAACCTCACAAAGGTCTCAGAATGAGACTCCATTCTCTATATATTTTAGGTCTACAAAAATATGTAAAGAGTTTAGCCCTAAAATAGATTAATGATCATCACTCTCCACAAATTAATTTTCTCTAGGAAACTATGATAGAAGGGTCAAAGGTGATCTCCTTATTAAGCTCTTTTCTTCCATCATGGTTTTTTCACTATTCAGGTACATTTGTGAAGTCAAGAGGCCTTATCACATGCCGGAGGGAAAGTATGTTTAGTTGCACCTCTGCCTAGACCTCCTAGTCAAGTCTAACTACTTCTTTCCCATCTAGGGGTGAAGACATCTCATTCACTAGTCTCAACATATACATGCCTTATTCAGATAAGAAATCCTTTTAGAAAATAAATTTTGGTCTTCCATGATTCTCCTTTGGGAATATCATTGTTGGAGGGGATATAAATTTTACATTAGGGCTCCTTGAAATTTGGGGACCACTTGCGCACATTGATCCTTTAGTTTATTTTTTTATGTACTCCATAGGTGATAGGCCTGGTTGATTTCCTCCCTTCAAAGATATTTTCTACATGGAAAAAAAAAAGAATTGGGGATGAAAACATATAAAAACAATTGGATTGAGTCCTCCTCTTTGAGGATCCATTGGGAAATAAATTAAGATTTGCTAATAGGTCTCCACTGGGAGTGATTCTGATAAGCAACCCATCTTCTTGGATTTAGATTCCTCAGTACAAAAACCAATGGGGCCTTTCAAATCAAACCCACATTGGCTCAATTATCATTATTTACAGGAAAATCTAAAATGTTGTTTGGCACATATACAATCCCTCTCTCAAAGAATTACCTCCAATTCAATTTCAAAGAAAATTGAAAATAGCTAATGAGACTATCTCCATACGGGATAGTCAAAATAAGTTGGAAGATGAAAAAAATTTGTCTGATGTTGATAGAAATCTCCAAGATCTCTTAGAATATTCAAAATACTTGCTACACTTAGAAGAATATAAAGTCACTCTAAAATCTCTAGAGGAGAAAAGAAGAAACCTTCTACTGGAAATGGAAAAATAATGGTGGTTAAAAAGTAGAGCCCTTTGGTTACAAGAGGGCTATGATAACACAAAATACTTCCTTTGAATCACAAACCATAGGAAGTCCATCAACACTATTTGGGAAATTACTAGGTTGAATGGCTAAAAAACATCCACATTTTCGGATACTGCAACTGAAGGTTGTGACCACTTCAAATCCATTTTCTCAAATGACGTGGGAGTAAACATTGACAAAATTCTCCGAATTTCCAACCTTTTTCCAAGTTTCATTAATGAAGAATAAAATGAGTCTCTTATGGTTGAAGTCTCCAAGGTTGAAATGGAATTCGTACTCCACAATTTCCAAAAAGAAAAAAGTCCTAGACCAAATGGGATTTTGATGAAAACTTGATTGAATGAGAGGGGTGGTGAATCAATTTATTACATTCATGGAATTTAAATCAATTTTCTTTAAAATTATTAACTCAACTTTTAGATGATAAACTTAACACATAATTAACATCAGATTTAATATGTGAACATCAGGTAATAAGTAAACCATAACATCACATCAACACATAAAAGCAAGCACATATGGACACCATAAGTGGAAACCCATAAAGGGAGAAAAACACAACTTTTTCATTGTTGTGATTGAAAGGCAAGCTCCTACTCCCTTATTACATCTCATTTTCTCTAGGCTCCAACCTATAGGAGGCTACTACCTTAATTTTTTGCAAGATAGAACATGCAAGGAAGCTCCAACTCCCATACATTTTCTGCAGGCTACAACCCACATGAGGCTCCTACCTCAATAGGCTCCAACCTGATATTTATCAAGCTACAACTTGAAAGTAGACCACAATGCCTTCATATAAAATGAAAACAATATGCTGCTCTACCTGGTCTACAATCCTGATTCTAATTCTTCTTCTCCTTAAATCTGCATCACATTTTCTTTATATGTGTCAGGTAACTAATGCATAACATCTCAATCATCTCTCACATTCTATACAACTAACCCTTTATTCTTTCCAAACTAACATATTTTGTAAATATAGTTTGCTCGTTGTTTGTATTCCACATAAGAATATGAAGTGAATGGGCTTGAATCTTTTCCCTCCACTCATTCATTTCCAATCTCTTCATATTTTGAATATAAGAACACAAATAAATGCTCAAATATTATTTCTAGCCATCTATAATGATTAAATACATCAACGTAAACATAATGCCCACATATGCAAGCAACACATTATAACATCATAACACATATAAAACATTCACTCTCTAATGCAACCTATATGCATGCAACATATGAAAGCAATGCATCACTCTTCAAAGCCATATATCTATTCTGTTGCATGTTCTATCACCTCTTCGTCATGCCATTTCCTCAGTAGCCTTGAGTCTTGCCTTTGCCTTGCATCACAACATCTCAATAATCATACGATACATGCTTACCATTAGCCATTATTCCATATGCACACAATCTGCCTCACTAATTAACACCACTCAACATATATAAGCACAAACAACCTTTCACCAACACCCTTTGCAACATAACAAACATATGAAAGCAAGATTTAACAATATGTTCTCCAAGGCATAACAATAATTCCGTCAACACCAACGTGCGATCAACAATAATTGTTCAACTTTGCATACATTATCAACCTCTTCAACACTAATCTCTGCTGCATAATGTAACTCACAATAACCACGAGTATCAAGCACCATGAGTATCAAACGTACTGCTTCTTTGTATTTGCTACTCTTTTTCCCAATGTTGCTGCTCCTTTTCCAAGCCATCAAACAACACCTATAATGCCATATCTCTTGTTGTTGCTACTGCATACCTTGTTTCTCCTGTTGTTTCTTTGCCATCAATGATGACAATGCCAACAACTTCCCATTGAATTCTATCTAGAATGCTATGATTTCATTTGATATTATCAATTTGGAGTTGTGTGATATTCTAGGATGAATGGTAGGATTTTGTTCCCCTTCAATTCAAATTTCATTGCTTTTATTCCAAATTCTCACAAGATTGAATCCTTTGACCAATTCAAACATGTTTCCCTTTGCAACACTATTTATAAAATCATCACAAAATTCATAACTCTTCATTTAAAACCTATACTCTTTGATAATATTCCATTTGAGCAATTTGATTTCTTGGAAGATCGTCAAATCCATGAAGCAACTAGACTAGCTCAAGAAGGCATACACTCCATTCACATGCAAAAAAGAGAGGCGATTATCTACAAGGTAGACTTGTCAAAGGCCTTTGATAGAGTAAAGTGGGTACACCTTAACCGTCTCCTCCTACACATTGGTTTTTTCCCCCTTTTGTTGATCAAACCTACAATTGCATTAACTCCTCTTCCATGGTCTTTATGATAAATGGATATACTTATCCTTTTTTCAATCCCCAAAGAGGTATCAAACAAGGTTTCCCCTTCTGCTTACTAATTTTCCTTTTGGTACTTGAAGGCCTTAGTAGGGGAATCTTGGATGAAAATAGTAGAAATCATATTTTGGGCATTCGAATAACTCAAGATTACTCTCTCTCCCATATAATTTTTGTACATGACATACTCATTTTCTTAAATTTTGATTTTTTTTGGTCTGCATAATATAAAGGTTATCTTGAAACTCTTCTCACAGGCTGCTTGTATGTTGATAAATCAAGTAAAATCATCTCTTTATTAAATGCCTTATCAATTGAGGAAAAAGAGATCATCACTAGAATTTTGTTAAAAGAGCCAAAAAATATGGAAGGTCAACTAAAATATTTGGGTTTTCTCCTAAATCACAACAATTACGCAAAATAGGATTTTTATTGGCTCTTAGCAAAAAATGAACTTAGAATTATATCCCGGTACAATAAATGGCTCTCTAGACCAGGAAGATTGGTATTGTGCAAGGCTGTAATTAAGGCAATTCCTATATATTGGGCCTCCCTCTCTTAGGTTCCTTTGGGTATTATTCACAAGATAAAACAACTATCCTTGTGTTTTCATTGGGTTGGGAAACAAAAACAAAAGCCTTTTGCTTTATACTTGGTCTTCTATTAGCCTCCCAAAGGTTATCAAGCGACGAGGATTAAAAAACCTTCTTTGGTTCTCAAAGGCTCTAGCAACAAAAGGAGCTTGGCAGCTGATTAAAGGTGCCTATCTCTGGGCCCATTTTATGACTAAAAATATATATCCACCCAACCACTACTTTAGATTGGATACGATCCTCAAGGAAACTTGTAAAGAACGAATCCATTATATGGAATGCTATTATTCAATCCTTCAACATCATTGGGAAGGTTCTTAGGTGGAAAATAGAAAATGGAACACATCTTCTACTAGGAAAGGATCTGTGGACCGGTGGTCAAAACTCACACTTTCTCTTAACTCCTCTTGTGCAAAGATTATTTGAACAAGGCTTCTTCTACTTATGTCAAGTCTCAAATAGAGTGGGTATTAGAGGCCTCCAAAATTGAAACTCCCTATAAGATCTAATCTTCTAGAGATATTTGGGTGTAGAATGTCAAGATTATACAAATTCACTACAACACTCATTCATATATCTATCATAGTCTGAAGACCTTCCCGTCCTTTTGGGGAATATTATCCCAAATTTGGTAAACTTTCTATTGCACAACTCCCAAATTAGCAATCCCTCCCTTAGGTTGTGGGGGGGGGGGGGGGGGGATTTGGAAATTCCATTGTCCTCTAAAGACATAAAATTTCATTTGGTTGTTACTTAATAACAAATCTCCCACCCGGGACATACTACAAAGAAGGTCTTTCCATCGACCTAGTAGATGTTCACTCTATCCTAAGGAAGCTAAATCAATTCCACATATTTTTATTCACCACCCTTTAACAAAGGTGATCTAGAAATAAATACAAGGTAGGGAAGGATCTGACCACATCTATTTTAGGGATAACATTGAGGACTGTCTCAAACCTTGGTTAGTAGAAAGACACAGTCCACAACAGAAAGCTATTCCATTGATTTTAAATTGTGGAATATGGTCGGAGAGAAATCATGCCATTTTTAAAAATCAAGGCCAATCATATCTCAGGGTTTCCCTTCTGTTGATCCCTCTAAAATCACTGCATCAACATCGAAGAAAACCACCCAGTCCGAACCTTAGTGCAGCTCTTTTTCCGTTTGGTGTGGTGGCTCCGACTGGATGTAATGGGACCAGTTTCCCAGTGATATATGAGTTGATGGGTGATTGGTAGGTAATATATAATGAGAGTGATAAGAGTTCTATTCTAAAGTGAAAAAATATACAAATATAACTAACCTATCCGGGGAATTCTTCTAACAATTCGATTCTTGATTGTTTCTATGAACAAATAAACATAAAGATGACTTATTCATAACATAGAAATATGCATTCATATGATAATTACATTGTTTAATTAATTAAACAAAGTAATGATTAAAACATTATCACATTAATCATAATATATCACTAACATATATATTTAAAAGATAACAACTCAGAAACATTCAAAAGTGACAAGTTAAAGACTTGTTTTACAAACATATACATATCAATAATAGCAAAGTTGAAAAATGCTAATTCACATAGAGAAATAAAGCAAAAACATAGATAATAGTACAATATGCATTTGGATCTCCTCTGATGTAAATCACATTCAAATTCTTCCTTCTAATTTGGAAATGATTTCATAGGATGCAAAAGTGCAAATCTCATAAAAGCTTTCTTTGTCAAAATTCAGAATTCTGGTCAAAGCCTAGGTTATCTCCAGGGCTTCATTTCTGAATTCATCTACCTAGGGATATCCTTTGAATCGCTCTATTTGATCTTTCATTTGGGCGATTTTCTCTTCTTTCGATTTCTTCACCTTCTCATTCAATAGCTGTAGTTTGCTCAATGCTTGAGACAACTCTTGCTTCTTATGGATGGTCTGTTCATCAATTCTCTGTTTTTCATGTTTTAATTGCTCATTTAATTGTTCATTAAGCTGCCTCTGTTCCACCAACTGCTGTTCAGGCTGCTCTATTTTTTGTTGTCGTTCTGCCGATTATGCCTCTAGCTGAATGATCGCCTGGTATTTTTCCTTCAACAAATGAATAACCTCTGAAGCCTTATCTATTGTTGCTGCTATATATGCTTCGGCATACTGAGAAATTTTCGTTAAATCTTCAGAGGGATTTATCTCTTCTCTCCATACCACGTTCATCATTTCCATTTGAGGAGTCAAAAGAGGAGTGTGATCAATTTTCCTCTTCTTCCCTTGTCTTTTGACTATAGCCCTATGCTTGGGACTATAGAAGACATCCAATGGTGGTATTTCTTCTATATGCAAAACAATCTCATCAGTGGGATTTTCAAGGATAATCTCTATGTCTTTATGAAGCTTGGGTGGGCCACTTGTTTCTAAAATCGGAACTATGTTGAATACTGATTTCTGTGATGTAGACACCTCTGGTGTAGTGAACCCTTGGGTCTTCTCAGGATTGCTGATGATAGAATCAAATTGTTCCCACTCCTTGATTAACTTAGGGTCAATATTAATATCTGTATCAAGGGGTCCACTATTTGTGATCTTCTTTTGCTCCTGTTCTATTGCCTTCTCCTTCTCAGGAACCTTTTCAATTTTGGGAGCATTCTTAGTAATTTTCTCCTCAATGTAGCCTTGAGGTTGTACCATAGATGCCATTTTTAATAAGTCTAGAGGCAAGGTTTCCTATATCTGGGCCCTAAGCCTATGGAATTTCTCTAATCCTTCTATTCCCAATTTGGTCTTGGCCATTTCTTTGACCCGAGAAAATATTTTTGCTGAAACAAACAAGTCATTAAGCTATCCTCTTCATGATCAAATCTGGTGATTTTAGTTTGAGCAGTAACATTGTAGGCAACCTTTCTAGGGTCATACTACCTTTTTGGGATAGCTGCGAGTTTTAACAATTTTATTTTCTCTACCTCTTTCTCCGCATGTTTAAAATCATGCAGGGTAAAGGCGCCACACCGAAGGGGAAATGTAGTCCACATGTGTTTCTTAGAATCTCTAAGGGTCCTTGACATTCTTTCAATGGTTATTTGATATGCCAATTCCCTGGCCAATAGTTTATCAGGGATGTACGAAGGAAGAACATGAGGGTTGGCAAGGTTGCTGAAAAGCCTTATATAGGTGAATCTTTCTTCTCCAAACCAACTGCCAATTGCAGTTAAGTCGATCATTGCCTCCTTGGATAACCTAGAAGCAGGCTTATTGAATATGGCATAATGTGCAAGAAGAATAAAACCATGACAAATTCTATACAGGTGGTTCTTATAATGGGATTTCCATAGCTCCTTGTGATATATGTGAATGGGATTGGGATCCTGAGGAGTCAATTTCCATCCAAGAATGGGTATTCAGAATTAAAACTGATAATGTCCATGATATAGGCGCTCATGTAAAAGGGTGGTATTACTTGGGTAGACACAAACCTATTTTTTCTATATTCGAGTATCTCGGTGGCCATTTTATCAGACATAATGTTTTCCCAGTCCATGATATAGCTATTAATTGAGGCCTCCATTAATGGACCATATCTATAGAGAATTTAGCAGAATTATGGACTCCGAAGAGTCTGTACATCATTGCGCCATCATAACAATAAGGAGAAGCCAATGAATCTAGAGAGTACATACGCGATGTCTCGTGCTTGTGTTTGGTCGGGAAATGTCTCCATTGCTTGATAGGGTCGGATTCAATGTCGTTCTCCTTGGAAAAAGCCTCCAAGAATGTTTTATTATACCGCTTCTCCAACTGAGGTAAATGGTACATTTGTCTAAGATCCTCTCCTCTAAACGACACGAACACTTTTCCATCAGCTATAGAGAATGTCCTGTTTGTGGTCGCAATGCTTTCAACGATCCACCTGACCACATCATTATATGGCAAAACCTTGGCACGCGCTGCAATTCTTTGTAGGTATGAGCAGACCAATTCTTTCAAAGTATTCTCTGATTTGCTTGTAGAATCTGTTGTAGCTTCTTCTTTGAGTTCTTCCGGCTCTTCTGCTTCTAGCAAATTATAGATACTCTCCCATCTCACTTTTCCTAAACCGAGGCAAGTCGTATCTGATATCAATCCTTTCTTATTTGGTTTTGGTTCTTTGACTACGACAGGGGCCTTGGATTTCTTCACCTTCTTTCCCATTTTTTCTGGATTCATCAGCTTAGAGTAGCTCTGCACAGACAATGGAAACATAACAGAGAAATATATCTGCTGGAAGCTAATACGAAATGAAAATAGTTAAGGTAATTCACACATGATAAACCAAATGTAATTAAGTATGGTGTAATCCTCGAAGGATTCACCCTTAACTGCAAAATTAATGACCACCATAACCGCCAATCATAGTAAATAAATGTAATAATTACCCGTCGCATCGCACATATGCTTGATGGTCCTTTAAAACGTATCTTTGGATTTTCCTGATCAGTGATCAACGATAAATCGCAAATCGCAATCGGGAGATTCAATGGGTCAGGCTTAACATTTTGGACTGATAGCTCCGATCGCGATAAAGGTAAAGAATATAACAAAGCGGAGGAATAATCAGCGGAAAGTTTGATTTATTTCTTTTAAGGTTTATGCTCGCTAATAATACCTTTTGACGGTTTTTTCTTGAAACAAGCGCTTTACTTTGTGATATCGCAATTGGGGAATTTGAAATTGCTTTCGCTATGTGTCATGTGATACCTCTAATTTCCGATTGTGATTAAGTTATCGGATCAGAGGTTTTGTGTAGACCTTTTGGGATGAATTCTTTTAACTTTGCAATATGCGATCTCCGATCGCATTATCGCATCAGGGATCTACTTATGAGGGCTATTCTAAGGGATATTTCATATCTTATTTTAACAAAAGGCTTTGGATAATAGTTCTATCGCATCGGGCTTTTTGATAAGGGTTTCCATGTGTTATATGATTAAATCCAGGCATGCGATTATTATTGAATCATTGAATTCTACTAAGTTTCTTAAAAAAGGGATCTATTTCTAATTAAAGTTTTTTGTAAAAATTTTTAGAAATGGGGGGTTGTTGTACAACACAACAATTGGCGATTCTATGGAAGAAATAGTTATCTCTGAGAATATAATGCAATATTCCGACTTTCTTAATTTGGAAACCTTTGAATGTAGGGAAAATAATCTAAGAATAATTAGATAATCACTAACTCTGAATATAATGAAAAATGTTTCTGCAATTCCTTTGCTATCTTAAAAATAAAAAAATTCTAAGTTTATTTAAGCCTTGATTGGTTGATAAAGATAAAACAAGAATATTTCTCCAACTTAGCTTATATAATGACTCCGTTGTCATAGGTAGAGCCTCTGCTACCAACAAACGTTTATAGTCTCAAAAGGGTTACCTTTTAACCATTCAATCATTCATTGTCCCATCCATCTCATAGTATAATTTCTAAGAGTAAATCCAAAAAGATATGTTTCCACATATTTTCTTTTTTGTATTTTCCATCTTCTTTATTTCTTATTTTAAAAGATAAAAAGCCATTGTCCTGGTTTGGTGGCTAGCTGTTGACAATGCCATTCACTGGTTGTAATTGAACTGAACAAGTTGGCTCATGATGAGACCCCTTATATTATAATTATAAGGCATTACCCTATTTTGATATGTAGTATTGGTAATGTCAGTTTAATCAGTTCCCTATGATCATGGTAAGCAGGCTCGTAATGAGACCTCTTATCTTTTATATCAAAAATATTTTAGAATTACACTCTGAAAATCACAATATTTGTGGATGGGGTGAATGATTTACTCCTTAAGAGAATATGGATGACAATGTAAGAGTTGTAGATGCTAAGTTTGGATAAGCCTTTGCTTTTTTACAGATAACCTCATTTGGGTTTTAAAAACTTGGAATGATTTACAGTATTTTCAAGATTTATAAAAGATTTAACAAAATAAAAGAGGTTTTCAGAGTTTTATTTTTATCTAACTCCCTAGAACTTCCTTTAAGGACTCCATCTTTCAAAAGTAAATATTTACACTGTTTTCTTTTAAGCACTTTTCAAAAAGTAAAGGCCAATAGAAGGCTATTTACAACCTCATTTCGTAACACACAAATAAAATAAGAAAATCAAACAAACACAACTGCAAATTGAATATTTACAAGTAAGAAGGGATTACCTTCTTAGGTAAAGATTTTTTTCAAGATCAACCCATTGACAAGAGAGAATCTCTCTTTCCTGATAGATCTTGCAATATGAATGTTGATGGGCCTATATTTTCAATGACTTGAAATGGTCCTAGCCACATCTTCTGAAATTTAGTGTGTTTTCCTTTATCTTCATGCGCTTTGTCCCATTTCAAAACAAGGTCAGCAATTTGTAAAAAATTTGGGCCGGTATAAATTGTATCAAAAGGAGACTTAATAATCTGTTGATGCTTTGCATGTGTAATTCTGGCTTTTTCTCTTTCTTCTTCTAATTTAAGGATTTTATTATATCTCAATTGAATAGAAGATGAGGGATTTTCTTCAATAAATTGCACTAAGGCTAGAGATGGGAGTGCTAAGTTTGTTGGTATGACAACTTCGTTCCCATACACTAAATTAAATGTAGAAGTGCCTATTGAGGCCTTTTGTGTTATGCAGCCTTCCCGTAATGCAAATACTAAATACTTGTGCCAATTATTTTGATTCTGATCAACAATTCTCTTAATGATTTTGATAAGATTTTTATTGGTTGATTTTGCTAAAGCATTACCCTTAGGGTAGTAGTTTGCAGAATATTTCAATTTAAACCCTCTTTTAATATCAAATTCAAGTATGGTATTTCCAGAGAAATAAGATGCATTATCGAAAATGAGAGCATTAGGTACGCCAAACCTGGTAATGATGAACTGATCTACAAATTCAATAATTGCCTCAGAGTTGGATATCTTCAAAGGAATTGCTTCTACTTGCTTTGTAAATTAATCCGTGGCTGTAAGGATATATCTGTGCTGTTTGGAATAATGTGAAATAATCCCTCTAATGATATCCATTCCTCATTGTTCAAAGGGTTTTTCGATGTTGACTGGTTGCAAAGGAAAAGCTGGCTTTCTTTGTCTTCCACTGGCAGTTTGACATGTTCTGCATTTCCTGGCATATTCATGGGTGTCTTTAAATAAAGTGGGCCAATAATACCCATCATGTATAATTTGTGAGCTATTGTATCACTTTCAAAATGTCCAACTACTGGACCATCATGTAATTCCTGCAAGACCTTTTGTGCTTCAGTTTTTCAAGGCATCTTAATAAAACCAAATCATAATTCCTTCTAAACAACACATCCTCAATAATATCGAAGTTTTTTGCTTTCAATCTTATGGCATGCTTATCTTTATAGGAGAGATTAGAAGGAGCATATGCATTTTTCAAATAAAATATAAAATCCGCATATTGAGATTCAGGGTTGATGGTACTTAGCTCATTGATTTCCTCAATATTGTTTGAACCTTCATGTTCCTGAATGTTAGAAGCTCCTGCTAACAACCTGCAAAAACCTTGACCTTTGAAAATTTTCGCTGGTTTAATGTCCAAATCATATTCTTGTAATACCGTAACCCAGTTTGCCCTCTTTTCTCCTAATTCCCTTTAGACTAGTAATTGTCTTACTGCTGATGGACTATTACTTTCGTATGAGTCTTTAAGAGGAAAGGCCTAAAGTGTTTAATAGATTTGAACACAATGAAAGCTTGTTTTTCTACTTCAGAATAATTAAGCTCAGCACCTTGGAGATTTTAACTAAAAAATGATATAGGTGCTTTCAGGTTTTGATCATTGATTTCTGTCAACACTGCTGCATAGGAGGTGTTGGATGCTAAGGTGTATAAAATAAAATGATTGGAAAAATTTGGAGTGTTTAATGCAGGAGCATTTATGATTGCCTGTTTGATTGAATCAAAAGCTTCCTTCTCTTTATGCCCCCATTTGAACATTGAATTTTTCTTGATCATGACTTGTAATGGTAAAACAATCTGTGAAAAATCTGGAACAAATATTTTTACAAAATATATTTGACCTAAAAATGATTGTATTGATTTTTTATTGTGTGGAAGTGGGATATCAGAAATCTCTTTGATCCTTTTTGGATCGATATAAATATCATCTTTTGAGACAATAAACCCCAAGTGTTTAACCTGTTCAAGAGAAAAAAAATGATTTTTTGGGATTCAATGAAATCCCATATTTTATGCAGCGTTCAAAGATTTGTTTCAAATCAAGTGAATGATTTGTTCTTTTCTTAGAGAAGACAGTAATGTCATCCAAATAGACAAAAACTGACTTATTAATTAAACACTTGAATGCTATATCCATTGCTCTCTAGAAGGTAACCCCAACATTAATCAAACCGAAAGGCATTTTTTGGTAGGCATATGTTCCCCACTTAGTTCTGAAAGTAGTCTTGAGTCTGTCATCTGGATGCACCAATATTTGGTTATATTCAGAAAAACCATCCAAGAAAGACATTAATTCGGAACCAACTACTGAATGGAGAGTTTGCTACATTGTTGGTAGTGGGAAGTTATCCCTTTGATTAACTTTATTAAGATTTCTGAAATCAATGCAAATCCTAATGTCACCATTCTTCTTTCTAACATGCACTATGTTAGAAACCCACTTTGAATGTATAACAGGGAAAATTATCTTGGCTTTCAAGAGTTTATTTAACTCTGCCTTAATTTCACTTTCTAGGTTCGGATGAATTTTCCTCAATTTCTGCTGCACTAGCTTCTCATCGGACACCATTGGAATTGTATGTTGTATGAGAGAAGTACCATGTGGTTTTAAATAATCATAATTCCAAGCGAAAACATTTTTATATCTATTTAGTAGTCTGATAAAGGCCAGTCTTTCTTCTGAAGTAAGTCCTAATCCCAGATTAATATTTTGTTGTTTGGCCTCAGTGCTAAGATTTATTAATTCAAATCTCAAAGTAGAACTTTTAAGTTTTGAATTAGTAACTTGTTTGAACCTATCCTTGATGTCATATAGATCTTCAAGTTTGAATACTGATTTAGGTATCGAATTTTCCTCAAGTCTTTGCTTCATTTGAAGATCATGATCAGTCTCATCAATAATCTGATCATCATAGGATTTTTCAGAAGTTAAGAAATTCAAAATGTCATTGTCATGATTGAATACCCGCCAGTTAGTGACATTGTCTGGGACCGATGGTCTAAAAATTAATTCCACTGAAAATATATCATGGCTGTAATCCTCTGATGGGAGGATCTTAGAAGCAACATTGGCTAATAAATTAGTTGCTGCCTTCTGAGATCTAGGAATGGGAGAGATATTAAATGCTAGAAAATGAGATATAAGGTCTTGAACCAAGGACTGATAATGTTTACGATGACCAGAAAGGGAATGTATAGTATTTCTTACTTGTTTGATAACAATTTCAGAGTCACCGAATACTTTGAGATATTGCACTTTCAGGCCTATGTCTTTGTAGAGTCCTTGGATCAATGCCTCATATTCAACAATATTATTTGTACAGTCAAATTCTAGTCTGCAAGACAACATAGTTTTTTCTCCCTCAGGACTAACTAAAATACATCCTGCTCCTGCACCATCATTGGATTTTGACCCATCAAAATATAAAGACCAAAATATAGGTTTATTTATAGTTTTATTTACAATTTCTTCAGCAATATTAACACACCTTGATGTGTATGTATGAGAAAAATTTTCTATTTGAGATGTGAAACTATTAATTGAGAAAGGTGATGATTGTGCATTAAAATTACCAAAGAAAGATTCAGCTGAGTAGTTACCAAGAATATTATTATTGAAAGCTATGGATTGGTTTTCTTGCTCAAATTTTGTTACAGTATGAGTCATATGCTTCTCCTGATCGATCTTAATTTGATTTGGCTTTCCTTTATAGGGAAGCCACATGGGAGACCAATCGTTAGAAATGTAACCATGGAGTTTTTCAGACCAATCCCTGCTTAGAATTAGACCATAAAACTTAGGAATGTCAACAATCAATATATAATTTCTCTAAACTACCCTTGGATCAGCTGCTAACCTAATGGTAACTGAATTGATTTCTCCTAATACTTGAACCTTGGTTCGATCCAACTGAGCAATATGCACTGCAGCTTTTTGGGGTTCAATATTATTGAGCACACCAAAGCTGGCATTATGTTGGATGAAGCCCCTGAATATATCAAGCAATTATGTAGATTTCTATTGCAAATTTCATAGGTCAAGAGAAAATCAGGAGTATGAGAATTAGTTCTATCTCTGATCAAAACAACATCAATAGCTTCTACTCTATCAAATGGTGGCTTACCTGTTCCATTAACTGCTTTGGATAGTAAAACATTTGGAAGAGGAGAAGAAGGCACATAATTTAGTTCTTTAAGTAGCAATTTATGTTGGTGTTTGAGCTTGCTAAGCTCAAATAAAGAAATGTTTGCTTTAGTCTTCTTCATTTCTTCTATGATATTTAATCCATAGAGTCAGAGACTACCAATGTTTTAGATGGTGAGGGAGGGTTGGAAGATGAAGGTTGGTTTTGAGTAGGCACTATGGTAGTCTTCTTTATGGGAGCCTTATCTTTGGTTGTAGTACTTAAATTTTTCTTCTTTTGAATTGGTTGAACAGGCGCTGTAGCAACTTTACTCTTGGTGCTTACTAGTGAAGCTTCCTATTCACTTTCATTATCTGAATTGGGCAAAATGAAGTCCCACATACCATGCCATTCTACAACTTCCTCTTCCACACTTTCCTCTGATGATAATATTGTATCTTCATCTTCATCATTATCTGGATATAATTCTACATTAGATCTGGCATTAGGTGGTTTTGTTTCAGCTCTTTTGAAGTTCCTAAATGGCTTTTTAGTGGAGGTCTCAACTACTTGTTTCTTAATTTATACCATTAAGTTTGACATAGTTTTTAAAACCTTTTGCAGGCCCTCCATGTCATATGGATCTTTAGCCACTTTCTTCTTTGGATCATCTTTAAAAGTAATTTTTTTGGATTTTCGCTCTTCAAGGGCAGTTTGATTTTCTAAGGTAATGATACGTTTTTCCACAACGATTGCTTCCTTCATATTATCTTCCTAGGTGGTCTTTGCAACTCTATCTACAAAGATTTCTGTATTTGAAGGTAAGGGACGATATGTACCATTCACTTCGAACCTCTTCACTATGTTTAGATGAAGTAGGAATCTTATTTAAGAGCTTTTTAAATCGCGAGTTGAAACCTTTGACAGGTTCTCTTATTTCAGTTTTAAGATTTGAGAGGTCATTGGTTAATGTCGCTGTAGACCTATCATCACCAAATTTAGTCAAGAACTGCTCTTGGAAAATATTCCAACTAGTAATGTATCCTGATGGTAGTGAAAAATACCAAGACCCAGCTACTCCTTGTAAGGTATATGGGAAAAGCCTAACAACATCATCTTATTTAGTTCCTCCATTTAATTTTACTGACAACATAAAGTTGTTTCTGTGTTCTTCTGCCAGTATGCCTGTATCTGGGTTAAACTTTGGTAGCCATTTTTCAGGATGAGCTGGAAATTGAATCAAGGTTGCAGGCATTGTCACTGCCCCTAGATTGATCTGAATTTGAAACTACTTGAAATTTGTTTGCAAGGTATTCAATTCAGAATTAAACATGTTTAAAATATTTCCATGTCTTGCAGAAAGAAAACACATGAAATTTTCAGCTGTTCATGACCCATTTAAGCATAGCAGAGTTATTTCCTTTTACTGTTTAACACATTAAAATGAATTTTTTCTGCAAAATAAATCAACCACATATGCAAAAGAAGTTGATAAAGCAGTTCACCCCCTCTAGGGCTACGTCTGCTGGGTCCAAAGCTCCCAACCGGGCTTGTCCTTGTTTTTATTAAATGCTCAAATTGAAAATACAGATGAATAGAAGCATCTACAGGAGAAATAGATGGTAGAAATGGATTCAGAACACTTGAATCCTTCAGGTTTGACTATTGGATCACCTCCAATGGATTCCTGCAACCCTGTACACTCTTCCCAATACTGGCCCCTAGTGGCTCCTAGAACTTTCACGGCTCCAAAACGTATGCAAATGACCTCTGATGGCTGTAAGACCTGCACCAATGGCTTCAGAAGGTTGAAAATACCCAAAATAAAAAAAAATAAAAAAATTCGTCCAAAACCGACTTTCCTAGCCAAAGTTATGACCATTTACTCCTAACTGCCAGTTTGGCCTAACAAAACCCCAGTTAACTTTAGTTACGGCCAGTTAGGCCCGCCAAATATGGCGGGACCGCCAAATTTGGCGCTCCGCCAATTCCGCCGCCAACTGAACTGCAGTCAAATTAAATGCTTGCCTCGGATTGCGTGCTGACCGTTTGGGCTGGCGGTTAGTGCTTAAGCTCCTGGTTCCCCGGCGTTGGTCATATGGAGGGCGGGGCTGGCCCCCTTTGCTTTCCCGCCACTGCAATTTCAAAATTTAAAAATATTTTCTCCGCCCATGGATCAGATCAGCCCTTGGTGGCGCGTTGGTAAACCTTTGAACTGGTACAGCAGGGGTCGCGGGTTCGATTCACAATCTGACCCAAAAATTTTGAAACGCAATCCCATATACTGCTGACGTCATCTGGGGGTCACGTGCCGGTCCCCGGGCCTGCCACGTGGCAGCTTCTGATTGGTTGTTGAAAAGGGAATATTCCAAGGAATATTCTACAGCTTTTTTAATTTTTTTTTTTAAAATTCAAATTTCTAATATTATTGAGCCAATTATTCTTTTTGCCATATCTTCCTCATACAGCGACCGTTTTTCGAACTGTTTGCGGTGCCGGAATCGGGAGGACGAGCAATTTCCAGTCGTTTAGCTTTGAACCAGTTCTGAGCACTTTAAATTTTGAGCATTTTTACGACACTTAGGACATGAGCACCTGATCATAGATTGTTCCATGGTCTCTAAGCCATTTTTGAGCTACTAACAAAGGAAACCGCAGATGAAGTTACAAGTGGTTGGGAAGACGATGTTGAAGTTCCAGTACCCTGTTGAACAACAATATGGAGTTGGGGAGTGGATGGTTGACTTTGTAATGGATTACATGAAATGGATGATGATGATGAACGAGTCTCACTATCAGACCCTTCCGGTGTCTTCCTTGCTCTTTTTCTTTTAGGCAGAGGGAATTCTATTGGTTCAATACCAAGCTTTTCACTCTGTAATCTAGTAAGAGGATGGGAAGGAATGTATTGCGAAGTCACACTGCCTTAAGATAACTCAGATTTCTATGGTGATATCGAAAATCCTTGAAGTTTATGAATTAGAGACTGAACTTCAAGAGGTTCAAGAGTGGATTTATTTGAGATGTTTTGGTGTTCATCATTGGTTGTTGTTTGCTCAACATCTCGCTTAGAAATTGGAGATTGAGAATGCGAGGGAGAAGTTGGGGGTGATGTTGAGGGAGATTTACTCTCAGAATGGACTATGGATTTGGATTTACTTGCCATTCATAGTTCAAGCCCTCCTTCTAGTACCAAAAACGTTGATGCCTCTAAAATCGCTACATCAACATCAGGGAAAACCACCCGGTTCAGACCTTAGTGCAACTCCTTTTCCATTTGGTGTGGTGGTTCCGACTGGATGTAATGGGACCAATTTCCCAGTGATATATGAGTTGAAGGGTGATTGGTTGGTAATATATAACGAGAGTGATAAGTGTTCTATTTTAAAGTGCAAAAATATACAAAGATAACTAATCTATTCCAGGAATTCTTCTAACAATGTGATTCTTGATATTTCTATGAACAAATAAACATAAAGATGACTTATTCATAACATAGAAATATGCATTCATATGATGATTAATTTGTTTAATTAATTAAATGAAGTAATAATTAAAACATTATCGCATTAATCATAATATATCACTAACATATATATTTAAAAGATGACAACTCAGAAACATTCAAAAGTGACAAGTTAAAGAGTTGTTTTATAAACATATACATATCAATAATAGCAAAGTTGAAAAATGCTAATTCACATAGAGAAATAAAGCAAAAACATAGATAATAGTACCGTATGCATTTGAATCTCCTCTGATGTAAATCACATTCAAATTTTACCTTCTAATTTGGAAATGCTTTAACATGATGCAAAAGTGCAAATCTCATAAAAGTCTTCTTTGTCAAAATTCAGAATTCTGGTCCAGTGTTTTATAAAAAATATATATCGAAAGTACAATAATGCAACCTCCGATTTAAGTCTTAATACAAAATTGTGTACCCTTTCTAAAAACATGAAAGGGTCTATAAATACTACAAATAATAACAAACTAAGAAAGAAAGTCACTATGAGATGGTATAACCAAAAACACAAAAATATGGGATTTATCCTCAAATAGCAGTGCTTCAGTCGGTCGAAAGGATTCACTGTATCAGCTTATCTTCTTGTCATTGCAGTTGGAAAATGACAAGCATTGGCTGGACCTTTGTTGGCTGACTCATCCGAGAGTGTAACTAAGCTGTAAATGTTGCATCGACAAGTTCGGGGATCATGTGGTTGATCGCATCTGTGATACACTTCATCACCATTTGCTGACTGTGTGGTTTTACAAGGAAAAACCAAAACATTTCCCATGTTAGGCTTTGAATGCCTTCGATCATTTTTTCTCTTTGCATTAGCTCTTGTTTCCATTGTTGTTCCAATGACTTTACTTTTGGGAGTTTTCCTAGAAAGCATTCAGTTATTAGATTAGATAAATACAGGCTGTTGTTGATTAATTCAATAAGATTATTTGATGTTGATCTGCATCTGGATGTAGCTCTCTCAACTTTTATTAATTGAGACTCCCATTTTGAAAACAAAATTTCCTTATGTGACTCCTGTTTCTTTGGCAGATTGGCTTCTTTTCCCTCTTTCGAATCTTTCCATGATAGAAAGTTAGTTAATCTTTCATCTGCCTTCTCTAATTCAAGCCTTGCATCTATTGATTTTTCAATCATGGATGCTGAGATATCACATAAAGGGACTGCCATTGACATATTATGACACAAAAGGTCCAATTTCCAGGACAAAGCCTTGGTCATCTCTAGGGCTTCAGTTCTGAATTCATCTACCTGGGGATATCCTTTGAATCGCTTTATTTTATCTTTCATTTGGGCGATTTGCTCTTCTTTCGATTTCTTCACCTGCTCGTTCAATAGCTGTAGTTTTCTCAATGCTTGAGACAACTCTTGCTGCTTTTGGATGTCCTGTTCATCAATTCTCTGCTTTTCATGTTTTAATTTCTCATTTAATTGTTCACTAAGCTGTCTTTGTTCCACCAACTGCTGTTCAAGATGCTTTATTTTTTGTTGTCGTTCTACCGATTGTGCCTCTAGCTGAATGATCGCCTGGTATTTTTCCTTTAACAAATGACTAACCTCTGAAGCCTTATCTATTATTGCTACTGAGTATGCTACGACATATTGAGAAAGTTTCGTTAAATCTTCAGAGGGATTTATCTCTTCTCTCCATACCACGTTCATCATTTCCATCTGAGGAGTCAAAAGAGGCATATGTTCAATTTTACCCTTCTTCCTCTGTCTTTTGACTACAACCCTATGCTTGGGACTGTAGAGGACATCCAGTGGTGGTATTTCTTCTATATGCAAAAGAATCTCATGAGTGGGATTTTCAAGGATAATCTCTATGTCTTTATGAAGCTTGGTTGGGCCACTTGTTCCTACAATCGGAACTGTGTTGACTACTGATTTCTGCAATGTAGACACCTCTGGTGTAATGAACCCTTGGGTGTTCTCAGGATTGTTGATGATAGAATCAAATTGTTCCCACTCCTTGATTAACTTAGGGTCAATATTAATATCTATATCAAGGGGTCCACTAGCTGTGATATGCTTCTGCTCCTGCTCTATTGTCTTCTCCTTCTTAGGAACCTTTTCAATTTCGGGACCATTCTTAGTAATTTTCTCCTCAATGTAGCCTTGAGTTTGTACCATAGATGTCGTTTTTAATAAGTCTAGAGGCAGTGTTTTCAATCTCTGGGCCCTAGGCCTATGGAATTTCTCTAATACTTCTATTCCCAATTTGGTCTTGGCCATTTCTTTGACCCAAGAAAATATTTCTGCTGAAACAAACAAGTCGTCGAAGCTATCCTCTTCATGATCAAATCTGGCGATTTTAGTCTGAGAGGTAACATTGTAGGCAACCTTTCTAGGGCCATACTACCTTTTTGGGATAGTTGCAAGTTTTAACAATTTTATTTTCTATGCCTCTTTCTCTGCATGTTTAAAATCATGTAGGGTAAAGGCACCACACTGAAGGGGAAATGTAGGCCACATGTGTTTCTTAGAATCCCTAAGGGTCCTTGACATTCCTTCAACGGTTATTTGATATGCCAATTCTTTGGCCAATAGTTTATCGGGGATGTACAGAGGAACATGATGGTTGGCAAGGCTGCTGAAAATCCTTATATAGGTGAATCTTTCTTCTCCAAACCAACTGCCAATTGCAGCTAAGTCGATCATTGCCTCCTCGGATAACCTAGGAGCAAGCTTATTGAATATGGCATAATGTGCAGGAAGAATAAAACCATGACAAATTCTATATAGGTGGTTCTTATAATGGGATTTCCATAGCTCCTTGTGATAGATGTGAATGGGATTGGGATCCTGAGGAGTCCATTTCCATCCAAGAATCAGGTATTCAGAATTAAAACATATAATGTCCATGAGATAGGCGCTCATATAAAAGGGTGGTATTACTCGGGTAGACACAAACCTATTTTTTCTATATTCGAGTATCTCGGTGGCCATTTTATCAGACATAATGTTTGTCCAGTCCATGACCATATCTATAGAGAATTTAGCCGAATTATGGACTCCGAATAGTCTACACATCATTGCGCCAACATAACAATAAGGAGAATCCCATGAATCTAGAGAGTACATACCCATTGTCTCGTGCTTGTGTTTGGTCGGGAAATGTCTCCATTGCTTGATAGGGTCAGATTCAATGTCTTTCTCCTTGGCAAAAGCCTCCAAGAATGCTTTATTATACTACCGACTGAGGTAAATGGTACGTTTGTCTAAGATCCTCTGCTCTAAACGACCCGAACAGTTTTCCATCAGCTGTAGAGAATGTCTTGTCTGTGGTTGCAATGATTTCAACAATCCACCTGAGCACATCATTATATGGTAAAACCTTGGCACGCGCTGCAATTATATGTAGGTATGAAAGTATTCTCTAATTTGCTTGTAGAATCTGCTGTAACTTCTTCATTGAGAACTTCGGGCTCTTCTGCTTCTAGCAAATTATAGATATTCTCCTAGCTCGCTTTTCCTAAATCACGGCCAGTCATATCTAATATCAATCCTTTCTTATTTGGTTCTGGTTCTTTGAATACGACAGGGGCCTTGGCTTTCTTCACCTTCTTTCCCATTTTTTCTGGATTCATCAGCTCAGAGTAGCTCTGCACAGACAATGGAAACGTAACAGAGAAATATATCTGCTGAAAGCTAATACAAAATGAAAATAGTTAAGGTAATTCACACATGATAAACCAAATGTAATTAAGTATCACCATGGGTGTAATCCTCGAAGGATTCACCCTTAACTGCGAAATTAATGACCACCATAACTGCCAATCGTAGTAAATAAATGTAACAATTACCCGTCGCATCGCACATATGCTTGATGGTCCTTTAAAACGTATCTTTAGATTTCCCGATCAGCGATCAACAATAAATCGTGAATCACAATCGGGTGACTCAATGGGTCAGGCTTAACGTTTTAGACTGATAGTTCTCATCGCGATAAAGGTAAAGAATATAATAAGGCGGAGGAATAATCAGCGGATAGTTTGATTTATTGCTTTTAAGGTTTATGCTTGCTAATAATACCTTTTGATGGTTTTTTCTTGAAACATGCGCCTTACTTTATGATATCGCAATCAGGGAATTCGAAATTGCTTTCGCTATGTGTCATGTGATACCTCTGATTGCCGATTGCGATTATGTTATCGGATCGGAGGTTTCATGTAGACCTTTTGGGATGAATTCTTTTAACTTTGTGATATGCGATCTTCAATCGCATTATCCCATTGGGGATCTACTTATGAGGGCTTTTCAAAAGGATATTTCATATCTTATTTTAAAAAAAGGTTTTGGATAATAGTTCTATCGCATCGGGCCTTTTGATAATGGTTTCCATGTTTTATATTAATAAATCCAGGCATGCGATTATTATTGAATCATTGAATTCTATTAAGTTTCTTAAAAAAGGGACGCATTTCTAATTAAAGTTTTTTGTAAATTTGTTTAGAAATGGGGGGTTGTTGCACAACACAACAATTGGTGATTCACTAGAAGAAACAGTTATCTATGAGAATATAATGAAATATTCTGACTTTCTTAATTTGGAAACCTTTCAATGTAGGGAAAATAATCTAAGAATAATTAGATAATCACTAACTCTAGATATAATGAAAAATGTTTCTGCAATTCCTTTGCTATCTTAAAAATAAAAACATTATAAGTTTATTTAAGCCTTGATTGTTTGATAAAGATAAAACAAGAAGATTTCTCCAACTTAGCTTATATAATGACTCCGTTGTCATAGGTAGAGCCTCTTCTGCTAGCAAACGTTTATAGTCTCGACAGGGTTACCTTTTAACCATTCAATCGTTCATTGTCCCAGACATCTCAGAGTATAATTTCTAAGAGTAAATCCAAAAAGACATGTTTCCACATTTTTTTATTTTTTTTTTTCCATTTTCTTTATTTTTTATTTTAAAAGATAAAAAGATATTGTCCTGGTTTGGTGGCCAGCTGTTGAAAATGACATTCACTGGTTGTAATTGAACTGAACAAGCTAGTTCGTAATGAGACCCTTTGTCTTATAATTATAAGACATTACCCTGTTTTGACATGTAGTATTGGTAATGTCAGTTAATCAGTTCCCTATGATCATGGTAAGTGGGCTTGTAATGAGACCTCTTATCTTTTATATCAAACATATTTTAGAATTACACTCTGAAAAATCACAATCTTTGTGGATGGGGAGAATGATTTACTCCTTAATAGAATATGGATGACAATGTAAGAGTTGTAGATGCTAAGTTTGGATAAGCCTTTGCTTTTTTACAGATAACCTCATTCGGGCTTTAACAATTTGGAATGATTTATAGTATTTTCAATATTTATAAAATATTTACAAAAATAAAAGAGGTTTTCAGAGTTTTATTTTTATCTAACTCCCTAGAACTTCCTTCCTTTCCTTTAAGGCTTCCATCTTTCAAAAGTAAATATTTACACTATTTTCTTTTAAGCACTTTTCAAAAAGTAAAGGCCAATAGAAGGCTATTTACAACCTCATTTCGTAACACACAAATAAAATAAGAAAATCAAACGAACACAACTGCAAATTGAATATTTACAAGTAAGAAGGGATTACCTTCTTAGGTAAAGAAATTTTTCAAGATCAGCCCATTGATAGGAAGAGAATCTCTCTTTCCTGATAGATCTTGCAATATGAATGTTGATGGGCCTATCTTCTCAATGATTTGAAATGGTCCTAGACACATTTTCTGAAATTTAGCGTGTTTTCCTTTATCTTCGTGCGCTTTGTTCCATTTCAAAACAAGGTCACCAATTTGTAAAAATTTTGGGCCGGTATAAATTGTATCAAAAGAAGACTTAATAAGCTGTTGATGCTTTGCATGTGTAATTCTGGCTTTTTCCCTTTCTTCTTCTAATTTAAGGATTTGATTATATCTCAATTGAATAGAAGATGAGGGATTTTCTTCAATAAACTGCACTAAGGCTAGAGATGGGAGTGCTAAGTTTGCTGGTATGATAGCTTCTTTCCCATACACTAAATTAAATGCAGAAGTGCCTATTAAGGCCTTCTGTGTTATGCGGTCTGCCCATAATGCAAATACTAAAGACTTGTGCCAATTCTTTTGATTCTGATCAACAGTTCTCTTAATGATTTGGATACGATTTTTATTGTTTGATTCTGCTAAACCATTACCCTCAAGGTATTAGTTTGCAGAATATTTCAATTCAAACCCTCTTTTAATAGCAAATTCAAGTATGGTATTTCTAGAGAAATAAGATGCATTATCGAAAATGAGAGCATTAGGTACGCCAAACCTGGTAATGATGAACTGATCTATGAATTCAATAATTGCCTCAGAGTTGGCTATCTTCAAAGGAATTGCTTCTACTTGCTTTGTAAAGTAATCCGTGGCTTTAAGGATATATCTATGTTGTTTGGAAGAATGTGGAATAATCTCTCCAATGATATCCAGTCCCCATTGTTCAAAGGGTTGTTCGATGTTGACTGGTTGCAAAGGAAAAGCTAGCTTTCTTTGTCTTCCACTGGCAGTTTGACACGTTCTGCATTTCCTTACATATTCATGGGTGTATTTAAATAAAGCGGGCCAATAATGCCCATCATGTATAATTTTGTGAGCTGTTGTATCACCTCCAAAATGTCCACCTACTGGACCATCATGTAATTCTTGCAAGACCTTTTGTGTTTCAGTTTTTCAAGGAATCTTAATAAAACCGAATCATAATTCCTTCTAAACAACACATCCTCAATAATCTCGAAGATTTTTGCTTTCAATAGTATGGCACGTTTATTTTTATAGGAGAGATTAGAAGGAGCATATCCATTTTTCAAATAAAATATAAAATCTGCATATTGAGATTTAGGGTTGATGGTACTTAGCTCATTGATTTCCTCAATATTGTTTGAACCTTCATGTTCCTGAAAGTTAGAAGCTCCTGCTAACAACCTGCAAAAACCTTGACCTTTGAAAATTTTCTCTGGTTTAATGTCCAAATCATATTCTTGTAATGTCGTAACCCAGTTTGCCCTCTTTTCTCCTAATTCCCTTTGGACTAGTAATTGTCTTACTGCTGAAAATGGGACTATTACTTTCGTATGAGTCTTTAAGAGGAAAGGCCTAAAGTGTTTAATAGATTTGAACACAGTGAAAGCTTGTTTTTCTACTTCGGAATAATTAAGCTCAGCACCTTGGATATTTTAACTAAAATATGATATAGGTGCTTTCATGTTTTGATCATTGATTTGTGTCAACACAGCTGCATAGGAGGTATCAGATGCTAAGGTGTATAAAATAAAATGATTGGAAAAATTTGGAGTGTTTAATGCAGGAGCATTTATGATTTCCTATTTGATTGTATCAAAAGCTTCCTTTTATTTATGCCCCCATTTGAACACTGATTTTTTCTTGATCATGACCTGTAATGGTAAAACAATCTGTGAAAAATCTGGAACAAATCTTTTTACAGAATTTATTTGACCTAAACATGATTGTATTGATTTTTTATTGTGTGGAAGTGGGATATCAGAAATCTCCTTGATCCTTTCTGGATCAATATAAATACCATCTTTTGAGACAATAAACCCCAATTGTTTACCCTGGTCAAGAGCAAAAAATGATTTTTTGGGATTCAATGAGATCCCATATCTTATGCAGCGTTCAAAGATTTGTTTCAAATCATATAAATGATTTGTTCTTTTCTTAGAGAAGACATTAATGTCATACAAATAGACAACAACTGACTTATTAATCAAACCCTTGAATGCTATATCCATTGCTCTCTGGAAGGTAGCCCCAGCATTAATCAAACCGAAAGACATTTTTTGGTAGGAATATGTTCCCCACTTAGTTATGAAAGTAGTCTTGAGTCTGTCATCTGGATGCACCAATATTTGGTTATATCCAAAAAAGCCATCCAAGAAAGACATTCATTCAGAACCAATACTGAATGGAGAGTTTGCTCCATTGTTGGTAGTGGGAAGTTATCCTTTTGAGTAGCTTTATTAAGATTTCTGAAATCAATGCAAATCCTAATGTTACTGTTCTTATTTCTAACATGCACTAAGTTAGAAACCCACTTTGAATGTATAACAGGGAAAATTATCTTGGCTTTCAAGAGTTTATTTAACTCTGCCTTAATTTGACTTTCTAGGTTCGGATGAATTTTCCTCAATTTCTGCTGCACCGGCTTCTCATCAGATATCTTTGGAATTGTATGTTGTATGAGAGAAGTATCATATGGTTTTAAATCATCATAATTCCAAGCGAAAACATTTTTATATCTATTTAGTAGTCTGATAAAGGCCAGTCTTTCTTCTGAAGTAAGTCCTAATCCCAGATTAATATTTTGTGGTTTGGCCTCAGTGCCAAGATTTATTAATTCAAATCTCAAATTAGAACTTTGAAGTTTTGAATTAGTAACTTGTTTGAACCTATCCTTGATTTCATATAGATCTTCAAGTTTGACTACTGATTTAGGTATGGAATTTTCCTCAAGTATTTGCTTCATTTGAAGATCATGATCAGTCTCATAAATAATCTGATCATCATAGGATATTTCAGAAGTTAAGAAATTCAAAATGTCATTGTCATGATTGAATACCTTCCAGTTAGTGACATTGTCTGGAACTGAGGTCTAAAAATTAATTCCACTGAAAATCTATCAAGGTTGTAATCCTATGAAGGGAGGAGCTTAGAAGCAACATTGGATAATAAATCTACTGCTGCATTTTGAGATCTAGGAATGGGAGAGATATTAAATGCTAGAAAATGAGATATAAGGTATTGAACCAAGGATTGATAATGTTTAAGATGACCAGAATGGCAATGTATAATATTTCTTACTTGTTTGATAACAATTTCAGAGTCACTGAATACTTTGAGATATTGCACTTTCAGGCCTATTGCTTTGTAGAGTCCTTGGATCAACGCCTTATACTCAACAATATTATTTGTATAGTCAAATTCTAGTCTGCAAGACAACATAGTTTTTTCTCCCTCAGGAAATACATTCTACTCCTGCGCCATCATTGGATTTTGACCCATCAAAATATAAAGACCAAAATATAGGTTTATTTATAGTTTTATTTACAATTTCTTCAGCAATATTAACACACCTTGATGTATCTGGATGACAAAAAATTTCTATTTTAGCTGTGAAACTATTAACTGAGAAAGGTGAATATTGTGTATTAAAATGACCAAAGAAAGATTCAGCTAAGTAGTTACCAAGAATATTGTTATTGAAAGATATGGGTTGGTTTTCTTTCTCAAATTTTGTTATAGTATGAGTCATATGATTCTCCCGATCGATCTTAATATGATTTGGCTTTCCTTTATAGGGAAGCCCAATGTGAGACCAATCGGTAGAAATGTAACCATGGAGTTTTTCAGACCAATCCCTGCTTAGAATTAGGCCATAAAACTCAGGAATGTCAGCAATCAATATATCAATTCTCTGAACTACCCTTGGATCAGCTGCTAACCTAATGGTAACTGAATTGATTTCTCCTAATTCTTGAACCTTGGTTCGATCCAATTGAACAATATATACTGCAGCTTTTTGGGGTTCAATATTCAATTTTGAGCACACCGACGCTGGCATTATATTGGATGAAGCCCCTGAATCTATCAAGCAATTATGTAGATTTCTATTGTAAATTTCATAGGTCAAGAGAAAACGAGGAGTATGAGAATTAGATCTATCTCTGATCAAAACAACATCAGTAGCTTCTACTCTATCATATGGTGGCTTACCTGTTCCATTAGCTGCTTTGGATAGTATTGCATTTGGAAGAGGAGAAGAAGGCACAAAATTTAGTTCTTTAAGTAGCAATTTTTGTTGGTGTTTGAGCTTGCTAAGCTCAAATAAAGAAATGTTTGCTTTAGTCTTCTTCATGTCTTCTATGATATTGTAATCCATAGAGTCAGAGACTACCAATGTTTTAGATGGTGAGGGAGGATTGGAAGATGAAGGTTGGTTTTGAGTAGGCACTATTGTAGTCTTCTTTATGGGATCCTTATATTTGGTTGTAGTACTTACATTTTTCTTCTTTTGAATTGGTTGAAGAGGCATTGCAACAACTTTACTCTTGGTGCTTACTCGGAAAGCTTCTTGTTCACTTTCATTATCTGAATTGGGAAAAATGAAGTCCCACATGTTAGCGCTTGAAATTTCACCTCAGGCTGAAAAAGGTAAACCTCAAGGCTACATCAAACCATTCAGCCTCATAGCTAGCCCTACGGGGCAGGAGAAGGCTCTCTCCGGTCAATCTCGGTAGATCTTCAATGGGATGAGATGACCAACAAGGTAACACTGATATTAGGCTAGTAAACTGATTTAAAAGGTTGATTTGGGGTTTTTTGGGTTTTTGGTGGCAGATTGAGGAATTGCAATTTTGGGTGCGGGGATTGGACACAGTTTCTGCAGGGGGTTCTTTGGGGCGAGGTAGGAAACCGTATTGATGCCTTAAACTGAGATGGATGATCAGGAATGAAAGAGGAGGAGCTAAAGAGAGCAAACAATGACTTTGAATTCCCTTTAGACAGTAGAAAACATTGAAATTAAACAAATTTAAAAGCAGAGCATGGCTAGCATGAATTCATACTTTAACACTTCATTTGTTTAATGTGCAGCAGTAAAGAAAGGAAATGAATCACATAAAAAAGCTTACAAGAACATGAAGAAACACACCATCAACACATGAGTCCACAAGAATCCCAAAGATGACTGCAAAACCCTGGTCTTCCTTAGCCAAAAATTGCAGAGATACAAGTGAAATAATACAATGATAGCTTCTCCCTCAAGAGTCCAACCTTCCAACCTCTGAAAATGATTAAGAAAATACATAATAGGCAAGCCAACCTCTTCCCTTGCCTCTAGGGGTCGAGCTCATCCTTCTAGGAGCTGTTTCAACTAATTCTAAACTGAGCACTAAAATCTAGGCAGTCAAAACAACTTGCCTCTATAAGCTAGGAAACCAATCCATTCATTAAATATTTACCCTTGACATGAATGAATCTTCTAGAAGTGTTAAACAAGAGTAAAAGTGTCATAGAGTTACAAAAATTACATCAAAGATAATAATCTTCAACCCCAAAAAGTCAAACTGAGTCAAATCTGCGTTTTCTGGGCTGTACAATGCAATCTGGAAAATCTGCTCAACGGGTTGCGCCCCCCTTCTCAACGGGTCGTGCGCCTTTGGAGCGATGTGTGAGGCACTTCTGGGTGTCAGAATCAGGTGCAGGATAGCTCGTTGGAAAGGTCTTTGAGTATAATTTCCAACCCAACTGGAATTTTTCAATTTGGAGTTCATTTTCCCTGTCAAAAACCAATTATCCCAAGACAGCTTTCTGCAGTTCAAAAAAGTGGCAGAAAGTCAAATTTTGCATGTATTTTGACCTTCTGGAGGCCCAAAACCCCATAAAAAATCAAGTCCATCCATGGACATATGTAACTTTGCATGAAAAATCTAGAAATTCTGAGTTTTTGTGAAAAGGAGTTGCCATGACAAAGGGTCTCACCGGGTGTGAGACCCGTTGAGGAGCCAAAACCTGTAAATTTCCAAAAAATGCCAAAATTACCCAAAATTCTCAAAAAATTTTGGGATTTGTGCTGTGGCTAGGCTATTGAGTGCCATGATCCTTGAGTGAAGCCTCAGCTAAGATACGGAGGGGATTTGGCCTCTTTCTCCGTTTTAGTGCCTCGGTCAACCGTCTTTGAAACATTTTCATTTTCGCCTTGTAAAATCCACCCCTGCAAATCGGTCAAGGAGGTGGGCTCCTCTCTCCTATGATGGTCACCTTTACCACCCTTATGAGGCCTCCTCTATACCTCAACCTCTGAAGATGATGACTGGTCATCACTTTGCTCATAAGTCTCGGTTTCTGACATTGTTTAGGAGCAAAGTGGACAAACTGTACTGTTGTCTCTGCCTGTAAAAAGTGCTAAATTCTATGTTGTTTCAAGGGGACAAGGAACATGAGGGAAATGTTAGGGGAGAGGCATTTTTACAAGGAAAATGGGAAAACATGTATACAGCAGGGAATTTAGGGAAATACACTGTAAACAACATTGCATACACATCATCAATTTCATATGTTTACTTGGGTGTTATGAGGGGTAGGTTTAGGGTTTGATTTTTATTTTTTAAGGGAAAAGGGGTAGGGTTTATTTTCTTTACAAATTTAAAAGGGAAATTGACATGGAAATATAGGGAAAATGAAATGGGAATGAAGAGAATGATTACAAGGGGAAAAACAATGAAACAAAAATAAACCCTAGCATCTTTTTACAAATTTACATACAGCCATATGGAGTGTTTCTTCTTGCACAATTTGATCATTACAAACACACTCATGATGTCTCCCAACTAACCAGCAACCATTCACAAGTTTAAAGAGGCTACCTCAAACAAATTTGATGAGTTAGAGGAGCTTGAGCAAATTTGAAGTGAGTTTGGAGGGAGGCAGCTTGACGGGTCGCGCACCTCGCCCAACGGGTCGCGCGTGCTTGACGGGTCGCGCACGTTGTAAAAATACACTGCAGGCAGCCTCCTGACGGGTCGCGCCCCTCTGACGGGTCGCGCACCTGGCTCAACGGGTCGCGCTTTTGCAGGAGGCTTTTGGAGGCCTTCCCGGTGTCGGAATTTGGCGCAGGATAGCTCGTTGGAAATTTCTTTGAGTCTACTTTCCAACCCAACTATAATTTTTCAGTTTGGAGTTTATTTGATCTGTCAAAAATCAAATCTCCCAAGACTGGTCAAAAAGTGCCAAATGAGGATGCCTCAAGTAAGAGTGTTGTTGCAGTCAACGTTTGAATGCCTTCCTCAACCCCAAATTGAGCTCATGATAGCTCATTGGAAACATATTTGTGTATAGTTATCATTTTACCCATCAAGAAAATCATTTGGCCAACCAAGCTAGGAGAAAACCTGATTTTCCCAAAGTCACTACAGAAGTGCCTTTGATTCTCCTGAGGCAATGGTATTCTTTGACATTTCTCTCAAACCATGACACCTGTGCAAAACGTGAAGGAGGTTTTTCTTCCTTGGCATGTTTTGGACAAAAACCTCTCTCAGTTTTCCAAAATTCATCTTTGATTGCTCTAAAACATTGTTTGAGTGAAACTTATCCCGATGTGTGGAACAAGGAATTTTGTCGAAATGGAGCGAAATGAAGGGGATAGGGGGCTTCTAAATTCTTGGGGAAATTTTTGGGAGTGGGGAGGGATGTTAGGAAGCAGGGAAAAGTGGAATCTTAGAGATTGAGCGAGGGGAAGCGGTCCAAAAGGGCAAAACACAAGCCAAACCTAGAAAATTGCCAGGTTGTAGCTAGAAACTAGGGTTTGTGCAAAAATGAGGATTTTAGCAGATCTAAGGGATGGGAAGTGTTTGATAAGGTACTTTAAGGATAGGGGAAGGTGTATGAACATCAGGAAACAAGTTTTGCTGATGATTTGACCGTCCAAGAGAAATTGGCTTTCAAAACCCTAGGAGAGGGAAATGACCTTGCCTAGGCACAACTGAAGCATGAATAAGGTGTAAAATGACTCATTCGACACTGACATGATAATGAAAACCCTTTGGATGATGATAGGCTCAGCTGAATGATGACATGGACTGAAGTTTGGGAAAACCCTAGACCTAATGCCTAGTGACCAAATTTTGCTTGAAGACTCACTGAAATGACAAAATTTGACCTTGACACTCTGAGACCACTTTGTAAGAGCATATTTGATCACTGTAGGAAGGCTGGAAAGACTGACACTAACACCACATACCATGACATTCTACAACTTCCTCTTCCTCAGTTTCCTCTGATGATAAGACTATATCTTCATCTTCATCGTTATCTGGATCTAATTCTGCATTAGATATATCATTATATGGTTTTGTTTCATCTCTTTTGAAGTTCCTAAATGGCTTTTTAATGGAGGTCTCAACTACTTGTTTCTTAATTTCTACCATTTAGTTTGACATAGTTTTAAAACCTTTTTCACGCCCTCCATGTCATATGGATCTTTAGCTACTTTCTTCTTTGGATCATCTTTAAAAGTAACTTTTTTTCGGATTTTCACTCTTCAAGGGAAATTTTCTTTTCTAAGGCAATGATACGTTTTTCCATAGCGATTGCTTCCTTAATATTATCTGCCAAAGTGGTCTTTGCAGCTCTATCTATAAAGATTGCTATATTTGAAGGTAAGGTCAACATGTACCATTCACTTCGAACCTCTTCACTATGTTTAGATGCAATAGGAATCTTATTTAAGAGCTTATTAAACCACGAGTTGAAATCTTTGACAGGTTCTTTTGATTCAGTTTTAAGATATGAGAGGTCATTGATTAATGTCGTTGTAGACCTATCATCACCAAATTTAGTCAAGAACTGCTCTTGGAAAATGTTCCAACTAGTAATGGATCTTGATGGTAGTGAAAAATACCAAGACCCTGTTGCTCCTTGTAAGGTATATGGGAAAAGCCTAACAACAACATCTTCTTCAGTTACTCCATTTAAGTTTACTAACAACATAAAGTTGTTTCTGTGTTCTTCTGCTAGTATGCCTGTATCTGGGTTAAACTTTGGCAACCATTTTTCGGGATGAGCTGGCAATTGACTCAAGGGTGCAGACATTGTGACTACCCCTGGATTGTTCCATGGTCTCTAAGACATTGTTGAGCTACTAACAGAGGAAAGCGCAGATGAAGTTACAAGTGGTTGGGAAGACGATGTTGAAGTTCCAGTACCCTGTTGAACAACAATATGGAGTTGGGGAGTGGATGGTTGACTTTGCAATGGATTAGATGAAATGGATGATGATGATGAAAGAGTCTCACTATCAGACCCTTCCGGTGTCTTCCTTGCTCTTTTTCTTTTAGGCAGAGGGAATTCTGTTGGTTCAATACCAAGCTTTTCACTCTATAATCTAGTAAGAGGATGGGAAGGAATGTATTGCGAAGTCACACTGCCTTGAGATAACTCAGATTTCTATGGTGATATTGAAAATCCTTGAAGTTTATGAATTAGAGACTGAACTTCAGGAGGTTCAAGAGTGGATTTATCTGAGATGTTTTGGTGTTCAGCAATGGTTGTTGTTTTCTCAACTTCTCGCTTAGAAATTGGAGATTGAGAATGCGAGGGAGAAGTCGAGGGTGATGTTGAGGGAGATTTACTCTCAGAATGGATTATGGATTTGGATTTACTCACCATTCATAGTTCAAGCCCTCCTTCTAGCACCAAAAATGTTGCTGCCTCTAAAATCGCTGCATCAACATCAGGGAAAACCACCCAGTCTGGACCTTAGTGTAACTCCTTTTCCGTTTGGTGTGGTGGCTCTAACTAGATGTAATGGGACCAGTTTCCTACTGATATATGAGTTGATGGGTGATTGGTTGGTAATATATAACGAGAGTGATAAGTGTTCTATTCTAAAGTGAAAAAATATACAAAGACAACTAATCTATCCGAGGAATTCTTCTAACAATGTGATTATTGATTGTTTCTATGAACAAATAAACATAAAGATGACTTATTCATAACATAGAAATATGCATTCATATGATGATTACTTTGTTTAATTAATTAAATGAAGTAATAATTAAAAAATTATCGCATTAATCATAATATATCACTGACATATATATTTAAAATACGACAACTCAGAAACATTGAAAAGTGACAAGTTAAAGAGTTGTTTTACAAACATATACATATCAATAATAGCAAAGTTGAAAAATGCTAATAGAGAAATAAAGAAAAAACATAGATAATAGTACCGTATGCATTTGGATCTCCTCTTATGTAAATCAAATTCAAATTCTACCTTCTAATTTGGAAATGCTTTCACGGGATGCAAAAGTACAAATCTCATAAAAGCCTTTTTTGTCAAAATTCAGAATTCTGGTCTAGTCTTTTATAAAAAATATATATCGGAAGTATAGTAGTGCAACTTTCGATTTGAGTCTTAATACAAAATTGCAGAACCTTTTCTAAAAACATGAAAGGGTTTATAAATACTACAAATAATAACAAACTAAGAAAGAAAGTCGCTATGAGCTGGTATAACCAAAAACACAAAAATATGGGATTTATCCTGAAATAGCAGTGCTGCAGTCGGTCAAAAGGATTCACTGTATCGGCTTATCTTCTTGTCATCGCAGTTGAAAAATGGAAAGCATTGGCTGGACCTCTGTTGGCTGACTCATCCGAGAGTGTAACTGACCTGTAAATGTGGCATCAACAAGTTCGGGGATCATGTGGTTGATCGCTCTGTGAGACACTTCATCGCCAATTGCTGACTGTGTGATTTTACAAGGAAAAACTAAAACATTTCCCTTGTTAGGCTTTGAATGCCTCTAATCAGTTTTTCTCTTTGCATCAGCTCTTGTTTCCACTATTGTTCAAAAACTTCTACTTCTGGGAGTTTGCCTGGAGAGCATTCTGTTATTAGATTAGAGAAATACAGAATGTTGTTGATTAATTCAATAAGATTATTTGTTGCTGATCTGCATCTCGATGTAGTCTCTTAGCTTCCATTAATTGAGACTCCCATTTTGAAAACAAAATTTCCTTATGTGACTCCTGTATCTTTGGCAGATTGGCTTCTTTTCCCTCTTTCGAATCTTGCCATGATAGAAAGTTAGTTAATCTTTCATCCGCCTTCTCTAATTCAAGCCTTGTATCTACTGATTTTTCAATCATGGATGCTGAGATATCACATAAAGGGACTGCCATTGACATATTATGACACAAAAGGTCCAATTGCCAGGACAAAGCCATGGTCATCTCCAGGGCTTCAGTTCTGAATTCATCTACCTAGCGATATCCTTTGAATCGCTTTATTTGATCTTTCATTTGGGCGATTTGCTCTTCTTTCGATTTCTTCACCTGCTCGTTCAATAGCTATAGTTTTCTCAATGCTTGAGACAACTCTTGCTGCTTTTGGATGTCTTGTTCATCAATTCTCTACTTTTCATGTTTTAATTGCTCATTTAATTGTTCATTAAGCTGCCTCTGTTCCACCAACTGTTGTTCAGGCTGCTCTATTTTTTGTTGTCATTATGCCGATTGTGCCTCTATCTGAATGATCCCCTGGTCTTTTTCCTTCAACAAATGACTAACCTCTGAAGCCTTATCTATTGTTTCTGTTGTATATGCTCCGACATACTGAGAAAGTTTTGTTAAATCTTCAGAGGGATTTATCTCTTCTCTCCATACCACGTTCATCATTTCCATCTGAGTCAAAAGAGGAGTGTGATCAATTTTCCTCTTCTTCCTCTGTCTTTTGACTATAGCCCTATGCTTGGGACTGTAGAAGACATCCAGTGGTGGTATTTCTTCTATATGCAAAAAAATCTCATTAGTGGGTTTTTCATGGATAATCTCTATGTCTTTATGAAGCTTGGGTGGGCCGCTTGTTCCTACAATCAGAACTATGTTGACTACTGATTTCTGCGATGTAGACACCTCTGGTGTAGTGAACCCTTGGGTGTTCTCGGGATTGCTAATGATAGAATCAAATTGTTCCCACTCCTTGATTAACTTAGGGCTAATATTAATATGTATCAAGGGGTCCACTAGCTGTGATCTACTTCTGCTCCTATTCTATTGTATTCTCCTTATCAAGAACCTTTTCAATTTTGGGAGCATTCTCAGTAATTTTCTCCTCAATATAGCCTTGAGGTTGTACCATAAATGTCGTTTTTAATAAGTTTAAAGGCAGGGTTTCCAATCTCTGGGCCCTGAGCCTATGGAATTTCTCTAATCCTTCTGTTCCCAATTTGGTCTTGGCCATTTCTTTGACCCGAGAAAATATTTATACTGAAACAAACAAGTCGTTGAAGCTATCCTCTTCATGATCAAATCTGGTGATTTTAGTCTGAGAGGTAACATTGTAGGCAACCTTTCTAGGGTCATATTGCCTTTTTGGGATACTTGTGATTTTTAACAATTTTATTTTCTCTGCCCCTTTCTCCACATGTTTAAAATCATGCAGGGTAAAGGCACCACACCGAAGAGGAAATGTAGGCCACATGTGTTTCTTAGAATCCCTAAGGGTCCTTGACATTCCTTCAACGATTATTTGATATGCCAATTCCCTGGCCAATAGTTTATCGGGGATGTACAGAGGAAGAACATGAGGGTTGGCAAGGCTACCAAAAATCATTATATAGGTGTTCTCCAAACCAACTGCCAATTGCAGTTAAGTCGAGCATTGCCTCCTCGGATAACCTAGAAGCAGGCTTATTGAATATGGCATAATGTGCAGGAAGAATAAAACCATGATAAATTCTATACAAGTGGTTCTTATAATGGGATTTCCATAGCTCCTTGTGATAGATGTGAATGGGATTGGGATCCTGAGGAGTCATTTCCATCCAAGAATTGGGTATTCGGAATTAAAACAGATAATGTCCATGATATAGGCGCTCATGTAAAAGGGTGGTATTACTCGGGTAGACACAAACCTATTTTTTCTACATTCGAGTATCTCGGTGGCCATTTTGTCAGACATAAAGTTTGCCCAATCCATGATATAGCCATTAATTGAGGCCTCCATTAATGTGACCATATATAGAGAGAATTTAGCAAAATTATGGACTTCGAAGAGTTTGCAAATCATTGCGCCAGCATAACAATAAGGAGAAGCCAATGAATCTATAGAGTACATACCCGATGTCTCGTGCTTGTGTTTGGTCGGGAAATGTATCCATTACCTGATAGGGTTGGATTCAATGTCGTTCTCCTTGGAAAAAGCCTCCAAGAATGTTTTATTATACCACTTCTCTGGTTGAGGTAAATGATACATTCGTCTAAGATCCTTGCTCTAAACGACCCGAACACTTTTCCATCAGCTGTAGAGAATGTCCTGTTTGTGGTCGCAATGCTTTCAACAATCCACCTGACCACATCATTATATGGAAAAACCTTGGCACGCGCTGCAATTCTATGTAGGTATGAGCAGGCCAATTCTTTCAAAGTATTCTCTGATTTTCTTGTAGAATCTGCTGTAGCTTCTTCTTTGAGTTCTTCCGGCTCTTCTGCTTCTAGCAAATTATAGATACTCTCCCAGCTCGCTTTTCCTAAACCGAGGCAAGTCGTATTTGATATCAATCCTTTCTTATTTGGTTCTAGTTCTTTGACTACGATAGGGGCCTTGGCTTTCTTCACCTTCTTTTCCATTTTTTCTGGATTCATCAGCTTAGAGTAGCTATGCGCAGACAATGGAAACGTAACAAATAAATATATCTGCTGAAAGCTAATACGAAATGAAAATAGTTAAGGTAATTCACACATGATAAACCAAATGTAATTAAGTATCACCACGGGTGTAATACTCGAAGGATTCACCCTTAACTGCAAAATTAATGACCACCATAACCGCCAATCGTAGTAAATAAATGTAATAACTACCCGTCGCATCACACATATGCTTTATGGTTCTTTAAAATGTATCTTTGGATCAGCGATAAATCGCGAATCACAATCGGGAGATTCAATGGATCAGGCTTAACGTTTTGGACTAATAGCTCTGATCACGATAAGGGTAAAGAATATAATAAGCGGAGGAATAATCAGTGGATAGTTTGATTTATTTCTTTTAAGGTTTATGCCCGCTAATAATACCTTTTGATGGTTTTTTCTTGAAGCGCGTGCCTTACTTTGTGATATCGTAATCGGGGAATTCAAAATTACTTTCACTATGTGTCATGTGATACCTCCGATTGCCGATTGCGATTACGTTATCGGATCAGAGGTTTCATGTAGACCTTTTGGGATGCATTCTTTTAACTTTGCGATATGCGATCTCAAATCGCTTCATCGCATCGGAGATTTACTTATGAGGGCTTTTCAAAAGGATATTTCATATCTTATTTTAACAAAAGGTTTTGGATAATAGTTCTATCGCATTGGGCCTTTTGATAAGGGTTTCCATGTGTTATATGATTAAATCCAGGCATGCGATTATTATTGAATCATTGAATTCTACTAAGTTTCTTAAAAAAGGGACCCATTTCTAATTAAAGGTTTTTGTAAAAAAATTTAGAAATGGGGGGTTGTTGTACAACACAACACCTTCATAGTTTATCACTATGATATGTTATCCCTTCTTTCTTAATATCATTCTCTTTTGACTTCTCTAGAGGTGGCAATGCAAAAGGATTCCCCTTAGAATTTTTTTGATGGAGTTGCACAACATAATAAATTTGCTGGGGGTGTAGGAGGCATCTTATACTTATGAGATTCACATCACTACTCCTTCTCTTACAACATTGGATCATCCACAAACAACTATGTTGAACATTTTGCATTAAGGCTTGTTTTACAACTTTCTCAACTACTTCACATTTCGTCCTTACATATAGATGGTGATTCAAAGGTGGTGATTTATTGGATGACTGGTGCTTCAAGAATGAGGAACAATGCCCTCCTTCCAATATATCAAAATATAATACAAACACTAACTTCTTTTGATATAACAACTTAAAACTTATGCATACCTCTCCTCACTATTTTTTCCATCCCCTCCGTTTGTGCCCTCTAGAATATTTGTATTCTCCTTGAAGAATTACAGGATATAACTACTTTGTAATTATTTTATTCATTATGTTAATTCTTCCTTTTTTAAATTCTGGAGAGGGAATTTTAGGAGTTTCTTTTAATTAATTTTAATTAATGTTAGTAGGTTCCCCCCTTTTATATCATTCTCATCAAACCTTTTGAATCACGTAAAAATAAAACATATGTAATCACGATGTCATTAAGCAACACCATCACCATAAATAATATGCAAATAAAACACCACATCATTCATCATCACATAAAATGAGTATTAAATCATATTTTACCTCCCATAAAAATTAATATGATTGAAATATGTGCCATGAACAAAAAATAATATGTCGTCTCAAAAATATAATGTATACTGTAAATAGAAATGTGTCAGCATAAAGTGAAACTAAACAGTTAAATAGAACTGCAATATCAACAGAACTCAAGGTGTTTATTGGAACCAACCTCATACTCTTTTCCTCCACTCTTGTCTCCTCCTTGTACTTATGGGTGGATATCGTAGAAGGAGAGTTCTCCCTTCCCACCTATTTCTGATGCACTGGTGTGGGAATGTGCAAATATGGTTTCAAAAGAGGAGTGTGCAAGAACTGCATACAAATGAAGTTTTCCTACTACGAAGTTTGGAGGTGAATTAATAGGTTGATTGGCATGAGAGGAAATAACATGTGAGAGTGCTAAAGGTGGATGTAATTCTCCCTCCCACCCCCTTTGGTTAATCTCAAATGAATAGGATGCATTACTTTTAATTAACCCAACCTCTATTGTCTCATCATGGAAATGGGGTTACAAAAATTTCCCCTTTCCCCAAAATTAGTGGAATTAACTTTGGAGAATACCATCATGTTCGGCTCATTGATATATTTATAGCAATATATTTATTTCCTTGATCCTATGCCCAAATCAAAATTTATTCTCATTTGAATTTTGGGCCCCTTATCCTTGCCAAAACAACAAGGATCTTCCACATGACACCATGTGGCACTGCCACCTCACATAAGGTCCAATGTGGCACTCGCCACGTCATATCCCCACCGCACCATCACAGCACTACTCCAACTTATAAGAATGTTCTACTCTGAAAAACTACATCAGGACGTACTTATTCCCATCAACAGATGGAGGGGTTCCCCCGTTTAGTGCTCTCATTAGACCACAATCCTATCTCTTGGTGTACTCTGTCTTGACCTCCGTAGTGTGACACAAATATTCCCACTAGGTAATAGAGATAATCCCCATCTCATGCCTTCCATCTACCCAGTGGGTTTTGCTAACTTCAATGCCCACTATGAAATTGAACTATAGATTTTCTCCATGGTCCTTAGCTCCACAGTGATGTGGCTCCTAGCCATGTGTGCTACCACGTAAACACCATGTAGAAATCCCATTCTAGGTGGCATAAAAATCCACTACTACATGTCACTTAGGTTCCACATCAACCCAACCTCCATGTCACCCATTTCTACAATGTGTTGATGATGTCATGATGACATCAAGGTGATGCCACTCTACCACATGGAATTGGATGACAATGCCACATGTAACCCTAAACCCTACCATTTGGTATCCAAAAGGGCATTCCTTCGTTCCACATGCCATGTTGTCAACATGCTTACCCTTTCACCAATCCACGTCCTTTGGATTCTCTTATGTGGCTCTCCATGTTGTTTCCACCAACCTCTATGGCATTGACCACCTCAACATAATTATAAGGCCCCACCAAACTTGACCTCCATGCACAATAATGTTTTATGTTTAATGATAGAAATAAATTTTTGTCATGTCCTCTATAAATAGAACCAACACACCCACATGGGAAGAAACACTCATCTCTCCTCTGTAGTGTGACGAAAAATCCTAGCAACAAGTGACAAACATTTTCTCATCACACACCTTCCATCAACTTCCCCCATTTCTCCCAAAGCCTCTCATAAAACCTGGCATGGTGTGACATGAATATCTATGATAGGTGATGGAAACTTTCCCATCCTGCACTCATATTAAATTCATGCCTCCTATCCATTCACGACTTTATCAATAACATCAAGAATTCTTGTCTCACCGAGGAACATATCCATTTCTTGGGACAAAAATATGTCTATATCTTTACTAAATTTCTCAGCCTTTGTAGACTCTGACTCTAATTTAATGCTATCAAGGCTCAATTACCCCAAGTGCAAGCTTATTGATCAGTGATAACCAGGGTTAGAAGTCTTAAGGACTCCAATGGATTATGAAGCCATCCTCAACGATAAGCAATAATCAACACCAATATTACAATATGGGTGAGCCCCTCATTCCCATACCAACATTCCAGACGTTAACATGGCCATAACAGGGAAATAAAACTATCAGCATGCCTACCAATAGGAATAGGACTCAATTAACCACAAAAAATACATAACTATGAATTTAGATACACAACATTTCATTAACCACATAATGGGTTCAATAGGCACCATCAGGTCCATTGATATAACATGCCACATATACCATCAACAATGAAATTTCGCCAATACATAAATAACATATATCCATAATATTCACAAAAAAATAAACAATAGAAATCACACACAATGACAACTAGCTGAACTCATAAAATAACTATACATGTCAGGTAATCAACCCTGCACTTAGGAAAGGATCAAAAATCACATGGATCCACAAATCCCTCTCAAATCACGAGAAAAATCACACATGGATCTCATTAAAGGAACAAGGAATACCATCATTCCTCCATAATAAATATTGATATATTCATTGTTATAATCCAAAACAATATCATTCATCATTCATAATGCAATAGAAGTACAAGATGATATAATTATCTGTATAAATTAATCACTGGAAACTAAGGGATGGACTTGAAATCTCCACCCAACCATAGGCCAACTACACTATAATATTTCTTGTAGCTGACCACCCCAACCTGGATTCAAAAACTGAGAAGTAAGTACTCAAGGGAATTCACACCGGTTCCAATCCGCCAGTTCACAAATGAATCTAGAGTATAATGTGTTCCACCCGCTCCACCCCATAGGACTCCAGAATCTCCACATACTAAATTCTATGTAGAATCATAGCCATAGTGTCTCCACCTATTTTGACAGGGATCATATAGATAGTAGCCTTCCACCCACAAACTACAATTATTTCAAGCATACACAAAGTTCTCCTATGCTTACCAAGACTCAAGAGTACAATGTGTTCCACCTACTCCACCTTGCAGAACTCCATAATGCATAATGTTTCCACCTAATTCTTCTCTTCTTTTTTATACAGGGATCTAGAGCACACATTGGTTCCAATCCACTAAACCAACAAGTATCCATACTACACTATGTCTCCACCTACATGCTCCTACTCTTGCACCAATGTCGCTCCTTGCATTTCCTTACATGATTTCACCTCAAATAGCCCGTATGCCTACCCCAAGATATTCCTATGTGTGAACTTCACTCGTGCTTGAACCTTTATCGTTGTGTGTGTGAATCCTTTTTCACATCCACAACTCTTTGTATGTGTTCAAATGATGAATCTCCCCCCTCATTCTCTTTTATCGTCCACCTCTTTTCTTTCACTGACCCTTGTTCTCCCTTCTTGCATGTTGACCACCCAAAATTCCCCTTGAGGGTAGAGGTGGTATGGGCTTGGCTTTTAATCAAGAAGCCCATACCCAATCTCCCTGCTTGCTCTGTAGGCCATTCAAAACTTAGTTAGAAAAAATGGTGGAATATTAATTGAAATACCTTGAGTTCAACCACTTCCCAAGAAACTCCTCCTCATAACATTGAATCCATGTCCACTCTTCTCATCCCGATCATTGTGTTTACATTTCCATAATATTTACATGAATTACATTTCATAGTGATAATTACAAGAGGATTAAAAAAAGGACTATCATAGTGGAGGATGAGTTGCAATCAGAGGAGGAACTAAATGATGAGAGATAGTGGATCAATGGGAAAAACCAGATGCCATTTAATGGGATTTGTGTTCCAACAATCATGTTGCCTGCGTTACTATTGAGGTGGTTGAGGCTCTAGGATTTCTACAATGTCAGGATGAGGTAGAGGTATATTTTATGTGGCATGTAGGGTAGGATGAGGTGGAGTTCCTCCAAGATAAATATGGATAAGTTGAGTAAGATGGTTGAACTCCTCAATGTATGCATCAAAATGTATAAAATGATTGATACTCTTGTTTGTATTCTCCCTCCAGAAGACATTTGTTTTTCCACAGTATCTTCTTTGGTTGCCTCGAGAACCTCTACTGAAGAAAATCATTGTGCACAATAGCCAAGAAAATATGTTGTGAAATAGAACTGCACTAGGGTCAAAAGGATTCTTCAGAATGGTATTGGATAATATGGAAGACAGAGATTGGATCTTTGATGGTGGCCCATATTTCTTTGCATTAGCTGGTCTGTATATGTAGCCGTGGATGGAAAACTTTACCCCAGAAAAGGAATCCTTCACATGTGTCTCGGTCTGGGTCAGGTTGTACTCCCTTTCCCTGGACTATTGGCTTCCTACAACCTTAAAGTTGATAGGATATTCTTTGGGTAAATTCATTAAAATTTCAGAAGCAATGCTACAAGGAAGGTACACAACATATGCCAAAATATATGTAGAAATGGATGTCTCTGGAGCCCTACCAGAAGCAGTCAAGCTAGAGTCCAGTGATGAATTTTTGCTGCAACTAGTGGACTATGAACAAATCCCTTTCAGATGTTGTAGATTCCATGAGCATGACCACCTGATAAGGGAATTCCCACTAAGAAAAGTGGAAGAAAATACCAAAGAGACAGATCGAAAATATGCAGAGGGTTTTATTAGACCTAAGCCAAGGGGAAGACCTAATAGAAGACAACAAAAAAGTAATCAGGGAAAGAGAACTCATAGGAATAGCTTTGAAATTATGACCAAGGAAAACCCAGAGGAGCAAGGGAGGGAAGACGAAGAAACAAAGAACAAAGAAGAGAATAGAGAGGTGGAAATGGGGTTGCAGATTGAGGACTATGAGAAGCAAGGGGATATCCCAGATCTATCAAAATATTTTGAGGGAGATGTAGAGATGACCCCCAGTGAGGTAGGAACAGAGGATCCAGAATTGTAGGAGTTAATTGAGAGGGAAGGAATCAACCTCTAGGATTTGGTGGAACAAGCAAAGAAACAAGGCATAAAAGAAATCAATGAGGATCAAATAAACATAATTCATTATTTATACTTGATGAGAGAAGAGACGAGATTAAGAGGTCAGAGAAGAACACACCCAGAAAAAGCAAGAGGCTCTGCAAAGGGGTCTCAGCTAGGAGTTAAAGAAATGGATTCTCATACAGTGTTGGCACCAAAGCAAAGCCAAAAGAAACGAGGAAGAAAGTCGAACAGTGTCACTGTAAAAGAGTTGGAAGCTATGTACCCATATTTGAATCACGAAAGTTTTATATTGGAATATAAGAGGCATTAGTAGCCTTAGAAAACAAAGGTTTAAAAAAAATCAAATGGAACAACCTGATATCCTTTTTATTCAGGAATCAAAATGTTTAGTAGGAAAAATAAATGAATTATGTAAGAAACTAGGAAGACAATATGACTCAGTAGAAGTGGAAGCACAAGGCTCGGCAAAAGGTTTGACAATTTGATGGAACCCCCAATCCTTGATTCTTCTGGATATTGAAGCCAACAAAGAATATTTATTGGTAGAAATGCAAGTCATAGGAACCCTCGACACAATGGTTTTCACTAATGTGTACGGGCCTCAAAGGCTCGAGGAAAATGTCAAGTTGCTACAAAACTAAGAAGAATAAAAAGCAGGAAAGCACACCTCCACTGGATGGTGGTGGGGGGGGATTTTAATATGATAGCCTCTCTTTTGAAAAATAAAAAAGGGGGGGACAAAGAAGAACAAACAAATATTCATGAGAATTCAAGGAATTCATATAGGAAACTAGACTCATAGACATGGAACAATGAATTGATGCTTCACATGGAGCAATAAGTGGAAAGGGAAACATCAAGTGGCATCCAGGCTTGATAGATTCTTAATTTCAGAGGATTTACTGATGAGAGGGGTAGATGCAGCAACAAACATTCTTCCCTATGGGGGATCTAACCACTAGCCAATGTTATTAGTCATGCAACTGGCAGGAACTCCCAAAAATATACCCTTTATATTTGAATAATTTTGGTTTGAAAATCCTAACTTCCGAGAGAATATCAACACATGGTGGAAGGAAAGAATCTCTGACAGAGAATAAAATATGTTTACCCAAAGAGGCAAATTAAAATACATCAAGATGAAACTAAAGCAGTGGAGAAAAACATATTTTGGGAAGATTTTTCAGGAGAAAAAGGAATTGGAAAAGAAAATGGAAGTTCAACAACAATGATTGATCTCATACAACTACTCAAAGGGAAGAAAAGAAGAGGAAATGGAGATACTAATGAAATGGGAGGAGAGATGCAAACAAGAGGAAATCCTCTGGAGGTAGAAATCCCAAGTGTTATGGCTCAAAGAGGGAGAGAAAAACACCAAATTCTTTCACCAATCAACAATAGAGCATAGAAACCAATAGAATCCTCATAATAAAGGATGGTAAAGGGCAGACCTTTGAGGCTCACCAGGACATAGAGGAGGTCCTGGTTCAACACTTTCAAAAGATATATGAAGATCCTCAGGTGCAAAGAGGTGAATATATTCAAAGGATAATGAGACACATACCAAAGATACTCACTGAGGAACACAATAAAAACCCAAATAAGCCAGTCTTTAGGGAGGAAGTGGCTTTGGAAGTTAATGAAATGGAAAATAGGAAAGGCCCTAGGCCTGATGGATTCATCATATAATTTTTCACATCCTGCTAGGAAACGGTCAAAGAATACATCTATGAGGTGGTATTTGCCTCTCAAGAATTAGCAACAACTCTTAAAGCTCTAAATTCATCATTTATAGCCCTAATCCCTAAGGAAGAACTGGAAAGTACCCATAAAAAAATTCGACCTATAGAACCTTGCAATGTGATCTACAAAATCATATCCGAAGTAGTTGTTAATAGGTTAAAAACAATTCTTTCACATCTGATCTCGGAATAACAATCAAGCTATGTGGAGGGAAGTGAAATCCCAGACAATATAATACTAGCACATGAAGTGGCTCACTCATTTAAGACATAGAAAAAAGATGGAATGATAATGTAGTTGGACTTATCCAAGGCTTATGATAAGATTAGCTGGGAATATATGGTAGCAGTGTTACAAGAATTTGGCTTTAATAACCACTGGATCAGTTGGATCATAGCAATGGTCTCCTCACACAACTGTTTGATTCTTCTTAATGGAGCCCCTTCAAAACCTTTCTTCCTATCCAGGGTTATTCGGAAAGGAGACCCATTGTCTCCCTTCCTATTTATCCTAATTATGGAAGGGTTGGGTAGAGCTATAAAAACAACTAATGGAGAAGGGACTATCATAGGGCTGAAGTTGCACGACAATACTCAAGTAACCACTCACCAACGATATGTAGATGACATCATGTTGCACGGTGTGCCTATAATTAAGGAGGCCCACAATTGCAAAAACGTTTTGAATACCTTCACAAGGGAATCAAGTATGGAGTTAAGCTTGTCTAAATCCATGATTTTATTTTTCAACACTCACATTGTTATCCAAAGAAATCTAACAACTATCTTGGGTTTCCAGATAAAGTTCCTCCCTTCCAAATATCTTGGGGTACCCTTAATGACACAAGCCTAGCAAAAGTCTAATTGGGAAAAATTCATATCCAACCTAGAAGACAGGGTCAAGGGATGGATAGTGAGATCACTGAACTTGTCAAGCAAGTTGGTGCTAGTAAAGACGGTGCTTCAAGCCATCCTAGGATACATTCTGTCTGTCCTTCCAGTGCCCAAAGGAGTACTTCAAAAAATAAAGGAGATACAAAGAAATTTCCTATGGAGAGTAGTAGAGGAAAAGATAAAATGGGCATTGGGCGCTTGGAACGTGATCTGTAACTCCAAATAGGAAGGAGGCCAAGGGCTTCAGGACCCTAAGATAATCAACAAAGAAAATAGAGCAAGGTTGTGGTGGAAATGGTTAATGAGAGGAGAGACGCCTTGGGAAAAATTATGGAAAGAGAAATATGCCCCAAATTGTTAAATAAAAAACTTGACCATGCTCACGGGTTCAATCCCACACTCAGCCATTTATTCCCTAGCACAGTCCAACTGGGATACTATACAAAAGCACAACAATTGGGAAGTAAGAGGTGGAAATAATTCCCTATTCTGGGATGATTCCTAGCAACAACTACCAAAATTAAATAAACCAGAATGGAGAAGTCTGCAAGAAGCCACAGAGAGATTAGGCCTTAGTAAGGTCCACAATTTTTGGTCTCTGGAGCTGCTAAATGACAGATGGAGAGCATGGAACTTAAACATCATCCATCAAACTAATCTAGGGAACTTCTCATGCATGCATAAGAAACTATGTTGTCAAATGAAAAGTATTTTTTAAATATGTATCATGGTAGAGGGGAAATCATGAATGGAGGACATGCGCCTATATTAATAACCAAAGAAACTCTTTATTTTAAGGTTTTACCTGGAAAATATGAGACCTGTAACACATTCTGACTCTATTTAAACATCACTGTAATAAAACAAAGTGACTGTCACTAAACACAATTTTCCCAATTCACTTACAAAAGTATTCAAATTTTATCGAAATGCAAGAAGTATGGCTAAGAAAATGGTTTATATACCACTATAAAAAAGTGTGGATGGAACCAAATGTTAGGTCCTTCAATTTTTTGTTTTCAAAAATATGATTGAAAAACAACTGCAGAGAAGGAATGGCCAGACTTTCTGGAAGCGGCCACCAAAAATCGAGAAGTGACAGAGAAGCTAAAATTCAGTTATATTCGAATTTGTAAAGCTGTGAAAGAAGGAAGCGCATGCTAGAATTTGAAAGAATCAAATATGATCAGGACAAAAGCACCAGAACACGTCAAAGTGGACTCAATCAATATTGGGATTAAGGAACCTACATGTTGATTAGATTGGACCATATCAAGTGAGAATGATCTATAAAAAGGGCCAAAGATGAATAAATTGAGTTGTTGTTAGTTGAAGAATTAGAGTTTTGTTGGTGTAAGCATTGTGTAATAGCTTGAATAGAGTCTGAGACTCTTCTCTCTCTGAAATTTTGTCATGTCCCTGTAATGTAATGCGGTCGATATTATTAAGATCTTGAAGTATGCACAAATTTATGGTGTAATGATTCTAGATAATGAATAAAGGAGTTGTTGCTGGAATGAATTGTGATTTGATATTTGATGATTATGTGTCCCCTTTAAATTTGAGTTGTATTTGCATGATCATTCTTTTTTCATTGGTTATGGATGTTCAATTTGCATGTCGACTCTAATGTGCTAGCTAATAATATGTTCAAAATGAATGTATAATATGATGGTTAAAACTTCTTCACCACCATTCTAGATCCATTATCTCTCTTTGTTTCGGCATGGCTAAGGTGAGACACATGTTTTTCTCAAAGGGAGTGAAATGTCGGTGATAATATATACTATTATGGTGATTTTTGTTGGCAACCTAAGGTTGAACCATGGGTCTTTGATGTTAAATTTTATGCCAACAAATTGTTTTTTTGCAGGGACATGAAAATTTCAGAAGGGATCTAGATCATGGTGTCACGAATACTTAGTAGAGACATCCAGGATTGGTGGTATGAGAATATTTATCACTTTATTTAGAAACAAGCTCAACTAAGGTAGAAGAATATAGATTGGGTTAAGGAAGAAGTTTTTTATGCAGAACCTGCTTGTGATCAATATGAAATTTTCTAGTGCAAGTTTCTTGAAGAATTACATAATTGTTTGAGGAGGTTACAAGTTAAATCTAGAGAAGGGAATCACCTTAGGTTTCATAGATATTGGGCTATGAACAATTTAGATAAGATGCACCGGTTAGACACTAAAATAACAAGAGCTATTGATTTCTGTGTTCATGCAACCCTAGAAGGGTACATTATTGAGTTTGCAGCTAAAAAGCATCAATCTTTTTCTAAGGTTGAAGTAATATTTAAATATGAGTTGCGGGGAAGACTATTGAGGGAGATTCCGTTGTGGATCAAAATTTTACTGGTCGAAGAAAACTTGTTGTCATTCCATGAAAATAAGATGATCGCTTAAACCTCAGTGATGGGGATCATATATAAGGGAGGAATGTTGCACAATTGCTAAAGATGAGGGGATGTTGCAATCAATCAAGAGGAGTTGCGAAAGGCTCAAGACTTTAGAGTGATAAGGAGAGCACAAATATATGAAAAGTGGAGGCAGAGAAATTTGTGGGAAATTAGGGTTAGAAGAAGATACTTATAGAGGATAGGAGAAGCTTGACGAGTCCAACATTGCAGAGAGGAGGAATGGATAGCTGGGTTGTGCAGGAAAGGAAAAAGTGAAGGATATACTTTTTTTGGAATAGGAGGTGCTAGAGAAAGTGTTGTGGGAAGTTAAAATGGGAGATATGGACCCTACCTAGGGATAAGAGGACTTCATACACACGAACCGGTCTACCCCAGCATATGATGACATGCATTTTGTAATGAGGAGGTTATTCTTTGTAGATTAATTGGTCCCTATTAATAACAATCCGCAAGCTGGAAATGCAACTACTCCTCTCCCTAAGGGTGAGTGCATGGAGTTTGTTTACACTTTTTGGAAACAGAGGGTGCGTTTTGGGTGGAAAAAAACAACACAATCAAGCAATTTAAAGTGCTTGATTGAGAAATATTTGAGTGCTCGATCGATTTTTTTGAGGGCTTAAAGATAACTTGATCGAACGTTAAAATAAACCCTTGATCGAGCTCATATGTAACCCAAGGTTATCTAGGAGCTCGATGGAGCTAGTATCTTAATCGAGAAATAGGCTCGATCGAGCCATGTTTTTGAAATTTCCCATCAATACAACCAAGGAGTGGTTTAAAAAAGTGGCTTGATTGAGCCTTAAAGCTCAATTGAGCTATAGGCTCAATCTGTTAGGCCCCTATACTACTAATGTAACCCCTTATTGTTATTAGTACAATCCACTTATTATATTGATGTACTCATGTAGTGCCCATATTGTTACTATTGTGCCCCATAGAAGCCCACTATTGTTATTATTGTTCCCTTACATTATTATTGTTATGTAGGCTCTGATTATGTTATGACCCCTTAGACTCCTATATAGAAAGGAGGTCTTTTCATTTGTATAATCCAAGAATTGTTCATTTATTAATGTAAAGGAGGTTTCCCCCTCGAAGAGGCTGAATTATAAGGCATTGATCTATCTTTTCTATCTTTTCTTGAGCTGGTTTCATAACATTTGGAATCAGAGCTTTGGATTCTAGGGTTTCGCTGCTCCAAACAGACTCCTGAATTACATTCCAAACAGGTGACCTGGGGAAAATCATCATAACTTTCTCTTTGAGCATTGGATTGAAATTTCGTAAGAAGGTACAGAAAGAGGACGGACTGTAGTTTCTTGTATATATTTTTTAGAGCTAAAGGTCGAAACAGTGACACGTGGTACTTCATACAAGTTCGCTCTTTGGGAAAGGTCTATAATCAAGTCACCTTGGGAGATTCTGCATAACTCTTTCTTGGAGAATCCAATTTGGATCATATTGGTGGAATTAGAAAGAGGACACAGAGGGCTACTACAGGTCACAATTTCAGAACTTAAAGATTCAAAAGTACAGAGTTACAGTCGTTTCAAGATCGAGCTCCTAAAATCAAGAAAAAGCAAGATGAGGAAGTTTGATGGCAAGGATCCGGTAAATTGGATACTTCAGATGGAGCAATATTTTGATCTACATGGTGTACCATTGTTACAAAAGGTATGTATTGCATCTTCATATTTAGAACCAGATCAATTTTTATGGTATGAAGGGCTTTGTTCTCGTAAACAACTTGTTACGTGGTCAATTTTCACGGAGGAAATGGTAGCACATTATGAGGATACAAAGAGCAACACCTTCTTGAGAGCAACACCACAACAATTGGAAAGAGTAAAAGGGCTTTGTGACATATTGGAAAGAAAAATTATGGAAACCAGGAAGCATACCCCTCACAACTATAAAGATGGAAGTGTTGTTTCTCCTAGCCTTCCACAACCTACAAGGGTTACACCACAACAATTGGAAGAAAAAAGAGAAAAAGGGCTTTGTTACAATTGTGATAGCAAATGCACTAAAGGTCATAAGTGTGCTGAGAAGAAATTATTTTACATAGAATATGAAGAGGAGGAAGAAAAGGATCAAGAAACACCAAAAGAAGAGGATATACACCAGGACCCCACCCCAGAGAAAGAAGAAATGAATCAGACCATATCTTGTAAAGCATTGGCAAGAATTACCACTCCTCAAACTCTCAAGATAGAAGGACATATCAAGAAGAAAAAGGTGCAAGAAGTGAAAGATCACATCAAGAAAGAAGAAATGAATCCAACCATATCTTGTAATTCATTGGTCGAAATTACCACTCCTCAAACTATCAAGATAGAAGGACATATCAAGAAGAAAAATGTTCAAGAAGTGAAAGATCACATCGAGCATCAAGAAATGAATCTGACCATATCTTGTAAAGGATTGGAAGAAATTACCAGTCCTCAAACTCTAGAGATAGAAGGACATATCAAGAAGAAAAAGGTTCAAGCAGTGAAAGATCACATCGAGCATCAACAACAAGTTCTCCAACTTTTAAAGGATAATGCCACTTCGGTGCAAAATCAAATGAAACAACAGGTAGATAAACATCGTAGTGAAAAAGGTTTTGATGTAGGTGATTGGGTATTTTTACTGCTACATCTCAAGCAAGCTATTTATGAGAAGGAAATGTTGGCAATACTACATGCACTTAAAAAATGGCGACCTTACCGAATGGGAAGAATCTCCAAGGATGACGATGTGGAAGCATTGTTTTGTGCTATTTCTATTATCCAACTAGATTGGATAAACGAAGCAAGGGATGAATGGAAGAATGAAAAAGAAGTATGGCCACTTATTCAAAAGTTGCAAAAGATCCCAATTCAAACAATATTTCCAGAAATTGAAAAGGAAGAAAAAATCATATTGGAACCTGGAGCAGTCACGGAAACAAGAACCCGACAGCTACGAAATCGATCAATTTCAGAGTATCTCATCAAGTGGAAGAACTTGCCCGCTGAAGATTCCACATGGGAGGACAAGAATTTTATACAGAAGCATCAAGAAATACTCAAGCATTGAGGACAATGCTTTTTGAAGGAGAGGGGCATGTTAGGCCCCTATACTACTAGTGTAACCCCTTATTGTTATTAGTACAACCCACTTATTATATTGATGTACCCATGTAGTGCCCATATTGTTAATATTGTGCCCCATAGAAGCCCACTATTGTTATTATTGTGCCCTTACATTATTATTGTTATGTTGGCTCTGATTATGTTATGACCCCTTAGACTCCTATATATACAAAGGAGGTCTTTTCATTTGTATCATCCAAGAATTGTTCATTTATGTAATGTAAAGGAGGTTTCCCCCTCGAAGAGGCTAAATTATAAGGCGTTGATCTATCTTTTCTATATTTTCTTGAGCTGGTTTCATAACACAATCGATCCGTAAATCCAGATCGAGACTTGAAGTTAGATCTAATTGTAGGCTACATCTAGCCTTAAAGCTAGATTGAGCTATAACCTAGATCGAGTCTTAAAGCTAGATAAAGCCTTTATTTAACCATGTGAAATGCTTGATCAAGAGTTTCTTAAACCCTCGATCAAGTTATTTGAAATTTTAACTAAAACACTCAATCAAGTTATTTGAAATTTTAACTCAAACGCTCGATCAAGTGCTTTAAGTGCTCGATCGAGCAATTGAGGGCCTAAAAAATAGAGTTTTATCTCCCCTTATGCAGATTTCTCTACAACACCGTTTTGTACCCTGGCGGATTTAGGGAAGAATTTGTCCTTAATTGACAAATTTGATCATGTTGGATTCATGAAAAAATCCTCTATCCAATGACATATGATTTTGACACTTTCGAATTCATATGATATTTTTCATATAATTTATTTTAAACATAATGTTTGAATCTTTTTGGACAGTTTCAAAGGGGCTAAATAAAAAATGAATAACATAAAATATACAGAATGAAAAAATTTCACAAAATACCACTATATTTGTTTACGATTCCTCTTCAAAAGGGTACTCTTGTTTTATTTGGCTTCTTCCCAGAAAAATCCTCCTTAGGAGTGTTACTCCCCAAGGCTCTATGTGGACTCCTATTTTGTAAGTACACTATAGTGTTACATTCCTCGACCCATAAAAATAAAGGTAGCTTATGATCATCCAACATAGCTCTAGTTGCACCCACTTGGTCTTGTTTGATCTGGACTTATGCAAGAATGCAAAAAAAATACAGAAATACACATATACACAGAGATGCAGGAAAAATAAAACTTCATTTCATTAATATCAAAGAATTGAAATATGCTTACATACAAAAATAGAAAAAAATTGCTCGGACAATGATATCTTATCTCTGAGAAGAGATGTGGCATATACATGCCTCTGAGCTATGTTAAAATGAGTCTTGAAGGCCTATTTATTATTGATAAACAATGGAAAACCCTAAACAACCAAAAACCTAACCCTAGTAGATGAAGCGCCAAAACTATGGGCCTCGTTTGGGTAAATTGGTACATCCACTTCCCTAGGTCATAACTTTGGCATATGATCTCCATTTGACATGAAAAATACCTCGTTAGAGAGATATATATGAGGAATACAACTTTTGACTAAAAACATCAATCAAAAACTCATTTTTTCCTATTTTCCAAGAAAATTGTTGTTTAGGATGCAAAAAAACTGCCAAAAATAGTAAATTGTACTACAGTTAACGAAACTGACACACTGAAAGAAATTTTGGTGGGGTTCGAAGTGGAATAGGTGAGTGGCCACTAATATCCACCTGGATCAGTCCTAATTCATCAAGAATCAATGGTCCCCATTGCGTTGAGCGCCTCCATGAGATGATGAAAGTTCTGCTAAACTTGGTCCCTGGTGAGCCACTTGCCTTGGTGCAAGAGTTGGCCATATTTGACAAAACGATACATTTGGATATTATGTTGGCGAGTATTCTTGATTTTTGTGTCCATGATCCAATCATTTTTGGCCTATTCCATGCAGTCTGGGTTTAACTCTATTGGTGTGAGTTGTTCCCCAATGTTTGATGTGTCCAGTAATGGTGGAAAGTATGTCGAAGGTGGTCCACATTGAACACTGGATGCAGGCCAAGGAATGGTGGAATTTTGAGCTCAAAATCATTGTCCCCTACATCCTTATTGATGGTGTAATTCCCATAATAGAGAAGGCGAAACTTTCGTTGGGGCCCAACAAGACACTCCTTCTACAAATGTAACCAAAATTTGTTGCCCACCTGGAACTTGTGTGGCACCCGATACTGATCATGACACTGCTTGTACTTAGCATTTCCTCTATCCAATATGTCATGGACTTGCTAGAAGACGTGTTGAATGTGCTCAATGAAGTTGTTAGCCTTGTCATCTTTACACTAGACATGAGCCAAATCTACCGGAGTAGCTACAAATTGTATGGCCACATCAATGGGACATAGTGGTTGGAATCCCAATCCCACCTGAAAAGGGTTGTGGCCAGTTGAGCTATGGAGAGCTCTATTATAGTTTTTCTCAACATAGGGGAGGATTTCATCCCATGTGTGTGGGTTCTTTGAGTTTTACATACGCAGAATGTGTATGATCATCCTGTTGACGACCTTTGTTTGGCCATCAATTTGGAGGTGGAAAGCCATGGACTTAGTGAGCTTAGTATTTAGAATCGACGAGAGACTTGACCAAATTTTACTTAGGAACCTGCTATCCTGATTTGAGATAATGGAATGTGGGATCCCAAAGTGTACCCGCACTCATTCAAAGAAGATCTTAGTAGTGGCTTATGTTGTGATACTCTTCTTGCAGGCCGCCAGAATGTCCATCTTAGAGAATCTATTAATGACCATGAAAATGTTTTCGTTTCCGTGCTTAGCAAAATGAAGGACCGACATGTAATCCATGGAGATGGCTTCCCAAGGTCGACTAGGAGTAAGCAAAGAAGTATATAGGCCTTTATTCTTGATTAACTATTTGGCAATGACGTATTCAATGCAGGATCTAATGTACTTACCAGCATCTTATTGAATGTTCGACCAATAAAAATACTTCTACGGCACTACCACTATTTTCTCTACCTCGAAATGTCTAGCGACCCGACTGTAGTGCTCCTCCCAAATCATTTTTGCACGCTCACTCAAAGGAACACAAAGGTGTCCCAGGGGGCATAACAGTGCATCTTGAGGTGAAAATTTAGAACTTGCTTACATTCCAGGAGCATCTACTATGTGTTTCCAAATTATGGATTTCTTTTGTAAAGATGCATTCTCCCCACAGTCTTGTGCCCACAAGAGTTGAGCACAGTGGTCAGTGCCATGACTGATGGTCGGTTGAGGCATTATGCAACATTATTGGTGCTTCTCTTCTTGTACTTAATGTTCAAATGAAATTGTTGTAGTTATGTGGACCATTTTTTATGACAATCGTTCTACAACTTCCCTTATGTCTATATGAACTGAAGGGGTTGGTGATCTATGTGGATGACAATTTCCTTCCCCAATATGCAATGCTTCCATTGTCGATAAACCTGTTGTTGGGAATGGGATCCCCCAAAGGGCAGTTTTGGGGTTAAAAGCGCATGTTTGAGTGAAATTTTGTAATCAAATGGTAAAGACTCTACATTTTGTGGTTGCAGAGCACGTAGATGTTATAATTCATAAAGGGTTTTCCACCCATAATTTTGTAAAGTAAAGTCTCCTATAAGAGATCTACCCATGGTCTGCAGACCATGGGATTGTATAAAAAGAGCTAAGCTCTAAGTAGTTAGAGTCATGGATCATGTAAGGGAGTGATACATCTAAAGTAAGAAGTCTAAGTTTCGGGTCGCAGCGTAGGTAGAGGCTCTATAGTTGAGTGCGCAGAGACCTATGGTGGAAGTTTGCAGCTAAGTGCGCGGACCCCTATAGCTATGTGCGCAGGGTGAATAGAGTCTGTAATCGATTGGAAGATATCAATAAAGAGAAGTATTATGCAATTTTTGCATCTTTGTTCTAATTAATGCATCTTATCATTTTATGTATGGATTCCCTTTGTAATGCTTATGTGATACGCGAATGTGTATGATTATATTGGATAACCAAACACATATAAGAATATCTATTTATGCAGTGCTAACTATGAGTAACTAATAAGATAAGTAAGATACTTAGGCTAGTTTAGGAATCTGCACAGTACACTGCCTTAGCATCGTGAAAGGGTCTAGATCAAGGGTTAGGGTTGCGCGAAGAATAATTGAACCCTTTAGCAGAGGTATTGAAGGACAGAATAGAGGGCTTGTCTGGCAAGCCCTAGAGTGAAGTGACCTGTGCGAAGGTAGAAACAAAGGGAATAAAATGACTTCACAACCATCTCAAGGTGCGGAAACTTGGTTCCAGCACCCCCCGTACTACTTTGAGTGAGACTTCGGTCTATGCTCCATGGGCTAATGTCGAAAGGGCCAGTAGTGTAGGGATTTGTTTAGCTAACTAACACTGAACCTAGGTAAAGCTGCCTCAAGCCAACAAATGGTTCTGTTGCCGGGACCAGAATCTGCATAAGAGATGTGTGATGTCGTATCACTGGAATCCAACTAAGAAAGATATTGGAGAATGGTTGGATAGGAAGATCCACGAATTCATGGCGCAGGAGAACAGAAACCTGTGACTGACAAAGGAATAGTGGCTGGATAGGTACCTATATATAGAGATCCACGAGATCATTTTCTACTCCTTCCTGATTGAGCTATACGAGTGGATCACAAAGCTAGCGAATATCCAAGGAAGGTGGAAACTTGACGATCTTATTGTGTGGACCCTGGAGCTAGTGCAAAGGTTGGAAGCATCAGAGGATGATATCATCCGTGTTGTCGATCATTGGCTTGATCGTGTCATAGGAGGATTTGTGACTGAATTTGTGGTCGACACCTCAGTCAGCTACAGCGAGGCACAGCGGCGCTTTTTCAAAGGATCATGAGGTAAGTACGTGAAATATTTGAATACCTAAATTAAAATGCTATTGTGTGGAATAGGTTATGTAGCTACCTTGATTTTTGGGGCTACATGAAGTGGAAAAAATTACAGAAACGAAGGAAAAAATGGTCCTGAATATAGTCCATTGATTTCACCTCCGTGAGGTGACGAAGAGGGAATAGCGCAGGTTTCTCCGCAAAGTGCTATTCAGTTAATAAGGCAAGGATTCAATAATAGAGTTTAGGCTTCTGTGATCCATATCAAGTTAGAGAAAGATTCTTCGACGAAAATCACATGGAATCTCATTTGTCGACGCGTTTCGAACCAACTAGTGTGGTTCATCGTTAGGACAAGTTGAAGAAACAGATCTAGCTCATCATGCTAAATAGTCTGAGCGGAGCCTCCAACAACTATCTTCCCTAACGGCTAGTTTGACTCAAGGACAGGGGTCAAAATTATTATAATATTTTAATTCGTAAAAATAAATAAATTATTATTAAGGGTAAATGGTACGAGACCTAATAATTAAAAAAAAAAAAGTTAATTAATAATTTAAAAGGAAAATTAGTCAAATAAATGACCTTGAAATGCCTAAAAAATATAAATAATTTTATTTAAAAGTATTAAAAAATAAAAGGTAATAAAGAAAATCAAAGTTAATAATTAAAAATTATAATTTAATTAATAATTTAAAAGGAAAATTAGTTAATTAAATGACCTTATAATAAATGGATAAGTGAAATAAAATATTATTATTGAGGGTATTTGGCACGAGACCTAATAATTAAAAATTATAAGTTAATTAATAATTTAAAAAGGAAAATTGGTTAAATAAATGACCTTATAATAAGGGAATAAGTTAAATGCCTAAGAAATATATGAAGAATATATAAAAATAATCTTATTTAAAAATATTATTAAAAATTGTATGTTAATTAAAAATAATAAAAGGTAATAAAGAGAATCAAAGTTAATAAAAATTATAAGTTAGTTAATAATTTACAAGGAAAATTAGTTAATTAAATGACCTTATAATAAAGGATAAGTTAAATGCCTAGATATATAGAGTAATATATAAATTAATCAGAGGATTAGCGAGCACGCAGCGGATCTGAAGCATAGGAGATCTAAGTCTTCCGCTTTGGCTGAACATGCTGAGAAAACCAATCATCATGTTTGTATTGAAGAAGCCAGTGTTATTGCTAAGGTTTCGCATTTCCATCATCGAAAATTCAGGGAAGCGCTCGAGATTGAAAAGAGACCAAGCAATCTCAATAGAGAGGATGGTTGGAAAGTCAGTAGGTGTTGGGTCCCAGCCCTCTCTTCCTAGTCGTTTTTCCGTCCTCTTTGGTTTTTTTTTGTGTCTTTTATCTTTATTTTTACTTATTTATTTATTTTATTATTATTATTATTTTTATTGATTTATTTATTTTTCGATTTTTATTTTTAATTTTTGGTTATTTATTTATTAGTTTTTATTCGCGTGATATTTATTTATTTATGTATAGCAACCTATTTCTTCTGATATTTCAAGGTCCTTTATGCCTATTTTTCCATTTTAATTCCTATTATTTTTATATATTGATTATTTTTATTTAAGGGCCTTCATATAACTAATTTTCCTTTCAAATTCTTTACAGCTTATATTTTTAACTAATTTCCGATCTAACATATCATCCTTTGATTTTCTTTATTATATTCTGAACTTATAAGGTCCTTTTTATAGCTTAATTACCTTTTATTAATTAACATACAATTTTTAATAATATTTTTAAATAAAATTAATTTATATATTACTCTATACATCTAGGCATTTAACTTATCCTTTATTATAAGGTCATTTAATTAACTAATTTTCCATTTAAGGTCCTTTTTATAGCTTAATTACCTTTTATTAATTAACATACATTTTTAATAATACTTTTATATAAAATTAATTTATATATTACTCTATATATCTAGGCATTTAACTTATCCTTTATTATAAGGTCATTTAATTAACTAATTTTCCTTGTAAATTATTAACTAACTTATAATTTTTATTAACTTTGATTCTCTTTATTACCTTTTATTATTTTTAATTAACATACAATTTTTAATAATATTTTTAAATAAGATTATTTTTATATATTCTTCATATATTTCTTAGGCATTTAACTTATTCCCTTATTATAAGGTCATTTATTTAACCAATTTTCCTTTTTAAATTATTAATTAACTTATAATTTGTAATTATTAGGTCTCGTGCCAAATACCCTCAATAATAATATTTTATTTCACTTATCCATTTATTATAAGGTCATTTAATTAACTAATTTTCCTTTTAAATTATTAATTAAATTATAATTTTTAATTATTAACTTTGATTTTCTTTATTACCTTTTATTTTTTAATACTTTTAAATAAAATTATTTATATTTTTTAGGCATTTCAAGGTCATTTATTTGACTAATTTTCCTTTTAAATTATTAATTAACTTAATTTTTTTTAATTATTAGGTCTCGTACCATTTACCCTTAATAATAATTTATTTATTTTTACAAATTAAACTATTATAATAATTTTGACCCCTGTCCTTGAGTCAAACTAGCTGTTAAGGAAGATAGCTGTTGGAGGCTCCGCTCAGACTATTTATCATGATGAGCTAGATCTGTTTCTTCAACTTGTCCTGACGATGAACCACACTAGTTGGTTCGAAAGGCAAGGATTCCCGCGAATACCACCTCCAACTTCACCATCCTCACCTGCAACTTCGCCCGTACCACCTCCACCTCCACCGCAGTTCAGTATGGCAAATTCAGTGAAGCTGCCTTTGTTCAAAGGCTTTGGAAATGAGGACCCAGACCAATTCTGGTTTGTTGTAAAAGTTGTATGGGAAGCTCAAGGCATTACAGATGATAACATGAAGAATATGACATTGGTTAGTGCTATACAAGATTGTGCTCTAACCTGGTATATCAAGTATGCTAATTATAACCCGAATGCTGGAGTAGCAGACATCCAGACAACACTAAGTATAGAATTCAATAGGCCTAAATCTGAAGCACAATCGATTGTAGGGTTCAAAGAAATCACAATGAAACTAGGCGAGACTCCTTGTGAAATTGATAAGAGGTTGAAGTGTACAATCCATGAAGCTAACATGAACCTAACAAATGAATAGCATCATGAATGGTTTGTGGCTTCGTTCCTGCCACACTTAAAGGTTGCGTTGTCACAATAGAAGATAACAACTCAGGAAGAGGCCTTGGAGATTGCAAGGAGACTGCATGAGACCTCGATGAAAGATCCAAATCTGGGGGTTCAACAAATCCATGTGCAATTGAAAAATATTTGCCTTGAGATGCAAAGCTTGAAGTAGGACAGAACAGTTCGACGAGAGGTGTGCAAAGAGGTATGGTGTTTGAAATGCAAGAGTCAGGGGCATGACAAAGACCATTGTCCGGTCTTTGCGAACTACCTTATAGGAGGAGGACCAATCCCTTTGAGGCTAGAAGCTCAATCAGGACCAAGTGTGGGGCCTACATTATGGTGCACTAGCTACCAGGTATCGGAAAACATGCCACAGATAACTGTAATCTGTTGCAGAAGTTTGTACAGACACCGCAACAATTATTCTGAAACTTTTGTAGTTCGATAGGGCATGATGAGCGTAATTGCAAAAGTTATGAATTGATGATGGATAGAACTCTTTCCTATAGGGTTCAAGCTTAAACGCGACCCCCTGACTAGAGCATAAGGATGGCACAGATAGGATTTCAGGGGCGCGGAGGAGGCCAAGGCGGAGGAGGACTTGGCAGAGGTCAGGGAACGTTGATCTGCTATAATTGTGAAGGACCAGGACACTATGCCCACGATTTCACTAACCCAACATGCCCATCGTGCAAGTATTGCACTCTGTTTGATCATGAAAAGGAATATTATCCTACGCTGATAGTTGTATGAGGTTACTGCACGATAGCAAGGCTATGAAAGGGCTACAAGCACTAATAAATAGATGCTCTGGAAACACTCTGACTGATTCGCGCGTAGTACAAAAACTTGGTAAGAATAAAACAACGATAAGATGAGAGATGAGACTGACTGCACAGATAGTAGAATATGAGATGGATCAGGTTATCTTGGACCTGGGGTCATATGTGAACATCCTACCTAAACAGACTTGGGAAGGAATGGGAAGACTCTCACTACAATGGTATCCGATTCAACTAAGGATGGCGAATCAACAGAAAATCATCCCCATGGGGTGACTGCAGGGGGTGACTATGGATATTGAAGGTGCGAATGCGCTTGCTGATTTTGAAGTAATAAAAATTATGGATGACAACAACCCATATCCTGCGCTCCTTGGAATTGATTGGGCTACTGATATGAATGGGTTAATCAACCTAAAGAAGTGGAAGATGATATTTGAGAAGAAACCACTCTGCGTTTTAGTACCCCTAGATCTTGCTGAAGGTTAACGTTATACTGAACTAGTCCGCGATTATGAGAGTGATGACAATCTAGACAGTATCTATAAGATAACAGCGCGAGACCAAGATTGGGTGAATCCAACGACGAATGAATGAATTACATGGGATCGTGAGAGTTCATGCACTTTAGAATCTGATGAAGAACTAGAGTGTTGGTAGAATCGGCTACATGAAGTAACTACGCTGAGTTGTAACATAATGACCCGGTCACTGCGCTGTGTGTTGTCGGAGGTACGAAATCTCCCTACTTATGATGGCCTGAATGATGTAGATATTTTTCTAGATGCATTTGAGAGGGAGGTACCAAAAAATTAGTGCTTCCAAGTTTTGGAATGGTCACTACGTGCTACACCCACAAGGTGGTGGGGTACGCACAAGGGAAGCTTCAATGATTAGCGCGAATGTAGGAGACTGATGAGAACTTGCTTTGGGAAGTCAAATATGCGAATGACAGACAAGTATGATGGGCGAGATTATTTGAGCACGCACTTGGCCAAGTGGGCCCAGGCTTATGGAGAGAAGCCTCAACCTGAATGGGTGCACTTGTTCTATCACACATTGGATATTGTCCTGATGAACTAGTATGTAGAAACAGAGCTCCACCATGGGACAGGTGAATGGGATATTTTGCGCGAAGGATTCATGATGACATTCATTTTTGAAGACGGGTTTGATATTATTGATGAAGTGCTACAAGAGGTAAAAGTAGCAATATTTAGGATACCGCAGGATCCTTTAGACTTGATTCATCTAGAATGGGAAACTCAGCTGAGTCACAGGCTAGAATGTTATAACGTAACTGCTGAAGAAGAGGATGAGGATCCACGAAATATTAACATCCTTGAAACAAAAGGTCAACATGAGGTTGAAGGACCACGAGTTGAGAATCCGGATATAACCATGCCACTAAAAACGAAACAAGTGGACATTGGTACAGAGGCAGAGCCCAAATTTGCAAAGATTGGAGATTACTAGGATGACGTGATGGTGGATAAGGTTGTTGAATTACTCTGCGAATACCAGGATTTATTCCCTACCAAGTTTATGGACCTAAAAGGGATAATCAGGGACCTAGGTATGATGAAGATCATAATGAAACCCGAAGTGAAGCCGGTTAAGCAGAGGCCTTACCATCTCAATACAAAGTACAAGGAAAATGTTCGCTTAGAGGTAGACAAGATACTCACAGTAGGCATCATTGAACCTACGAAAGAATCTGACTAGGTAAGCCCAATGGTGGTACAGGAGAAGAAGCAGAAGGATGAAATAAGGATATGCGTGGATCTCAGAAAGTTGAATGACACTTGTGTACATGATCCTTTCCTGACTCCATTCACTAATGAAGTGTTGGACAATGTAGGTGGCCAAGAAGCATATTCCTTCATTGATGGGTTCTCGGGGTACCACCAGATCAAAATCGTGCTGAAGGATAGGAGAAAGATAACCTTCACGACTGAATGGGGTTTTTTTAGTACACGATAAAGCCATTTGGATTGAAGAATGCGCCTGCGATCTTCTCGCACGTAGTTTTTTCAGCGTTCAAGGAATTTATTCATAAGTTCCTGGAAGTGTACTTTGATGATTGGACTGTGTTTGGGTTGGTGCAATGCCATGTAGCAAGCCTGCGCCTAAGGGTAGATACCTATTGAAGATACCAGATCATGCTTAACTTGAAGAAATGTTTGTTTTGTGTTCCCTTTGGGACCCTGCTGGGTCATGTGGTTTGCAGACAGGGAATGATGCTAGATCTCCTGAAGATCACAATGATACTGAACTTGGAAGTGCCAAGAAGTGTGAAACAATTGCGTGCTACCCTGGGACATACGGGATATTATAGAAAGTTTATCAAAGGCTATGCCTAGATCACCGTGTATATGGAAAAATTGTTGAAGAAGGATGTCGCGTTCTGCTGGAATGAAGAGTGTAAGAAGAGCCTAGATGTATTGAAAGAAAATATGGCGGTTGCACTGATCCTAGTCTTCCCAGATTGGAAGAAGGAGTTTCACATACATGTCGATGCATCATGTATAGAGCTGGGAGTAGTACTGATACAGGCTGGTGGAGAAGACTTGGACCACCCTATCGTGTTTTCAATTAGAAGGTTATCTAAAGCAGAGAAGAAATATTCCACTACCGAGCGCAAAGGGTTAGCCATGGTATATGCGCTCTAGAAGTTTAGACATTATTTATTGGGAGGTCATTTTAAGATGTACACAGATCATTCCACGCTGAAGTACCTGGTCAATAAGCCTGTGTTGGGGGGGAGAATCAGTGAATGGTTGTTATTGTTCTAGGAATATGATTTTGAAGTTATTGTGAATCTTAGATGACGGAATGTGGGACCAAACCATCTGTCACGCATTGAAACAGCGGAAGAGCCCATTAATTTGGAGGAAGGATTGCCTGACGCACAACTATTTGTAGTGCGCATCATGAAAGTTTATTTTGAGGATATAATACACTTCTTAACAATAGGGACTGTACCGAAGGATACACTTTCCAGCAGAAGAAGGAATTAGTGGTGCGTGCGGCAGATTTCCCTGTCATAGCTGGGAAACTATTAAAAATTGAGTCTGACGAGATATTGTGATGATATGTATCTGAGTTTGAAAGAAGTAGTATCCTTGCGAATGCTCATGGGGGTGTCGCAGACATTATGCAGGGAGATCGACTGTGAAGAAGATTCAATGCATAGGGTTGTGGTGGCCAAACCTCCATTAGGACTCAAAAGCGTATTGCAAAGCATGTGATGTATCTCAAAGGACTGGAATGCCATCGCGGAGGGATGAGATGCCTTTGAATCCTCAAATGACATTGCAACCCTTTGAGAAATGGTTAATATATTTTTTGGGACCCATCCAGCCTTAAGGAAAGACAGGAGCAAGATACATTATCACTACGACGAAGTATTTGACTAGTTGGGTGGAGGCACAGCCTGTGAAGGATTGCACAGGCGTGACTGCTGCGAAGTTCCTCTCTGAACATGTACTAACGTGATTTTCCTGTCCAAAAATTTTAATGAGTGATCGCGGTATGCACTTTTTGAATGAGACGATCAGTGTGGTAACGAAGGAATTTTAGGTATATAACCAGAAAAACATGCATTATCACCCGCAAGCTAACGGGAGAGTGGAAGAATTCAATAAAGTGTTGGAAAACGCACTGACCAAGGTTTGCAATGCTCAGCAAAGTGATTGGGACCTACGAATAATTGTAGTACTATGGGCTTATTGAACGACATGCAATAAGTTGACTGAACAAACCCCCTTTAGTCTTGTCTATGGTGTTGAAGTAGTAATGCCTATGGAATATATTGTGCCTAGCCTACGCATAGTAGTGGTCACAGGTATAACAGATCATAGAGCCCTAGAGGAGAGGCTCACACAGTTGGATGAGCTTGAGGAAGAGAGATTTCTAACTAGATTTCACCAACAGGTCCAAAAATAGTGAAAAGGCAAGGCATGATTGACATATTAAGCTGCGCACCTTTAAGGTAAATGACCTTGTTTTGTTATATGATAGTAAGTTTGATAAATTTCCAAGAAAGTTCATGATGCACTGGTTAGGGCCTTATGTCATTAAGGAGATTACCAATGGAGGAGCGGTACAGCTGGTCAAATTGAATGGAGTGTTGGAATTATGACACAGATTTGGCATTATGGCACAGGTGTTGTCCTTGATGAAAACTTAGTTCAGATTCTTGGAATTAAGAAAGAGAGGTATACGTAGGTTCCTCATTGACCAAGCTGTGTGTACACACGTGTTCGCAAAACAAAATGCACGTATAGCGTACACACGCACTTTCATGGAAGGAAAGGCGCGTACATGTTAAAGAACTTAGTTTTGGTCTGTGGTATTTGGTCCATGGTATTTTGATCCATGGTATTGGTCCAAGATATCTTGTCCGAAGTGTTAACCCCAGGTATTTGGTCCAAGGTGTTGGTTCTAAGTGGTTTTGGTCCATGGTATTGAATAAGGCCTAAGACTATAAAAGGAGGAGAAGATCATTAGCCAAAGGTACTCAAGCATTGAATATCTGATGAAGAGCAAGATCCAGAATACAGGTTATTGGGTTATGGTGCATAGCTAAATCTGAATCAAGGATGAACCTTAGCGCTTGATGAAGGATAAGATCTAATGATGGGTCAAGATCTTAAGGCTTGAAGAGAAGTATCTTTGTGTGGTTTTTGATCTTTTATCTGAATAACTGGCGCATGTTGTAATCTATAAATATGATGATCTAGGTATAACTGATGTCTGGAATTGTTGTAAAGTTTAAATCATCATTTACAGATCTGTACGCAGGTTCACTTTAACAAAGGCACGTATACACGCTAGTTCTGCATATCAAAATAGCGTATACATCTTAAATTTGATTTGCAGATCTATACGCAGGTTCGCCTTGAGAAAACAGTGTATGTACGCAGGTTTAACACATTGAAGTAGCATATACCTCATATATTATGCTTTAGCTCTTCTCTTTGTTGTTGCAGTGTTCTGGGTTCTATCTTGGGTTCTGGTTACTGTTACTTTATTCTGGTTACATCATTCTGAGAAGTGATTGATTTATTCAATTTTGGTTGGTGCAAAGGAGATTGGTTGATGCAGATATATTTGATGTTTGATTGATGTTACTGATGGATCCAGTCTCAAAATTTATGAAACATGGTCCCTGGAAGAAAAGAGAAGGTTGTAGCCTTCTATAGGCCGACAACTATGTACTAGTAAACACATCAGCTAATACAAGAGCTAGGGGGTTGTAGCTCCCTTTCAGGAGAAGCTGGAGAATGAGAGAAGGTTGTAGCCTTCTGCAGGTAGAAGCCTGCATACTGGTATAAGACTGCACCAGTACAAAAATTGTAAAAATAAGTTTCTTATTAAAAGAAGATAGAGACGATTGCAGCAGGTGGTTTTCACCCACATTTACTTTCCACCTTATATCTTGTGTTCATGTGTGTGATTGTCTGTTCTATTTTTACTGCACCTGGTTAGTATTTATATGGTTCTAATGCACATATTAAATATCAACATATGATGAATTAACTAAGTTATAAGTTTGCAGGGTATACGCTAGTTGCCTTAAATACAGTTGCGTATACACAAAAATTTCATTAACTGAAGTAGCGTTATGAATCTGATTATGGAAATGAAATATTATTGACTTGCTAATACTGATTCACCTCCCCTCTCAGAATTATTGCCAACATGGAGATCCCTTCATAGGAAAGATGAATGGCAATCGATTGAAGCCATACACCGATGACCCAAGCATGTGACTAGATGAAGGTAGCACAATCTTAGAACTCCAGGTAGCTAAAGGGAGGCGCAGGACTATAAACTACACTGCTCGGGTTGGGGAGCTATGGGATTGGAGGATTGTGTGAAGCAAGCAAGTGTCACAGGGTCCATGGCAGTGCGGAGGGAGCTGTGCTACTGATGAGCCTCATCATTGAGTAATTATATGGGTCTTAATTGGCCTTAATTCACCTCCTAGCTCAGGAAAACCAACTATTCTCACAACCTATTGCATACTATTGATTATATTTTTCTTATGAGATGAGTTAGAGTGGTTACTTTTCTTTGTGTTCTAATGTGCATGTAATGCAAGAATAAAGGATAAAAGCAAGGGAAATGCAAGGATAAAAGGTAAAAGCAAGGAACTATGGTAAAAGAGCTTGGTAAAAAATCAAATGTGACAAGGGAGAGGAATTACAAAAGGTAAATCCTCCTCTTTTACTGCCCATCCATTCAAATATCCCTCCATCAGCTAAAAGTACAAACAGCCAAATATGAAGTACTAAAAACAGCTAAGCAAGTGGAAGTACAAGCAGCCTCCCTACTAGAAGGCAGCCGAGCTAGTGAAAGTGAAAGGACAAGTTACCATTAAGTTGGGAATTGTACCTCCCTAATTTTGAGGGAAGTCATTGAGACTTCAAATGTATAAATAAAGAGGCTTAGGACCTCAACTTTTTTAGGAAGTCAGCTAGATAGTCAGTCAGTCAATTAGCAAGGATTCAAACTTCTACTTTGTAACAGTTTTGATGTAATACAATTTTTTATAATAAATGAGTTTTGATTTGAGCCAACACTAAGTTAACTCAAAGGGCTGAAGCTCTTGGGTTAGGGCCCAACCCTAGCAGCCAAAGCTCCTCTTTCTTGTATTGTATTCTAGCATAGAATCCTGCTTTCTATCCATTAACTTAAGTAGTTCATTTCCGTTACAACACTAGCATAGATGCATGGTTTGATAGCTCATTTGGTTAAATAGAAGCATTTTCATTACAGTGGTTTAGCACAGATTTCTGGTTTCCTGGTCATTGACTTAAGTAGTTTCCTTTTCCCTGTTCATTTATTTGAATATGTTCTATTCATGCTTTCATCTAAGCAGTAGGTTGGCAAAGAGAAAGGTCCATAAGGTTGTTCACAGGTGTCTTGGCCTCACCTCCTCCCTCTGGGACTATGGTGTGAGGAAGAAACCCTGCAGCAACCCCAAAAACACAAGGTTTTGATTTTCATGGAGTTTTGTTGTTTAATACAGTCACTGAAGTCATTTCATAGTGCTCTACCCCTTTTATGGTCATCAGCTTGTTCGCTCTCCTTCTGTCTCTTAGGCCTCACTCACATTACAATGTCTTTCTCTTTCAGCCTGAAGCGCTCAGCGAGAGCTGTTAATCCACATTCAAACATTTTTTAACCGTCAATTTCCTTTCACAAGCCAAATTATCCAATCACCACTCAAATCCATTTTTTGTGTTTGAATTTTCACCCTTTAAATCTCAATCGTTGATCTGCCTTTTTAGATCCTACGGTTATTGAGCACCCACTCACCAACCTACTCGGTCACCTCTCTGCCATAGATCTGCCTTGCTATATCTGACGGCCCTCGTGCCATATCGCGTGGATTTCCTTCTAACCGATATTGGGCTGAGAGAACACGATATGGGTGATTTCCCCGTGCTACGTGTCAGTTGGGGAGGATAGTCACGTGAATTCTCAAAATATTATTTATGGTTTTGAGGGCGCGCGAGATACAGCTTAGGACCCTCCAAACCCACTTGTCATTTCAACATGTTTCTTTTCGTGCACCAACCTCCACTGTCGATCTGCCCTACCAGATCTGACAGTTGTCGCATCACCCAATCGCTTTACCACCTTCAACTCTCCATCATTGATTCGTCTTTCAATCCAATGGCTATCGCTTCACCTGAACGCCTCTTCGCTTGGCCAATCTTCGTTCATTTTTCAATCACCTCCATGATATAATCCTATTCGTCCATCCTATTAGTCCACCATGTCCGCCCATCTTCCTACGTACCCTCCTAAAATCCAATCTCATCTATTCGTTTTCCTTTCACCCGCCTGATCCAACGGCCCTTATGTGATGTTTCCCCTTCACATCCTCTTTTCACCATTTTGGTTTCCGACCCCTCTTCCGCTTAGACACAATCCTAGCCTGGTTTCCATTGCTCAACCCTTAGCCTACTTTTGATGTTTTTTTTCTTATGCAACTTAGATAGTAGCAGTAGGTTAGTGTCAATTTCTGATTCAACTCACCATAGTTGTGTAATTGGTTAGCTAGGGTTTGTTGTGGGTCAGGCTTGCATGATGTTTTCTCCATTTCTATAGTATATTAGCTCTCCCCTAGACTAGGTTTGCTCTCCTTCCATTAAAATCAAGCTTCTTCTGACCCTATAGAAGTCTGGCTTGGTACCCCTGGGGTCTCTTTCCAAATGAGCAATGACAATAAGCAATATCTTCACTCCTACTTGTGTATATAACACAGTCACCTCCAAGTTTGTACGAACCCCATGTTGATAAGTAAAGCTGTTAGCCTTGGGAGTTGCAGCATTCTTACTACAATACATAGGCTCATCATTTTTTTGTGTTGTTTCCAGGGAGGTGTTAGAGTAGTAGTGCTTACTGCTCTTTTCTTCTATTTTCTAGTTTCCAACTTTTTTCCATTAGTTAATTTCTACAAAAGTAATATAGTTTCTTTCTTTGATTTTTTCATTTATCTGGTTTCCTTTCCATTCTGCAGATTAATCTAGTTTCCTTTCCTACAAATAGAATTTCAATTCAGTAAGTAGTTCTCTTTCTGTAAGTAGTCTTTCATTCAACAGTTTCAACTCAGCAAGTAGTTTCCATTTTGTTAGTTGTTTTGCATTTAATTAGTAATTTCCTTTCTACAATTACTTCCCAGCTTTCAAGAAAAATCTCACAAAACCCAAAAACATTTCCCTTCATGCCTCGTAGGATTAGGGATACTTCAGGAAAATTCTTGCCAAACACCCTCACCTCATCCAACAGTCAACCTCCTTTCTTCTTCACTGACGGTGAATTGGAAGCCCCTTTAGTTGAGCAAACTGACATATTTGAAGAACCTATAGGGGAAGAAGAAGAGGAAGAACCCATTCCTACTGAACCAATGGTTGAGCACTTAAATGACAGAGGATATAGAGGGAGAGTTGTAAGTGCCTTCCCCATTAGGGAAACCAATGGGGACACTAAAATGAAGAACATAAGCCCCTCTACTCTACCTCATTTCCATGGCCTGACCACAGAGGACCCTAACACTTCCTTATTTGAGTTTTTTGTTCTCTACCGAACCTATGACTATAGAGATGATGAGAAAAAGTTTAAACTATTTCCATCTACCCTCAAGGATGCAGCATTGGCTGGTTCATGGGTTTACCTGGAGATAGCATAAAAACTTGGGCTCATATGCAACAGGCCTTTAACAACAAATATATGGACTACTGTAGGTCAAAGGACACTAAATATGAAATTTTAAAGATGACCATAGACCATGATGAATCCCTAAAAGACTATGAAGAGAGATTCCATCTCAGCTACAAAAGGACCAGGTGTACACTTGACCCTGAGTCACTGAAGTTGGTCCTACTTAGAGGAGTAAAGAAGGATATCCTAGACACCTTACATATGTTATCAGGAGGATATATCTACCAACTACCCTATGAGGATGTCAAGACTATCTTTAGAAACCATTCTAGGGAAACCAGAAACAAGGGTAGAAGTAGTCAACCTATGGCCAATACCTCGTCTTCCAACTCATCCATCAAGGGTGAAATTGGAAATATGCTGGAGGACTTCAAAAGTGAGATGTTGCAAACCCTTGCCTTACAATTTCATACCATGAATATTAGAAGAAAACAAGAGGAATCAGAGAGAGCCTTGGCTATATTTTGTCCTAGGTGCACCAGAAGGCATCTTAGAAATGAATGCCCATTAAACTGTATTGATATTTGCTCAGTCTATGAAGAAAACCACTCCACAGACAAGTGCCCTTCCTTGCCTGGACTCAAAGTTGTATACCAAGGAGTTGAAGGGGTCACTGAGAAGCTTTGCTACATTAACCAAAGGATAACTCCTAGGCCTAGACCATACCGATTGGGTATGCAAGGATCATCCCATGCATATTACAGACCCAACCAAAATGCAACTACACCTTCTTGGGGACCCTCTGCCAATCCTTCCTAGTCTACACCCCCTCCTTGGTCCTATGCATCTCAATATCATTACGAGCCACCCAACCAGTCATTTCAATCTTACAATCGACCACAACATCAGTGGAATACTCCACCCCAGGGGTGGAGGCCCCAATTCAACAATGTTCCAACTCTATTGCCTCCATCACCTACCCAACCACAACTCCTACACTCTGCTCCACCTAGGCAACCCTATATGCCTACCCAGCAAAATCCAAACCCAAATAATAGGTAGGCCCAACAAACATATGGTGGAGAGACATCATACCCAACTTATGTTGTTGAAATTCAGTAGATCAACCTGAGATATGGGAGAATTCTCCCAGATAACCAACCTCCCTCCCCACAAATGGAGGTCGAGGAAAAAAGAGAGGAAAGAAACCTTAAAGAAAATCCACCCTTTCCTAAAAGATTAGCCCAACCACACCAACCTACCCCTGAAGAAACTAAACTTCTGGGAGAATTGGAAAACCTATGTGTAAAGATTCCCCTTCTCCAGGCAATCAAAGATGTGCCTATTTACAATAAATTGATTAAGGAGAAGTGTCTTAAGCATCCACGAAGAAGAAAAAAGGATGCCCCTACCATTAATTTCATTGGGTAGTTATCTAACTTAATGTTTGGGTAGGAAATATGTCTAAAATACTTAGACCCTAGAAGCCCTGTAGTCGATGTCCACATCAATGGCACCATTGTCCCACACACTCTGATTGATCTTGGGGCTGCCATTATTGTGATGACAAAGGACACCATGCTCAAGCTTAACCTCCAAGGGTCATTAAGGAAGACCACAACAGTGCAACAACTTGCAGACTGTTCCATAGTCACCCCTAAGGGAATTGTGGAGGATGTGATGGTCTCCATTGATTCCTAGGAGTACCCAGCATATTTCCTAGTTCTCTAGCCCAAGGCTAAGCTTACAGGTTACCCTCTCATCCTTGGGAGGCCATGGTTGGCCATAGATGATGCCTACATTAGATGCAAAGCTGGGAATATGACCATCAAGAATGGGCATATGTCCAAAAAACTAGTCCTATACCCTCCTGCTCAACCCTCCCTAGAACATGACTTCCCTCTATGGTTGGAGGAGGAGGAAGAAGATGAGCTTTATTCTGCCAAACTATATACTTTGGAAGCCATCATAGGAGGAGGACAGCAGGATGAGGATGATTTAATTGAACATCTGCTCTAGAGTCTAACTACTAGTTCATTGCCCCTAGAAGAAGAAGTAAAAGAAACACTAGACAGTCATCAAATTGACTTATGCTTGGCCGATTCCAACCCACTATGAGTCAAAACCATAGAATTTGGGCCAAAGAAAACCTTGAATATTAATCCACCTCTCTCTACTTTAGAGGAGGAACAGCTACGCAGATTGTTGAGGGAGAACTTAGAAGCCTTTTCTTGGATCTACAAGGAAATGAAAGGAGTACACCCCTCGGTGTGTACTCACTACATATACATCAAGGAAGGTTGCAAGCCAGTCAGGAAACCACAAAGGAGAATGAATTTATCCCTCGAAGACATAGTCAAAGAAGAACTCCAGAAACTATTAGATGCAAGGTTCATTTACCCTATCTCTGACAGTGAGTGGGTCTATCCTTTGGTGTTAGTGCCAAAGAAAAATGGGAATTGGAGGATTTGTGTCAATTATAGAGAATTGAACAAGGCCACAAAGAAGGATCACTTCCCCTACCCTTCATTGACCAAGTGCTAGATGGCCTAGCACAGAAGAAGTTTTTTTCTTTCCTAGATGGATTTAGTGGGTACAAACAAATCCAAATCTGCCTAGAAGACCAGGATAAGACCACTTTCACCTATCCATGAGGTACTTTTGCCTATAGAGTCCTTCCTTTCGGCCTGTGCAATGCTCCTGCCACTTTCCAAAGGGCAGTCCTAAGTATTTTTGTTGAATTAGTTCATGATGTTGTGGAGATCTACATGGATGATTTTACACCTTATGGTTGTGATTTCCAATAGGCCCTTACTAACTTAGGAAAAGTATTATGAAAATGCATTGAGATGAACCTATCCCTCAGTCTAGAAAAATGTGAATTATTAATGATTGAAGGGACTATTCTAGGTCACTCAATATCTCAGCAAGGACTGCAAGTGGACCCAAACAAAGTAACAATCATTCAAAGGGTCCCTCCTCCACAAAAGAAGAGCGATGTTAGGAGTTTCTTAGGGCTGGCTGGATATCAAAGAAGATTCATAAAACACTTTAGCAAGCTAGCCTCTCCTTTGTTTGGATTATTGGCCAAAGATTCCAAATTTATATGGTCAAAGAGTTGTCAAGGGGCCTTGGACATTTTAAAAGATAAGGTAACCGTTGCACCAATCCTTAAAGGCCCAAACTAGGCCCTCCCTTTTCACATTCATGTTGATGCCTCACATAGAGCCATAGGAGTAGCCTTACCATAGGTAGAAGATAAATTGCCTTATGTTATCTATTTTATCAATAAAAACCTATCAAAGGTCGAACTAAACTATATTGTGACAAAAAAAAAACTCTTGGTTGTTGTGCATCCATTAAACAATTTTAGGCATTAAATTACAGGCTATCAGACATTTGTGCATACTGATCATGCTGCAATTAAATATTTAATGAACAAACTAGATGTAAATGCTAGAACCATTAGATGGTTACTTTTATTGTAGCAGTTTGATTTAACTATTGTTGATAAACCTGGTAAAGAAAATGTTGTTGCTGACTTTTTGTCTAAAATGAATCTGTCTGCAGGTGAAGAAGGAATGGTCGATGATCAGTTCCCAAATGAGCATTTGTTTGCTATTTCAGTGCTCTCCTCATGGTTTTCTGATATAGAAAACTATCTGGTGTCAACGCAGTTCCCACCAAACCTACCCTCCAAAGAAAAAAGAAAGATAATAAGGAAAAGTTCCTCGTTCACTTGGGTTGGGGGTAATTTGTTCAAACTTGGCCCAGATCAAATCTTGGGAAGGTGTGTGAGGGAAGAGGAGGTCTTTGACATCCTTCTGACATGTCATGATGGGCCTTGTGGAGGTCACTTTGCAACAAAAAGGACAACATTCAAGGTGTTGCAAGCATGCTATTATTGGCCTACTCTTCATCAAGATGTGAAGAAGTATGTTAGTCAGTGTGATTGGTGCCAGAGGATGGGAAAGCCTAATCCAAGGGATTAAATGCCCATGTAGCCTCAAGTGATTTTCGAGCCATTTGACAAGTGGGGCATTGACTTCATTGGACCTATCAACCCTCCTTCAAAGAAAAAATAGCACATCATTGTGTGCACTAATTATCTGACTAAGTGGGTAGAAACCAAAGCAATCAAGGAAGAAACAGAAGAAAAGGTGGCTGAGTTCCTAAGGGAGAACATATTCTACAAATTTGGGTACCCTATAGAACTAGTCACAGACCAAGGTAGCCAGTTAACCTCCAACATGATCGAAAAACTGCTCAAGTAACACAAAATCAAACATAGGACCTCCACACCTTATCACCCAAAAGCTAATGGGAAAGTTTAGGTGACCAACAGAGCACTAGAGAACATCCTGACCAAGGTAGTGAACAGAAGCAGAAAGGAGTGGGCTGAGAGACTAGTTGAGGCCACCTGGGCCTATAATAAAACATGGAAGACCACCACTGGATTCACACCCTATGAGCTGGTCTATGGGAAAAAGGCATTGCCCTCCATTGAATTTCAATATAAAACATTGAGGATGGCAACCCAACTAGATCTAGATCTCAATCATGCACAAAAAGAAAGGTTGTTCCATTTGAATGGCCTAGATGAATTCAGAATGCAGGCCCTCCTTCATACAGAGATAGTTCAGCTTCAGAGGAAGATATGGTATGACAAGCACATTAAGGAAAATTTGTTTCAAGAAGGAGATTGGGCCTTATTATATGATTCAAGGTACAAGGACTTCAAGGGAAAGCTAAGAACAAGATAGCTCGGATCATATGTGGTGGAAGGATGTCATGACAATGGTTTAGTGTTAATCGGGACTATAGATGAAGAAGCCATTCCATTTCTAGTTAATGGACACAAAATGAAATTATACAAGATGCCTTCATCTAAGCAAGAGTTCATTGACAGCGTCAATAAGACAGTGGTGATGGTGGAGCAAGTTTTAGCTCCTCCCTCATCAGGTCACTGAAAAAGAAAGAAAAAACAGAATAAGGATTCAGGTGAAAACGTCCATGAGGTGCCTGAGTGTTATAGACATTTTTGTGCATTACAGCTATAAGCATGAAATGTCCATAATCTAAAGGATCCAAAGTCCCTAAACACGTTGTTCCTACCCCTAGAGGAACAAGGCTAACAAACCACAACAATTCACAGAAGTTCTCCACCAGAAACTGCTCAAAAACAAGTCAATTCAGGATCAATTCAGTGGCTCCACTAGCTGTCTGCGCTGAATGTCAAAGCCAACACTGCAACGCAGGTAGAAGCACTACCAGGGTGCGCTGAGCGAGAGTTGACAAATGGCAAGTTCATTCCAAGAGGTGTCAAGACCTAGGAAGCTTCCAGAATCTTCCTCAATGACACTTGCCTCAGTGAATTCGACTGGTGATGAGTAAAAGGTTCCCAATCTCCAAGTGGAAGCAAGAACCTCCAAGTGGAATCAAGAACTGACAGAGGGAGAGGACACTAGTCAGATCTCAAGCTGACTCATCCTCTCCCCAAACATCTATATATGGATCTCTCTTCCATGAGATCTAGGGGCTGGAATTTTGTTATTGCAAAGAATTGCTGTTGGTTTGAGATTGGAATCATTGGGTGCTTAATGCTTTGAAGGGGGTGAAGATAGGAATTCCATTTGCTGGGAAGGAAATGCTGGATTGGAGCCCTCTAGGTTGTATCTCTTCCTGAACCTTGTTATTCATCAATAAAGCTATCTTGGTTTCTCCTATATACTGATGTATCTTTGATGTATGATTGCATTAGTATGTTTAGTTTATTTCTAATCCTGAACTAGTTATGAATATGAATCCATGTCTTGTGTAGTGTTCTCTTCTTGTGATCTTGCAGAAACCTCTTGAAGCTGGGCGAGCGAGAAGGCAAGTAGCTAGGAACTCTCAAAGAGAAGGGAAACTGGATCGAGGGACAAACGGAAGACATCGGTTAGTCCATCCATCTCTCTTCATTCTTAATTCATAAAGGAAGAATACTAGAATAGATGTCTTTGTTTGTTGCTAAGGCACTGTCACACCTTAGGTGGATAGGATCGTCCTGCATAGGCATTTTTCCCCACAACACTGAGTCCCATATTTGGGTTGAAAACCTCCATGAGGTAGCCCAAGGATGAGAAAAGGGAAAGAAAAAGAAGATCCCTAGGTGAAAACCTTCCTTGAGGCACCCAGGGCAGATACTTAGGGTGAAAACCTCTCTGAGGCAACCTAGGTGTTTTTTAAAAAATATAATAATAATAAAAAAACAGAATTGTTGTTTGCAAGAGGATGAGAAAGACAATCAAGGAGCAAATAGAAGATCCAAAAGGGAGCCTACCTCACATATGTTCATCTCCTCCACTCCTTACCATGCATCCCTCCATAAATTCCATTGTTTCTTGACTTCACTACTTCAATCAAGGAGAAGATTATGTTTTCCACAGCATCACCTCACCCATTACCATCATCCCTTCCTTCACACACACTCCTACTCCTTCTGTATAGTAGTAGCAACATCAGATCTGCAGTCAAGAATGACCATCAATAGCACCTCTGATATTTGACACTTGCAACGTGGCATTAAGGCCACAGGTAAGTATCCTACTCGCTCACTCATCTGCATCATTTGATCAAAAGTTGTAAAGGTTAAGAGGTAGTTGGTTTGTGAGTAAAAAGGTGGCCAGTCTCCTCTAAAAAAGGCTATGCCCTCCAAAATATCAGGATCCCTCTAACATGGACAATCTTCTATGTCATACCAAGAAGAGGATGACATCAAAACCTTCATCTGTGATGTTAGTTCTTATGTTAGTAAGGAGGAGACAAGACAAGAGAAAGAATATACAAATCTAGATGGGGAGGAGATGGATACAGAGGAAACTAATACAGAGGGACATGATGAAGGAGAACACAAAGAAACATGATGTTGAAACAAAAGAGAAAGGAGGCATTGAAGAAAAAAGAAAAGAGCAGCAAGAAACAAAATAGCTAATTGGCCTGAAGGGCAGAGAAGCAGCTAAAAAATCAAACCCCATGGCCCTAATCAGTGTCTAATTGCAAGTAATCCTCAGTTAACATTTAGATACCTTGTTTTCCAAGGGCAAGAAAATACACATTATGAGGATTTGTTTAGGTTTCTAACGAAATGAATATACATGCCTACTAAAATGGATAAAACAATTCCACATAGCTTGAAGATCAAAGAATATCAATGGGGAGAAGGAGCAAGGAAAGTAGGTTGCTATAAACAAGAAGAAAAGACCACAGCAAAAGAATGAGATTTTAGAGAGGCTACTAGAGCCACTAAGTTCCTCAGAGGATGAACAACACTTTCAATAGGGGGTGATGATGAGTCTCATCATTGAGTAATTATATGGGCCTTAATTGGCCTTAATTCACCTCCTAGCTTAGTCAAACCAACTATTCTCACAACCTATTGCATACTTTTGATTATATTTTTCTTATGAGATGAGTTATAGTTGGATATTTTTGTTTGTGGTCTAATGTGCATGTAATGCAGGAATAAAGGATAAAAGTAAGGGAAATGCAAGGATAAAAGGTAATAGAAAGGAATTATGGTAAAAGACCTTGGTAAAAACTCAAATGGGACAAGGGAGGGGAATTACAGGAGGCAAATCCTCCTCATTTATCACCCATGCATTCAAATATCCCTCCATCAGCTTGTTATCACTTAAGAAGCGATTACTGAATTGTTCACATCAATTTAATTGTGAAGGCTAGGTGTTAGTCCAAGTTAAGTTTTTCCATGTTCAATGTAGTGTCTAGGTCTTTAGAATCTTGGTGGTATGGTTAAATAAAGGTCAATAATCCGTTCTCATTCATCACTGGTCCCACAACCCACATAGATTCCTTGTATCAAGTTTGTTTTAAGGTTCTTATGTGTTATAAAGCAGTTTAGGTGTTTTCGTAGCACAGAAACGACTCTAGGAGTTTTCGTAGTGCAAAACCCAGATTTTACACTGGTTGTGCTACGAAATCGGGGATTCGTGCGGATCCGTAGGAAATCTTGCTCAGCTGTCATATCTATCAAGGTCCGTTATGTTTACATCATCAATTTTCAGTTTATACACTTCGCCTATCATGTCCAACCACTTATCTTCATCATTAGAGTCGTTAGGTACCCTGGTACACTCAGATTTCAAGTTTCAATAAAAGCCAAGCACTCACAAGTCATAATTTGTGGTTGGATTCATGCGTAAGGAATAAATTGTCAAGCATTCAATTTGAATTTCTTGGAAATCAGACGAGCCAGTTTTCAGGGGAGCCAGCTTTCAAGCGAGGCAGCGATCGAAAATTGAAACAGTGCGAGTCTTTCAAATTGTCACCCTTTTGGAATCCCATGGAGAGGGATATAGAAAGAAAGGAGCAGAGGTCAGGCAGGTGCCCGAGGAGCGAACCTGAAGGTTTAGACATTATCTTAAAAAACAGACAGGTTGAACATGCATTCAAGCAGGTTGGCTCTTGGAATTTCTACGAGAAACTTCAAGGAGGCCACATGCAAATCACCAAGGAGTTTGCCTTGAATTTCACAGGAATGAATTCAAAAGTTGGGGTGCTTGAATTTCCAGTCACTCCAGAGGTCATATCTACAGTCACTGAGATCCCAAAGGGAGAAGAAAGATGGTTTAAAATTTTCAAATTTGATATGACCTCATGCAAATAATTTTTGAAGGCGGAGTTTATTGATTCAGATTTAAATAAGTCTGTTCCCAGGAATTTTGTCAAGGATGCATATGCCAATTTGCTTACCTGCATACAGAGGTACTTTACTTATGAGGGGAGGTATGATATGGTGTATTCATATCACTTCAAGCTTCTGCTGCATTTCACAGGAAAGATATCTCTTGATTTACCTTTCTACTTATTTTGTAGCCTAGGCAAAATGTGTGAAAAGGTTCAGCTAAAGAAGGAAGTCTGTGAGACCTCACTGTTTCATCACGACTTAGTTAAATTAATCATGTTGCATGAGCTCTAGAAAGTAAGTAAGGACTGGCCCACATTCATGTTTATGCCTGGTTTCAAGAACCAGACTGGTCTCAGTCCTCAAGCTGCAAAAGAGTCTCCAACAACAACTAGCCATAATGTGGAAACAAGATCCAGGAGATTTGTAAAATTGAAGGCTAGGAAGCAGGTAAAAGAACCTACCAAACCACTGATAATCCAAGACACACCCCAACAGTCCCAGAAAGAGAAAACTCAGATCAGATCGAGTGTACATGAATCATCTATAGGTGAAGTGGTTCAGAGAAGAATGACAAGGAGCCAGTTAGCTAAAGAAAAAGGGAAGGCAATGGTTACTGAGGAAAGCCGAGTTTCAAAAGGGAAGTCTTAATGACTTACTGCAAGCTATTGATATTGAAGAATCTCCCTTGGTTCAAGCAGATTTGATAAAATCAGGAAAGGACAAGACCAAAAAGATCAAAGCCTCGAAAAAGCTTAAGTTCGATGATCCGGTGGCTAAATTGTCTTTAAGCCACGAAGACTAGTGATGAGGCATTCAAGACAGGTACAAGAGAAACTACTCAAAGCAAGTGAAACAAAGGAGATAGCACAGTCTCATGAAGGAAACGATAAAGGTAAGGCAGTTATCCCTCAAGAAGAATATAGTGTTGAAGAGTTAAAAAAGAAGTTGAAATTAGAAAACCTGGAAATTGCTAAATTGAAGAAAGCCTCAAGGAAACATGCAATCAAGGAGGCTCATTTCAACAAAATGGAGGCTTTGTGGGAAGACAAAACAATTCAAATACCTGAGGTGGTCGACTGTCATGCCCAATACTACACATGGTCAGCTCCCGCAATAAAGGAAGCAAAATTCATCAGAAGACTTAATATTAAACTGAGAGCTGGGATCAGGGTTATGAAGAGACAAATTGAGGATTTGAAGATGCAGCTAAGCCAGCGAGAAAGATCTCCTTAAGAAAATCACACAACAAAGTAAGGTTATATCCCAAACTTTTGATCATTTACCTTGTTGCAGTTTTTCCTCAGTTTTGAATAGCTTCAGGGCAGTTGAAAGGGACATTCCAATACAAAAGAGGCTCAAGACAGTCAGATGATTGGTATTAAAACTGTATTTTGTGATTACACAGCAATTTCGTAGCGCGCTACGAAACTGTTGAAAATAACGCATTATGCACAACAGTTTCGTAGCGCACTACGAAACTGTTGTAGATGCATAATTAAACTCAGTTGACCAATTTTGAGTAATCAAGAGGAAACTTTTTCGACAGTGGAGTTCAAAAAAGAATCATTTACAATGTGCAAGAAACCGTTAAAGGTAAAACAAGCGGAGAAAAAGATATATGAACTATAAGTTTTTGTCATACAAATGATCACCGCTAGTATTGTCCATGACATTTCAAATAGCTTTGAAGAGGTTTTGTCTCCATACGAGTATATGGGAAGGGTCTACAGCACATCAAGAACGTGGCACTCCAATTCACTTTTGTGTAATCAAAGAAGAACATCATGGTAAATTGGTCTCAAATATCTGTGAGGAAACCAAAAGCAGGAAAACAGGGGCAGTTTCCTACTTTGCAGGAGCAGTAAAGGAGATAAGACATTAAGGGTCAGCAAAGAGTTTTAAACATCCATCAAAGTTAAACTGAAGGGAACCACTTGTCAGAGAATGAATTTTGATTATAATAAATGCTATTAACAGCATGATGTGGAGTTAGACTCCTAATTGTCTTAGGTTTCTAGAAATTTCCAGTTAGCAGTTGTTGTATTTAATAATTAGTTAAAGTTTGAATAGGTGTCATAGCAAGCAGAATTCGAGTTCCCCTCATGCTGGAGGAGGAATCTCAGCTATGTAAAGAATTCTATATATAGGAGAAAGAGCAATGTACTTAGGGTTGGAAACTTATTGAGAAAAGCTCTGATATTTGGCTTTATGTAAAGACTCTGTTTTTAGTAATACAATATTGGCTTTGCTTCTCAGGAATCATAAAGAATTCAATGTGATGAATGTCTTGTGTTGTCTTTTCCTATTATCTACAGTATTATGAATATGTGATTACTTAGAAATCACTAACAGTGCTCTAATTTCCTTCATATATTCGTAAACTGTACTGGCCTTCTATATGTTTGGTGTGTACTACATATGTTGGATTTTGAATGCCTTGACTTCTATGCAAAGCTAACCTTACTGTCACTACTGAAGCATATCTGACTCCATAAGCCTAATGGATACTTTCTAATTGTGTTTCAACTTTTTATACTTGTTCATTTTTTTCATAGAGTTAGCCATCTTATTCATTATCCAAATCTTTAATCTTGTGAGAGAGCCCTCTCAGGTTGAGGAGGCTAAGCCTCAGCCTAAAGTAGGTTTGAAAGAGTTACTTGAAGTCTACCTAATCAGTGGCTTGTCAGGGTCTAGTTTTGAGATAACACAACTGAAAGTACAAGCAACCAAATCTAAAGTACTAAAAGATAACCAAGCAAGTGGAAGTACAAGCAGCCTTCCTACTAGAAGGCAGTTGAGCTAGTGAAAGTGAAAGGACAAGTTACCATTAATTTGGGAGTTGTTCCTCCATAATTTTGAGGGAAGTCATTGAGACTTAAGATGTATAAATAAAGAGGCTTATGACCTTAGTTTTTTTAGGCAATCAGTTAGTTACCAGTCAGCTAGATAGTCAGTCAGTCAATTAGCAAGGATTCGAACTTCTACTTTGTAACAGTTTTGATGTAATACAGTTTTTGATAACAAAGATGAGTTTTGATTTGAGCCAGCACTGAGTTAACTCAAAGGACTGAAGCTCTTGGGTTAGGGCCCAACCCTAGCAGGCAAAGCTCCTCTTTCTTGTATTGTATTCTAGCATAGAATCTTGATTTTTGTCCATTAACTTAAGTAGTTCATTTACACTATAACACTAGCATAGATGCATGGTTTGATAGTTCATTTGGTTAAATAGAAGCATTTTCATTAGAGTGGTTCAGCATAGATTTATGGTTTCCTACTCATTGACTTAAGTAGTTTCTTGTTCCCTATTCATTGGCTTGAATAGTTGCAATCCATTACAGCAGGGTAGAATAGAGTAGTTGTGTTTTAGTTTGTTCCATTCATGCTTTCATCTAAGCAGTAGGTTGGAAAAGAAAAAGGTCCATAAGGTTGTTCACAGGTGTCTCAGCCTCACCTCCTCCCTTTGGGACTATGGTGTGAGGGAAAAACCCTGCAACAACCCCAAAACACAAGGTTTTGATTTTCATGGAGTTTTGTCGTTTAATACAGCCACTGAAGTCATTTCATAGTGCTCTGCCCCTTTGATGGTCATCATCTTGTTAGCTCTCCTTCTGTCTCTTAGGCCTCACTCATGTTCCCGTGTCTTTCTGTTTCAGCCTAAAACACTCAGCGAGAGCTGTTAATCCACATTCAAATGGTTTTTAACCGTCAATCGCCTTTCACAAGCCAAATCGTCCAATCACCGCTCAAATCCATTTTCCATGTTTGACTTTTCACCCTTTAAATCTCCACCATTGATCTACCTTGTTAGATCCGATGGTTGTTGCGCACCTGCTCACCAACCTGCTCAGTCACCTCTCCACCGTAGATCTTCCTTGCCAGATCTGATAGCCCTCGCGCCATATAGCGTGGATTTCCTTCTGACAAATATCAGGTTGAGAGCACGCGATATGGGCAGTTTCCCCATGCTACGTGTCAGTCAGGGAGGCTAGTCGTGTGAATTCTCAAAATACCATTTATGGTTCAGAGGGCACGCGAGATACATCTTACCACCCTCCAAACCCGCTTGTCATTTCAGCACATTTCTTTTCACGCGCCAATCTCCACTATCGATCTGCCCTGCCAGATCTGACGGTTGTCGCATCACCCGATTGCTTTACTGCCTTAAACTCTCCATCGTCAATTTTTCTTTTGATCCGATGGATTTCACTTCACCCAATTTCCACTTGGCTTGGCCGATCTCCATCGTTCATCTATCGATCACATCCACGATATAATCTCAGTCGTCCATCCTGTTAGTCCACCATGTCCACCCATCTACCTATGTACCCTCCTTCAATCCGATCTCGTCTATTCGTTTGCTTTTCACCTGCCTGATCCAACAACCCTCGTGCATTGTTGCCCCTTCACATCCTCTTTTCACCATTTTTATTTCTGACCTTTATTCTGCTTAGACACAGTCCTAGCCTAGTTTCCATTGTTCAACCGTTAGCCTAGTTTTGATGTTTTTTTTGCTCCTACAAATTAGATAGTAGCAGTAGGTTAGTGTCAATTTCTGATTCGGCTTAGCATAGTTGTGTAATTGGTTAGTTAGGGTTTTGTGTGAGTCATACTTGCATGATGTTTTCTCCATTTCTACAGTAGAATAACTCTCCCCTAGACTAGTTTGCTCTCCTTCCATCAAAATCAAGCTTCTTCTAACCCTATAGAAGTTTGGCTTTGGAACCCCTGGGGTCTCTTGCCAGATGAGCAGTGACAACAGGTAGTATCTTCACTCTTGCTTATGTATATAGCATAGTCACCTCCAAGTTTGTATGAACCCCAGGTTGATAAGTAAAGCTGGTAGCCCTGGGAGTTGCAGCATTCTTGCTACAATACCTAGGCTCATCAGCTACCCATGGAAGAAATCACGCAGATCGACCAGAAAGTGACATTTAAGGTCATTGTTCATGATTTGACAGTTGAAATGTGGCCAAATGGAGCGGGCGGTCGACATTTAAGATGAAATGTATGGCTTAGATCCTCGAAAACCTACCGCCAATCCAGCATTAATGGACCAAATTTGGGGGGAACGGTCGGATTTGAATTCAAAATACCCTATAAATTACAAGTGGCTATCCAGCGAAAAAAACTTGGCATTTTCAGAATTGAGTTGTTGAGATTTAAGGCACCCATGAAACGATAATTCTTTGAGACTTTCAAAGAGACTGCCGCATTTGCAAACTTTCCAAAGATGACGCGAGCACTGTTAGAAAGCATTATGTCAGCACCCGCAGAAGTTAGAGATACTGAAGGACAGGATTCAACACCAAAAATGGAAATAGGTGCAGAAGTAGTTATTCCAAAGGTCGTCGAGGTGCTCGCTAAGGTCCCTAAATTACCGAGAAAGGCGAGACTGAAGTCGACCCCCACCAAATAAATTGTGAAAGATAAGAAGGGTAAGCAACCTTCTATACCGATGCGTGCATCACCAAGAAGAAACCCACCAAAACCCATTGCACAGGAGAAAGGCAAGGCCATAAACTTAGAACCAGAGGAGGAAGATATTGAAGACATCCCGATGGATGATCAGGATGTGGGAGGTGAAGTGGAGGAGGTTGAAGCTGAGGGCACAAACCCTATTACTCAGTTGTCGGAGTATGTCCCTCTGCACAAGCCTAAGACCAAGATACCAAAGGATATCGATGAGAGAAAGACTCCCCTGCAAACCCCTCTACTGTCGGACAAAATTTTTTTCGACGATCCGTGCTTGGCACGAGTGTCACTGCTGAAACTTGAAGATTGGGACTTGGCAGACCATGAGAAGTTACCACATTTGGCAACCTGATGTGCCGCATCATTGATATGAACTCATGAATGACCGCATTGGAGCTGCGAAGGTGGCTCAAGGGAGTATAAAAGGAAGGGTTTCTCAACCTGCTCTGGGTGCCACACTACAACCACACCTGGGTGACAGTTTTAGTCATCAAGCAGTTGTTGTGCTTGGTGCATGATGGTGTTTGTTGCTAGAGGAGCCAATACCCATCACAAGTAGGTTGTTTCATCGAATAGTGTGACTGCCATATATAGGAAAGAATTTGGCCATGATCTTTGGTGGAAAAGGTGGCGAACATGCTCTCGCAGAGTCAATGAAGGAAAAAATTAGACTAGTGAAGAAGTCACGCGGATATGCTATATCCAGTATCTGTGACCCCGTTGTGAAGGAAGCCACACAGATATTAGTAGGGAAGGTGATGAGGAATTGTCGCGCCAATGAAGTGCCAGCGCCTGTCATCACGCTCGTAGCACAATGCACTGAAGGAGACTAGTTCAACTGGTCGGACTACCTTCGCGAAGAGTTCCTAGCAAACTGCCACAAAGCACAAGAGCTCAACAAGACGTTCCACTACGCGTGGCTCTTGTTGTCAATTGTGCTGATAGTGTGGGAGCTGCTAGAGGACATCTACTTCCCTTCGATTGTGCCAGACCTCCCTGAAGTAGCGAAGTACACTTCATTATGGGTGACGAAGGATGCGTAGCGAATCAGGGACAACAAGATCTTTTGGATTTTGATGGAAATGAACATTCGGATGGCCATCAATTGCAACCCGCGATTTTCACCTATGGTGTATGCCAACCTGCAGGGCTATGCCAAATTTAAGGCTGACTTCGATCGAGTATCCATCAAGGCACGAAAGGACCCTGTGCAGAAATGGTATGACTTGTCGTATTTGGCAATAGATGATGCCATTGATGTGGTACTTGATCAATGGTCAGTAGAGTGGCACTCTACAACATATTTGGCGGTGGGTGGAAGTAATTCCGCTGCACAGAAGAAAAAGGAGGAGGCCAAGCTTAAGATGGCACAGCTAGCCAAGAAGAGGAAAAAGGAGGCTATTGATAAGGCTCAAGCGGAGCTCAAGGCCATGCAGCAAACAGGGAAGCAGCCAGGTGGGGCAAAGCGAGGTTCTGACAAAGGGGCAAGGTCACCTTCACCTGAGACAAAGGAAGAAACAAATGAATAGCACAGTGTGGACACTCAGCAGATGTCCACCCACATCAAGTACCCAAGAGAGCTAGAGAAAGGAGGGCTCAGGAAAAATCAAAGGCGACTAAGACCTCGCTCGACCTCATCACACTAATAAAGGGCGATTTATATCAGCGACATAGTGAGGGATGTCGGACCCTGTGCAGAAATGGTATGACTTGTCGTATTTGGCAATAGATGATGCCATTGATGTGGTACTTGATCAATGGTCGGTAGAGTGGCACTCTACAACATATTTGGCGGTGGGTGGAAGCAATTCCGTTGCACAGAAGAAAAAGGAGGAGGCCAAGCTTAAGATGGCACAGCTAGCCAAGAAGAGGAAAAAGGAGGCTATTGATAAGGCTCAAGCGGAGCTCAAGGCCATGCAGCAAACAGGGATGCAACCAGGTGGGGCAAAGCGAGGTTCTGACAAAGGGGCAAGGTCACCTTCACCTGAGACAAAGGAAGAAACAAATGAATAACACAGTGTGGACTCTCAGCAGACGTCCACCCGCATCAAGTACCCAAGAAAGCTAGAGAAAGGAGGGCTCAGGAAGAAATCAAAGGCGACTAAGACCTCGCTCGACCTCATCACACTAACAAAGGGCGATTTATATCAGCGACATAGTGAGGGATGTCACCGCGGAGACCCTACAACAGTTTGAATAGCAGCAACAGATCATCTTAGAGGCCATCCAAACAAGGTTGCAGGAGTTACAGACCCACGCATTGCAGGCTGGTACGGTGTTTACCAGCCTGGCTATCGGCACTTCAGAGGACGCTAATATGTTGTGCACGAAGACTTCCACTGCGATAGTGCTTCCAGATGGAGAACTGACCACAGAAAATGAGGTTGATAGGCCCACTTTCAGCACCTTAAAGGGAGTCGGATTGAACTTGGCAGCGCTCCCACACGAAGCACTCCACCTCTTGCAGGATGAAGTAATTGCATAACTTAGGGCCTGAGAGCACCGTGTCCTCCAAGTGATCAGCGAATAGCGGATCAATAACAAGTAGATGGCCCTATAGAGAAATGTTTCCATCGCCATTAAGACTAAGGCAACTAATCAAAGAAATCACATTTTGCAGGTCGTTGAGAAGGCATGCAGAATGGTCCCAGAATTGGCCATTCCAGAGGAGGAGCCATTCGAGGTACACATCCGCAAGTTGCCACAGGGGTGCGTGACACTCGGGCTAAGATGGCACGGGTTCAGTTGGAGTTGAACCTACAAATTATAGAGTTATATTTGAGGGCCCAACTTTCAACTTCACCAGAAATGAAGGAACAACAGGGGATCGTTGTCACAGAAGCAGTAGCAGCGGTGGACAGTGTAGTAGCAGACTGCACGCAGTTGTTTGTGCAGTCATTTGAGGTCCTGACAAGCTTGTAGGATGACCCCAATGTATAGAGGCTAGAGATGGAAGCGCACGAGCTACACTAGCGCTATGATGAGGTTAAGGGCATAGCAAGAACCATCACGCTAACACATATACTATCCAAGCTACAGGAGGCCAAGCAGTTGAAGGAACAGGTGGACGTTGTGTTGCACAAGCGAGAAGTTCTCAAGGTAAGACTAAAGCCCTGGCTGGAGGAGGTTTACGCAGTGACAAGAAATATCAAAGGAAATCTTGTGACTTTGCAGGCAATGCAACAAAAGCTTCAAGATGATAGGGCAGGAACAGTGATCGAGAAGACAATGGAAGACACAAAGAAAGCGGTAGCTCAGTGCATGGTCGAGGTTGTGGTCATACGGTTTGACCTACAAGGACTTTGTGCAAATATCTTTGTGCCTAACAAGTGACTAGAGGGTGAGTCACGATGTTTGTGTTGGGGGCCTGTTGGGAACGAGATCCCCCAAAGGGAAATTTTGGGGCTAAAAACCCATGTTTGAGTCAAATTTTGTAATAAAATGGTAAAGACTCCACATTTTGTGGTCATGGAGCACGTAGGTGTTATAAGTCATAAATGGTTGTTCGCCCTTAGTTTTGTAAAGTAAAGTCAGTTGTAAGAGATCTACCCATGGTTTGCGGACCATGGGATTGTATAAAAAGAGATAAGCTCTAAGTAGTTAGAGTCATGGATCATGTAAGAGAGTGATAGCTCTAAAGTAAGAATTCTAAGTTTCAGGTCGTAGCATAGGTAGAGGCTCTGCAGCTGAGTGCGCAGAGACCTAGGGTGGAAGTCTGCAGCTGAGTGCGCGGACCCCTGTAGCTGTGTGCACAAGGTGAATAGAGTCTGTAATCGCTTGGAAGATATCAATAAAGAGAACTTTTCTGCAATTTTTGCGTCTTTGTTCTTATTAATGCATCTTTTCATTTTATGTATGAATTCCCTTGTAATGCTTATGTGATGCACGAATGTGTATCATTATATTGGATAACCGAACGCATATAAGAATATCTGTTTATGCGGTGCTAACTGTGAGTAACTAATAAGATAAGTAAGACACTTAGACTAGTTTAGGAATCTGCACAGTATGCTGCCTTAGCAGCGCGAAAGGGTCTAGATCAAGGGTTAGGGTTGCGTAAAGGATAGTCGAACCCTTTCGTGGAGGTATTGAAGGACTTAATAGAGGGCTCGTCTGGCAAGCCCTAGAGCGAAGTGACCTGCGCGAAAGCAGGAATAAAGGGAATAAAACGACATCACAACCATCTTAGGGTGTGTAAACTTGGTTCTAGCACCCCCCCACACTGCTTCGGGTGATACTTCGGTCCGTGCTCCGCAGGTTGATGCCGAAAGGGCCAATAGTGTAGGGATTTGTTTGGCTAACTAACGTTGAACCTGGGTCAAGCCCCCTCAAGACAACACCTGCACAATGGAATAAGTCTCTTTTTCATAAGTGGGATACTTTCAAATTGTGTATGAAAGTGTCTCACTATGATATGCCACTGGATGCCCCTTCTGAGTAAGAACTTCATGTTAATCTAGGTTGTCATTGTTGTCAATATGGCACTAGATGAGATGGAAAATATTATTGAGATGCCTAGTTCCAAATGATGTCATAACTCTTGTTTGAAGAAGATGTCAAGCCACAAAGATGTTAAGAAACTAATGAAGTCTTGCCTGAACAAGTCGTTGAACTAACTATAATGTTGCTGAGTGCCAACCATGTGCCTTGATTGGTGATCTAGACATTAGGTGCCAATATACAAGCCATTGAAGTGGAGGACTATTGATGAAATCATACACGTGATAATGTCATACTCTTTAAAGAATGACCACACTTTGACATAATTGGAAGACTACTTTGGTGTCTTTGACAAATTAATGAAAGTTGCACTACGATATATTACCACAGTATTATTGAATACATGATTCTATACCTTCATCATGATGTTGGATTATTACTATCGTGATGACATTATTGGTGCAAAAAAATGGAATCTGTGATGTCCCAAAACATTCCTCATATTGTTCCAAATATTTTATGCACAAAAATTTAAGGACAGTCACAAAGAAATTTGATTTTCACTACCTTAGAGGCAACCTCTCAATGTGACACCTACACCATATTTTAGATCATAATTTTTCCTTTCCAATGAGCTATTACTTGGCTCGAAAATCCAAGCGGTCTGGTAGAAATGGAATTTTGAAGTTAAGAAATATACTTATGATAGTAAGCCAACCTGTGTTGGCCTACCTTTAGTGACATGGCCCTTCATTTGTTTTGGAAAAAATCACTATAAATACAAGTGTTTTGACTTGTTTTCTCTCAAAAAGAAAATTCGGTGATAATCACAGGAATAAGAGAATTGTTCACAACTCGTGAGAAAGGGAGAAAAGGAGTACAAGAGTTAATAAAAAAGGGTAGCGGTGAATTTTGTTTCGGTCTGATCACTAAAAAACAATGTGAACAACACCCTATGGACTGAGAAACTGACACAAATTTCAAATATCCTATGGTTCGTGACTCGAGCATACATTTGCTGCAACAACATTACTTACCTTGGTAGTATTACTCTTATGGCTCAAATCCTCTCTTCAGAGGATGAAGTATCATTGTGTGGAATGTGTATCATCATTTTAAGGTAGTGACCCGAACATACAACCAACATCCCCCTGTGATCTTGGACAGTGATCCTTTGTGGCTCAGCGGCATAGCTTGACTATATTATTGCTTGGACAGTGGCATAGCTAGACTGTGGTGAACTCTTTTGCTTGGACTCTTGGATACAATTGAAGCAACAATCTATGGATTGGCATTAATTAGGCTACAATGAAGACTATTGGTAAACAAGAATAAGTGAAGTCAAGCACAAAGTATAGTGAAGAGCTAAATTGTATTGAACGAAGAAGATTCTAGTTGAAGACACCCTTGAAGAAGTCTCGGTGCAGTAGTGGTCCAATAATCCTGAGATAATCTGGGGTTTAAATATTGGTGTAGTGCAGAAGTCATGGTACAAACTTTGGTGCATACTTTTGGAGGTAACTTGAAGTAATCTTTGGGACTAATCTTGGACCAGATTTGAAGAAGGTGCAGAACTATTATTAGAGTTGGTGCAGAACTTGGTGCAATTCATTGAAGACACCTTGAAGTGTTCTCATTTGTAGCAACATATCAAAATTCGGATCAGTACATTGGTGCAACATGGTGCTAGAATATTACTACTGAAGTCTTGGTGCAACATGGTGCATTGGATAATGGTGTAGTGTGGTGCAAGGATTGTCATTTTTGAAGCCTTGGTGCAGCATGGTGCATTGGAAAGTGGTGTAGTGTCGTGCAAGAATTGTCATTGTTGAAGTCTTGGTGCAGCATGGTGCATTGGGCAGTGTGATATTTTAAACAGTGGTCTAATGTAGTCAAGGATTATTGCTCATAGGGAGATTGAAGCTTGGGTCTAAATTTTATTGACTTGTGAAAAGAACAATCACCTAGAACCTATGATGTGTGGATGAATAAGACTTGAAGAAGCATTGTAAACATCCTTGGAGACATGATGTTGTGTTGAAGTCTCATTAAGTAAACTTGGAGGATTTGATAGGGTACCATGAAGAACAATAGTGACAACTTCTATATGAGAAGGTTTTCATTGATGATGTAAAGTGGAAGACTACAATGAAGGTGAAGATTGACAGGGCTCGGTGAAGAATATTTTGGGAGCCGTGAGTTACTACCAAACTTACCTTGATGAATTATTGCAATAAGTTGGAGCCCAAGAGGTTGGAGCCTCGAAAATATAAGGTTGGTGCCTTGGAGGATAGGGTTGGAGCCCTAGAGGATTAGTGTCCTCAAGAAACCAGGTCGGAGCTTGTACTAGAGAAGGGTTGGTGCCCTAGGGGTTGGAGCCTCTAAATGCAAGGTTGGTGCCTTGAGGAGACAAGGTTGGTGACCTAGAGGTCGGAGACACACAAAAGTCCAAGTTGGTGCTTGTAACCAAGTTGGAGCCTGGATGATTGAAGATTAGTGTCTTCATCTAATATTGGAGCCTTATATACATTATAATTGATTTATTAAAGAAATTAATAAAAGAATTTGTTCTTATTGTTCATTTTGTGTTCTAAATATAAGTGATCTAACTAGTAAAAGTGACAATTGAAAGGAAATATTGATTCACCCCCTCTCAGTATTCCAACACCGCACCAATAGCATAATCGGAGGAATCTATCTCGATCTCAAATGGTTGTTGCAGGTCCAATAATGTGAGCATTGGTGCAAAGTAGAGGTGATGCTTCAACTCCACAAGCACCTTTTGTTGGGATTCAGACCAAAATAACTTTTCTTTCACTCCTCCCTTGGTGACTTGACTCAAGGACCAAGCGATACGAGGGAACCCCAACACGAACCTGTGATAGAAGTTGGAAAGACCTAGAAATTTGTGGAGATTTATTAGAGTGGTTGGGGTTGGCTGATCCCAAATGACTTGTATCTTGGCTAGGTCCACATACACACCCCGCTCATCAATGATGTACCCCAGATATTGAACCTGGGTTATACAAAAAGTGCATTTCTCCAAATTGGCACACAACTTGTGGTAATGCAGGGTTTGGAGGATTTGTTAACTATGGTGGAGGTGCTCTTCCCAACTCTTGCTAAATATAAAAATTTCATCCAAATACACCACCATGAATGAGTTTTTGAAAGATTGCAATATGTCATCCATCAGCCTAGTGAAGGTTACAGCGGAATTTTTCAACCCTAAAGGCATGACCAACCATTCGAAAAGGCTCTCCTTGGATTTGAAGGAAATATTCCACATGTCGGAGGTATCAATCGATACCTAGTGATAACTGGAGTTCAAGTAATTCTTGTTGAAATATTTGGCCCCTTAAGTTGGTCCAGAATGTCATCAATCCATGGGATTGTATACTTGTTTCAGACAATGATCTTGTTTAATGCTCGATAGTCAATACAAAGTCTCCAGGTCCTGTCCTTCTTCTATACCAACATGATTGTGCTCCCACAAGGTGATTAACTTGGCCTGATGTGTAGGTTTTAACCCCATATAGAAATTACCTGCAAACAAATTCTTAAAAAAATTATATATACAATGGCGAGAAACACAAAACAAATACATAGAGATTTTCCCTTGGATCCTAAAACTGAGACTACCAGATTGATTTTTCATTATGTTACTTTCAATGTTACAATACATATATATACATTCCCAAGCATTCATAAACCCCAATCCATTAACCCTTGATTAGAACATAACCATAGTTCCCTTGACCGGATCTACAAAATGCCATGGGAAAAAAACCATCATGCTCAAAACCATGTGTGAAACCCATGCACAAAACCATAGGTAGGTATGCCCACCTAATATAGGGGTCAAAAATATTTCCCGAGGCATTGCATTGGACCCCATATAGGGGGGCTACCATCCCCTTGAAATCCCCCGACAAGGGGGGCTACGCCCCCCTTGTGACCCCCCTTGATGCACCTCATGCAACAAATAGGGAGGTTTGCGCCCCCCCCTGTTGCACCTGACGCAATGAACAGGGGGGATATCACCAGCCCCCCTCTTGTGACCCCCCTGCATATGTGACTAGTCATGGAAAGAATATGACACACACCCAAGATTCTCCCACTTGTTGTTTTTTTCCACATAGGGGGTCACAAGAGATATTAGTCATTGGTTCAATCGTGTAACACCCATTTTTTCTCTACACCAATAAAACTTTTCAGTACCGATAGACTTCATCAATGCATATGAAACATTCTTCAAAGTGTCTACCTTTACCAGCAACACCTTTTTATCCTCAACTATATCCCTCACAAAGCGATACTGAACATCAATGTGTTTTGTCTTTGAATGATAAGAAGGCTTCTTTGCCAAGAAAATTGCACTTTGGTTGTCACAGTCTATCCTTATAGCTATTTGTACTAACTACATACCTAAACACAATATTTGCAACCAAACTGCTTCATTTCTTGCATGAGTGGTTGCCATGTATTCTGCCTCTATAGTTGAAAAATCCACCACAGATTGTCTCTTTCTCATCCAACTAACTGCACCTTCAAATAGGTTAAACACATACCCACTTAAATATCTTCTTTTATCCATATCTCCAGCTTAGTTTGCATCAACGAAGCTACAGATGTCCAAAACTATGCCCAATCCCGGTCTTCCTTGGTAGTAAAAACCATAATCACTAGTGCCACACAAATACTTGAAAACTCGCTTCACAGTTGTCCAATGCTCCTTCCTTGGTTTTGACATAAATCTACTCAATACTCCCATTGCATGTGAAATGTATGGTCTAGTACAAACCATTCCATACATCAAGCTACCGACTGTGCTTGTGTATTGAACACGGGACATGTCCTCTTCCTCTTCTTGTGTCTTGGGACATTGTTCAACAAATAACTCTACACCTACAGGAATAGGAACCTTCACCTATTTACTATCATGCATATTAAACCTTTGCAATATTGTCTCGACATACTTCCTTTGGTTTAACTAGAGCTTTCTCCTTACCCGGTCTCATTTAATTTCCATGCCCAAAATATAGTTTACAACACCAAGATCCTTCATGTCGAATTTGGAGGAAATTGAGTCTTCAAATCCTAGATAATTTCTTCATCATGTCCAATTAGTAACATATCATCCACATATAAGACTAGATAAATAACACGATCACTAATTAATTTAAAATACACATAGTGATCTGCTTTTCTTCTAGTGAAGCCAAGTCAACGTATAAATGTATCAAATTTCTGATACCACATCCTTGGTGACTGTTTAACCCATACAAAGACTTTTTAACCTGCGTACCAGTTCTTTCTTACCCTTCACTGCAAATTCTTCAAGTTTCTTCATGTATATCTTTTCTTCCAGAAACCTATGAAGAAATGTTGTCTTCACATCCATCTGTTCTACCTCAAAACCAAAAGCAACAAAAACAGATAAAAGTAATCTAATAGAAGCTACCTTGGCAACAAGAGAAAAAATATCACCAAAATCAATTCCCAACACCTAGGAATAACCTTTTGCTATCAACTCAGCTTTGTATTTCTCCACCTTGCCTTCTGCATTCATCTTCTTCTTAAACACCCATTTTCTTCCAATGGTTTTCCTTCCAACTGGCAACTCCACTAGATCCCAAGCCTCATTTTTGTCCAAATATGTGATTTCATCAACCATGGCCTCTTTTCATAGTTTTCCATCCTCTGAATCTACTACCTCCCTGAAAATTTTCAGATCATCATAAGTAATAGATAAATAAAAATTTGAATAGAAAGAAAATGGACTATAACTTTCTAGTTGGCTTCTTTCTCGAACTGATCTTCTCACAACTGGGGTTTATGCCTCTTCATATTCTAATTCCTATTTTGATGTAGAGTCTGATTCTTCCTCCTTTAGCTCAAACTCTATCTTATTAGTTTTCTTTGGTAGGGCTTCATGTTTAATAACATATTTCACCTCTCTAAACACCACATCTCTGTTGTACACAACCTTCCTTGTGTCTGGGTTCCAAAGCTTATAACCCTTTAAACCATCATTATACCCAATAAAGATGCACCTTTCATACTCTACTCTCCAACTTGGTTCTTCTCTCCTTTAGAACATGTACATATGCATCAAACCAAATACCCTTATATGTGAAAGAGAGGGTTTCTTATCAGTCCATACCTCATGTGGAGACTTATCCTCCAACACTAATGAAGGTGATATATTAACCAAGTAACATGTAGTCTCCACTGCCTCTGCCCAGAATTGTTGTCCTAACATGACACCACGAAGCATGCTTCTTTCCTTTTCCATCAATGTCTTGTTCATTCTTTCTGCAACTCCATTTTTCTGAGGTGTGTATGGAGTAGTCTTCTACCGCGTTATACCACGCTTCTTACAAAACTCTTAAAATTCCTTCTTGCAGAACTCTCCACCATTATCTATCCTCATCACCTTTATCTTTTGCTCTATTTGGTTTTCCATGAGAGCCTTAAATTCTTTAAACCTGTCAAAGACTTTAGGTTTCTCCCTGAGCTAATCCTGACACAGGTCCAAACACATCATTGTGCACAAGCTCAATATCCCCTTTCGCCTTCTTAGCACCAGAGGGGAAACTCACCCGGTTTTGCTTCCTATATACATAATGTTCACAGAAATCAAAATCCAAAGATAAATTATACATACCTTATACCATACCATTACCATGAAGTATTCGAAGGCCCTTCTCTCTAATATGTCCAAACCTTTGATGCCATAGCATGGTCTTTTCTCCATATACCACTAGATTTTCTACTCTACTTTCAAGGACCACAAAATTGTTGCACCCATTAATAATAGTACTACCCAGAATCTTGTACATTGTTCCAATCCAAACTCCCCACATCAATGCCAATGCTCCTCGAACCATCTGGCAAGCCAAGCCACTAGAGATCTCTACCAACTATTGGGAAATAGACCAACTACCTATCGGGCTTGCTTGTAGGTTAGCTAGTGTGGTTTGTAGTGGACAAGGAGTTGATTGTTGGGTTGTATGATTCCATAGGTATCTTTCTCAAACACTATTTTTACACCTGCATCATCCATCTTGCTAACAGAAATCATGCTTCTGGCCAATGTAGGAATATGCAGAACACCCGGAAGTGTTCTAATCCTTCCATCTTGCAACTTCAACTTGACTCTTCTACGTTTGATTATTTTATCCTTCCTATCATCCCCTAATAAGACATCAATACCATCATATTTCTCATAATCGTAGAACCACTCCCTATGGGGAGTGAAGTGAAAGGATGCACCTGAGTCAATCAACTATGCCTCATGATTTACATGTGTCCTTGAAGAAGAAGCCAAGTACACATCCCCATCTTCATCTGAGGTGGGTTTAGCCTTTGTAGAAGGAGCTTCATTAGATCCCTTTCCTTTCTTAGGAGATTAATATCTACAATCATTTTTGAAGTGATCCTTCCTTTCCACATTACCAGCACACATTTACAAGTTTTCTTGGAGATTTAGATCTCCCTCTAGATTTAGATATCCCACTTGAGGACATATTTTTGTTTCTGTTTTGGGACCGTCCTTGTACAAACAAGGCATCTCCATTTTGGCTCTCCATATTTTTCCATCTCATCTCCTGCGACAGCAAGGTTGAGACTATTTCATCAAACTTCAAGGTAGTTGTATTGCTACCCATTGCAACAACCAAACTATCCCACGAATCTGGTAGAGAACACAGAAACTGATGCACTTATCTTCATCTAAAATTTTCATATCAATAGATAACAACTAGCTTACCACAATATTAAAGGTGTTCAGATGCTCTATCACTGAGTCTTTATCCTTCATCCTCATATTATACAACTTTTCCGTAGAAACAATTTTTCACTAGAGACTTAGATTGGTACAGAGTCCCTAACTTGACCCAGAAATTTTTAGTCGTACCCTCCCCTGATACATTCAAAAATACTAAAGCTGAGATACATAATCATATTGTGCTCATTACCTTTCGATCCAACTTCGCCTAGTCTTCTTCTGACATTGTCATTGGTTTAGTACCTAGATCTACTTCGATCCACTAATATTTATCCACTAGCAGATCCTCCATCTTGAGATTCCACAACTCAAAAATCTCACCATTAAATTTCATGATCTATATCTTTCCACCGCTCGTCATCTTCTTTCACTGCAAGAATCAATCCCGTGTATTTCCCACTAAACAGAGTCTACCACAGGCCCGAGAATAACCCTCAGCAGCAAAGGAGTCCCCTTGAAGACGAAACATATATGATACCAAATGTAGGTTTTAACCCCGTACAAAAATTACCTGCAAACGAATTCTTAAAAATAGAAAATATAAAATGGTGAGAAACACAAAACAAATATATAGATATTTTCCCCTGGATCCCAAAAACGGGACTACCAGATTGATTTTTCATTGTTCCTTTAAATTCTACAATACATATATATACATGTCGAAGCATTCATAAACCTCAATCCATTAACTCCAGATTAGAACAGAACCATAGTTCCCTTGACCAGATCTACAATACCATCGGAAGAAAGCCATCATGCCCAAAACCATGTGTGAAACCCATGCACAAAACCATAGGTAGGTTCGCCCACCTAATATAGGGTCGAAAAAAAAATTCTCGGTGCGCTGCCTCAAACCCCGTATAGGGGGGCTACCACCCCCTGTTGTGCCTGGTGCAACAAATATGAATTTCCATATGGTAGGCCTTAATTTTCTTACTGTAACCCACAAAGATACCCTTCTCTGCAGTGGCTTCGAGCTCCGTCCTCTTCTCCTCAGGGACGTGTGAATATGTAAGGCACCCAAAAATTATGATGTGCCCAATATTCAACTTCTTCACAAAAAATCCTCCTTAGGAGTCTTACTCCCCAAGACTCTATGTGGACTCATATTTTTCAAGTACACTATAGTGTTACATGCCTTGGCCCATAAAAAGAAAGGTAGCCTATGATCATGAAACATAGCTCTCTACACCCACTATGGCCCAATTTGATCCGGACTTATGTAGAAACACAAAAAAATACGGAAATACACATATACACATAGATGCAACATAAATAAAACTTCATTTCATTAATATTAAAGAACTAAAATATGCTTACGTAAAAAAATAGAAATAAACTAGCTCAGGCGATGGTATCTTATCTCTTAGAAGATATGTGGTGGCTACATGCCTCTGAACTATGTTACAGTGAGGCTTGAAGGCCTATTTATTATTAAGAAATAATGGAAAACCATAAACATCCAAAAACCTAACCCTATGAGATGAAACGCCAAAACTATGGGCCCCATTTGGGTAAATTGGTACATGAACTTCCTAGGGTCGTAACTTTTGCATGTGTTCATTTGATGCACATAATACCTCATTAGAAATATCTATCTGAGGAATACAACTTTCGACTGCAAAAATTAATCAAAAACTCATCATTTCCCATTTTCCAAAAAAAAAATGCCGTTTAGGGCCTCAAAACAACTTCGGAAGTTCAAGGTCCGAAAAACTGCCAAAAATAGTAAATTGTGCTACAATTAAGGAAATTGAAAAAATGAAAGAAACAATGGTGGGGGTCCAAGTGGAATAGGCGAGTGGAAACCAATATCCACCTAGATCACTATTATTCCTCTCTACCACTGCATTATGCTGGTTGTTATAAGGAACTAGTACTCCCTCTTGATGCCAACACTCTATGAACTCCTTCATCTCCTTGGAGGTATACTTGCCCCCATTATTTGATATCAACACCTTGATCTTCTTCTCCATCTAGTTCTCCTCAAGAGCCTTAAACTCTTGGAACCTATTGAAGACCTAATCCTTAGTCTTTAGAAATAAAATCCAGGACTTCCTAAAGTAGTCATTAATGAAGGTCACAAAGTACTCATGTCCACTCAATGATACATTAGACATAGGACCACACACATCAATGTGTACCAAGTCTAGGATACTTGCTACCCTGTTGTCACTAGGGAAAGGTATCTTGATGTACTTTCCCAAAGAACACCCCCTACACACAACATGATGCTCAGTGTTGAACCCATGTAAACATGTAACCATCTCTCTCAGCATCCTAAATGCTCCATGTTGCAAGTGGGTCATCCTCTTGTGCCATATTTCACACAACTCACTACTACTAGCTGTAGGAATTTACAGGGTAAGTTCCTCAGAAAGAACAACAAAAGGACACCGCTCACAACCAGATCACAGATCAATACACCAGTATTTTTGACGTGGTTAAAACCCTCAAAGAGGGAAACAGACCACGGCCTGTGCCAACGTGGCTACTACAGGCAATTTATTAATCAAAGAATGAAAATTTACATAAGCTTCTCTCATGCACGGATTACCCGAACAATGACCCTCCATGCGCTTTAAATAGAACTCATGGACCAATCGGGTGTCAAGCCACGGATCAAGTGTCAGTAATACCGAGGAGAGAGTGAACCGTCGGATCACTACATATCGTGACCGTCAGATTGTAAGTTAAAAAATGTACAACGGTAAAGAAACACACTTTACCTAACTCTATACTAGACCAAGTTGAACTTAACTATTTCCTATGTGTCGGAATATCCTAATATCCCCCCTTAAGAACAACTTGGGATAGGATTGAAGGATTTACAAATATGACACAATAGGAGAAGGAAGGAGGCACTAGAGCCTATCCCCCCTTAGTGACAACTTCGTGAACTCCAAGCATATATCGAAGTTTAGTGAACTTTGCCTCTGTGAGAGCCTTTGTGAAGATGTTTGCAACCTGATCATCTGTTGAACAATATTGCACTTCAAGAACATGGTCATGAATGAGCTTTCTGATGAAGTGCATATGTAGTTCAATGTGTTTGCTGCGCTGATGCTGGACTGGATCTTTGCATAGCTGAATGGCACTTTGATTATCACACCAAAGTGTGGTTGGATGCTGCTGCTCAAAGCCAAACTCTGATAGGATCTGACGAAGCCACAAGGCTTCCTTACTAGCTTCCACGGCACCACGATACTCTGCTTCTGTTGATGAAAGAGAAATGGCAGCATGTTTCTTACAAGCCCATGTAATAGGTCCTGAACCAAGAGTGAAGACATAACCGGCAGTAGACTTCCGATCATCAGGGTCACCAACCCAATCAGAATCAGTGAAACCAACTAATAGAGGAGCTGCTTTGGCACTGTAATGAATCCCAAACTGTACTGTACCTCAAACATAACGAAGTATTCTTTTAGCTGCTTTCCAATGACTTTCACGGGGGTTTTGCATAAAACGAGCAACAAGGCCAACAGCAAAGGAAAGGTCAGGACGAGTATGGGTTAAATACAAGAGTTTTCCTACAAGTTGACGGTATAAGGTAGCATCAACTTCAGGAGAAGTACAAGAGACTGAAAGTTTGACTCCATACTGAAAGGGAGAAGGGGTTGGCTTACAGTCTTCCATGTGAAAATGACGAAGAATATCACAAGCATACTTGGACTGGGAAAGGGAAATACCCTCCTTGGATTGCAAGACTTGAAGACCGAGAAAATAGTGTAAGTGTCCTAAGTCTGTCATTTCAAATTTCTTTTTAAGGCTGGACTTCACATGGTTTATAAGGTTGGGATCACTACCAGTAAGAATAAGATCATCAACATAAAGAACAAGGATGATAAGAGGTTTCCCACTTTCTTGGTGTAGACAGTATTGTCAGAATAACACCTAGAAAAGCCAGATTCTAAAAGAAAGCTATCCATTTTGGCATACCTAGCCCGAGGAGCTTGCTTGAGACCATAAAGAGATTTCTTAAGTCGACATAAAAGGCTGGAGTCTGTTTGGATGAAGCCAATGGGTTGTTCCATATATATTTCTTCATGCAAGTCCCCATGCAAGAAGGCAGATTTAACATCCATCTGATGGACTTCCCATTTTAAAGAGGCAGCAAGGGAAAGAACAAGGCGGATAGAGTTCATTTTGGCAACAGGGGAGAAGGTTTCAGTGTAGTCAATGCCTTCAACCTGTGAAAAGCCCTTAGCAACAAGATTTATGTTTATCAACTTTCCCACCTGGTCCATACTTGGTTCTGTAAACCCATTTACATCTAACAAGTTTGCGTCCCTTTGGTAGAGGAACAAGATCCCATGTATCATTTGCCAACAATGAATGATATTCTTCATTAATAGTTGCTTCCCAATGTGGATGGCCTGAAGCTTCTGCAAAAGTGTCAGGATCATGATTTACTGGAGCTTGAGCGAGTAAAGAAGAGGCTCTTTCAAACTGAGAACGTGTACGTCGCTGATCTGTAGGATCACCGGCAAGATCACCTGCTGCATCCCAAGTAGCACGGACCCATCTTGGAAGTTGAGGATCCTAAGAAGGTGGGTGAGGATTATCATCCTCACTTTCATCATCTGAAGAAGAAATGTTTTCAAAAGTAGAAGAGATAGGAAGAGGTGGCACATCCGCCAGACTAGGCTCGCAGGCCGATTTATTTTCATCAAATTTTACATCTCTTCTAATGATAACATTTTTGGACTTAAATGGAATAAGTCTATAACCTTTTACATCTTCAGAATATCCAACAAAAGTACATTTCTCACTCTTAGGTTCTAAAGCTTTATGCTTTTCATCTGGAATATGGGCCCATGCTTCACTTCCAAAAACACGAAAGTGACTTACATCTGGTTTAATGGAACTCCAAGCTTCTTCTGGAGTGATATTCTTTAGAACCTTAGTAGGAGTGCGATTGATTATATAATTTGCACAATTAATTGCTTCGGCCCAAAAACTAAGACTGAGTCCTTTAGATTGCAGCATACAATTAGCCATTTCCTTTAAGGTGCGATTTTTCCTTTTAGCTACACCATTTTGTTGTGGAGTGTATGGAACAGTATGTTGCATTTGAATTCCATTTTCAGTGCAAAAGTTGATGAATGTGTTTTTAACATATTCTCCACCATTATCAGTTCTTAGTTTAATAATTTGATGTCCAGATTGTTTTTCAACAAAGGCTTTGAAGGCCAAAAATGTGTTAAATACTTCGCTCTTGAGTTTTAAGAAGTATACCCAAGTGCGTCTGGAGAAATCATCAATGAAAGTTAAGAAATACTTGCAGCCAGAGAATGAAGCAACATGAAGTGGACCACATAAATCACTGTGCACAAGCTGTAAAGGGGCTGAGGCGTGCCAAGAGGCACGTTTTTCAAAACTGTTCCGATGATGTTTTCCGAGTACACATCTGGAACAAACACCATCTCTGCAAGATACCATAGGAAGACCTGTCACCATATTTTCTTTACATAGATGCTGAAGGGAGCGATAGTTTAAGTTACCAAATCGCTCATGCCAAAGTTTGCTCACTTCATCATTATGAGCAACAAATACTGAGGGAAGATTTGATGATCCAAAGTTGTGAAACTTATACAACCTTGTGGAATCATCAGCAATACCAGTAGCGAGAATCTGTTTAGGATCTCTCAGATCCTTGATTACAACATCATGAGGTGAAAATTCAACAATTTTACCTTCACCTGAATGGGTTATCTGATATACAGATAGAAGGTTGCAGGATAAGGTTGGAACACATAATACATCATTAAACTGACCATTTTATAGATGAACAATTCCAGTCCCTACAACATTAAGAGATCTATCATCACCAACATATATATTTTTGGTGTTACAATCATTTAAAGAAGAAAACATGGCTTGGTTTTTGGCCATGTGATAAGAGGCTCCAGAATCAATGAGCCACTCATGAGAATGAGAAGAAGAAGATACATTTAATGCATAACCAGATTGAGATGATTGACAATGACACGCAGAAAGTGCCATTCCTGAAGTTGAAGTTGAAGTTGAAGTTGAAGAATGCTCCACATGGATGTTATGTTTCTTCATTGCGGCTTCCAAGGCTTCCATCTTCTTAAAACATTTAGATTCTAAGTGGCCATCTCGATTACAAAAGTTACAATGTCTATCAGTCTTCTTCCATTTGCTTTTATTGGTCTTATCATTTTGCTGAAATGATCTTTCATTTTGAGGCTGAGTTTGCTTAGGACCCTTGTTTGGTTTAGGACCATTCTTTTTAGGATATGACTTCTTAGGATTCTTTGAATTTGGTTTCTGTTGGGCGGCTAACGCTTTCTTGGAAGAGTTTCCAAGATTAAGAAGACCAAGGTGTAAGAGTTTTTCTTGTTCTCTTATTAAAGAATCACAAAAAGAGTCAAAGGAAGGGGCCTTATAGTCTTTTCCTTGACAAATGAAAGCTTCCCTTGTAGAATGGAAAGTGGAAACAAATACAGAGTAGGCTGGTCCCAACTTAGTAAGGATGGAATAAATAAGGTTACTATCTTCTTTCTTAACCTTAACACCTTCCAAGAGATATCTAAGGGTCTTGAATTTGGACAAGAAATCTTCAATGCAAGAAACATTATTAGGATCCAATGTAAGCAACTCATTTTCAAGTTGATGGGCTCTAATTTCATTTTTAATCCCAAAAACTTTAGTGATTTGTTCCAATGCTTCATGAGGAGTATCAAGTTCTGCAATATGGAATCTAAGATCAGGAGAAATAGACATCCCTATCAAACCACGTGCTTGATCTTGTATATTTTCCCATTTTGCAGCCTTGTCTTCATCTTTTGGTTTCTTCTCTTGGCCTGTGGCTATTCTGTAGAGACCTTTACTTCTAAGTAAATCTTCCATGTAGGATATCCATTGGAAGTAGTTAGTGCTATCAAGAATGACTTGGCATGGACTTTCCATTTAAAAAAAAAACTGAAACTGAAGATGTTAAAAGTAAGTGGTCCAATGGATAGATCTCAAAAAATTAGGCGGTTTAAAAAAAAACGGCTCTGAAAAAGGCTTCCGGATGAAGAAGTTATGGCTTTTTGAAAAAAACATTGTTGAAGTTGCCGGCAAAGTGCGCGAATGTGCGGAAATGAAAAAATCCGCCCCCACAAAATGGAGACTTGAACCCAAGACCTCTACTCTCTTAAAATAGCTTTGAACCAATTGATCTATACAAAAAATTTGAGAGAGAGAGAGAAGGGGGGGGCCTTGGTTTGCGTGCTTACCTTGAGAAAGCTCTTTTTTCCCTACAAAACACAAAACACAAAACCCAACACGGACATGCAAAGAAAACGAACCTTATGGCTCGAAGTTAGCTTTAGTCAAAAAACTAGATATTTTAAAAAATGAACCTTGCGGCTCAAAGTTAGCTTTAGCCGAAAAACTAAATATTTTTCTCAATGTTTCTGATTTTCCGATATCACACTAAGGTGCAGGGAAAAGAGCATGCGCATGAGAAAAATCCTTCCTTTCTGTTTCTGATTTGCCCAGATCGCACAGAGTCGCAGGGCAAAGAGCATACGCAGAAATGAAAGGTATAGATCCGGTTTAAAAAAAGCTGAATAAACCGAAACCGAAATAAGCAGAGAGAAAATAACAGTAAACTGCAAATAAAGACTGTATACCTCCAGATCTTAAAAATGACGCAGCTAGGGCTACCGGAAACCTTTTCGTGTGAAACGAAAGGGGTTCCTCACTGGAACAGATGCTCCGAACACAACAGAGCAGTCCTCTCAGCTCGAAAGCAGTCAGAAACAGCAGATCTAGGAAACGGCAGTCGAATGCAGTTCTACCGGCTTCAGATTTGGATCACCAATGGACGCGGCCCTCAAATAGCTCTGATACCATGTAGGAATTTACAGGGTAAGTTCCTCAGAAAGAACACCAAAAGTACACCGCTCACAACCAGATCACAAATCAATACACCAGTATTTTTGACGTGGTTAAAACCCTCAAAGAGGGAAACAGTCCACGGCCTGTGCCAATGTGGCTACTACAGGCAATTTATTAATCAAAGAATGAAAATTTACATAAGCTTCTCTCATGCACAGATTACCCGAACAATGACCCTTCATGCGCTTTAAATAGAACTCATGGACCAATCGGGTGTCAAGCCACGGATCAAGTGTCGGTAATACCGAGGAGAGAGTGAACCGTCGGATCACTACATATCGTGACCGTCGGATTGTAAGTTACAAAATGTACAACGGTAAAGAAACACACTTTACCTAACTCTATACTAGACCAAGTTGAACTTAACTATTTCCTATGTGTCGGAATATCCTAACACTAGCCTGTGCCACTAAGGCTCTAGTAGGTTGAAAAATACACTATAAAATATCCCACTACAAACTCTAATCACTCTAGCAAACTTGATGCTGGATCCACTTGGATATATAAGCAACTATGCTTCTCCGAACACTACCACATACCTCGTATCCTCAATATTGGAGACTGAAATCAAGTTCTACTTGAAGCCTATAACATAAATAACATATTTCACTTTCAAAGGAAGTGATGACTCCCTCTAAAAGGATATTGTCCCCGCTCTTGTAGCTCCGACCTTGGAGTTATCTCTAAGCATAATCTACAAGTCAATATCATCCTTTATGAGACTCGTGAAGTGCTCTCTCACTCCAGTCATATGGTAGGAAGCTCCATTGTATACAAACGAAAGACTGGAAGACGTGACACTTGTGGCAAGGCTCACCACTAAAGCAAACTCAATATCAAATTTGGAGGTGAACTCATGCACCTTTGTCAAAGTTGTAATGCCCTTATTCTTTCCCTTCTTGTTGCGACACTAAACATCATAGTGACCCAACTTCCCACAAGAAAAGCATTTCACTTTGATCATGTCCTTCTCCTTGGCCTTTTGTTGCTTGGCACCACTAGAACACCCCTTCTTGGCCTTCTTCCTTCCCTTAGCAGTGATGGAAACACTCTCCTCATCTACCCCACCACGTTGACTACTACTCTTGGCACTCCTCCTGCAAGAAATCATCCCACATACTCCTCCAGTCTAGAAAATTCTCTCTAGCAAAAATTCCATATATGAATCCATCCCACTACTTGGGAAAAGCATCTAGTGTCATCTTAACCTACCGGTCCTCAGGGATAACCTCTCCCATTGTAACCAACTCATCTCTCACCTATGTTATTTGGTGAGGTATGAGGTCAATGTGTAAGTCTCGGTCATCTTGGTGTTTCTTAACTTCTAATGCAACACCATCTTCTTATTCTCATTGGAGCTCTGACGAAGTGTGGCAAGGCACTCCCACATCTCATAGTAAAACTTCATCCCTATCACATGAGGGAATAGATGGTCTTTAATAGCATCGAGAATGATTCTCCTTGCAACAAAATTAGCAACTTAACAAGAACTATACCGAGTTCTCGTTTTTTTGAGATTTTGATTTTCATGCTAATTTTGAAAGTGTTGATGCGACATCAACCATTTTGTAGAGCATATTTTTGGCACTTTAAATTTTCATATATATTAAGTATGAAATTTTTATTTTAAATGTTACTAATTTTCATGTTCATTTCGACAACTCATTTTTTCGGGGCTTATTTATGAAACTTTAAATTTTTTACTGTATTAACTATGGATAAAAAAAATTAAATTTCAGTGATTTTCGTGTTGATTTTAAAAAGCATTGACGTAACATCAATCTTATTTCGGGGGCCGCATATTTTTAACAATTTAAATTTTGTGTAAATCAGTTTATGGATTCATTTTGCATTTAGTTGTTGTTGTAATCGATGTTTCGAACTAGCAACAATGGTTCATCTTCGAGATGAGAAAGATATTTCCAACCTGATGATGAACCACCGTCGTTGGTTCAAAACGTCAATAACAACAACAACTAAATGCGATATGAATCCAGAAACTGATTGACACAATGATGAGCATCGCAGAAACTTGAAATCCGAAATTTAAATTTTCTTATGTCTTAAGTATGCACATTTTTTTAAATGTTAGTTATTTAACCATTTTTCAAGTTGTGGGTTTTTTAATTTTTTTCCTTTATGAGACGTTTGTATTTTAAGAGTTTTTCAAGTTTAAATTTTTTTCTTTGCAATATTTTTTTGTAATGAAATTTTCAATTCTTTTTGCAAATTCAAAAAAATAATAATAACATTAATATTTTCAAGTTAAGATTTATCGTATATTTATGTATTGTTAACTAATACTTCAATACACATAAAATAATTATCACTAAAATATTTTTAAACACAAAAATACACATTTTACATATAAATATAATTAAAAAATACACATGTCGGGATCTTTTGCTAAAAATGACATGTCAAACAAAAGATTTTTATGGAAAATTTTGAACATAAAAAAATTGAAAAATAGCAAAATTTTAAGATTTTTTTATGAATTTTATGTCCAAAAATGATAATATTTGAAGTTTTTTTCCAAAATTGATGATTGTGCATGGAAGAGATGTTGTAATGTCTCTAAACATTTTGACTCGATCAATAAAAATAAAAATAAAAATAGAATAGAATAAAATGTCACGTAATGTAATGCAAACATTTTAACTGAGTGAAAATAACATGTTAATGCCCATGGTATTGACCCATGGTAGGAAAACCCATGTTAATTCCCATGGTATTCATACGAAATATAGTCTATTTAAAGAGGCAAATTAAACAAGCCTAGATCTATATTAACATTGGATATACCAAGCGACAAGAGGGATCAAATTTCTTGAGATGCAAACCTCTTTTTGAGTGAAAAGACATGTGATCCCTCTTGGGACTTGGTAGATCCGTAGATAGATGGATCTAGACTGATTTACATAAAAATTCAAGTAAAAATAATAATAATAATAATAACACACACACAAAATGAAGTAAATTATTTAAAATAAAAATAGAAAAAAAAAATAATTAAAAGAAAAAAAAAAAAAAACAAACAAACAAACAAACAAACAAAACTAAAAATAATTTTTAAAAAATCAATAACATTTAAAGCAAAATTTTGGTTTAAAAAAAATTAGCCAACAAAGGAAAAAAAAATTATTAACATTTAAAATCATTATTTAAAAAAAAAAAAATTGGATATATATATATACACACACACACACACACACACGATCCGTAGATAGATGGATCTAGACTGATTTACATAAAAATTCAAGTAAAAATAATATTAATAATAATAACTCACACACAAAATAAAGTAAATTATTTAAAATAAAAATAGAAAAAGAAATAATTAAAAGAAAAAGAAAAAAAAACAAACAAAACTAAAAATAATTTTAAAAAAATCAATAACATTTAAATCAAAATTTTGGTTTAAAAAAAATTAGCCAACAAAGGAAAAAAAAATTTATTAACATTTAAAATCATTATTTTTAAAAAAAATAAATTGGATGTATATATATATATATATATATATATATAGACACACGAATTAAAAAAAAAAAACAATTAAAAAACACACAAATGTTTAAAAAAAAAAACATTATTAAAATTTAAAAATAAATTAAAAAGAAAAAAACTTGAAAATAAACAACATATTAAAGATATGGAAACAAAACCCCAGATTTGGGTGGCAATTTACAGTTGTCATGACTACATTTATCGTCACCGTGCATTCACACCACAAGTGGCACTCATGTGTCTTTAATACACCCATTCGACCTGTAAAACCATCCATTTTCGATGATGCCCAATCCACTAGTCCATCCTTTATGTTATCTCCTTGTACTTGGCCCTCATGCCTCATTTACTTCGCAAGTCGCTTCCTCGGCGAAGGAGAAACTTATGGTTATCTAACTCTCTACTGCCTCTTTTCTCACCCAAATTGTTCCTACTTTGTCACTCACCATACCATGCTCTCGTCTCCCTCCTGGAGAATCATTTCCATTCCTCCCGCGATTTTGAATACCCCTCCTTATCCTCCCACCTTCCACTATAATTTGTGAGCGTGGATGTGTAAGGCGTGGAGGTGGTGGACGTGGTCGTGGGCGCCCTCCTTGTGTTGCAAGTTTTGATGAGAACTTTGATCTCTTCGCACATAAATCCCTACAAGCATACGACACAATGTGACTTCAATGGAAGCCAATGAAAGAAGGCATCTTGGTGATGGGCAATGGGCCCTCATAAAATTACTAGCCAAGCACTTATGGAAGCAGCAACAAGCCAAAGAGGTAGCCATGAGGAAGGTTTTTGATGAAAATTCCCAAATTCGAAGTCTCTGCCAATCTCTGTGTCAACTCACTAGCTACTTTGGTATCACAACCCCTCCTATCCCACTCTCCCCTTCCTCTTCCTACTCCTAGGATAGCATTAGCTCCTTCTCCATATCACCCACTTCCCCCTCCCCTTCCATCCAAATTAATGATATGTATTTAAATGGTCAAGCAAGTTGAACGATTGAGAAGGCACCGACACAACTAGCTTTGAGTTCATATGGTTGTCTTATGATTGAGGAGAAGTTGAAAAACATAGTATCTAAACTGTAGACTAGCAATGTGCCAGATGGGTCTGCAACCTCCAAAGGAAAGATAAATGTTTGAAATTTATTTCTTAATGGATTCTATGCTTAGATCTCAAGAAAAACCTCATTATTTCAAGTAGGGACCTTCTGGTTTCCCACGGTGGGTAGTTGGTCCCAAATCTAGTCTCACCGACATTATTATGGCTCTATAAATTATGTATACCATTTTTGCTAATATGAAGTTCATGACTTGCTTAAAAAAAGATATGGAAACAAAAAAACATAATTAAAAAATTAAAAAACAAAAACAGAATTGAAAAAAAGCACAAAAATAAATAACTTAAAAATAAAAATAAATTTAAAAAATTACTAAAAGATAATAATAATAATAATAATAATAAAACACATTATAAATTAATTTTAAAAATTAAACAGTAAAATATATTTAAAAAAACAAATCACAAATTAAAAAGAGAAAGAAAAAAATATATATAGAGAGAAACACACAATTTTGAGTGGCGGTGTGTCGCTCCACCCGCCCTTATTGTCCGAGTGGGGGCACCCTGTCAATCTCGCAATCGACGAGGCATTGTATGTGCCCCTCCACCAATCCTTGCCTATGACCCTTGCAGCACAAGTGGGGGTCCCCCGTTGATTCTGGGAATCAATGCGAGCACTCAAAGAGCGAAAACTATGAGTATTTTTTTTTGTGATTTGTTTTTTTAATATTTCTTTTTAATATTTTTTTTAATGTTTAATTTTAAAATTTTTTATTTTTAATTTTTTAAATGGTTGTTGTTGTTGTTGTTGTTGTTGTTGTTGTTGTTGTTAATTTTTGGTTTTTTTATTTGTTATTTTTCTTAATTATGTATTTTTTGAGAGATATTTTTTGTTTTCCTTTTATTTTATTTTTTTTATCTCTGATTTTTTTCTTTTATGATTTATTTTTTGTTTTATTTTTATTTTGTATGCTTGATTTTTTTTTATTATTAGAATTTTTCAGTTTTTTTTTTTTTTTAACTCTTTTTTTATGTTTTAATTTTTTTAATGTTATTTTTTATTTATTTTTTTGAATTTTTTAATTTGTTTTATATTTTTTTCCAGTTTTGTTTCATTTTTATGAGAGATTTTTTGGTATAAATCACATGATATTTCATTTTTCGACGCGTTTCGAACCAACCAGTGTGGTTCATTTGTTTCATTTTGTTATTTCGTTTTTAATTATGTATCTATTTTTTCATTTTTGTACCATTTTTTTTGTTATAGGAGTTGTGTTGATGTTTGACTAGTAAAACAACCCCACTATGTGCCAATTTATTAGTTGATTTTTAAGTTTTCATTACAATGGATCAAGCCCATCTACATTTTATGCTTGATTTTTATGTTTTCATTGCAATGGGTTAAGTCCAACCCCACTGCATGTCAATTTAATGGTTGATTTTTAAATTTTGCTTACAATGTGTCACATTGTCTTAGGTTAAGATTTTTAAAGAGTTATATTTTTAACGTTTAAAAAAAAAATACTATTGGTATAACGACTCTTTGATCTACATATTCATTTTTAAAGATTATTTTAGTCATGATATTTGGTTTTAATTCAATAGCCGAAAATTTTATAAATTTTAAAGTTTTTTGGAGTCATGATATTTTACCTTTAACGTCATGGTTGATAAATCTCAGAATTTTAAGGTTTTTTGGAGTCATGATATTTATCTTCAACACCATGGTTGAAAATTATTGAAATTTTTAAGTTTTTTAGAATCGTGATATTTTATCTTTAACGTTATCATCAAAAACTATTGGAATTTTAAGGTTTTTTGAAGTCATGGTATTTTATTTTTAATGTCATTGCTAAAAAAATGTTGGAATTTTAACAACAACAACATTTTTCAATTTCGAGGTGTTTTTTCACGTTTATTGCACAAAAAAACATTTTTTAATGACATAGTTAAAAAACATTGGAATTTTGACTTGAAAATAAAAATGTTGATGTACATCAACACTTCTCATTTTTTGGGGTGTTTTTTCATACTTATTGCACATGAAATTTTGGTTTTTAATGTTGTTTCTATTTTTTTTTTTGGAATTTTAACCTTAATTTTTTTTTTTGTTGATGTAGAATCAACACTTTTCATTATCAAGGTGATTTTTCATGTTTTTTTGCACAAAAATTGTGGTTTTTGGGCTAGTGTTCTTGTTTTGAGGTTACAATTTTCGTTAAATCAGTAAATTTGTTCTTTCCTTTACATTCTATTTGTTGAAGTCAACCAACTAATCTAGATAGATGGAAGGTTGCATTGGAATCTTCACAACGCACACCTCAACTTCCTCAAGAAGTAGCATCATTCTCTCCTTCCAGTGGCCAAAATTTTCAACCCCACTCAACCTATCTTTCACCCTCAAACCAATGGGCATTTGACCTTCACAACCAACACAATTTTTCAAATATGAGTATCAACAATTGGCCTCCCTCTCAACTATTGTATCCTAGTATATGTAGGTAAGTTTTAGTTTAGTGTTCATTGTCTTATATCAAAAGGTATCTTGTAGGATTTCTTGTCAGTTGAAGGTTTCACTATAGGTTCATATGCTTTGATACCATGCAGAAATTTTAATTTTTGTAGCCCATCCCAGTTTCAAAGGTTTTTTCATGTAGTTTAATGCCCATAACCCCAAATGTTAGATGATATACAATTGTTTACATTATTTTGGAACACTTTCAGGACTATCTATATTTCTTTTCCACTTTTCAGCTGATAGAAAACAAAATATACAAGCATATATATATTTTTTGACACAATTATTTTTGAACTAACTTGACCCTAAAAAAACCCACAAGGGATAAACCAGTACTAAAGATGTTTTATTTGATTTCTTGGGAAATTTTTACAACATAAGAAAAATTAAATCATGGGTACATGTCTCCCATTGAAATTTGTGTTATGCTCCTCTACAAGTTCAAGCCATAGTTTGATGTTTGTCCCATAGTCTACAATATTTGCATCCTCTAACTATATGCTCTATCAGACCTCCTCCTCAAATTGAGTGCCACTAAAGCAACAACTATTGACCCAAAAATTCGTGCCACTGATTTCGTTTGACTTGCCTTAAAAATCGAGCCATTCAACCCATCTTTAAATTCCTTGATAATAGCTATGTTGTCAGGTCTCTTTATATCTAGAAAAATGTGTTTGACGGGCCTGCAATTTCTTGGAAATTCGGGCCTCATTTTGCTTGGAAAACCATGCTAAATCTTGCCTGATTTTAATGTTGAAATATATTATTGTTTCCTTTATTTTCGGACCATACTTTCCCTTGAAATATACGCTAGAAAGGTACACTGGACTCCTCAAAAATCATGCTGGGAATGATCATTGAAGCTTCCTTAAACTTCCTCAATTTACGTGTCTGAGATCTCCTCAAAATCCAGACCTTGGCTTGAATCTCTCCTCCTACAAATCCATTCTTCTCTTTAGCTCTCTTCTCATCCTCCTCACAAATGCAAATGAGAATAATGGAGTTTCTCACCTTTTCCTCCCTTTTTAGATCTCTTTAAGATAGGAAACTCCAACCCTTTTGATCAAGGGCTGAGATAATATCTCAACCTTTAGATCAATGGTGGAGATCATTCCCTCACTTGACCCCTGTAACAGCCCTAGTCAAAATTCCATGTAATAAAAGTTAAAAGCAATAACCATGGTTGATGGGATACTTATTCCAAGCTTAATGTTGGGAAAGGCATCTTAGCAAGTGTTCATTTGGTTGTTTATGGCTAAGGAAATTGGAAAAGGAAAAATGGATTTTTTGGCATATTTATTTATGAAAATAATGGAAATTAGGAGAAAAGGGAGGTGAAAGGTCATAGGTTACATGTGATGAGGAAATTGAAGTAAAATAATGGAAAATGGAAGAAATAGGGGCCTCATTCATAAAAAGGCTTCTGAGGATCAGTTGGTAACATTTTTTCAGTTGAGTTATGGAGCTCTCTCATTATTCTCTCTCTCTCTCATGCTCTTGACACTTAGACTTTCTTGGAGCACTTTGGCATTAGAGCAAGAAACACAAAGAAGACAAGAGGAAGCAAAGATCAAGCAAGGAAATTTAGGATCAAGCAACTACAAGAGGCTTCATTGCAGGTATCGAATTGCATGTGTATTTTCCTTGCTATATTTGGCACGCATGGGATTGCATGTGTTTCTTTTCTACCGTAACATGTGTTTTTCCAGATGTGAGTATTTTCAACCTAACCTTTCCATTTCCTGATACCTTTGATCAGATGGGTTCTCTCATTTGGTTTATGTGGGAAGCCCAGATTGGATTCAAAGTTTAGCGGGGTGGATCTCTGAATTAACAAACACATGGTCTGAGTGGTCCCTAAACCAGACTGAGGATCACAAAGCCACTGGCCTAGAAACCCCTGAACCAGACTGTGGGTTTCAGTAAAGCTAGAATGTGTGCCTCAGTGGGCCTAGGAATACTTTTCGATGAATGGCAGGATATATAGTAAAGGAAATAGGTGGATTTTCTCTCCATTGAGAATAGTGGTCCTCGAATGGGATGCATGGTAAAGCATGGAGAGTATATCTCGGTGTAGGGCCTAGTGATCCCTGGATCAGATTGTGGATGCACGGTAAAGCTTGAGAGAGTAGGAGGCACTCAAATTCCTCACGCTGTAGGTGCAGAACTCCAGTGGAAACCATGTTGATTAGTGTTTTTGGTGTGCTCTATGAAACCCACATTCATGTTGGGAATATGGCACGAGGGTGATTGGCTGAAGAGAGACTTGGCTCAGCCAATCTATGGTCGGGTGGAAGGTGGTAGTCCCATCTCTGGTTGGTTCATTGCATTCATTAATGAGAAATTCGTTCCCTTGATTTCCATGTGTAAATGTATTGATGTATATGTGGATTTTGATGGCTGATATGTTTATGGTATTTATGTTCCTATTATGTTGGTTATATGTACATTTTATGACAACAACTATATATGGCTCTTGACATGTTTTGACTTGTATATGAATGGATAATGTGTCTATGACATAATAGAGGATAATGCAGCAATTGACATGAGGTAACAATGGCTCATAGTGATTATCAGATAAGTATTAGATCCCTACACTTAGTTTTGTTTTTACACTTGTAGGTTACATGTAGATGATATGTTTGATGAAATGTCTATCATGGCTAGTAGGGGTCTAGTTATGGTCTTGTTCGGCTTATTTCTTTTGCATCATTGTTTCCCTGTAACTTTACCGATTCTAAGCTATCACTCTATTATGGGTAGTGGTCTGGGCTCTTGGCCTGAAAAAGTAGCTTAAATGCTAGGGTCGCTGGAAAAAAATAGGAAATTTCTGTCCTTGGTCGTTTGCAGGCAAGCCTATGAGGGCAACTTTAGGTTGTGGGTCACTCCCTTTCCCATAGCATGAGAGAGATTATGTCCTAAGAGATCTAGAACAACATTGGGACCCAAGGACAGGTTGCCTGAGTGGTTGACTTGTCTCCTGAGCATTATGTTTATGATGTTGGGTGAATGTGTGTGATGTTTCATCGATTCCACTTCCTTAAGGTCACATAGGAGGTCAAATTTGATCATAGTATACTCTCGTCTCATGTTTACCCCGGTTGGCATGGTTACTTGGGTGGATGTGGGTGGAGGGTGTTACAAAGTGGTATCAGAGCATGGTTCAACTCTATGACTGGATGAGTGGCGTGTGTTGGTCATGCATGCATGTTAGTTGCATGTGTGTCTCTTACACTTGCATTTCATGTGCTTCTTGCATTGGCTTGATGATTGATTATGGTTGTAGTATGGTTTTTATGGAGAATTTGATATTGATTTTCTGAAATGTATTCTCCATGAGTATGTGACTGGTTTCATATCGATTATATGTCTCTTACATGTTGATTTTATGTTTCCTACTTACATCCTTGTATGTTAGCTTATAATCTTTAATATTTTGGTTACATGTATCGGTCTTGTAGGTTGATTACAAGAATTTACTGCTTATGCTCAACTACATGTGTTTATGCATATGTGTAGTTGATTAGTAAATGCTTATGCATGTTGTTGGTTGAATGTGGCAATGTGCATAACGCAGTAATAGTTGTTTTCATGCATGAGGTCATAGCATGCATTGTTGATATTGCAAGAACTGGACCCTAACTAGAGTGATGTTTATGTGTCGATACATTTATTTGCGTACGTCTATATGTTGTTATGATTATGTTATACATGTATCACGTTGATTTGGTGATCTTGCAGACAATGAATCCTCCCCGAGCTATACTAAGGTACATCGACTTATTGTGATTTGGTTTATCTGACATATTATGCATTGTAGGAATAAAGATCAAATGGCTAGCAAGATGATTGACTACAAGGACTCTCCCTATAAATTTGAAGAGCAATATGGTGTTGGAAATTGTTATGAAACTAGCTCACGACAAGATAGAAAAGATAGATCAACGCCTTAGAATTCAGCCTCTTCGAGGGGGGACCTCCTTTACATTACATAAATGAACAATTCTTGGATGATTCAAATGACAAAACCTCCTTTCTATATATAGGAGTCTAATGAGTCACAATATAACCCAGCCGACCTAACAATAATAATATAAATCCATAAAAATAACAATAGAGGGATTCTATGGGGCACAGTGATAACAATATGGGGACAATAGGGGCACAACAATATTAATAAGGGATACAACTACAATATTAATGGGGTAATCACTAGTATTATAGGGACCTAACACGCCCCTCTCCTTCAAAAAAGTGTTGTTCTCAACGCTTGAGTAGTTCTGGATGCTTCTGTATAAAATTCTCATCCTCCCATGTGGAATCTTTAGCAGATAACTTCTTCCACTTGTTGAGATACTCCGAAATTGATCAATTTCGTAGCTGTCGAGTTCTTGTTTCTATGACTGCTTCCGGTTCCAATATAATTTTTCCTTCCTAGTCAAGTTCTGGAAATATTGTTTGAACTGGGAGCTTGTCGCCTATAACCTTCTTTAAACATGAAACTTGGAAAACTGGGTGCACTCGAGACGTTGCAGGAAGCTCCAATTTGTATGTCATAGTACCAATATTTTGCAACACCTTGTATGGACCATAATACTTTGGTGATAATTTATTATCCTTATTAGCTTGCTTGAGGGACATTTTTTTATATGGTTGTAGCCGTAGGAATACCCAATCACCTACATCAAAACTTCTTTCGCTGCGATGTTGATCTTCTTGTTGTTTCATTCTATTTTGTGCCAACACGAGGTTATCCTTTAAGAGTTGGAGGACTTGTTGTTGATGTTCGATGTGATGTTCCACTGCTTGAACCTTAGAATTTTCTCTTAAATATGATGTGATGGATGGTGGCTGATATCCATAAAGTGCCATAAATGGGATCATTTTTGTTGTTGTATGGAAGGAAGTGTTATACCACCATTCAGCCAGAGGCAACCATTTGACCCATTGTGTTTGTTTATCAGATACAAAGCAACGAAGATATCCTTCCAAACATTTGTTTACTATCTCAGTTTTCCCATCAGATTGAGGATGATAAGATGAGCTATGAGCTAACTAAGTACCAAGACAAGAAAATAATTCTATCCAAAAATTTCCAGTGAAAATGGGATCTCTGTCACTCACAATAATCTTTGGGTTTCCATGTAGCTTTTGAATTGTTTCCATAAATGCAGCTGGCTTTAAATGGATGTGATAATGCACAAAAGTGTGCATACTTGGTAAGTCTATCAACTACCACCATGATGACACTCTTTCCCTCATACTTGGGTAAACCTGTGATAAAATCCATTGAAACCTCCTCCCAACATTGGCTTGGAATGGATAAAGGTTGTAATAGACCCGGGGTCTTAATTGTTTCAACTTTATTTTGTTAGCAAACCAAACATTCCGCCACAAACTTTTGAATATCCGATTTAAGGCCATCCCAAAAAATTTCCTTCTTAACCCTATGGTAATTTTTTTAAAATCCTGAGTGCCCTCCTAAGGGAGAAGTGTGCAATTCCATAAGAATCTTTTGTTTGAGTTGGGAATTCTTAGAGAGGTATAAGCGATCTGTGTACCATAACGAATCATTTTGCCGGCTAAATGTATCAGATGTACTGGAATCATGTTGTAACTTTCGAATAAATGCCAACACTTCTTCATCATTCTTCCATTCCTCCCTTGCTTCGTTTATCCAATCTGGTTGGATAATAGAAATGGTGCACAACAATGCTTCCACATCCTCATCCTTTCTTGAGAGTGCATCTGCCACCACATTTTGCTTCCCTTTTTTGTAGATGATTTCAAAGTCATAACCCAACATCTTTGTGACCCACTTTTGTTGCTCTTTAGAGGATAATCTTTGTTCTAAAAAGTATTTAAGGCTATCATGATCTGTTTTTACCTTGAAGTGTCTTCCCATTAGGTAGGGTCGCCATTTCCTAAGTGCATGTAGTATTGCCAACATTTCCTTCTCATAAATAGCTTTGTGTAAAAAAATTCCCTTAATTGGACGACTTTCAAAAGAAATGGGTCTTTTATCTTGCATTAAAACAACACCAATTCCATTTCTTGAAGCATCACATTCCACAATAAAGGTTTTTGTGAAGTCCAGTGTAGCTAAGACCGGTGCTTGGCACATTGCCTCTTTAAGATGTTCAAAGGCCTTTGCTGCTTCTGGAGTCCATGAAAATATATCTTTCTTCAATAATTTTGTTAGAGGTGCTGCTATTCTCCCATAAGTCTTAACAAACTTGCGATAATACCCTGTCAACCTGAGAAATCCTCGCAGATGCTTTATGGATGTGGGAATTTTCCATTCCTTAATGGCTTTAATTTTGCTAGGGTCTACCTTAACTCCTTCATGAGATACAATATGACCCAGATATTCCACCTCTTGTACTCCAAAGAAACATTTGGATCTTTTTGCATATAATTGTTTCTCCTCCAATAGTTGTAGCACCCTGTCACCATGTTCAACATGATCCTTCCAAGACTTGTTGTAGATTAGTATATCATCAGAAAATACTAACAAAAATCTTCTAAGGAAGGGTCTGAAAATGGAATTCATCAAACCTTGAAATGTAGAAGGTGCATTGGTAAGGCCAAAAGGAATTACCAAAAATTCATAACGACTCTCATGAGTTCTAAATGTTGTTTTTGGAATGTCTTCAGTCTTCATTCTGATTTGATGATATCCTGAATGAAGATCAAACTTGGTGAAGTAAATTGATCCATGTAATTCATCCAGTAATTCATCATTGACCGGAATGGGAAACTTATATTTAATAGTGAGCTTTTTGAGCTCCCTATAATCCGGACACATGCGCCGTGATCCATCCTTCTTGTGCACCAATACTACTAGAGCAAAGAAAGAACTTTGACTAGGTTGAATTATACTAGCCTCTAGCATTTCTGCAACCATACGTTCAATTTCACTCTTTTGGGCATAGGGATATTTGTACGGCCTAATGTTTGGAGGAACACTTCCTGGAATCAGATGAATAGCATGATCATGATCAAGAATAGGTGGGAGACCTTTGGGAGTCTCAAATACCTTGGAATGATTGTCCAATACTTTTTGGAGATAATATATGATTCCAATGTGGAAACATCTAGCGAACATAATTGTGCAATTACACCTCTTTGTTTCTTTTTTAGAAGCTTTGTCATACCTTAGAGCTGATTATCTTTCCCGGTTTCCCTACAATACCCCTTAATTCAACTTCCTTTCCTTCCACAGAAAATTTCATGAAAAGTTCTTGAAAATTAAAAGCTATTGTACCCAAGGATTGTAGCCATTGGACTCCTAGTACAACATCAGCACCTCCCATTGGAATGGATATCATTGGGCTAGTCAATACATATTCTCCCACGAATAGCTTGATATTATGGCACTTTCTAGAGCAATTTATCGTTCATCCATTTGCAACCATCACTTGACACTCTGGTGCTGGATATAGGAAGCAATTCAATTCTCTTGCTATCTTACAATGAATAAAATTGTGGGTACTCCCTGAATCAATCAACACTATTACCTTTTTCTTATTGATTTGTCCTTCTATCTTGATGGTTTGAGGAGTGGTAATTCCAGCCAATGCATTACAAGATATGGTCAGATTCATTTCTTCTTTATCTAGGCTTTGTTCCTAGAGTATATCCTCTTCTTTTGACCTTTCTTGCTTATTTTCTTCTTCTTCTTCACAATCTATGTAGAATAATTTATTCTCAACACACTTATGACCTTCAGTGTATTTGCTATCATAACTGTAATAAATCCCTTTTGCTCTTTTTTCTTCCAATTGTTGTGGTGTCAACCTTATAGGTTGTGGAAGACTAGGGGCAACAACACTTCCATCTTTATAGTTGTGAGTGGTATGCTTCCTGGTTTCCATAATTTTTCTTTCCATTTTTCTTGCTAACCTAAATGCCTTCCCTAATGAATCAGGTTCCCAAAGGCGAACATCATGCTAGATATTATCCTTTAAAGTCCCTATGTACACATCAATCCTATGCTCCTCTAGAATATTTTTTACCCTTATGTTCAATTTTTGGAACTCCTCAATGTGCTCCATTATTGAACCCTTTTGTTTGAGACTTATCAATTGGCTAAAAAAAGTGTTGCTTTTTGTATCCTCATAATGTGTTGTCAATTCTTCCGTAAAAATTGCTCAAGTGATAGTTTGTTTACGAGAGCAAAGACATTGATACCATACAAACTGATTTGGTTCCAAATATAAAGTTGCAATACGTACCTTTTGTGTGTTTTGCACATTATTGAGATCGAAAAATTGCTCCATCTATAATATCCATGTTGCGGGATCCTTGCCATCAAAATTCCTCATATCTATTTTGGGAATATGGTGGGTCTTCGGTGCAGCATTAGAGTCTAAGAAATCATGATTAACATTTCTTTTGTTCTCATCATCAGTTTCCTTTACTACCCTTTCACCATTAGTAAGCATTTCTTGTAGAAACTTTGTCAAATCTGTCTTCAAATCTTCCATACCTGTCTTCAAATCGTCCATCTTAGCTTCCACGTCATTCATTTTAGCTTCTACACCTTTATTTTAACAATCCATATTAACTTCTACGCATTTCTTTAAACCATCCATCTTAGCTTCTACATCTTTCTTTAAACCATCCATCTTAGATTATGTTACTTTTTTGTGCAAGTGACACTTGTTGCACTTGGTCTCGTAATTTTGATATATCATGTTGCATTTATTCCTCTTCTTCATGAGCCATGCTAGAGCTTTCAGGTTGCTTACTAGGTGTTTGCATTTTCTTTCCTCGGGATTACCGATAATAATGCTTTAATATGCCCTTTGAATTGCTTCAAATTAATTTTTCAAACCAAGCTTATGCAAAAAAATTTAAAAAACTACACACCTTTTTTCACTTTGTAGGAGCTGGATATTGAATCTGATGTATCTCTGTAATTACGAATCATCCAGTTCTGAAATTGAGATCTGTAGTAGCCCTCTGCTTCCTCTTTCCAATGCCACCAGTCTGATCCAAATTGTATTCACCAGGGAAGAGTTATGCCAAATCTCCCACAGTGACCTGGTTATAGACTAGTTCAGTAGCGCAAACTTGTATGGCGTGCCACGAGTCACTGTTTCAACCTTTGGCTCTAAAAAATATATACAAGAAACTACAATCTGTCCTATTTCTATACCTTCTTATGAAATTTCAATCTAATTCTCATAGAGAAAGTTATGACGATTTTCCCCAGGTCACCTGTTTGGAATGTAATTCAGGAGTCTGCAAAAAGACCAAATTCCTCAAATCATATCTCCGCAAATATAGCGCAAAAAGCTCTAAAAGTCAGACCTATTTGGAGCAGCGAAACCCTAAAATCCAAAGCTCTGATACCAAATGTTATGAAACCAGCTCACAAAAAGATAGAAAAGATAGATCAACACCTTAGAATTCAGCCTCTTCGAGGGGGCAACCTCCTTTACATTACATAAATGAACAATTCTTGCATGATTCAAATGACAAAACCTCCTTTCTATATATAAGAGTCTAAGGAGTCACAATATAACCCAGTTGATCTAACAATAATAATATAAAGCCACAAAAATAACAATAGAGGGATTCTATGGGGCACAGTAATAACAATATGGGGACAATAGGGCGCAACAATATTAATAAGGGATACAAATACAATAGTAATGGGGTAATCACTAGTATTATAGGGACCTAACAGAAATCCTTTTGATTTGGAAGTTACACTAAGAAGCTTAAAGGAAGAGATAAGGAGTTGTAAGGCAGATAATGACCAGATCATACAGGCATAAGAGAAGCAAGTAGAGGTTAATTCTATACTTCATCAGAGTTTTTCAGAATTGCAGTGACAAGGGCCACTTCAGATCAGCCATGGACATGAGGATTGAACTAATGGGGCATATGGAAGTAGGTCTTTTGGTAGACATAGATCAGATATATCTGATACAATGAAAGATGGAAGCCTTTTGTGGACACTCTAGTTAGGAGGGGCGATCAGTACAAGTACTATTCTAGTTCTAGTTCTGATAGACATCATGATCATCATTGCTATCATCCTTACAGGAGGATTGATAGGGGATACTTTCTGGATGAATTCAAGAAAGAAAAATAACCTACTTTTATGGAGATGTGAAGAAGCTGGAAGATGCAGAGGCTTGGATACTTGGGATGAACAAATTATTTGAGTTGCATGAGTACACAGATAACATGAAGGCCATAAAATCTATCTTCAGTTCAAAAGGTAAACTAGACATCTAGTGGGAAGATGTTAAGCAGGTTAGAGACATTAGGATTGATGACTTGAGTTGGCGGGAGTTCAAGTGGCTTTTCAGGAAGAAGTACTTGCCAGAAAGATACTACGATAGTAAGAGTAAATAATTATATGAGCTAAATATGGGATCAGTGATAGATGAAGAGTACACTACCAAGTTCTGGAGCTATTGAGGTATGTACTGATCTAAAAATGTGTGATCGTCCTCTAACACTTTGCAAACTTTTAAAATTATGTCTTCAGTTCATAATTTATGCACATATGAATAATCGTATTTTTAATCAACTTAAAGATGAAAATATTCATAAGCATAAAGATGACATAAAACAAGAGACACGACCAATTGATGACGGAATTCACCCCTCCTCGGCTACATCCATGGGTCCTGCTCAAAATTTTAGGTCACTTTATTGATCTCGCTGCAAAATGAATACGTCAATAATCTTTGTCTTTTAGATTCAATTTGATGATGGAGTGGCAATGTTTCCCTTCAAGAAACATCCTCCTACAAAGAACTCTCACCCTTGAACTGACTCAATTCTACAAAGAGGTGGTTGCGCCAATACAAGGAGGACTAAGCAGCAACAGTCCTCGTACTCAACTAGAGATCAAAAAGCAATATGTCGGCATCAAAAATTATCTTTACATAAAGTTCACCATTTTAGACTGTGCCTGTAGGAAAAAATGATTACTGTCGGAAGGTAGGCCTCGATCTCAACTTCCTAATGCAACTTATGGATTTCAAAAGGGCCCAATATTGGTCAAGTTATGCCTCAAAAGGCATACTACAAGCAACAATAACTAATATTCGAGTTTCTCTCCTCACAACTCCTCCTTCTCCAATGCACTGGCAATTCTTTTTATAACCCACGAGCAGCTCTTGAAGTCAAACCCGTTGACCTCCCAGGATTTGTCTTTGTTTGACATAATATATTTCTTATAACAAATGGTAATACATAGAAAGATGTTACAACCAATTTGCAATACGATTGTGCCATGTAATATATGGTTGTGAAACTATATCATATAATTTTTACATATCCTGGTGGTGATACCTATGAACATCCCATGGCATACAATATATGGCATGTTGAAACTTTTGGCTATAATTCCTGGCGCTAGATATAACATCTATTTTAAACAAGATACCAACTCCTCGATGGCGTGGCATATAGTTTTATCAAAGGTTTAAACATATCATATAGTTCATAACCAATCAACTCATGGTCATATAATAACATCCTACGTGGCATACATAGTGTTAACCGTTGGTCTAGTGGTGGCATAAAACTTCAACCCTTGTCACATTTGTTACAACCACAAACTGTTAACATATATCAATCCCGCGGATTTTAACTTTGGAATATGGTTGTTGTCAAATGTTTCTCCAAGCCGAGTTATATGGAGACTCTCCTAACTGTTGGAGCATTGATTAATTAGCCTTTGGGTTTGGCAGGGCCGCTAGATATGGCAAGCTCTGCCAACCCTCCCCCCCATTATGCAATTCACACACATTTAAATATAAAATCGTGCCCAATGCTTAATAAATTTAATGCATGGACTATTGGTAATATTGTGTGTTTTGATTTCAGAGGTCATGAGTTCGACCCACACCTTGGAGGTTGGACTTTTCTGCTAAGATTGACTTTGACCTACCATGTTCGATGACCCTGCCACGTGTCATACTTTGATAGGGCCTCGTGGCAACACAGGATTCATTATCCTTCAACCAACCAGAAACTGCAACTTGTCCCATTATGGATGCACCCTATGTCACAATCTCATTAGTATAGGAGCCTTGACCATGGAACATTGAAGCAGAACCTTGCTTGCTGGAACCGTGAGCATTGACCATTGACTTTGACCACTTGACTTTGAATTTTTGTCCAACTTGAACATAAACTTTGACTTTGCATAACTCCATATGAAGTCAGATTTCGGTCATTCAAGTTGCGTTGGTACATAAGAAAGTTCCTCAGAAGCTGAGGAAAAAGCACGAATCGCTTCTTCCACTAACTGTGCTTTTGGAATAGAAAATGGATATGATATTTCTTCATTCGACTGATGAAGTGGACATACTTAATTGTCTCCAATTATGCACGAATTTCGATCTGAGATACTTCCCCTCTTTCATTTTCCCTGCATGGCTTCAATCCTCACTTGCAGTGTTTGTTTTTCTTCATGCAATGCTTTCACCCTGTGTTGAAATGCAACATTCTCTTGTCGATATTTCCAATTGAATTCTTCCAATTCTTGCATCTGAATTTGCTTCGTTCTTTTACCCATACTTGCAATCTAGCAAAACCTACTTTGATACCAAAAATGATTTGAAAATATGTGATCGTCCTTTGACACTTTGCAAGCTTTTAAAATTATGTCTTTAGTTCATAATTTATTCACCTATGAATAATCGGATTTTTAATGAAACTAAAGATGAAAAATATTCAAAATCATAAAGATGACATAAAGCAAGAGACACAACCAGTTGATGACAAAGTTCACCCCTCATGGGCTACGTCTCCGAGCCTTGCTCAAAAGGCCAGGTCTCTTTATTAATCTCGCTGCAAAATGAGTACATAAATAATCTTTGTCTTTTAGAGTCAAGCTGATGATGGAGTGGCAATGTTTCCCTTTAGTAAACATCCTCCTACAGAGAACTCTCACCATTGAATTGACTCAATTCTACAAAGAGGCTATTGCGTCAATACAAGACGGACTAAGCAGCAACGGACCTTGTAGTCAACTCAAGATAAAAAAATCAATATGTCGGCTTCAAAAAATATCTTTACATCAACTTCACCATTCTAGACTAATGCTCACAGGCAGCAATCGCTACTGTCAGAATATAGGCCTCGATATCAACTTCCCAATGGAACTTAAAGATTTCAAAAAGGCCCAATATTGTCCAACTTATGCCTCAAAAGGCATAGTACAGGTACCAATAACTCAAATTTGAGCTACTCTCCTCACAAATCCTCATTCTCTAGTGTTGTGTAAATTATTTTTATAACCCACGAGCAAGTCCCGGGGTCAAACCCGTGGACCTCCTAGGATTTGGCTTTGTTTTACATAGCATATTTGTTATAAAAAAATGGTAATACATAGCAACATGTTACAACCAATTTACAATACGACCGCACCATGTAATATATAGTTGTGAAACTATATCATATAGTTTTCACATATCTCGGTGGTGATACCTATGAACCTCCTACAGCATACAATACATGGCATGTTGAAACTTTTCATTATAAATCCCGGTGCTAGATATAACATATAATTTAAACAATATACCAACTCCCCAACGGTGTTGCATACGATTCTATCCAAGTTTTAAACATATCATACGGTTCATAACCAATCAAACAAAGGTCATATAATAAAATCCCGCGTGGCATACACAGTATTAACCATTGGTCCAGTGGTGGCATAAAACTTCGACCCTTGTCACATTTGTTGCAACCAAAAACCATTAAATATATCAATCCCATGGGTTTTAACTTTGGAATATGGTCGTTGTCAAATGTTGCTCCGTGCTGAGTTTTGTGGAGACTCTGATAACAATTGGAGCATTGATTAGTCAAACTTTGGGTTTGGCAGGGCTTCCGGATATGGTGGGCTCTGCCAACCCTTCCCCCATTATGTAATTCACATACATTTAAATATAAAATTGCGCCCAATGCTTAATAAAGTTAATGCGTGGACTATTGGTAAGATTTATGTTGTGATTTCAGAGGAAGTGGGCTCGACCCACAAGTTGGAGATTGGACCTTTCTACTAAGTTTGACGTTGATCTACCATGTGCATTGACCCTGCCACGTGTTTTACTTCGATAAAGCCTCATGGTAGCAAAAGATTGATTGTTCTTCAACCAATGAGAAACTGCAACTTGTCCCATTATGCATGCACCACATGTTACAATATCATTGGTATGGGAATCCTGACCGCAAAACCTTGAAGTGGAACCTTTCTTGCTGGAACCATGAGCATTGACTGTTGACTTTGACTTTTTTCCCAACATAGACATGAACTTTGACTTTTCATAACTCTTTCATACGAAGTCGTATTTTGATCGTTCAAGTTGCGTTGGATTCAAAACGAGGATATGTACACATTGAATCTGATTTCAATTCCATATGAGAACTCTAATTTTTAAGAATGTCTAGATCTGTTGCTATTCATCACCTTCCTAGTTTCAAAAATTACATAGCCAACATGACTAGACTCAATCAAGATCCATATGGATCTTACCTCCCAACTAAAATGCTTTTGGTCCTCCAAAATTTTATTACAATAAAGAATTTATTACATCAATCATCAGTACATAAACAGTCTAGACCTTATTACAAACTCAACTAGACTTACTGATGTGATGACAAATCATAGACACACAATTGACAATTTACACATAAGGCATGAAATCTGCCCAGTTCCAAGTAAGAAATTTCTCTCGAGACTTACATTCTTCCTTTCCAGTTTTCTTTGCTTCCCCTTGTCCTACTTGTCCTATTGTCGATTCACGTGGTAGCATTGGACATGTAATCTTTGAATCTCCTTTTAGCTTACATTGTGAACAAACTCTCTCTCTTGAGTCTGTATTGGTCGTATTCGTGTTTGATCTGTCTGAGCAGTGTTTTGACTTTTTCGAGTCTTTGCCTACATGTACTAAAGCCTTTCCCTGACTTTTCTTTACTTGCAGTGTTGGGCCATCCTTTCGCGAACTAATCCTTGTCGCATGTACCTTCTTACTGTAAACCTTCTGCTTCCAGCATTGAACTACACAATGGTTTTTACTGTTGGGATGGGGTCCCTGGGATAAATGTTGTTAAGTTTTGAGTCAATTTTGTATTATATTTTGTAAAAAATTTGAAGTCTCCGCAAAATGTGGAAAAGCAGAGCACGAAGCTAGTAGAAGTCAAATGGACTTTAGTCCCTTAGTTGGGTAGGTGGTAGAGTTGTTTTGAGACCCACCCATGGTCTGCGAACCATGGTATTTCAAAGTAGATGCTATAAATAGATGATTCATAGCAATTCTAAGGATCAATCAATTAGAGAAGAATTATTGTAAGGGCAAGGTGCTAAGGTAGGAACGGTATGTTTCTTGTACTTAGGCAAAAGGAGAAGACTCCTACAGCTGAGTGTGCAGAGACCTTGGTAAGTCTACAGGCTGAGTGTGCGGGCCCCTGCAGTTGAGTGCACAGGGAAAAAAAGTCTATACCTGAACATTTATATTTAATAAAGATTGTTTTGGGCTGAAATTAATGCATCTGTGTCCTTTTATTTACTTCTGCAAAGTTTATGTATCTTCGCTCCCTAATCTGTTTAATATGAATTAATGCTTATTTACTGCCTAGAACTGGTAGATCTAGAACCTTTATGCATAATAAATATAATTAACCACCTTCACGAAGATCTAGAAGTCGTTGAAACAGGTTTGCAGTAGTTTTCCATCTAGAATAGATAAAGTTGCGCAAAGATAGATCTAAGTTGTAAGAACCACAAGAAACCATCACACAAGCTTCTGGATGCAGAAACGTAGTTCTAGAATCCCCAATATTGTTTTGAGTGAGACTGCAGCCTGTGACACGCAGGTTGTTGCTGAAAGGACCAGAAGTTACAGTTTTGTTGATTGGTGTAGTTAAATTTGAACCTGGGTCAGGCCCCCTCAAGCCAATAATTACTTCCACATAAACTACATGGATACATATTTTTAACAATCTTCATAACAAAATTTTGATTAAATGACTCACCTTCCGAATCACTACTAGAATTACTCATCTTTTTACCTTTACAATCATGTACCTTTTTCACATTTTCTTGGGATGTAATGACCAACATTGATCTGCTATGTGACCCTTCTTTCCACAATAGTCACATGTTGATTGGTCAAATCCCAACCCTTTGTATTGAGGTCTTTCCTGAACAGATATTGGATGGATTCTGCCTTTTCCATGTTGATATCCAATTCTGTTCATCAACTTCATACCAATTCCTTTGGTATGTTTCTCAAAATATCCAATCTCAAAATCGCTTGAAACCGCTTCCTTTTTTGTTTTTGAATCAATTCCCTCAGATGTTGGTACATAAGAAAGTTCCTCAGAAGGTGAGGAAACAATACTAATCACTTCTTCCCCTGAATGTTCTTTTGGAGTAGCAGATGGATATGATATTTCTTCATTCGACTGATGAAGTGGAAATATTTCATTGTCTCCAACTGTGGATGGACTTTGATATCAGAGACTTCCCCTGTTTCTTTTTTCCTGCATGGCTTCAATCATTTCTTGCAATATTTTTTTTCTTCCTACAATGCTTTCACCATGCGTCGCAATGCAACATTCTCCTACCGATATTGCTGATTGAATTCTTCCAATTCTCGCATATGATTTTTCTTCGTAATTTTACCCATACTTGCAATCTGGTCAGAACCTGCTTTGATACCAAAAATGATCTAAAAATGTGTGATCGTCCTCCCACACTTTGCAAGATTTTAAAATTATGTCCTTAGTTCATAATTTATTCACATATGAATAATCGAATGTTTAATGAAATTAAAGATGAAAAATAATCAAAATCATAAATATGACATAAATCAAGAGACACAACCAGTTGATGATGGAGTTCACCCCTCCTGGGCTATGTCTCCGAGCCTTAATCAAAATGCTAGGTTGTTTTATTGATCTAGCTGCAAAATGAGTACATCAATAATCTTTGTCTTTTAGAGTCAAGCTGATTATGGAGTGGAAATGTTTCCCTTTAGGAAACATCCTCCTACAAATAACTCTCGCCCTTGAACTGACTCAATTCTAAAAAGAGGGGATTGCGCGAATAGAAGGAGGATTATGTAGCAACAGTCCTCGTAATCAACTCGAGATCAAAAAGCAATATGTCAGCTTCAAAAAGTATCTTTACATCGAATTCACCATTCTAGACTATGCTCACAGGAAATAATGGCTATTGTCAAAAGCCTTAGGCCTCAATATCAGCTTCCCAATTCAACTTATAGATTTCAAAAAGGCCCAATATTGGCCAAGTTATGCCTCAAAAGGCATACTACAGGCACCAATAACTCAAATTCGAGTTGCTCTCCTCACAACTCCTCCTTCTCTGGTGCAGTGGAAATTCTTTTTATAACCCATGGGAAAGCCCCAGGGTCAAACCCGCAGACCTCCTAGGATTTGGCTTTGTTTTACATAGCATATTTGTTATAAAAAATGGTAATACATAGAAACATGTTACAAGAAATTTGCAATATGATTGCGCCATGTAATATATGGTTGTGAAACTATATCATATAGTTTTCACATATCCCAGTGGTGATACCTACGAACCTCATGTGGCATACAATATATGGCATGTTGAAAATTTTGGTTATAACTCTCGGCGCTAGATATAACATATAGTTTAAAGAATACACCAATTACCCAACAGTGTGGAATACAGTTTTATCCAAGGTTTAAACATATCATATGGTTCAAAACCAATTAACTGGTGATCATATAATATCATCCTACATGGCATAGATAGTATTAACCATTGGTCTGACGGTGGAATAAAACTTCAACCCCTGTCACATTTGTTACAACCATAAACCGCTAACATATATCAATCCTGCAGGTTTTAAATTTGGAATATGGTTGTTGTCAAATGTTGCTCTGCGTCGAGTTATGTGGAGACTCTGCTAACTGTTGGAGTGTCAATTAATCAACCTTTGGGTTTGGCAAGGCCGCTGGATATGGCAGGCACCGCCAACCCTTCCCCCCATTATGCAATTCACATACATTTAAATATAAATCGTGCCCAATGCTTAATAAAGTTAATGCATGGACTATTGGTAAGATTTTTTGTTCTGATTTTGGAGGTCATGGGTTCGACCCAAACCTTGGAGGTTGGACCTTTCTATTGAGTTTGACTTTGGCTTGTCATGTGCGTTGACCTTGCCATGTGTTGTACTCTGATAGGGCCTCGTGGTAGCACTAGATTGATTGTCCTTCAACCAACTAGAAACTACAACTTGTCCCATTATGGATGCACCACATGTCACAATCTCATTTGTACTAGAACCTTGAAAATGGAGCCCTAAAGCAGAACCTTTCTTGTTGGAACCGTGAGCGTTGACCATTTACTTTGACTAGTTGACTTTGACTTTTTGCAAAGCTTGGACCTCAACTTTGACTTTGCATAAATCCTTCATACGAAGTCGAATTTCAGTCATTCAAGTTGTGTTGGATTCTAAACAACGATATGTACGCAATGAAGTTGGTTTCAAATACATTTAAGAACTTTGATTTTTAATCGTGTTGCGATCTGTTGCCACTCATGACCATCTTGGTCTCAAAAATGACATAGCCAACATGACTAGACTCAATCAAGATCCATATGGATCATGCCTCCCAACTAAAAGACTTTTGGTCCTCCAAAATTTTATTACAATAAATAATTTATTACATTAATAAATAAACAATCTAGACCTTATTACAGACTCAACTAGACTTACTAATGTGATGACAAATCAAAGACGCACAATTGACAATTTACACATAAGGCATGAAATCAACACAATTCCAAGTAAGCAATTTCTCTGGAGACTTACATTCTTCCTTTCCAGTTTTCTTTGATTCCCCTTGTCTTGATTGTGTTATTGTTGATTCACGTGGTAGCATTGGACATGTGATCTTTGAATGTCCTTTCATCTTGCATTATGAACAAACTCTCTCTCCTAAGTTTGTATTGGTCATCTTTGTGCTTGATCTCTCCGAGCTCTGTTTTGATTTTGTCGAGTCTTTGCCTACATGTACCAAATCCTTTCCCTAAATTTTCTTTACTTGCAGTGTTGTGTCATCCTTTCGCGGACTACTCCTTGCAGCATGTACCTTCTTACTGTAAACCTTCTACTTCCAGCATTCAGCTACAGAATGGTTGTTACTTCCACAAAAAGTACATCGATAAGTCTTTTTAACAATCTTCATAATAACATTTTGATTAAATGACTCACCTTCTGAATCACTACTAGAATGACTCGTGTGCTTACCTTTACGATCCTATATCTTTTTCAGCATTTTCTCGGGATTTAATGATCAACACCGATCTGCTATGTGCCTCTTCTTTCCACAATAGTCACATGTTGATTGGTCAAATCCCAATCCTTTGTATTGGGGTCTTTCCTAAACTGATATTGGCTAGAGTCTGCCTTGGCCATATTGATATCCCATTATGTTCATCAACTTCATACCAACTCCTTTGATATGTTGCTTGAGGTATCCAATCTCAAGATCGCATGAAACGTCTTCCTTTTATGTTTCTGAATCAATTTCCTAAGATGTTGGTGCATAAGAAAGTTCCTCAAAAGGTGAGGAAAAATGACCAATCGCTTCCTCCACTGACTATGCTTTTGGGGTAGTATATGAATATGAGCTTTGTTCATTCAACTAATAAATTGGATATAATTCATTGTCTCCAATTATGGATGGACTTCGATCCAAGAGACTTCCCCTCTTTCGTTTTCCATGCGTGGCTTAGATCCTCACTTGCAGTCTTTGTTTTTCTTCCTGCAACTCTTTCACCATGCGTCGCAATGCAACATTATCCTACCGATATTGCTAATTGAATTATTCCAATTCTTGTATCTCAAATTACTTCATGCTTTTACCCATACTTACAATCTGGTCAAAACCTACTCTGATACAAAAAATGATCTGAAAATGTGTGATCGCCCTGTGACACTTTCCAAGCTTTTAAAATTATGTCTTCAGTTCATAATTTATTCACATATGAATAATTGAATTTTTAATGAACTTAAAGACGAAAAACATCAAAAGCATAAAGATGACATAAATCAAGAGACACAACCAGTTGATGATAGAGTTCACCCCTCTTGGGCTATGTCTCTGGGTCCTTCTCAATAGTCTAGGCTGCTTTATTGATCTCGCTGAAAATGAGTACATCAATGATCTTTGTATTTTAGAGTCAAGATGATGATGGAGTGGAAATTTTTCCCTTCAAGAAACGTCCTCCTATAGAGAACTCTCACCCTTGAACTGACTCAATTCTACAAAGAGGTGATTGCTCTAATACAAGGAGGACTAAGCAGTAATGGTCCTCATACTCAAATTGAGATAAAAAAGAAATATCTCGGCTTCAAAAAATTTCTTTACATCAATTCATCATTCTGGACTATGCTCGCAGGAAACAATGGCTACTATGAGAACATATACCTCGATCTCAGCTTCGCAATGCAACTTACAGATTTCAAAAAGGCACAATATTGGCCAAGTTATGCCTCAAAAGACATACTACAAACACCAATAACTCAAATTCGAGTTGCTCTCCTCACAACTCCTCATTCTCTGGTGCAGTGGAAATTCTTTTTATAACCCACGGGTAGGTCCTGGGATCAAATGGGCAGACCATTCTGGATTTGGCTTTGTTTTACATAGCATATTTTTTATAACAAATGGTAATACATCGAAACATGTTATAACCAATTTGCAATATGATTGTGCCATGTGTGAAAATTCCTAGTCCAAGGAACCCCTATTGCAGCAAATCTGAATCTACTTCACCTACTTGATTTTTTTTAAATTACATTCACCAATATATTCTTCTGAATACTGAAGCAAATTACTTCTGCAGCCTACACTAATTAAATATTTGATCTCATGAAACAGAAAACAGAGAAAAGAACAAGATAAATAGGACACACTTATTTTTGGACACAATAGTCCCTGGAAAAACCAAATGCAGGAAAATCCTTGCAGTAGTTATGAGGTTTAATTATTATGCAGGAGAAATATCTGAATGCAACTCTAAGATTCTCTCCTAACAATCCTTTACAGATAAAATACTGGCGAAAAAACTGAGTGAGTTTCACCTCACTTCACCCAGCATAATTCTGGTTGAGCCAACAAAAGACTAGCTAACCCCGTCTATTTTTGTGTTGGCTTTGCGTCAGCCCTATGTCACCTTCTTTGCCCTCTAAGACAGCTCTCCTAGATGTTCTGGCAATTCCCGGTAGTTCTGGTGGTTCCCGTTAGTTCTAGCATTTTTGATAGTTCTGGATTCTACGTGACAGGTAGCTTTTCTACATCAGCTCTCTCAAATACTGCGCTACCTCTACGTCAGCTCTCCCAGTTGTTCTGGCGATTCTTGGAAATTCTCGGTAGTTTTGGTTGTTCTCACAGTTCTGGATTCTGCGTGACAGGAAAATTTTCTGTGTCAGCTCTCCCAGCTACTGTGCTACCTCTCTACAATCTCTCTCCACCTCTCTATTCTGTATTCTTCAGAAATTACTCTATCTACCCCTTAGCTGCAAGATCTTCCCAATTGATTTTCCTCCTGAGAACTTCTCACCTCAAAAATCGATTTCCTCAATCTATATGTGTGTGTTTCCAAAAGACCCCCAAGCCTCCATTTTATACTTTTCATGTTGAGTCTTAAACGACCAAGATTAAGTCTCTAATCAACGACTAATATTAAAACATGACTTGATCTGCCTTCTAGATCATTCTCACCCATATTTCAATTAATACCCATTAATATTTTAATTTTCTTAAGTTTAGACTTAGGAACCCCATTAAAAATATTAATTATTTTAATAAAATACAATCAGGGTGGAATTTCACCAAACAACTTTTGGGTTCTTTAGAACTCATGTGCCTTAGCCTCTCCACCAATTTTCAAGGCTATTGCACTTCTGATGCTACCAAAAACTAACACTCCCTCCTAGTGAGGAAAGTGCTCTAGCAACAATGCCCAACTGCATGCTACTCTGCTTCTGAATAATCTCCCTTTCGCATTGTTGTTGCCACCAACAATGTTTTTTTTCTCCTACTGTACTACTACCCACGACACTACCACTACCATTGTTGCATCTGTACTACATCTCCCTCTCAAATGTTGCATCTATTATGCTGCTAACACTGCATCCGAACTACAACTCAATTGTTGAGAGAAGCAAGTGAAAAACATCCAAAATTACTTGAACTTAACCATGTTTAGCATAATAAAATGAATGTTAGAATCTGACTGTTGTTGATTCTGACCCTCTAAATATTTTGTGTTGTCGTTGACTCTTGCACTGATGCCAACCTTGCTCTGCTTTGATCAGTCTTTGGTCCCTAGCTATTGTATCTATCTTCCAAACACTCCACTGCATCATCTAACACTAAGTCCATCTCGCTACTGTTGAATCTTGGGCTCCTCAAGGAATTGATCCAAGAGGTGGACTCCTCAATGATCCTACCCACATGTAGTCCTCCCGACTACAACTCAATATCGCCCCATCTCCCTCCTAGAGATGTGTGAGCACTCATGGCATACTCTTCCTCGTCAATATCCGTGGCTGCAACCTTAGGATCATGCTTCTCGTCCTTTTCCTTTTGCTTCAAAGGGAACTGAGAGGCAAAGTGACCCAACTCTCCACATCTGAAACATTTCACCTTCAAAATGCCCTTCTTCTGCTTCTGCTTCTGTTGTACCTTCAATGCTAGAGATATGTTTTCCTCCTCCTTCTTCATCTTTGAGCCACTCCCACTACTGCCATTAAGGTTCACCTTCACTAGGTCCCTCCTTAAGTCCTCTTGGTTAAGAGCCGCCCATATCTCCTCCCTTGAAGTTAGTTTTTCTCTGCCCAATATGCTTTGGACAAAAACTAGCCATTCATCCGAGACTCCATTCAGGGCTATCCTGACCATCGTGGTTGGATAAGGAGTGGACCCCACTACAACAAGCTGGTCTCTAGTGTCCTGAAGACGTTGGAGATAGAGGTTCACCCCTTCTCCTTTCTACATCAAGGTCCGTTGCAACTTCTGGTCTAAATACATCTTTCGTTGTTTGGAAGAGCCTTCATACAAAGAAGACAAGGCTTCCCACATCTCTAAGGTTGTATCCTTGCCCTGCAAGTGTGAGACCACATGATCTCGAACTCCATTGAGAATCAACCTCTTTTACTTCCCCTGATAGCCTTTGTACTTCTTCTTTTGATCATTGTCAATAGGAACAACTACAACACTATAGACATAGGCCTTGAGATCATATTCCTCCATAACAGCTAAAATTATAGCCTTCCATATGACATAGTTGGAGGCTTTTTCCAACCTGTCCTGATCCGTGAGCCCACATGATGCCATCTCACCCAACTGTCACACTGACTTCTCTAGTCATTTCTTAGCACTACTCAACTTCTTAGCAAGTGAGAAATTCAAAATTTTTGGCAGAAATCTCTTTAACGAGAAAATTCCCCTTTTACATGTCTTCATTCTTTTCCAACAGATTTCTGCCCTTACAGCCCTTCTATCACTGTGTTAAGGCTATGTGTCACTCCCTTTGCCTCTTCAAACTCATGAACTGGAAATCATACCTCTCTATCATCTCACTCAAAGAGAGATTTACTCGGATCTGCTTCCTGGCAAGGACTGTGCAATCCCTTCAAGGGGATTTGAATTATTTCCAAGTGCATCTTTCAGCCTCACTACTTAGCATTGGATCCGCTCTTCCTATTTCAACACCAATGCTCTAATAACATGTGAAAATTCCTAGTCCAAGTAACCTCTGCTGCAGTAAATCTGAATCTACTTCACCTACTTGATTTTTTTAAATTATATTCATCAAGTTATTCTTCTGAATAATGAAGAAAATTACTTCTGGAACCTACACTAATTAAATATTTGATCTCATGAAACAAAAAACAAAGCAAAGAACATGATACATAGGACACACTTATGTTTGGACCTAATAGTCCCTGGAAAAACTCAATGCGGGAAAGCCGGTGCAGCAGTTCTAGGGGTTTATTATTATGCAAGAGAAATATCTAAATACAACTCGAGGATGCTCATCTAGCAATCCTTTACAAAGAAAATACTGGCAGAAAATCTGATTTTTACCTCACTTCACCCTGCAGAATGTTTAGTCAATTTAGTGTCCTAAATTGCTTGCATGAATTATCAACTGAGGTTTGTAGACTAATGAAGTGTGATGCACTATATGTGCTTAGTTAACTTTTCTCTTACTTCATTGTTTTGTATTTTTATGTTTGTTTTGGGGGTTTCTGTTCTTTTGTGTCTAAGCATATACAAGCTATGAGAGATTTACATGGATCTAATGATTTTTTAAAGGAAGGATAGGTTCCTAAGTTAGTCTACTCTCCTAAAAATGGACCAAGAGTCATTTTTAACTAGTTAGGACCTAATCACAGAAGCAAAGCATCTATCTTATCTACCATTTAGTCCTAATCCATGGATCTAATTCTTAAAACCAAAGTAATATTGATGCAGAAGGTAATTCAATAATTGCATTCATTTAGCCATTCAACCATTCAATTTTGGAACATGATAGAATCAATCTCATTGAAATGATTTTTTGAAATGTCAAGTGATGCAACTAAGTAATGACCTGAAAATAGAAAATAAAAGATGACAGATTGTCAAACTAACAATGTGCTAAGTAAGCTCAAACACTGAATGAATTAGATATTCAACCAATTAAGTTAGAATTGTCATCATTTCGAAATGGTTTTGAGAACATCTATTAATACAACTAATTGACAATTCTATGCTAAGAAGATGAGTAATCAAAATAGTAACAATTTAAGCAACTGTGTATTCTCATTACTAAAATTTGCATTCAGTCATTTCTCATGCAATATCTCAGAAGAATAAGACTTGCATAGTTGTGATTTTTGTCCTTACACTATTGGTTACAAACTAAAATGAAAAAAACTAGAGAAAACAGACTTCTAGAAAACAGAGTAGTAGAAATTAAAATGAAAACAACAAGTGAAAAACCTCCTTCAGAGCAGGGGCCCTCTGCAATTAATCTGGCTGGATGACAGCTAATTAAAGATGCACTTTAAACCACCATTGACAAAACAGAGTTTGTATTATCAGCAAAACAAAGTCTGAACAGATTTTTTAACAAAAATCCTATAATCCCTTCTAGCTTCTAACTACTTCTCAGTCTCATGTAACTGATATTTATATAAAAAAACATAATTGTCTAAGAGAAAAGCTTGTTACATGTGGCTTGATCCAAATCTATCATGACTATTTATAAGAATACATGCTACAAGTGGCTTAATTCAAATTGTAATGAAACTGTTAAACTTCTAAACAGCTACAGGTGACCTGATCTGCATTAACTCCTCAACTTCTGATCAGGTACAAGTGGCTTAATCCGCAGTAACTCTTCAAAAAAACTGTTAGACTCTTGATTAGCTACAAAAGAGAAAATCAAGAGTCCTACTACTACTAGATAACATATTTGACTCCATCTTTGACCATTACTTTATGTATGCTTTTCTTTCGATCTGGACTGAGTGAGTAGGATAGAATCCATGTAGAGATGATTCTGGAGATGCCCATGTGGAGCAGTTCTTTATTTGACACATGTAACCTGCAAAACCATGAGAGTAGTTACGGAACCCACAGTTAGCTACAGAATAGGCTGCGTTCTATAGCTAATTTACAAAAATCTATTAAAATAACAAGAACATGAAAATATAATATGGTGATCATTTTAATGCTTTCTTAAGACAAAGTCTAGCATTTATCATTGATTGGATCTATAGTCTTGTGATAAATAAAGAGAAAAAAGTGAGAACAAATGTCAAGGGGAAGGTAATTTTGAGCTTCAACATACCCCCACTACAAAATCATTGCATGTCCTCATGTAATTTTCCAAAAATGTGAGTTCTTCTTCTCTAATGCATTTGCTCAGACACTTCTGCTAGTACATCCAATTTTTTTCTTTTGTTCTTCTTTGAAGTGGCTGTCATTCTGGGTTTCCTCACAAGAAACCTGTATTTGAGGTTGATGACTATTCTCTTCAGAATTCTATTCTTTCTTTTCAACTTCCTATTTTTCTTATACCACAGTCCTAGATGCAAAATGGTATTATCATAAATAGCCTTGTCCAATTTACTTTGTTCCTTCAAGGTTTCATTCTCCTTTTTTATATGTATATTCAATATCTCTAATTCCCAAATTCCTTGTTTGAGAGAATCAATTAGAGGTTCTTGTGGATTGAGAGAGGGTTCTGGATTCATTGAGGCACTTTTCTTCTCCATTGATTCTATATAATCATATATTTGTTGTTGTACTGAGTCTATGCCTGGAGATATTCTGCTTGGGCTTCCTTCAAAATGATGGTCAGGCGAATTTTGAGGACTGTGTGCAGAAGAGATATTTGTTGGAAATAATACTGAGAGGGGGGGTGAATCAGTATTATCAAATCAATAAAACTTTTTCATTTCCATACTTAGATACATATACGCTACTTCAATTAAGGGAACCCGCGTGTATACACAATTGTGTATAATGCAACTAGCATATATCCAGAATACTTATGATTCAGTTAATCCATTAAATGTTGATCTTTAGTTAGTGCATCAAAACTTCATTAACCATATGTACAGTAAGCAGGTGCAGTAAAACAGAACAGATCATCACACACAAGAAGCACACATGAACACCATGATATAAGGTGGAAACCCAATGTGGGTGAAAAGCACCTGCTGCAAGTCGTCTCTATCTTCTTTTAATAAGAAACTTCATTTTACAATAGTTCTGTACTGGTGCAGTCTTATACCAGTATGCAGGCTTCTACTTGCAGAGGGCTACAACCCTCTCTCGTTTTCCAGACTCTCCTGGATGGGAGCTACAACCCCCTTAGCTCTCGTACTAGTTGATCCATTTACTAGTACTTACGTGCCTGCCTACTGAATGCTCCAATCTTCACTCGTTCTCTAGCTTCTACTGGAAGGGAGCTACCACCCCCTTTGCTCTTGTACTAGCTGATGTACTAGTACGTAGGTGTCGGCCTACAATCTCCTTTCATCCTCCAGGGACCACATTTCATACATTTTCAAACTGGATACTCCTAAAGCACAACACTATAATATGAAGGCCACGTTTCATCCAATTTTCATACTGGACCCATAAATATCATTGAAGCACAAAAAAAATCAATACTAGCATCATCAATTTCTAAATCACTGAAACATTGAAACCCTGTCAACAACACAGTCACCAAAACACAGAGCAGACAACAGAACTCTGCAATAGCAATCAGACCCAACTGCAACTTCAAATATCATACTTCATAATGTATATGCTACTATGATGAACCAAACCCGCGTACATACGCGCTTTCGCCAAAGCAAACCCGTGTACAGATCTAGAAAATATTTTCTCATAACTTTACAGTTGTACCAGACATTAGTCATACCCATAACATTTACAGAACATGACATGCGTCAATATACAGATCTAGAATAAACAAGATCAAACCGTATAGAGATGATTCATTCCAAGCCATTAGATCTCAATCTATCCTTGGATCTTGTTCTCCATCAACCGTTGAGATTCCTCCTTAGCTTAGATCAAGCAATGCATCATAAACCCATAACCTGCATACTAGATCTCATGCTTCATCAGATATTCAAGAATTTTTCAATTGCCCTTGCCTAATGATCTTCTTCTTCTTTTATAGTCTTAGGCCTTTCATAATACCATGGTCCAAAACGATAACAAATCAATACCATGGACCCAATACTTTGGATCATCACTTCTGACGAGATACCATGGTCCAAAACCATAGGTTCAAGTACCAAGGACTAAATACCACGGGACCAAAAATAAGTTCTCCCACATGTACCCGCCTTTCCGTGCATGAATGTGCGTGCATACGCATACGCGACTTTGGAATGTCTAACCCACGTGTATACGCGGCTTCGTCACGATGAACATGCGTATATACTTTTCTCTCTTCATTCTTGTAGTCTGATCATCAATTCCTTGCTACTGACCTGCTGCACTATGATCTGTCATCTGTGTGATTTTCCATCAAGGACAACACTTGTCTCATAATGCCAACAATATTAACAGGAGAAGTTTCTGGGGTTTCCTCTTCTAAGTTTATGAACCTATCCCTTTTGATGGTGTTTTCTTTGCCAACACTTGGAGTCTAGAGCTTCTTCTAGGTTGTGTATGACTTACATTCTCTTTCTCTTTGACCTTTTTCTCTTTTCTTATCTTTCCTCTTGCTCTGATTTGTTTCCTGATTTCTGTTAGCTCTTCAGATATTAATTTATCTTCATCTTTCTGTGATGAAGACTCAGGTTTGTATTTAATGATTATACCAATCTTATTTCTTCTGCTTTTTTAAACATTATCTTCTTTGGGTGACTCTGGTGCTTCTTGAAAATGATTTATAATGATGAAATCCTCCCAGGTATCTCCTATGCCTTTTAAATGAAACTCAATCAACATCGTTATCAACCCATGAGGGTACATGGTTGTGCCTATGGAATCTATTTTCTTTTGCACATTTGAGGCCATCCTTATTAAAATATCTAGCAGGAAGAAAGGAAGATTAATTTCTCCATTTTCTAGGAAATTCATCAATAAACATATACGGTAGACATACATGCACCCTAATCTCCCCTCACAGGTGATAAATTTTTGTAACATCAAAAGCATGCTCCTCTATTTACTTTTAAGAGCTGAAATGGGAATTCCTTTTCTAAAAACATAGACATCCATACCTGGGTTCTTGAGGATTACTTTCGATGATTCACTGTGGAATTCCTTGTTTTTGAACCATCTTTAACCACGTCTTGTATGTTTTGTAGCCTCTTTTATGAATGACTTTGTTACTGCAAACTTAATATCTCCAATTTCTGTTGGCATTATGACACAGGCGTTGTCCTTGATGGAAACTCACTCAAATGACAGATCACAGTACAGCATATTAACAACATAGAGTTATAGATCAGACTTTACAGAATGAATAAAGAGATGTATATGCAAGTTCACCATTGTCCAAGCCATGTATACATGCGGGTTCATTGTATTCAAGTCATGTATACGTACACATGAACTTTCACAAAAGGAAAAGCGTGTATACCTTGGAAAACTAGGTTTTTGGTCCGAAGTATTTGGTCCATGGTATTTTGATCCATGCTATTGTTCCAAAGTATCAGGTCCGAGGTATTGACCCTAGGTATTTGGTCCAAGGTATTGGTCCTAAGTGGTTTTGGTCCATGGTATTGAGAAAGGGATAAAAACTATAAAAGGAGGAGAAGATCATTAGGCCATGGTGTGCAAGTATCGAATATCTGATGAAGTGTGAGATCTAGTATGTAGGTTATTGGGTTATGGTGCATAGTTGGATCTGAACCAAGGATGAACCTTAGCTAATAATGAGGAATGAGATCTAATGATGAATCAGGACCTTAAGGTGTAAAATGAACTATTTTTTGTGTTGAAGCTCATTATATTCTAGATCTGAATACTGACGCATATATTATTTTGTAAATGATATGATCTGGCTATAACTAAAGTCCGGAATAGTTGCAGAACTCTGAATTTATATTTTCATATGTATAAGCTGGTTGGCTTTGAGAACAGCATGTGTACACGTTGGTTCAATACATGGAAGTAGTGTATACCCTATAAAATATGTTTTAGTTGTTGTTGTTTGTTGTTGCAAAGTTCTAGGTTCTGGTTTGGGTTCTGGATACTAAAGTCTGGTGACAGTACTCTGAATAATCAAATTGATGGGTTGTCTAAGTGAATGATTGATGGTTCAAAAGGTGATTGGTTGATGCAGATGTATTTAATGATTGAATGATGTTGTTGATGGGTCCAGTCTAAAAATTTATGAAACATGTTCCCTGGAACAAAAGAGTAGGATGTAACCTTCTCTAGGTCAGCATCTATGTACTAGTAAACATATCAGCTAGTACAAGAGCTAGGGGGTTGTAGCTCCCTTCCAGTAGAAGTTGAATAACAAGAGAAGGTTGCAGCCTTCTGTAGGTAGAAGCCTACGTACTGGGATAAGACTGCACCAGTACAAAAATTGTAAACATATTTTTCTTCTTATTAAAAGAAGATAGAGACGATAGTAGCAAGTGGTTTTCACCCACACTGGGTTTCCACCTTATATCTTGGTGTTCATGTGTGTTTCTTATGTGTGATGGTTTATTCTACTTTTATTGCACTGTCTAATGAATTCCTAATATACTAGTTAAATTTCAATGCATGATAATTGGGTAAATCAAAAGATCTCTACACATTCAATGGTTGCGTTAAGTATAGTTGTGTATACACGCTAGTTCACTAAGCTGAAGTAGCGTATACAAATCAGTTTTGAAATTTAAATTATTGGTATGATAATACTGATTCATCCCCCCCTCTCGGTATTATTTCCAACAATTGGTATCGAAGCAGGTCCTTCAGAAGAAGCTTGATCGCTGGAAGTAAGATCCATCATCATGAGTAATCAAGAAGGTGGGGGATCCATTAGAACACCAATCTTTGATGGGAGAAAATTTTTTTATTGGAAGGTAAGAACCATAGCCTATATTCAATCACTTGGAACGGATAACTGGGAAATCGTGGAAGGAAGATATACATTTCCAGCAACAATTCCTACAGATACGGCAGGTAAAAAGAAATATGAAACCAATGCCAAGGCTGTCAATGCATTATTGGGAATTTTGTCACAATCAGAGTTTTTCAAAGTTATGCAGCTCAAAACGCCAAAGAAATATGGGACAAAATCTTTCTAAGCTACGAAGGAGACTCTCAGGTAAAACGTGCTAAATTGCAAACTCTCAGAATTCAATATGAAACTCTCAAGATGCACAATGATAAAAGTATAGCTAGTTACTTTTTATGTATAGATGAGATTGTTAATTGCATGAAGAATCTGGGTGAAGAGATAAAGGAAGTTACCTTAGTTGAAAAAGTTTTAAGATCCTTGTCTACTAAGTTTGAATCAAAAGTATCTTCCATAGAAGAAAAGCAGGACCTACATACTATTACTATGACACAGCTACACATAATCTTAACTGTTTTGACATGAGAAAAGGAGGTCCATTAGATATGAGAGAAGAATCATTTAAAGCTTCAGAAAAAGGAAAATAAGAACTCGATGAATCAGGACATCTTTCAGAAGAAGAAGAGGAAGTAAACTTTGTCAAGAAGCTTCAACGAGGTTCCAAAAGATTCACAGGTAAACTACCTTTCAAATGTTTTGCCTGTGGTAGAGTAGGTCATTATGCTGCCAAATGTCCTCATAAAGATAAATATGATAAAGGGAAGGAATCTGCAAAATGGAATAGAAAACAAAGTGTAAGTAAGAAGAGCTAATATACTCATGAAGATAGTGATGGTTTGTCAATTAGTGATGAAGATGAAGATAGTAATGACTATAAACTTTTGATGGCTTATGAAGATGATGATTTTTTGCATGCTTTAGATGAAAATGACCTTTATGAACAAATCTCTAAACTCAAAATTTGTTTAGAAGAAAAGAATATGATTATAGATACCTTGACATTAAAACTTCCTAAAAGAGAAAAACACAATGAAATACTAGAATGTGAAATTGTGGGTCTAAAAAAGGATCTTGAGAAAAGAAAAGCTCTTAATCTTAGATTTGCTAAAGGATCAGAAACCTTAAATGAAATTATCAAAGTGCAATGTTCTCCTTTGATAAAGACAGGTCTTGAATATACTGAAGAAGCATCTCAAGCACAGAAGTTGTCAACCTCCACTAAAAGCTATCTTGATGCAGCAAAGAGCAGTGAACAATTTGACAATCGTCAGCAAAGGCATAAAGCAGATCACCAGGTAAATTAGGCTTAATTTACTTCAGGGATGAACATAAGTCACAACCAACCTCAAGTAAATCGTACTCAATTTGCTTCAAAGATGAATATCAATACAAACTATAATCACCAGGTCAGTAGATTTGATAATCGCAAAAACTTCTTTAATGGTCAATGTTTCTCATGTCATAATTTTGGACATAAAGTTGCTCAATGTGTTGCTTACAAAACCATCATGAATAGAGAAGCACGAAATCAAAGGAATGTGACAGGGATCAAGAAAATTTCCTATAATAACTTTTCTCTTCTTGAAAATGAAATAGAATGTTCAATCTGTAACAACTTTGGCCATGAAGAATCTGAATGCAGGAGTAAATTTCAGGAAATATCTCAAAAGGAGAAAACACCATTAACACCCAAAATATGGAGAAAGAAAGAACCTCAAACAGAAAGATGTGGCATAGCCTTGTATGCAAAAGGACAAGAAAATCAGTGGTATATCGACAGTGGAGGCTCAAAACACATGACAGGTGACAAAGAAAAACTTCACTCATATAATGCATTAGAAAAGGAAAAGAATGTCCCATTTGGAAACGACACTCTTGCTGTCATAAAAGGTAAAGGCTCTGTCTTCCTAAAATAAAAGGTTAAAGTTGGGAATGTTATGTATGTTGATGGTCTAAAGCATAATCTGTTGAGTGTTAGTCAAATGTGTGATCAAGGAAATGAAGTAGTATTTTGATCAAACAGATGTGTTGTTCGTGAGATTGATACAGGAGAAACCGTGATCAAAGGTACAAGAACTCAAAATAACTTATACGTACTCAAGGGAGGACAACAACAATGCTATCTAAGCAAAAATGATGAACATTGGCTATGGCACAGAAGATTGGGGCATCTAAGCTTTTCTCAAATAAGAAAAGCATGCAATCTAGGTTGTTCGTGATCTTCCTGATATCAGCATTCCTAAAAATACAATATGCAAATCATGTCAATTCGGTAAGCAAACCAGATCGCACTTCCTTGAAAAGGAAGGATCAACTAGTAAGCCTCTTGAACTTGTTCATACTGATTTATGTGGACCATCAAGGAAAAAGTCACCTCGTGGAGAAGAATACTTTATATTGTTCATTGATGATTTTTCCAGAATGTGTTGGATAGGTCTTCTAAAGCATAAAGATGAATCATTTGAAAAATTCAAAGCCTTCAAAGATTTGGTTGAAAATGAATCAGATCACAAAATAAAATGCCTCAAATCTGATCGAGGAGGGGAATTTACCTCGGATGAATTCTTTGAATTTTTTGAACAACATGGAATAAAAATGCAATTCTCCACCGCAAGGACTCCTCGGCAAAATGGAGTGGTAGAAAGGATGAACAGAACTGTTCAACAAATGGCTTGAGCTATGCTAGATGAAGCTGGAACTCCTGCAATCTTCTGGGGTGAAGATGCATTTTCCGCCGTCACTATTCTCAACCAAGCAAATATTCGAGTATACAGCACTCAAACTCCACATGAACTTTGGTATGGTAAGACTCCTACTGTAAAATACTTCAAACTTTTCCGAAGCAAATGTTATATCAAAAGGATTGATGAAAAACTTGTTAAGTTTGAACCCAGAGCAGATGAAGGTATTCTTCTTGGTTACTCTTCTCGAAGTAAAGGATATAAATTTTATAATAAAAGACTTGGGAAAATTATTGAAAGTATTGATGTTGTTGTTGATGAAGCATGCAAAAATGCAAAACAGATCAAAACCAAAGATTATGAAGAAGATGAGGATTATCTTCCCACATCAAATCACACTAATTCTGAAGAAGAAACCAATGAAGCACCATAAGAATAGATAATGGTAGAAGAAAAGACTTCGTCCAGGTACGTTCAAAAAAATCATCCAGAAACTCAAATTTTAGGGCAGAAAGAGGCAGGTGTGCAGACAAGAAGAACTATTACAGAAGCTTCAAGCTATCTAGCATTACTATCTTCCACTAAACCTCAAAATATAAATGAAGCATGCAAAGATGAATGTTGGGTCAAGGCCATGAATGAAGAACTTGAGCAAATTGAAAAGAATAATACTTGGGAATTAGTTCATAGTCCTCATAATAAGAATATCATAGGAACTAAATGGATATTCAAAAACAAGCTGAATGAAAATGGAGAAGTTATTAGAAACAAGGCCAGACTTGTTTGTAAAGGATATGCTCAATAAGAAGGTATAGATTTTGAAGAAACTTTTGCACCTATTGCTAGATTTGAAGCCATAAGAATGTTTCTTGCTCTTTCTAGTTTTCAGAAATTCAAAGTATACCAAATGGATGTAAAATCTGCCTTTCTTAATGGAGACTTAGAAGAAAAAGTCTATATTGAGCAACCAGGAGGATTCAATCTTGGAAATGATGCAAAACTTGTATGAAAACTTAGAAAGTCTCTCTATGGTCTAAAATAGGCTCCAAGTGCCCGGTATTACCGTCTTGACAAATATCTCCACCAACAGGGTTTTACAAACGGGTCAGCGAATAGCAATCTATATACAAAGATTGACACTGGTAAATTGCTAATAATTGTTGTTTATGTTAATGATATCATTTTTGGTAGCAATGAAGAATCCATGAGTCGGAAATTTTCTTCAATAATACAGCAAGAATTTGAAATGTCCTTACTTGGTGATCTCACCTATTTCCTTGGTCTACAAGTTCAACAAAATAAAGATGGCATTTTTCTCTCACAAACCAAATATCTCAAACAGATCCTAAAAAAGTACATGGAAGATTCTAAAGTCGTATGTACCCAATTGGTAACAAGATGCAGTCTTAGCTCAAATGATGACTCAGCAGCAGTACATCAACCAGCTTACAGATCCATGATTGGAAATCTGCATTATCTAACAAGTACCCGACCTGACATCATGCATGCAGTGGGAATAGTTGGAAGATTTCAAGCAAATCCAAAGGAATCACGTCTTCAAGCAGTGAAAAGGATTTTCAAATATCTTCAAGGAACACATAACTTTGGTTTATGGTATCCTAGAGATACAGATCTTACACTTCATGCATATATAGATGCAGATTGGGCAGGAAGTGTTGATGACAGAAAAAGAACTAGTGATGGTGCATTCTATATGGGTTCCAGGTTGGTGTCTTGGTTCAACATGAAACAAAGTTCAATTGCATTATCTATAGCTGAAGAAAAATATGTGGCTGTTGCATCTTGTTGCACACAAATACTTTGGATGATGCAAACATTGCAAGACATTCAGATCACATGTACTCCACCCATCTCCATTCTATGTGATAATACAAGTGCCATCAGTATTTCAAAGAATCCAGTCATGCACTCCAAGACCAAGCACATACCCATCAAATATAATTTTCTACGTGAACAAGTGCTTCAACAAAAGGTCAAATTGGAGTATGTTCACTCCAAAGAATAGGTTTCTGATATATTCACGAAACCACTGACCAGAGAGACATTTGAATATCTCAGACAAAAGCTGGGAGTAGTTGCTGCATCATCGTCTTGTTAAAATCAATTTTTTTAAGAAAGGTTGGTATACGCGAGTTTCATGAAGTGTAGTCATGTATATACGCTGGTTTCTGCGGGCACAGTCACGTATATGTTGGTTTGAGGAAAAACAGTGGGTCAGACTCCGGAGAAAGGGGTCTGATATGGTTCAGTGAATTATCTGCTCTATTTGATTATGGTTACAATCTACTGATGACATGTGGAAATATGTTAGTTCTCATAAGTTATTGATAGCTTGATGTATATCTTATTGATGATGATGCCTTGATAATTCTTCTGATATATGTAATGATCAGATTTGATAGTAAACATCTGACACAGGCTCAAGGGGAGCATATGCTTCTAATAATTCATTGTTGGCATTATCTTAGAATATCTTGGTACATATTCACATAGTTGTTTTTTATTTAGGTGGAATAGGGTCAAGGGGAGAACATGGTTGTTGATCTGGATGTTGATTGACAGATGTTGCTGATGATAGTTGTTGATGACTATCATGGTCTTATTTCAAATATTTGGTCTCTGTTATATATGTCATGTATATATTTTAATGTAAAGGTCATGAAAAGACCTAATTTGAAACCCCACTATGCATGGGACAGATGATGGAATGTTTCTTATATAACAATTGGTATATCCCCACTTGGTTGGGTGGATGAGTCAAATTTGGTATATCCCCATTTGATTGGGAGATGGACGTATGTATGAGTCTTTGGTGATATGAAGGTCGTTGATGATGTATGTATAGAGTCATGTTATCTTTTTGCAAACCTTTCTTGTGCTCAGGGGGAGCACGAACTCGATCTTAGGAGCTCAATCAACACACTTCAACATATCAGAGAATTCAACATGTACTTAGGGGTAGCATGACCCTTTGCCCTTTATGACAAAGGGGGAGAGTGACTTGGTGTTGCCATCAAGTCGAAAGGGGGAGATTTTTGGCATTATGACACAGGTGTTGTCCTTGATGGCAACTCACTCAGATGACAGATCATAGTACAGGAGATTAACAACACAAAGTTATAGATCAAACTTCACAGAATGAAGAAAGAGAGGTATATGCAGGTTCACCATCGGCCAAGCCGCGTATACATGTGGGTTCACTGTATTCAAGTCGCGTATACATACACACACACTTTCACAAAAGGAAAATCGCGTATACCTTGGAAAACTAAGTTTTGGTCCGAAGTATTTGGTCCATGGTATTTTGATCCATGGTATTGGTCCAAGGTATCGGGTCTGAGGTATTGACCCCAGGTATTTGGTCCAAGGTATTGGTCCTAAGTGGTTTTGGTCCATGGTATTGAGAAAGGACTACAAAATATAAAAGGAGGAGAAGATCATTAGGCCATGGTGTGAAAGTATCTAATATCTGATGAAGTGTGAGATCTAGTATGCAGGTTATTTGGTTATGGTGCATAGCTGGATTTGAACCAAGGATGAACATTAGTCAATAATGAGGAATCAGATCTAATGATGAATCGAGATCTTAAGGTGTAAAATGAACTATTTTTTGTGTTGAAGCTCATGTATATTCTAAATCTGAATACTGACGCATATATTATTATGTAAATGATATGATCTAGCTATAACTAAAGTCTAGAATAGCTGCAGAAATTTGAATTTACATTTTCAGATGTATATGTTGGTTGGCTTTGAGAAAAGCACATGTACATGCAGGTTCAACACATGGAAGTAGTGTATACCCTATAAAATATGTTATAGTTGCTTCTGTTCGTTGTTGCAGAGTTCTGGGTTCCGATTTGGGTTCTGGATACTAAAGTCAGGTGACAGTACTCTGAATAATCAGATTGATGGGTTGTCTAAGTGAATGATTGATGGTTCAAAAGGTGATTGGTTGATGCAGATGTATTTGATGATTGAATGATTTTGTTGATGGATCTAGTCTGAAAATTTATGAAACGTGGTCCCTGGAAGAAAAGAGAAGGTTGTAACCTTCTGTAGGCCGACACCTACGTACTAGTAAACATATCAGCTAGTACAAGAGCTAGGGGGTTGTAGCTCCCTTCCAATAGAAGCTAGAGAATGACAGAAGGTTGTAGTCTTCTGTAGGTAGAAGCCTGCGTACTGGGATAAGACTACACCAGTACAAAAATTGTAAACAGATTTTTCTTATTATTAAAAGAAGACAGAGATGACAGCAGCAGGTGGTTTTCACCCACATTAGGTTTCCACCTTATATCTTGGTGTTCATGTGTGTTTCTTATGTGTGATACTTCATTCTTCATTTACTACATTGTCTAATGAATTCTTGATATACTAGTTAAAGTTCAATGCATGATAATTGGGTAAATCAAAAGATCTCTGCACATACGCTGGTTGCGTTAAGTATATTTAAGTATGCACGCTAGTTCACTAAGCTAGAGTAGCGTATACAAATAAATTTTGAAATTTAAATTCTTGATCTGATAATACTGATTCACCTCCCCCTCTCAGTATTATTTCCAACAATTTCTACCTCTCTACCATCAAAAGATCTAGCAAAAGCCATCAAATTTTTCGATGAATTTGAGCCATCTAGGATTCTATAACATTTCCTTGAGCTATGGGTATCCTTCCATATACTTGTCTCCTACCGGTTATGACTTGACAATGAGTCCCATGCCTTCTACTTCGTAAAATTCCTTAACCTTCAGAATTACCCTTCCTGGTTTATGAAATGGATTGACTGCGAGTATGGTGAAAAGAACTGCGGGTTTGCATGAAATAAATAGATGGTAAGGGTTTTGGAGAGACGTGGACAAATATGTCACGTCCTAGTAATGATCGTTAAAAACAATGAGGGAGTGAATTATGTGACTGAAGATGGATGGTGTGGCGGATATGCAGTACGATAGAGATTGGAATCAAATCAAATGATGATTCATCGTGGAAACATATGAATGCCCATATTATACATATTCTATGTTCTAACCTTGTTATTTTAAAATAAATTTTTGCACTTTTACCTCTTGGAACTTAACCTTTTTGTTTTTTGTTTTTCTTTGATGTTGATCCACAGATACCCTTCTTAGCATATCAGTCTTCAAAAGAAATTCTTCAATTCCCTGCACTAAACATTTATTTGGAACAGAGTTGCGGAATGAAATATGGCTGCAGAATCAAATTGGTTGTGGAATGGAATCAGCTGTAGAATCAAATTGGCTATGGAATGGAATTAGCCGTAGAACATGGTAAAGATGAAATATAGCTATGGAACATGGATGTGAAATAAAATGAAAATGGAGTGTAATGAAAGGAAAATGCAATATAACAGTGAAAGGGAATGAAAGTGGAGTGAGATGAAATGAAATGAAATGAATTTTCTGATTAGGCACTGCAAATGAATGTATATTTATGTCACTACTTATTACAGAAAGAGAAATAGGAAATATAGGATGTCAGAAATCTCTAATTTTCACCCTGTATTTCTTGTATAAGTAAGCCAATGAACAATTGGTTTTCAAATTTATACATTTTATTTATATTTTTTTTATGTTTATATGTGTGTGTGCAGGAAAGCTAAGTTAGTGGAGAAGAATAATTCTTCTTCACCAACTTCATCTCAGTGTTATCTTGGAAAATTCTAACAAAATCCTCCCTTGAAATTGGCTTATGATATATCTTTAACTGATGACCATTTACAAGAAGAGGTACCTTTCTCTCATCTATTGTCCTTATTCTCACCACTCTATTATTAAAGACTTCTTCAATCTCATATGGCCCAAGCCAATGAGTCTGAAACTTCCCTTGAAAATCTTTGAATTTTGAATCGAACAAAAGTGTCCAATCCCCTGCTTGAAACTTCTTCTCTTGATATACTTATCATGCCATTTAGCCCTTTGCTATTGGACTAAACTGTTTCTCTAAACTGCATCTTCCCTGATTTCATAACACTCATTGAGTTGCTCCAATCTATGTTTTTGTGCTTTTGATAATTCTAGTCCCAATTGGACTGCCATCTTGAAGGTTCGGATTTGAAACTCTATAGGGAATAGGACTTTCTTCCCAGAAACAATTTCATAGGGAGTATGTCATGTTTGTTCCTCCATGTAGTTTTGTAGGCCCATAAGGCTTCAAAAAGCCTTTCTGCCCAATCTCTTCTGTGTAGATGTACAATCTTGAGAATTCCTTCAATCACCTTATTTGTAGATTTAACTTAATCGTTTGCTTGTGGATGGTAAGGAGTAAACTTCCTATGTTTTATCTTGTATTCTTCCACAAGTCTTTCCACCAATTTAGAAGTAAATTGAGATCCTTGATCTGTCACTATTTCTCTTGGAACACCAAAACAAGTGAAGATGTCCTCAAAAAGAAAATTAACTACAGATTTCTCTTTAGAAAAAGGTAATGCCTTAGCTTCTACCCATTTGGTGACATAATCAATGCATACCAAAATATACTTCTTTTGTTTAGATGGAGGATTAATTGGTCCAACAAAATCCAAGGCCCATTTTTCAAAAGGTTCAATGAGTACCTAACTTTGTAGTAGTATTTCATCTGAGGGAGCAGGTTTCCCTATCCTTTGACAGCTATCACACCTTTTGACATACTCTTTGGCATCTCTTAATATGGAGGGCCAATAATATCCTAAATGAAGAATTTTATAGTATGTCCTCTTGTCAGCAAAGTGTCCACCACGAGGTTCATCATGGCATGCCTTAAGAATTTCAGGCATTTCATCTTCTTGAACACATCTTCTGATCATGGGATCTGGACTTGTTTTATACAATTCATTAGTAATCCATGAGTAATTTTCACTTGTTTGAATGATTTTTATTTTCTCCTTAGGAATAGATGTGAAGGTAATTTTCCTATGACTAAGTAATTAGCAATATCTGCAAACCAAGGAGTTTGAGTAGTTACTGCAAAAAGATATTCATCAGGAAATTTATCTTCAACTGGAGTGTTATCTTTGATGTTTTTAATTCTAGACAAGAAATCAGCAACTATATTTTGTTTTCCAGGTCTATCTAAAACAGTGATGTTGAACTCTTGCAGGAGTAATAACCATCTTGTAACTCTATCGTCAGTAATCGATTTATTCATTAAGTATCTAAATGAAGAGTGATCTGTATGAACAAAGGTTTCATAGCTTGTTATATAATGCCTAAACTTATTGATAGCATGAAAAACAGCTAAGAATTCTTTTTTAGTTACAGTGTAATTTAACTCAGTGGGAGTCAAATTCTTGCTTGTGTAGTAGATGGCATAGGGGATCAAATCTTTTTTTCCTGATACAGTTCCCAGAGATGTGTCTGAAGCATCTATTGAAATATGAAAAGGTCGTTTCCAATTTGGGCCTCTTAAGATGGGTGCCTCAGACATTTTTGCTTTCAAAGTCTCAAATGCCAACTGGCAATCAGGATTCCAATTGAATTCACAATATTTGGTGCGAAATTTGAAGAGTGGTGATGCTAGTTTAGTGAAATTTTCTATAAACCTTCTATAATATCCTGTGAATCCTAGAAAACTTCTAACATCCTTTTGACAACTTGGAATTGATAATTTAGAGATGACTTCAACTTTAGATTTATCAACCTTAATTCCATATCCTGAAATGTGATGTCCTAAAACAATCCCTTCTGTAAACATCATAAAACATTTTCCATGTCTTAGTGAAAGTTTTGCTTCCTTACATATTTCAAGAACTTTTTCCAAATTTTCTAATGCTTCCTCAAATGTATTCCCATAAAATTGTAAATTCGTCCATATATACCTCTACACAATCATATATGAGATCAGAAAAAATTCCTAGTACTCCTCTGTGGAATGTTGTAGGTGCATTACGTAATCCAAAAGGGAGTACTTGGTAGGCATAAGTTCCCCATGGGTAGGTGAATGTGGTTTTATCTTGATCTTCAGGTGCTACTTGAATCTTATTGTAACCACTAAAACCATCCAGATGAGAAGTACTTCTTACCTACTAATGTATCTAACACTTGATCTATAAAGGGCAAAGGAAAATTATCTTTCAGGGTAGCTTTATTCAATTCTCGATAATCAATACATACCCTCCATTTACCATTCTTTTTAGGCACAATCACTAGAGGAGAAAACCATTGGCTATTTGAAATTGGGTAAATAAAGTTTACATTCAGCAATTTTTGCAACTCTTCTTTCACAATTTCCCTAAGATTTGAATTCATCCTTCTTTGAGGTTGTCTGATAGGTTTACAATTTTCCTCAATGTAGATGTGATGTATACAAGTATTAGGACTAATTCCTTTCATGTCAGTGTATTCCCATGCACATGCAGAAGAATGTTGTTGTAAAGTTTTGATTAGCGTTTCCTGTTGTAATTTTTCCAAGTTGTTGTTTATGTTCATTGTTTTCCCTAGAAAGATTTCATCTGTAGAGCTACCAAAATATTCCATAGAATAAAGAGACATATGTCGAGATGACAAATATTCAATATTAGATTTTTCTTGAAACTGATCATGTTCATATTCTGGAGATGATTCAAAATTTTCCATTGTATTCAAGATTTGACTATCTTCACTAATGGTTGAAATAGTAAAGAGAGGTTGAATATCATTTTCATCATCAATCCATTCTTTGTCATCTATCTATGTGATTGTTCTTGATGGAGGCTATAAAGTGAATTTCTTAGTTGAATTACCATCAAAGATATATATATCACCATATCCACAACTAATGAAAGCATCAGCTATAGCCAGCCAAGGTCTTCCTAATATAAGTGGATGTCCTCCTAGATTTCTCTTTGGGGTTAGGATCATAAAATCAATAGGGTACTCCCAAGGGTCTAAGGACACTGAAATATCTTATAACACCCCATTTGGTTTGATTACAGATCTATCTGCTAATTGCAGTAATGTAGGTGTATAAAGAAGTTTGGGAAGTTTGAGTTGTTCCATGGTTTGTTTTTTCATGATGTTTATTGTTGCTCCTAAGTCAATCAGTGTATTTGGGATTTAAACTCCATTGATATGTGTTTTTACAACTGGACTTCCTAGATCTACATATTTTTGTATGGCAATTTTTCCCATCATTATGTCTGTTATTTTTCCTGCTAACTGAATTCTTTTTACTTCTTTTGTTTTTCTTCCTGGTTTCTTCATGCTCAACTCTTTTATAGTCTTACCTAGAATTGGAATCTCCTTAATGGCTTGTAACAAAGGGATTTTGATACAGGCCTTTTTTAATTCATATAGAAAATCATAATTAGGCAACATAATGTAGAGAATCCTCCTTGGAATTGTCTTGTTCTTGAATAACCACAGAAGGTTTTTTCTTTTCTAATATCCTACCAGATCTCAATTGGACATCATTGAGATCTAATGGAGTGATCATGTAAGTTGGAAATTGTTGTCCTTCCACCATATAGGTATTCTGAGGATTTTTATTGCTGGGGTTAGGTAATGGTTGGGCAAGTAATTGATTTGGTATTTGTGGAAATGGTAGTGAAAGTTGAGGGTTTTGGTTTTGAAGTTGGGGTTGTTGATTTTGTTGAGGAATTTGTTGGGGAGGATAGTTTGGATATGATGGAGGATATTGATAGTATGGAGAGAATATTCCATAAGGATTCTGCATTCCTTGAGCCCAAGGTTGAGTTTGAGATTGAGATTGAGGCCAAGGTTGTTGCCAAGAATTCCAATTTGGAGGGGGCTGCATATACATTTGGTTGTTAAAAACCTGATTTTGTTGCCCTTTCCAAGGTCTTCTAGAGACAAAGCAAAGAGACTGTGTTGGATTTGAAATTGTTTCCTCTTGAAAAATAGCCTTAAGGCCAGGGATTGAAGGACGGGACTACATTTAGGACCAAGTATGGGCATTATGATTTTTTTGTTGTTCCATTTGGCTTAACTAATGCTCCAGCTACATTCATGTGTTTGATGAATAGCGTGTTGTGTCCATATTTGAATAATTTTGTTATTGTGTTCATTGATGATATACTGGTATATTCTAAAAATGAGGAAAAGCATGCTGAGAATTTAGCAATAGTGTTGAGGTTGTTGAGAGAGCATCAATTGTATGCCAAGCTCAACAAGTGTGGTTTCTTTCAGACTGAGGTACATTAATTGGGTCATGTTGTCTCCAATGAGGGAATTGCAGTAGATCTAGAGAAGATAAGGGCCATCATGGAGTGGGTGGCTCCTAAGAGTGTGGATGAGATGAGATCTTTCATGGGTTTGGCAAGCTATTATTGAAGGTTCATCAAGAACTTCTCACAAATTTGTTATCCCATCACATCATTGCAGAGGAAAGGTAAGAAGTTAAAATGGATAGAGGAGTGTGAGGCTAGCTTTGAAAAACTTAAGAAGTTGTTGACACATGCACCAGTGTTACAAATTGTAGATCCAGACAAAGAGTTTGTAGTGTGCACAAATGCTTGCAAGAGAGGACTTGGTGGAGTCCTTATGCAGGATGGACAGGTGGTATGTTATGAGTCTCAGAAACTAAACTAGCATGAGTAGAACAACCCAACACATGATCTTGAGTTGGTAGCAATTATACATGCATTGAAGATCTGGAGACACTATATTCTTGGCAGGAGATTTGTACTTATGAGTGATCACATTGGGTTGAGGTATTTGTTTGACCAATTGAATCTGAATGCCAGGCAGGATAGATGGTTGGCCATGATCAACGAGTTTGATTTCGAGATTAGGTACATAAAAGGTAAAGAGAATAGGGTGGCAGATGCTCTCAGCAGACGGGTACATGTAAATCACATGACAGTTATAAGCTCTTATGGGACAGACTTATAGGATATGATCTTGTAGGTAGGTTAGCATGATGTCAGGTATATGGATATTGTGCACAGGTTGCGTAAGGATGGTGGTACATGTACAAGTAGTGGTACAAGTACGGGTGGTAGTACATGTATAGGTACAAGTACTGGTACAGGTGCAGGTGCACAGGTATGGATTATTGTCTTACAATAGATGGGTTGGTCAGGTTCCGAGACAGGATATATGTACCGAATAACAATGAGCTCGAGAAGGTGATCTTGAGAGAGTTTCATGTGAAACCTTATTCAAGTCACCTAGGTTATCAGAAGACATTAACTGCAGTAAAGAAATTTTTATTATTGGTCAAATTTGAAGTGGGATGTTGTAGAGTTTGTGGCCAGATGTTTCGACTATCAGCGAGTGAAGGCAGAGTGTAAACATCTAGGTGGATTGGTACAACTGATTTCAATTCCCAAGTGGAAATGGGAGGTTATTTCCATGGATTTCATCACAGGTTTGCCAAAGACAGTGAAACAACATGATTCCATTATGGTCATTGGGGACAGATTAACAAATATTGCACACTTCATTCTGGTGAAGTCTACATTCTCAACTAGTGATGTGGCACAAGTATTCATCATAGATGTGGTTAGACTACATGGTGTTCTGAAGAATATTGTGTCAAACAAGGATGCAAAGTTCACTTCCAAGTTTTGGAAGGAGTTATTTGCATGTTTGGGCACAGAGTTGGCCTTCAGAACAACTTATCATCCACAGACAGATGGATAGACAGAGAGGGTCAATAGGATATTAGAGGACATGTTGAGGATGTATGTGATGCATCAGCAAAGGAAGTGGGAAGAGTATCTCCCTTTGGTAGAGTTTGCATACAACAACGATTATCAGGAGTCATTGAGGATGAGTCCTTTTGAGGCATTGTATGGGCGGAGTTGTAACACTCCCATCAGTTGGAGTGATCTGGTTAGCAAGGTATTGATTGGACCAGATATGTTGGTAGACATGGAACATGAGATGCAGGTGATCAAGAAGAATCTAAAGGAAGCATAGGATAGGCATAAGAGCTATGCACATAGGAATAGGTCATTCAAGGAGTTCCAAGTTGAGGAACATGTGTACTTGTGTATCAAATCGAAGAAAAGATCCTTGCATATTAGATCATGCGCTAAGTTGGCACCACAGTTTTGTGGACCCTTCAGTATCATTGACAGGGTTGAGCCAATAGCCTATCGAATTACACTGCCTCTGAAAGTGAAATTCCATGACGTTTTCCATGTATCTTTTCTTAAGAAGTATGTTAAGGATGTGATTCATGTGATTGACTAGTTTGTATTACAGGTGGAACCAAATGGAATTCTCTAGCCGGAGCCTTAGTGTATATTGCAGAAAAAGGTGTTCATGCTTCGAAACTAAGAAATCAAGAAAGTTAAAGTGAAATGGAAGCACTTTGGGCCCAATGAAGCTACATGGGAGATGGCAGATCAGATGCGGTTTATTTATCCTTCCTTGTTTGTTAGTTGAGGCAAAGAAGCTTCGATGTGGTGGTTGGGTATATGCTTTATGGTGGTTTGGTATATGCTTTATGGTGGTTGATATATGATTTATGATGGTTTGGTATATTTTATATGATGTTTTGATATATTCATAGAAATGGTATTTAGTATATGTTTTGACATATGCTTTGGTATATGTTTTGGTATATATTTTTGGTAATGTTTCTATATGTACACATGTGTATGGATCTAAATACCACCATGAGCTATGTTATAAAGCTCCACTATGTGGTATGCATGTTATGTCATTATGATTATGTTGTCACGTTACTATGCTATAATGTGGTTATTTTATCATGATGTTATAATGTCATGTGGATTGCTACTCATCAGGATGATCATTGTAAATACCGTAATGAGTTGTGTTATAAAGCTACACTATGCGATATGTTATCATGTTGTCATGATGTTTTTTTTAGTAGATCTTTCATTGTAAATATTGCATCGAGCTATGTTATAAAGCTCCATGAGTAGTATGTCTTCTTTCAGCAGGTTGTTGAGGTATATTGTGATTGAACAATGAGGACGGTGTCCCCCAAGGGGGAGGATTCTGTAACAACCTTGGTGAGAAATCCATGTAATAAAAGTTAAAAACAATAACCACGGTTTATGGGATACTTATTCCAAGATGAATGTTGGGCAAGACATCCTTTGGGGTGTTCATTTGGTTGTTTTTGGCTAAGGAAATTGACAAAGGCAATGGCTAAGGCTTTAGAAAGGAAAAATGGCATTTTTGCCACATTTATTTATGAAAATAATAGAAATTAGGAGAAAAGGAAGGTGAAAGGTCACTGGTTGTATGTGGGGAGGAAATTGAAGGAAAATAATGGAATATGAAGCAAATAGGGGCCTCATTCATAAAAAGGCTTTTGAGGATCAGTTGGTAACCTTTTGTCAGATGAGTTTTGGAGCTCTCTCATTACTCTCTCTCTCTCTCATACTCTTGACACTTAGAGTTTCTTGGAGCACTTTGGCATTGGAGCAAGAAAGGAAAAGAAGGCACGAGGAAGCAATGATCAAGCAGGGAAAGGCAGGATAAAGCAACTACAATAGGCTTCATTGCAGGTATCGACTTGCATGTGTATTTTTCTTTCTAGATTTGGCATGCATGGGATTGCATGTGTTTATTTTCTATCATGACATGGGTTTTTCCAGGTGTGATAGTATTTTCAACTTTTCCTTGTCATTTCCTGATGGCTTTGATGAGAAGGTTCTTTCATTCGGTTTATGTGGGATGGTTGGATTGGATTCGGAGCTGAGTAGGGTGGATCTTCAAATTGACAAACACATGGTCTGAGTGGTCCCTAAATTGGATTAAGGATCATGACGCCACTGGCCTCATAACCCCTAAACTAGACTATGGGTTGTAATAAAGCCATATTGTGTGTCTCGGCGGGCCTAGGAATCCTTGTCGGTGAATGGCAGGATACACGATAAATCCAAGAGGTGGGTTTTCTCTCCATTGGCCTAGTGTTCTGACGATGGGATGCATGGTAAATCCTAGAGAGCATGTCTCGGTGTAGGGCCTAGTGATCCTTGGATCAGACTGTGGATGCACGGTAAAACCTGAGAGACTAGGGGGCCCTCAAATTCCTCACAGTGTAGATGGAGAACTCTGGTGGCATCCATGTTGATTGTGTTTTTGGTGTGTTCTATGAGTCTCATATTCATGCTAGGAATATGGCACGAAGGTGATTGGATGAAGAGAGACTTGGCTCAGCCAATCTATGGTCGAGTGAAACGTGGTAGTCTCATCTCTTTTTGGTTCATTGCATTCATTAATAAGAAATTAATTCCCTTGATTTTCATGTGTAAATGTATTGATATATATGTGGATTTTTATGGATGATATGATTATGGTATTTATGTTCCTATTATGCTGGTTATATGTACATTTTATGATATTAGCTATGTATGGATCTCAGCATGTTTTTACTTGTATATGAATGGATAATGTGTCTATGACCTAATAGAGGATAATGCATCAATTGACATGAGGGAAACATGGTTTATAGAAATTCTCAGATAAGTATGAGATCCCTACACTTAATTCTATTATTTACACCTGTAGGTTACATGTTGATGATATCTTTGACGAAATGCCTGTCATGGCTAGTAAGGGTCTAGTTATCGTCTTGTTTAGCTTATTGCTTTTGCATCATTTTTTCCCTATAATTTTATTGATTCTCAACTATCACTCCATTCTGGGCATTGGCATGGGCTCTGGGCCTGAAAAAGCGGCTTAAATCCTGGGGTCGCTGGCACAGAACTGGCAATTTTGGTCCCTGGTCGCTGGCAGGCAAGCCTATGAGAGCGTCTTTAGGTCATTTATCGCTCCCTTGACCATAGAATGAGAGAAACTATGGCGTATGAGATCTAGAAAAGCAGTGGGACCCAGGGACAGGTTGTCTGAGTGGTTGACTTGTCTCTTGAGGATTTTGTTGATGATGTTGGATGATTGTGTGTGATATTCTATTGATTCCACTTCCTTAAGGTCACATAGGAGGTAAAATTTGATCATAGTAGCCTCTCATCTTATGTTTACCCCAGTTGGCATGGTTACTTGGGTGGATGTGGGAGGAGGGTGTTAGAACCCCCTTTTGATGTGGTCTCCCTCATTAATGACTCCTAGCCACTTTATAACTTTATATTTGTACCATGTATTTTTCTCCACATAAAGTCAACTTTAAAACATAAAATTACTTTAATGTTAGAAAGTACATAGTACTTAAAGTACTTTATAAAGTGACTTTATCGTGACTTTAATATAATGCATAAAATCACATGCTAAAAGGTGTTTTGAAGTGTTTTCCTAGCAAAAAGGTAAATGCACTAGGAAACACCTCCATGGTACCTTCTTCTTCAACATATTTTGCATATGTTGTAGGTGCATCCATAGAGCTTCAATAATAATCTTGGAATAGTTTGCATCTTATCTTGTGATCATGTATGCACATTACATTGAAGTATGTGCACAAGTTGCACATACACCATGGAAGTGTGCAAGCTATAACTTCACAAAAAATCCCAAAGGCATATTTCTATGATGCAAGGAACTTGGATCATGGTTAAATTCTAATTATGCCTGACATTTCTATCAGAATCTTATGAATTTTGTAACTATAAAGAGGATATTGTTTTTTTAGATGGGGACCTAGCAACTTGTTGAATTTTCTAGTGTAATCAAGAGACTAGTACAAATTTTCAAACTATTAATAGCTTCTAATGATACAACTTGACTTCTTTATAGAATTCCAATCATTAAGTTGTTACACATGAAAAATTTCAACTATTAACTTCAGTAAAGAAATAGATATCACAATAGAGACAGTGAACAAGAGACACCAAAATTTCTTGGGACAAAATCCCACAAGGGAGAAAATCCAATAATCATTCCTTATGTGTGATAGAAAGAGAGAGAGTTTCATTCATCAAAATGTACATCAAAAAATTCCAGTCAAAATGTCGATATCTGACCTCACTATTTGCCAAGTCAAAACCAGTAAGAGGAGAGAGAAATATTCAACATTGGTCCATAGTTAAGGTTTGCACAAGAGGGCCAAGGCTTGGCTTGAGGCTACTAGTCAAAGGGTCAAAATTTGGTCTAAAATTTCTTAGTCAAGTTCTTGGTCAAACTATAGAAGTTGACCTATGGTCAACCCTTGGTCAAAAATTTAGAAACAAAGATGAACTTCGGTCAAACACAGTGAATGGATCACAGAGAAAATTGGCTCCAAATCTATTCAAGAGTTTGGTCAAACAACAACAAGAATACCCAAGTCAATGTTGGTTAAAGACAAAAACAAGAGAGGTCAAACTTCGCTAGAAACTTTGTCTTCTTTCTCCTTTGCACGTGTGAACAAAACTGCTTGTTTCAGATCGAATGGATGAGGTGATGTGATGTGCCAAATGAGGTCAATGAATTCCCAATATATATGTGTGTTAGGAGGTAGGTTTTGACTTTAGGTTCAAACCCCTTCAAGTGTTGAGGCTCACTTGGACATTTTGAAAATACATAATTTCTCCTTTTTTTTTTGCCAAGGAAAGTAATGTTCGAAGCTACCAACTTTCAACACTCTCTCTTAGCTAGGGAGGTACTTTTCATTCTCTCTCAAGATCAACCTCCCCAACTAATCCATTGGTCTCTTGGTAATGACCTAAGGAGGAGATCAAACATACTGTTGAAAAATGTAACTAGTCTTGATCTTCATAATTGTATTTGAGTCATATAATGTATTCGTACAAATAAAGGAAAAGAAATTTTATTGTAGAATAAATTTACTTATTAAGCATGGGTTTCATTCTTGGGTCAATGATTTTTCGGTCAAATCCTCCATTGTAGGCTTCTAGGGCTTGTGTCAAGGGTCCTTGCCTTTGTCTTTATGTAAAAGACCATTATTAGGATTTATCAGTCAAAAAACAAATTTATTATAGAATTAAATAAGTCATTTAGGCCTCCTCCACCAAGTCATCCTCAAAGAGGAGAAGTCGGCCTCATCAAGGGAATTTGACCTCATAGATTCACTATATATTGGCAGTTATCTGACCTCATTTGGAGCAAAAACCAAGAATTTTGATCAGCGGTAGCTTGAGGCAAAAAAGAAGAGAAAAATTCCCAAGAAGAAGGCGAAAACCCTAATGAAGGAGAAGGAGACATTTATCAAGCAAGATGAATTTGTTATTCTCTCTCTTTGACTCACACATGTGAAATTCTAAAGCTTCTGGGGAGGCCAAAATTTTAGATCTGCAATAGGGCTGAAATTTTGGTAGTTGGGGGCCAAAATTATGTATTGTTGTTGGGCTGGAGCTGCTAGAAAAGAGGAGACTACTAAAGTTTGCAAAATAATCTTGAAAAGCTGACTTGGTGGAGGAGGACGGTCTTTTGGTTAGGTTCTAGGTCTTGGCTAGGCTCAATTTGATTTGAATCTATTAGTGGAAGAGTTTTTTTGGGTTTTCCCTTATAGAGGGGTTTTAGCCCTGGTTGAGTGCCTATATCTAGTGTCATTGATCTTCATGTTTTGATTTGATGGTTTCTTGATAAAAAGAAGACAAAATAAGAACATAAATAAAATTTAACAATACTACAACAATATCATAAGTAATTATCAATATAAGAGAATATTTTTTCCTTTCTTATTTTCTAACATGGTATCAAAGCTAAGGTGAAGGAGGAAATTAAAAGGCATCCTGAAGGTCTATTGAAAGAAGGGTTAAGAAGGTAGGAACAAAAGAATATCATTAAGGAAAGGATCAATTAAGAATAAAATCCCACTATATCAATAAAATGAGACATTATAAAGTCTATATAAAAATCAATGAAGATATAAAATAAGCTAGAAGGAGCTGCCAACTATAGGGCATGGAAGAAGAAGATGGATCTTATTCTTGAAAAGCATAAAGTTTTGTATTTTTCTCAAGGAAAAGTTAAGAAACCTACATATGATGTAGGAAAGGAAAAGTACAGGGAAATTGACATCTTAACCATGAATCTAATATTAGATGGAGTGAAGGACAATCTAATCCCATACATATCCAATATAGACTCTACACAAGAAATGTATGAAGTCTTCTCCAAGTTGTTTTGCATCAAGAACATTGGTAAGATAGCTAGTCTCAAGAATCAACTAAGGAAAATAAAGATGACAAACGATGATATTGTGTCATCATATTTTGTAAGGATCTCTATAATAAGATAATAACTCCAAGCTATTGATGAAGTTGTACCAGAGAAAGAATTTTTTGTTGTTGCACTACTAGGTCTACCAAAATATTGGAGCTCTTTTGCATCAAGAGTTAGTAGTTGGAAATATACACCAACCTTTGAACATATGTGGAATGCATGTAGTCAAGAAGAATATTGCATCTCATTAGTAACTAACTAAAAGGAGGATGAAGAAAATAACACTTCAAATGCCTACTCTTCTCATCACAAGAAGAAGGGAGTATATAAGAAGTTCAAAGGACCAAAGAAGAAGATTAATTTATAACAGATTGAATGTTATAATTGTCATGGGATGGGACACTACAAAAGTCAATATCCTGAAAATCCAAGAAATAAGAAGAGAGAAAGAGAACATGCAAATGTTGTCGATGAAGCTCTGCTCAAGAAAATAAAGACTAAAGAATTCAAAGTCAAAGACTTATATTATTAAGTCTTTCCTTGCATATCCTTCTAGAATATTGTTTTAAGTTTTGTAATGTTTTATTTTATGTTCTTACTTCTAGAGTTCTTAGATCTAATATATTTTGTTAGAACTTTTGAATTGTTTAAGTTGTAGGTATCCATCAAATAGACTAGATTAAGAAGGAGCCTTCACCATTTTACCAAAAGATAAGTACATTGTTCCTTGTTTATACTTTTATGTTTGATTTCCTCCACACATCTAGATTGGTTTGTATTGCATACTCATAATCCTTTCTTTATATTTTCCTTGGTAATAAAGCTTGAAAAATACACAAAGGTTATGGGGGAAACTTCAAAGGTAAGACTTGAATCATTAAAGAAGCTTTGTTGCAAAGGAATCTCTTCAGAATAATACTGTACAAGTTTTGTTAAAAAAAAAATGTCTCAGACTACATGTTTAGTTGCAAGGTTTTCTTCATACAAAAAATAGGTATGATCATTCTTCTTTTGAAATTTTTTTTACATTACTAAAATATTTATGCCTAAGGCTTTTCAATCATAAAGATTATTGTTAGGATAATTAATCATTAGATTGAATCTACCCTTGTTATATTGTCTCTTTTTATTTGATCATTTTTGTGAAACCCTAACCTTTATGGTTCACAATAAAACCCTAGCCTCTTGATGCTAAGGGTATGTCAATGTTGATTATGAAACCCTAGTCTTCCTAGGGTTTGTTGATAAGTCTAGAAAATATGATGAAATCTTATTCTTTTAAATTTTAGGGTTTTGATAATGTTGTGGTAAAAACCCTAGTCCTTTAGGGTTTGTTCTTAATGTCTAACTTATATAGTGAAGCCCTAGATCTTAGAAATTTGTGATTTAGTGTTTATGAATAAAACCCTTGTAATAAATAAAGTCTTAGGAATGAAAAACATAGGTGTATATTCTTTTGTATGTTCGAAACCCTAGTCTGGTCAAAAGTGTTATCTAATTTTGGAGTTTTATGTTTGCATCTGGGGTTTACAATAAAATTGTAGAAAGAAAGAAATAATAATGAATCCTAGATATGAAATGTTGATATGCTAATTTAATTGTTGATACACATAATTTGGCTTTATTCATAAAATCTATGGTTTGTAACAAACCCTAGTAGAGTTTAATATGTAATTCTAAGAGCATTTTTTTAAACCTTATGATTAGATTGATAATTTGATTGAGTTTTTGATATCTAAGGCTTTATGTCTCAAATATTGAGTCTAGGGTTTATGATAAAACCCTAGAAAGATGTTGAAGTCTAGTATATAAAAGATGTGACCCTTGTTAATTATGAACCTAACTAGGTTTAGGTATTTGATGTCTAAATCTTGAATGTTTTGGTGCTTCCACTGTAATAACATGATTTTGATATAGTTGACTTCATGCTATTGTATATTTTTATTTGGTTGTGTTTCCTATTAAAGTTTTGCAGGTGCATAATATTCAAGGTGTTGAAGATGTTCATAATTGAAGATAATAATAATGACGAGCATGTTGAAGGAAGCTATAAGAATGATGATGATCAAGATGACCTTAATGCCATGAGAAATAAATAATGTATTGAAAGGTTGAAATCTCTCCAATCTTATAAAATAAGGAAGTTGTTAAGTTGAGAGGGAGCTTGGATAGAAGAAACGATATATCTCCCCAGTTAAGAAGGAGAACATATTATGACAGTCATAGTAAATACCTTGAAGAAAGAAACCAAAGAACTAATGAAAGTACTACAAATGGATTTTCAAACAAAAGACTTGAGAAGACCTAAGGTTGTATTTGGTGCTACTGAAGAAGTAAAAGAAGAAATCTTACAACAAGTTTTATTTGGATAACATCATGATGATATAAGTAGAATCAGAATGATTATAGACCCCAAAGGTTTGTGTTTACTTGTATATATATTTGAAGTTTTATTACTTATTGGGGCCTTGATTGTGAAAAATCTCTCTGTAAAAATATTGAACATTTGAAGTGTGCTTGGATTGGTGTATATATCTGGTTTAGTTGATAAGGAGAGATGACGCATATTAGGGAAACAAGATTCTTTGGAGGATATATGGACATCTTGTGATGATGTATATATCCCAAAGTAGGGAGGGTGGCATTGGTCTTGAAGCTCTTACCTTTATATGCACCTAAATCCCTAGGTTGGTGTTAGAGCTAAAGCCCAATGGTACCTAGAGTGGCTAAAGCTTGGAACACACCTTAGTCCCACCCTATTAGAGTACTCTGGTCATGTATCTAATCTATAGCATTGTGTGTGATATTACTCTTCATATTTCATATCATTTTGAGATCTCACATGTACCTATATATGCACGTATTTATGAATACCTCCCTAGTTAAGAGGGAGTATTGAAAAATGTAACTAGTGTCAGTCTTCATAATTTTATTTGAGTCATAATGTCATGTATTTGAAAAAAGAAATAAAAATCAATTTTATTGTAAAAGAAATTGACTTATTAAAGCATGAGTTTCATGTTTATGTTAATGATTTTTAGGTCAAAGTCTCTATTGTAATCTTCTAGGGTTTGTGTCAAGAGTCTTTGTCCTTTTCTTTATGTAAAAGACCCCTCTTGAGATTTATTAGTTAAGAAAGAAATTTATTTTAGTGCCAAATAAGTCATTTAGGCTTCCTACACTAATTCAGCCTCAAAGAAGGACAAGTTAGCCTCATCAAGGGAATTCAACCTCACGGATTCACTATAGATTGGTAGTTATTCGACCTCCTTTGGAGCACCAACCAAGAATTTCGATCTACAGTAGCTGGGGGCATAAAAGAAGATTGAAATTCCCAATAAGAAGGAGAAAACCTTAGCGAATGAAGAGACATATGTCAAGGAAGAAGAAGTTATTTTTTTTCTCTCTTTGACTTGCACGTGCAAAATTCTGAAACTATTAGGGAGGCTGAAATTTCATATATGCAATAGGATCGAAATTATAGAAGTTGGGGGTCGAAATTATGGACTATTGATGGGTTGAATCTACTAGACAAGAGGAGACTACTGAAGTTTCAAGAATAATCTTGGAAGGCTGACTTGGTGGAGGAGGAAGGTATTTTTGTTAGGTTTAAAGTCTTGGTTAGTATCAATTTGATTTGAATCTATTAGTGGAAGAGTTTGACTGGATTTTCCCCTATAGATGGGTTTTAGCCCTAGTTGAATTCCTATATCTAGTGTCGTTGATAGCCATGTTTTGATTTAATGATTTCTTGATGAAAAGAAGATAAAAGAAGAACATAAAGAAAAGCTAACAAGAATACAAGAATATCACAAGTAGTTATCAATATAAGATACTTTTTTTGCCTTTCTGATTTTCTAACACATACAAATCTCATCATAAGGAAAGATACATAACATCAAACTCATCCCATAACCTAGAACCCAATGGAATCAAGGTTATCACCCAACTAACCATGGGATAAATCAATACCGTTCATGAGGCCAAACTCTCCAACCATAAGCAATGGTTTCTCAGTCAAGCACAATGACCCAAGAGAGTAATCAAATTCAATCTCTATGACCATCTCGGTTGTCTTTCAATCAAACACCATGACCCAAATCAGGATCAAACTCTCCTACCATACTAATGGTTTCTAAGTCAAACCCAATGACCTAAGAGAGTATACATGGTCCATCTCCCCAACCATAAAAAAGGGTCTCTCGGTCAAGTTCAATGACCTAAGGGAGGAATCCCTATATCGCCATTAAACTCCACGACTATATAGTCTCTCGGTCCACAACCTAAGGGAGACATGATCTCGATGTCAAAAGGGTCAATCTCCTCGACCATATGGCCTCTCAGTTAAATGAAATGACCCAAGGGAGAGTACCCAAAATTAGTGTCCATGTTAAGCCTACTGGTCTCTTAGTCAAACATAATGACCTAAAGGATCACTCCAAGCCTCAGAACCAACCTCCCCAAGCATAAGGTTTATCGGTCAAACTCAATGACCCAAGGGAGTAACCAAAACAATATTCCCAACCATAATCCATGGTTTCTCAGCTAAGCCAAAGGAAGATTCATAATGTTATACAATCAAATCTCTCTCTCTCTCTCTTCAAGAGGAATTCTCAGCCACTCTAGGATTCTCATAGAAGCAATAAAACTTCATTTGTAGAAATTATGGTGTATATTTGCAACTGCTCAAAGTTTTAATCAAAATCACATGACACAAACCTACTTGAATGATCTGCAGAAAGTAATTCAAAATTTAGAAAAAAATCTCAAACATGCAATAAGAAATCACACACATGCAAATAGTATTTTTCCCGAGGAAATAAATATGCTAAACACCCCAATGCTTTCTTTCATTAATCTAATGAATAGAGATTTATTATAATTGATTTTCTCAACTGAGCACAACATGCAAGTGCATAACCTATATCTCTGCTCACTGAGAAGCTCTGACCTAGACTTTGTCAAATTTTACTTACGCTTGAGCCCTTATTTTCTTATGAAATTCCTGAGGAAATAGGCCCATATTAATTAGGAATTTCCTCCAAAATACTTGTGCAATTCCTCAGGGTTGATCACCTGACCTCATGCAACACCTGTACACTCAACTAGTTTACAATTTTTTGGTTATCTCCCTTGGAAACTCCACCTCAACTGGGCAACTCATATTCTTTACATGCATGAGCTAATTATTAGTTGATTGATTAGTTAACTAGATGATCTCTAAGTTAGACTGATGGGCCCACTACTTAACTAGCCACCAACTAATTCTATTAACAATTAGAACTAGTTTAATCGATTACAACTAAATTAACTCAACCTAGGCTCCTAAAAATTAGGAATCACTACATACAATTTAACTTCATTGTCCTAACTCGAATTAATTGAGCTAACTGAGTGACAAGAGCCATGTCACCTCAGTTAGCTCCTCCAAGTTGTTTGTTGATGTTGAATTTTGAATTTCGCTCAATTTGATCAAGGAAAAATCAAATTAATAATTTCTTGTTGCTTTTTTCAACACTCCCTCTCAACAAGAAAGGAATTATAAACCACCCCTATCCTACACATGTGGAATGTACTGCATGCAACACCTCTCATTTTTGTTGCTTCTATTGCAACATCTATAACTGAGAGGTATCCAAAAAACATTGAATCAATTGTGTTTGCAACTGTCTACTGGGAAAATTGTGATGTTGTTGACTCTAATATTGAGATTCCTACTCTATTGTCAACACTCCTCTATAGTCCTCAATTTATTACTAACACTAATCCTCCTACTACTAAATACTGTGGGCTCTCATAGCAAGGTAATGATCCATGAGGAGAACGTCTCAATGGACTCTGCCCAAATTTATGCAACTCTTGGACTAAGGATCTACATCACTCCACCTCACTCTTGGAGGAATATCTACATGTGCTCCCTCTTCCCACTTGGCTCGAACTCTCCCCCTACTAGAGGTATCTTCTTGGGTGGATGTCTCCACTCTGCATCTTCTTGAATTTACTGAGTAAACTAGGTGACACAAGCCATGTCACACAAGTTAACAACATTCAATATTGTCTACATGTGTTCCTTCCATGCAACAAAATTTGAGGTGTCTTTCAAGGCATACTCTAGCCTTAGTCTATTGAAGGCCATCTTCTTAACTCTAAAGAAATCCTACTACACTGATCTTCAAATTTGAACCTATGAGAAACAACTTTGAATTTCTTCTCTAACGTGAATCCAACTCTGATACCATGTAGAAATTTTGGTGTAGATTTGCAACTGATCATGAAGTTTTAATCAAAATCACAAGACACAAACCTACTCTACTGCTTTGCGAAAGGTAATTCACAATTTAGAACAAAAATATCAGACATGCAATAAGAAATCACACACATGAAAATTGTATTTTTCCTAGGGAAAGAATATGCTAAAAGCCCCAATGCATGCTTGCATTAATCTAATGAATAGATATGTATTGCAATTTCTTTTCTCAACTGAGCACAACCTGCAAGTGCATAACCTATCTCTCTGCTCACTGGGAAGCTCTGACCCACACTTAGTATTTTTCCTCTACTTGAGCCCCTATTTTTTTATGCAATTCCTGAGAAAATAGGCCCCTATTAATTAGGAATTTTCTCCAAAATACTTGCACAATTCCTCAATTTTGATCACCTAACCTCATGCAACACCTCTACACGCAACTAGTTTACAATTATCGGTTTTCTGCCTTGGAAACTCCACCACAAATAGGAAACTCGTATTCTTTACATGCATGAGATAATTAGTAGTTGATTGATCAGTTAAATAGGTTATCTTTGAGTTAGAATGATTTCCCAGTACTTAAATTACCACCAGCTAATTATATTAGCAGTTAGAACTAGTTTAAGTGATTACAAATGAAACTCAACCTAGGCTCCTAAAAATTAGGAATCACTACATACAACTGAACTTCATGCCCCTAGCTCAAATTGACTGAGATAACTGAGTTACAAGAGCCATGTCACCTTAGTTAACTCCTCTAAGTTGTATACTTATGTGGAATTTCAAATTTTGTCAATTTAATCAAGGCAAAATAAAATTGAGAATTTCTTGCTACATTTTTCAACATCATATGCGACAATAGCTTAGTCAAAACATCAACAACCTGCTCAAATAGAAATGTATTTAATCCTCACATCCTCTCATATGGAAACATCTCGGATATAGTGATACTTGATCTCAATGTGCTTCAACTTGTCATGAAAAACAAGATTCTCATAAAGCTCCACACAACTTTGATTGTCACAATTTATCACAGTCAATTACAACACCTGATCAAAAAATCCAATAAATAGGTTGAACAACTAACTATATGCTCAACTTCAATTGTGCAACAAACATCTACAGTCATGGTATCATTGCAAATCTGCAACTAAACACAACATCTAGAAGTACTCTTTTCATTTTAAATGCATTCAACCCAATTAGAATTTGCAAATCTATGCAACACATAATTCAATGAGCCAATTAGTTGAAAATACTAGGTTAGAATCAAAGTCTCATAGATTCTTCAAATGTGTTGGCATTATGATACAGGTGTTGTCCTTGATGGCAACTCAATCAGAGGTATGATACAAGTGGCAACTCAATTAGATGACAGATCATAGTACATTAGGTCAAGAGAGAGGTATATGCATGTTAACCTTGATGAAAGTGCATATACACACGGATGAGCAGAACAGAAGACGCGTATATGTACACACGCAAGTTCACAGAAGGAAAGGCGCGTACATGTCGGAAAACTAAGTTTTGGTCCGTGGTATTTGGTCCATGGTATTTTGGTATTGGTCCATGGTATTTGGTCCGAAGTGTTGACCTCAGGTATTGGGTCCAAGGTATTGGTTCTACATGGTTTTGGACCATGGTATTGAGAGAAGCCTAAACCTATATAAGGAGAAGATCATTAGGCCAAGGGGAAGTGCAAGTGATGAATATCTGATGAAGTGTGAGATCTAGTATGCTGGTTATGGGTTTGTGATGCTTTGCTTGATTTGAACCAAGGATGCACCTATGCAGTTGATGATGGATGATGGATTGGGATCATAAGGCTTGGAATGTATTATCATTATGTGGTTTGATCATGGATAGACTAGATCTGAATTATTGACGCATGTTTTATTGTATAAACGTTATGATCTGGGTATGACTAATGTTTGGAATAGCTGCAAAGTTATGAGTAAATATTTGCAGATCTGTACGCGGGTTGGCTTTGGTAAAAGCGCGTATACACGTTGGTTTGGTTCATCATAGTAGCGTATACATAGAGAGATATGATATTTGAAGTTGCAGTTGGATCTGGTTGTTGTTGCAGAGTTCTGTGTTTTGGTTACTGTGTTTTGATGACAGGGTTTCAGTGATTCAGTATTGGGTGATTCAGAGATTGACGATGCAAGTGTAGTTGATGATTGTATTGCAGTGGTGATTGTTTTGTATTTATGGATCCAGTATGAAAATTTATGAAACGTGGTCCCTGGAAGAAAAGAGAAGGTAGTAGCCTTCTGTAGGCCGGCGCCTACGTACTAGTAAACGGATCGGCTAGTACAAGAGCTAGGGGGCTGGAGCTCCCTTCCAGTAGAAACTGGGAAACGAGAGAAGGTTGTAGCCTTCTGCAGGTAGAAGCCTACGTACTGGTATAAGACTGCACCAGTACATAAATATTGTAAAAAGAAGTTTCTTATTAAAGGAAGAAAGAGACGAGTTGCAGCAGGTGGTTTTCACCCACATTGGGTTTCCACCTTACATCTTGGTGTTCATGTGTGTTGCTTATGTTTGATGATCTGTTCTGTTTTACTGCTCATGTTTACTGTTCATATGGTTAGTAATGTTCTGATGCACTCATTAAGGATCAATTAACTGAATCATAAGTTTACTAGATATACGCTTGTTGCATTACACATAGTTGTGTATACACGCGGTTTCCCTTCACTGAAGTAGTGTATATGAATCTGAGTATGGAAATGAAAAAGTGTTTGATTTGATAATACTGATTCACCCCCCCCCCCACTCAGTATTATTTCCAACAATTGGTATCAGAGCAGGTCCTTTGGTAGAAGCTTGATCGCTTGAAGGAGATCCGTAAAACAATGGGAAAGAAAGAGCGTCAAAATAAGAAGACAACTCAAAGGAACAATGACAGCCTACCGTTGAGTGGAAGCAAGTATTCAGATCTTGAATCACCTCAGATTGAATATGGACAAGCAAAAGAAGCATCAGATAAAATCATAGATAAACAAGATCTACCTAGCAAAAGGGAGAGTGCACTTAAAGAATAAATTATCAGCTTAAAAGCTCAGCTGGAATGTTCCTTCAAAGTTCGTCAAATGTTGCAGGAGCTGAATGAATAACAAGAAAAGGAGATTCTCAAAATAAGGTAACAAATGGAAGAAGGAAGAAAGTTTGAGGAAATTTTGAAGAAGCAATGTCTGGAAAAGGAAGAACAACATCAGGTTGAGGTAAATATCTTGAAAGGTAAATTAGAAGAAAAGGATAAACTGTTACGATTTCAAGACATTACTAAGATTTTGGATGATATTCTTAGCAGTCAAAGGTTGCCTACTATCAAAACTGGTCTTGGTTTTTATGAATCTGTTGAAGGTCAGGCAAGGAACTCTAATGAAATGCTCAACAAGGAGATGAGAAGACAACCCCATCAACAGCCAAGGAAAGAAATTCCTCAAAGAATATCTTTTTCTCCTAACTGTGGAAGTGATAGATGATTATTTCCTTCGATGAATAATGTTGAATGTTATGTATGTCATAATCTTGGACACATTGCAGCCAGATGCAGAAGTAGAATGGTTCAAGACCATCACTCAGAAAGATCATCACGTTCCAGATATTTTAACGGATGTTGTTTTGCTTGCAATATGTTTGGTCACAAAGCCAATGACTGCTATAGGAGGAATATGATACATGTAAGATGTTGTGCATGTAACAAGCTTGGACATATAGCAAAGGAATGCAGGAGAAGATTTTGGACACCATACCAAAAGGAGAAAACGTCATCACAGTTGAAGATATGGAAGAAAAAGGAAGTACAGCCAGAAAGATGTGGCATAGCAGAATATACAGACATCACAGACTTAGAGGAAGCAGAAAGTGTGGAACATCCGTGTTCTAAATCTCATACGCAGGTTTCATGAAGATAAGTCACGTATATATGCGAGTTAGACGCTGCACAGTCGCGTATATGGAGCTCTGAAGAAAAACAACAGAACAGACTCAGGAAATGGTTTTGTCGTGGTATATGATGGTTGGCACAGGCTCAGGGGGAGCATATGCTTCAAATAATGCATTTTTGGCATTATGGTTAGAAGTCCTTGGTGATGATGCTTATAGTGCAGACCATATAGTGTATGATAGCTGCTGATAACTGTCATGGTCTTGTCTAGGTCCTTGGTCCTTGTGAGTCATATGATGTATCTTGTTACCCCACTATGCATGGGACGGATGATGTAATGGTTCTTGTGTTTGAGTCAAAAATGGTGTATTCCCACTTGGTTGGGAGATTTATGTATGTATGAGTCTTTAGGAAGGTCATTGGAAATGTATGTATAGAGTCATGTTATGCTTTTGTAGACCTTGCATGTGCTTAGGGGGAGCATGGATGGATTGGTAAAAATTGGCATGTACAAAGGGGGAGCTCAATCAGAAAATTTAGCATGTACTCAGGGGGAGCATGGACAGCAGAATGTATATCAAAGAAGAGAATATCTTGTTCCACCCTTTGCCCTTGATGTCAAAGGGGGAGAGTGACTTGGTGTGGTGGCTGTCATCAAGTCCAAAGGGGGAGTTTGTCGGCATTATGATACAGGTGTTGTCCTTGATGGCAACTCAATCAAAGGTATGATACAAGTGGCAACTCAGTTAGATGACAGATCATAGTACATCAGGTCAAGAGAGAGGTATACACACGTTAATCTTGATGAAAGTGAATATACACGTGGATGAGCAGAACAGAAGACGTGTATACGTACACACGCAGGGTCACAGAAGGAAAGGCACATACATGTCGGAAACTAAGTTTTGGTCCGTGGTGTTTGGTCCATGGTATTTTGGTATTGGTCCATGGTATTTGGTCCGAAGTGTTGACCCCAGGTATTGGGTCCAAGGTATTGGTTCTACATGGTTTTGGACCATGGTATTGAGAGAAGCCTAAACCTATATAAGGAGAAGATCATTAGGCCAAGGGGAAGTGCAAGTGATGAATATCTGATGAAGTGTGAGATCTAGTATGTTGGTTATGGGTTTGTGATGCTTTGCTTGATCTGAACCAAGGATGCACCTATGTGGTTGATGATGGATGATGGATCAGGATCATAAGGCTTGGAATGTATTATCATTATGTGGTTTGATCATGGATAGACTAGATCTGAATTATTGATGCATGTTTTATTGTATAAACGTTATGATCTGGGTATGACTAATGTTTGAAATAGCTGCAAAGTTATGAGTAAATATTTGCAGATTTGTACGCGGGTTGGCTTTGGTAAAAGCGCGTATACACGCTGGTTTGGTTCATCATAGTAGCGTATACATAGAGAGATATGATATTTGAAGTTGCAGTTGGATCTGGTTGTTGTTGCAGAGTTTTGTGTTCTGGTTACTGTGTTTTGATGACAGGGTTTCAATGATTCAGTATTGGGTGATTCAGAGATTGACGATGCAAGTGTAGTTGATGATTGTATTGTAGTGGTGATTGTTTTGTACTTAAGGATCCAATATGAAAATTTATGAAACGTGGTCCCTGGAAGAAAAGAGAAGGTAGTAGCCTTCTGTAGGTCGGCGCCTACGTACTAGTAAACGGATCGGCTAGTACAAGAGCTAGGGGGTTGGAGCTCCCTTCCAGTAGAAACTAGAAAACGAGAGAAGGTTGTAGCCTTCTGTAGGTAGAAGCCTGCGTACTGGTATAAGACTGCACTAGTACATAAATATTGTAAAAAGAAGTTTCTTATTAAAGGAAGAAAGAGACGAATTGCAGCAGGTGGTTTTCACCCACATTGGGTTTCCACCTTACATCTTGGTGTTCATGTGTGTTTCTTATGTGTGATGATCTGTTCTGTTTTACTACTCATGTTTACTATTCATATGGTTAATAATGTTCTGATGCACTCATTAAGGATCAATTAACTGAATCATAAGTTTATTGGATATACGCTTGTTGCATTACATGCAGTTTCGTATACACGCGGTTTCCCTTCACTGAAGTAGCGTATATGAATCTGAGTATGGAAATGAAAAAGTGTTTGATTTGATAATACTGATTCACACCCCGCCCTCTCAGTATTACTTCTAACATCGTGCACACATAGTCCACCATGCCAAACTTCTGAATCATCTCAACAAAGATTTCATCAATATTTTGTCACACTTCTAATCTCAGGTAGTCATGCATTAGACCATGATCCTTCAATTAACTCCCACTTATACTAGACAAAGAGGTTCTCAGCCCTAGTTAGAAATCAAATTCATGAGTTCATCTTCAACAACAGATCAACATCACTCTTGGTAGAACCAAATAGTCATCAACTTGAGAGTGCTATGCACTAGTTGTCTTTATTCATACTCTTCTCCCCTTTACTGAGATAATCCTTTACTTGGAACTCCTAGCCATCTTCATATTCGAAATCACAATTGAATTCTTTTCGGAATAAATCAAAACAAGCTTTAATATGGCTAATTGTTATGCTCCCTCTGAGTCTAGGGATCATCTAATTCAATATCTCTCAAAACGAGTCTTCTTGTCATGAGCTTTGTTCTTGCAATCTTTTCATAAATGCCACAACCTTACCAGGCCTTCATCATGTACCTGCAATTTTCACTAGGAGACAAAGGAAGAACATATACAACCAAGCAAGATATACAAGGACAAGAAGAATAACAACAATAGTAAGAATTTAAAATAAGAGAGATATAAGATACTTATCTTTTGATAACAGGTCATCTCTCTCTTGATCTTTAGCCTTCTTGCAAATCAACCTCATCCACATAATCATCATAATGTCATTCCTTCCTTATCAAAGCTAGGGTTTCTTCTATCAACGAAAACAACCAATCCTAGGGTTTTGTCCATAAACCCTAGGGATTTTTTATCTAATCCTTGTTGCTTGCAAGGGTTTATAGACCCTAGATCTTCAATTATTAGAACTAATTATGATCCTTTATCTAATAAATTAAAATCATCAACAACATCTGCTTCCTACAAAAAACTTGCAATATTTTTCATCATCTAGGTCTTACCCTTATACTTGAACATTCATACAACCACTTAACATGTCTTCAATCATTTATGACTTTATTAAAAGAGAGACTTTGGTCTTCAAGGATTGAAGAGGATTTAGACAAGTGACATCTTCAGATTTAGTAGGTTTTTCATAGAAGGTAAATAAGGTGACTTTTCTTTCAATGATATACCATGATAGCTCAACATCTTCCATGCCTTGTTCAAGACTTCAACATACTATCCTATCTTCATGCAAATTTCCAATAAATTTCACACGATTCCTTCCATTTTAGCAATTATGCATTCTAGATTAGGCATAATCTAGTTCCTCAATCAAGTAGACTTTGCTCCAACTATACTTCAACCTTGAAGAGGCACTCATCCTTCATTTTTTGTTTCATTAGAAGGTGTTATGACAAGACTGATCATCCATCGTTCTCCAAGAAATATTGCATGTCTTATTATACAAGGGATACTTCTTTCACAGCTCGAATCAAAGTGATGTCCAAGGTTATTTTCATGTCATATACAAACAATATGTACATGAATATTATGCATTACAAAATAAGAGACTTCATCATGTTCAACACTTTGGCCTTCAATATTGAATGGCAATTGTTGATTGTAATCTTTGTAGTTTCAATTTTAGACTTAGTGACTTTAGTATTTTATACGTAGGCTTGTTGAAATCATCCCATATCATGCTTGAGTGTATCATACCATTCATTTTTAAAAGTAAGCACGATTGTCCAAATAATTTGTAAGGTATATACACAGTCTTCGGGTTGAGGAATATAAGTTGCAAAACTTAGACCCAAATTTCGTCCTATCTGACAGAGCTCCTCTAATGGTTATAATAGATCAAATATTCCAAACAAGGGTTATTCATATCCAAAGAGTGCAGGGATACATCAACCTTCAGATTATTTATCAAGCTAGGAGCCAAGCAATATTTTCCTCAAACTTCAATCTGATCACAAATCTTTTCAAGAGCAACATGACCTCAACCAAAGCAGTTATAGGTACGTACCTTTATTTTTGGCTTTGCTCCAATGGTCTTTTTTCAACACTTATTTCTTGTACAAAGCCTTGCACACCACAAGTGTTTTGAAGCACAAACGGAGACTTGCTCGCGTATCTTCAGAAATTTCTTAACATCTGTCTAGCATCTTGCAAAACTCGCACAAGGATATTATTTAACCTAAATGATTATTCAGGGAACCCTGCAAAAAAAAATGCACTATCTTCAATTAGACATTATTCTTGAAAGATCGGGTTTGTAATGTATTTGAGAAACATCTTGTCATTCATCTTCGCTAAAACAGTTCCATAGAGAATCAACAAGATAATCTTTCACTAGTTGCACACAAGAATGTTTGCCAATTGTTCACAATATATATATTGGATCAAGATTTGTTATAGGAATTCCTTGTGATCTCAAAGAGGTTTGGACTTCTTCCACTAGAGCTTATTCCACACAACATAGATGTTTAGATAGGCTCATACAACCTCCTTAAGAATAATCTCAATTTTCTTGACTATACCACAAAGATAGAGTTTGGATTATTGATTTCTTTGATAGACATAATAGTGTTCGAACCTCTCAACATTTTTCACAATGATGTCAGCAAAAAGTTATGGTAGCACTCACAAACCTTTTGGGATACTTTGATCCCTTCTACAAGGTTAGAAAACTCAAGTAATAAACCCAAACTTATATCTTCTTTTTACAAAGATAAAGTTATGACTTGATCATTGATCTACATAAATTATAGGATTGGACTTGTTTACATTTGGACCTTGTTTCACAGATAGAAGAGGCTCGGACTTGACCATTTCACAGAGATAAAGGAGCTCGGACTTTTCCATTCCATAGAGAAGAAGGATCTCGAAATTGGCATCTTTTCATAGAGATAAAGAAGTTCATACTTCCATAGTTATTATAGGCTTTGTATTTGGTCACCTTCCACACAAATAGAGAGCTCGCAATTGACACTTTCCACAAAAAACAAGAATTTTCGTTGAACTTCTCATGTTCAATAACCTTGATGCAATGAATGATGTTAGCCCTCGATCTATTTGCAAACTATGGTATAGGATTTTGACCTTCCACAAACAAGTATTTTTTTCTTTTGAAAATTGAACTAGGACTTTTCCATACTTAGGCCTACTTAGAGCTTCCTCAAAAAGATGATCTCAATGCTCTTCTCTACACCATACCTCTGATACCATGTTGGATTTTTTAGTGCAATGAAGACTAGCCTAGATTGAGCTTAACTCCGGATATGTCAAGCGCCGAGAGGGATCAAATATCTCGAGGTGTAAACCTCTTTTTTGAGTGAAAAACTTGAGGAAAGGTTTGCACCTCGAGAGATTTTATCCCTCTTTATGCTTGATAGATCCAGGGTTAAGATAGATCTAGGATGGTTTCAGACATGTGCGGCCAAGGAAAATCTATCAAAGATATGATTAATTTTATCAATAATACATAAATACATCTAATATTAATATAATCATTTTAAATATGTTAAATATGTATGAGATTAATCTAGTCATTTTAATTTTAAATTTGCTCAGTGACCTTAGTTTGTTGAGATGATAAATATTGTTAATAACTTTAATGATGAAATAAAAATTTTGAATGAAAAGTGACAATGTAATAGTGTTGAATGATAGAAAATGTGAATAATAAGAATGTAGTCCATTACAAAAAGTCTTCATTGTGATTAATCTGAAATTTTTTTCTTCTACTATTCTTATTGACGCCCTTGTTACTTTTGTCATTTTTTGACATCGATTATATGAAAAGGACAGTTGAAATCATAAACCATTTAAATATTTAGCTCAAGTTGTTGTATTAAACATCATATATTGTCTCTCTTGCTCTCCAATATTAATAGGTTGAATTAATATAACACAAAATCAATGTACATTGTCAATATTTTTTTTTACACTGAAATCAATGCACAATGTTAATCCAAACACTTTAAAATTAATGTACCATCATACATCCAATTACATCAAATCAGAAATCAACACCTACACTAAATTAATACATCCAATGAAAGCAATCAAATAAGATTAAAAAACAAAGTTTACATTGAAATCAATGCATCTAATGCAAGTAATCAAATAGGATTAGAAATAAACATATACACTCAAATCAGTGCATCTAGTGCAAGAAATAAAATAGGATTATAAATCTTCATCTACACTAAAATCAATGCATTTAGTGCATGAAATCAAATAGGATTAGAAACCATATACATTGAAATCAATGCAATCAGTGCAAACAATCAAATATTATTAGAAATCAACATCTACATTGAAATTAATGCATCTAGTGAAAGAATAATAAGATTAGAAATCACCATCTACACTAAAATCAATGCATTTAGTGCGAGCAATCAAATAGGATTAGAAATCTTCTACATTGAAATCAATGCATCTAGTGTAAGAAATCAAATATCATTAGAAATCAACATCTTCACTAAAATCAATGCATCTAGTGTAGGTAATCAAATAAGATTAGAAATCACCATCTACACTTAAATCAATGCATCTAGTGCAAGAAATATTTTTCCCTCTCTACCCCCTCCATCAATATATATATATATATATATATATATATATATCCCTCCATATCTCCTTCTTGTCTCTCTATCTCCCCCCCCAAACACACATGATCTCTCATTCCATATATATCATTCTCGTTATCCCTCCCTCCCTCTCTCCATCTCTCTTCTTCCCTCTCTTCACCTTCCATCTTATCTCTATCTCCCTTTGTCTCTCTATATCACCCCCAAAACATACACTCTTTTTCCCCAATCTATCTATTTATCCCTCCCTCCTTCTCTCCCTCTCTCTCTCTCCCCCTTCTCTCTGCCGCTTCTATCTCTCTTCCCTCATGTTGTTCTCTCTCTGTTTCTTTCTTCTTACCTCCCTCTCTCTCCCTCCAACTCCATCTCTCTTTCCCTACCTCTCTCCACTCTCTCACATACTCTCTCTCTTCCTTCATTTCTCTCCCGTTCTCTCCCACCTCTCTCTCTCTCTCTCTCTCTCTCTCTCTCTCACCCTATAACTCTATTACTATATCCCTCCCTCTCTCCTTCTCTTCCATACTCTCTCCATATCTCCTTATTTATCTATTTATCTCACCCCCAAACATACACACTCTCTCTCTCCACTTCTCACTCACTATGGCTTTCTTCTTCCCTCCCTCTCTCCCCCTCCAACTCCATCTCTCTATCTCTCCCTCTCTCCTCCTCTATCCTTCCCTCTCTCCTCCTCTCTCTCACTTTCTCTCCTACCTCTCTCTCTCTCTCTCCCCCCTCCAATCCTCTCTCTTCCCCCATCACTCTCATCCTCTCTCTCAAGTCTTGTCTCTCATCCTTCCCTTCTCTCCCTTTCTCTCCTACCTCCCTCTCTCTTCCCCCATCTCTCTCTCTCTTCCCTCCAATCCTCTCTCTCTCTCTCTCTCCAACTATGTTACTATATCCCTCCTGTTAAAATCAAAAAATTGTACACATGTTTACACAATCCAGAAGACACTAAAAGACATCTAGTAGAATGCACAAGTGAATATTTTTTAGCTAAAGACATTATGAATTTCAAAAAAAATAATTTCTCCTAAGGTCCATTGTATATTGAATTAAAAATTGATGACCGTGCGACTTTTCCTTTGATAGTTGCATGGTCGTGCGGTTTTTCCTTCGAAAGTCGCATGATCAAATAAAAGGCCGACTCAACAAATTTGGGACATGTTCCCACATTTGGAAGATGATTCCCTGACATGTTCCAGTGAAGAAAGACCAAATTCAAAACACCCTAAAGATATGCAACCATAAATGGAATCATCGTGTCCTACTCATAAGTCATTATCATTCATGAACCAAGAGAAGGAATATGGATTCAAAAAATCTATATAAACATGCCATGGGAGAACCAAAATATCAGACATTGTTATGCTAGCCAAATTTCTATCAGAGCAAACCAACATTACATTGTTGAAGCCAAAAAAAGTAAGAGCACTATCATGTTGGCCATATTGCTTCTAAGCAATCCATCATCTTAGTGAGAGGAGAAAATTCCACCATTGGACAGTCTTCATACTTCTTTGGGAGAGAGGAGAAGCTTGCAAAGAGATTGAGGAAAAGAACCTCTCTGATGAGGGATTTTGAGCACCATAGCTCAAATAATTATTTTCAAGTGTTTAATATTCATCCATTGTATTCAGCTTCTACTACTAGCAGTGAATAAAGGAATATTTTTCCATTATTTTTGTTGACTTGGTTTTTCCATTAAGCAGCATTTGTGTATTTATCTTTGTTTTATTTTATGTTTGTATATGCATTGTTTTCATTATTTGCAATACTTTGTTTTATCTAAGTCTGTCCACTAATAATACCAACTCTGTCTGTGATCCTTTGCAGGGAACAACCAACTGCTATGGAGGTGTCTTTTGGTACACCATTGCCACAAAAACGCTACCATAAGAATGGAGACCATACTATTGTCTTTTCTTTAATCTAAAGGTTGTGTTTGCAGGATCTTCTCTCAACATAGTCGACCTACAAGGCGTTCAGTACCTCTATGGAATTTTTGCAGGACCCAGTGAACCTGTGGTGGGAAGAGAAGCTTGTTAATTTACAATTTTTTGTCGACCGTGTGACTTATTCTCTAACAGACGCGCACTCCACAGATTTTATTATGACATACGTGTCACTGTGTCTGTGCACTGTGAAACCCGCGCAGTTTTCTACAATGCAAAAAACACCCTGTAATTTCACATTTTTTAGGTGATTAGCAACCTTTAGTGAATTGCCTTCACTTTGCAAATTTATTATAGTCAGTTTAGATTGCTTAGCTATTTTACTAATCACAATTAGTAGAGTAATTAGATTATCTTCTCTTTTTTTCACAATCATCACATAACTTAATTAGAGGAAAAAGTAAGTGGCCACATTCCACACATCTTCTTTTTCAATTAATTTTGTTATCTTTCACAATTCACCTAACTTAAATAGTAAAGGAGTAAGTGGCATATCATCCACAAATCTTGTTACTAACCAAAGCATTCATTTTTTTCATTTTTGGGACTAGGAGAAAGTGTTATTATAGAAATTAAGTGATATTTGTTTCCCTTGCATCTCTTAGATGAACTTGGGTTTGAATATCAAAACTTTCTTAAAGCACTTGAAGATCCATCTCCCTTGTTGAAATTCACATAATGTAATAAGAAAAAGAGTAAGTGGCCCATTATCCACATTTCACTTCATTTTCAATACAAGGAACAATAGAACCTAGTGTATTTAGAAGGATGTTGTAAATGATCATCACATATCCACGTCTCACCACACTTCGTATTTTCACTTACATCACACATTAAGCTTTTATAAGATTTGTAATAAAAGGCATCCAGTTTCCTAAGCTCTGTGTACTTAGTTTATTTTTGCTTATAAAATCACTCCCTAAGTGAATAAAGACTCCTTAAAAACAACCATAACTTGAACCAACTAAGTTTCCCCACAGGGGCCACCAAAAAATTTATAGTTCAAGTTAAAACCATTGGGGGTAGGTATCCCATAAGCTGCCATGGTCATGTTACATCTTTGAAACATAGTCATTTACTTTTTATGGAACTTATAATCCTTCAATCATCCCATGAAAAAGAATACCCAGGCATGGCAGAGACCCGATTCAGAGGAGGTTCGGCTTAGGTCCAATGTGTGTGGTACTCTTTGGGGCTACCCAACCCATTTAGTGGTCGGTACTAGTAACTGACTACCAAGAAGCTAAAGACTCAAATTCTCACGTGGGGCGAAGATACTTTAGTGGAAAAAATCCATGGCATCCTTTCCCTATAAGTGATGATGTGGGCATCACTTGAGCCTCATTTCCATTACCTTAGTTGATTCTTCAGCTACTTGAAGGCATCACTAGTTCTTTCGGGATGTTGCCCCAGGACTCATCAGAAGATATCTCTGCAAGGCCCAATTAATTTGAGAGTGGTAAGGATGAATATGTCTTCTTAGGATATTTTTTCACACGAAAAAAAATAAACAAAAACCATTTTTTGTTTGATTGATCACATAGGCTAAAGTTAAAGGCAAAATAACCTTTTTATTTTTCACTTTGTTTTATGTATGTGATTGATTTGCTTTGAAGAATTGTCTCCTTCCCTCATCATACAAAAATTAGCCCACACTCTAATCAACACCATAGGGGACCCCATGGCTTCCTGTCGATCTATATGTTTCTTAAACCACCCCCCATTATCGAGAGGTCTGCTAGGACTCCCGCCATTTAGGCGTAGAGGACATCACACAACCACCATTATAGGATATTCCTTTATTGGTTCATATTTTCTCGGGACCCCTCCCCGTTAAATAATACCCCTCACGGCCCCAAAAGGTCCCCACGTGATACCCCTTTGGGGAGCCCACATACCACTCCTCTAGATAGCTTGTGAAACACCCATTGAGGTAGTTCTCCTTAAACTTCCCCACAAAGGACCCCTTTACAAATAGATATCCAAAATCATTTTGTGATGGTGGATAACTCGCAGATCCCATTATTATCTTCTTTAAACCTACCATATTTAAGTAAGATAACCAATGACCTGATCGCCCATAGCCAGAATTGGCCAGCTATGCCCACCAAGCTCCCTTCGGACATTCCAAAATTCGAAGGAAAATAGGGAGAAGACCCAAGAAACCATGTCATGACTTTTCACCTATGGTGTTCATCTAATAGTATCACATATGATACTATTCGATTACGACTATTTCAATGCACCCTTACTGGGCCTGTAACAAAATGGTACATTGACCAGCCTTTTGCGTCACATGGAAACTTCAACTCACTAGCTACAACTTTCCTCACATTTTTTCATCTCCTAGTTCGTCATGATTCGAGCCTAGAACTCCTCACCCGCTTCAAACAAACACATGTTACCCACATATTGAATCATATGCATGAATGGTGGAAACGCCATAGCTTGTCTAAAGAACAGTTTGAAGACAAAGTTCTCCTCAACTTGTTTTTGAGATCCCTCACATCGGAAATTTCAAAAGACGTGGAAAATTCATCCCCACATAACAAGGAAGAAGCCATTAGCAAAGCTAAACAGTTAGATCTTATATGCACCCAGTCTGGATACATCCATCATGTGCTTCCAGATGCCCCCCGCCTGTAGACTTATAAAGAGACACTAGGGGCATCCAATGTCGTTGATCGATTGATTGGGTCCATAACCCAAAACTAACTCAGCAAATCCTACCAGTACCATGGATATTCGTTCAATGTCCAAGCATTTGATGCTACACAAAACGTACTACCATTGCAGCATATAAGATACTACCCTAGTCAATCCACACCGATACAAAATATGGTCAGTAGGGTTAACCAATGTCAACCCCATCAAGGAGGCTCATATCTTCCCGCACAGGGAAACCAATACTGCTTTAGGAATACTGACATAATTTCCTCTTCCCAGAATCCATATACCAAACAGGGACAAGGAAACTAGTATTCTATTTTCCTCGCAAAACAAAAGAATAACCCAGCAACGCAAAATAACGCAAGGGTTAATGTAGTTCAACCTTCTCTCACTCAACAACAATCGGAGGAGCAACTTAACCCAACTAACCCACCCAATGTTGCTTATAAAAAACAAATGAGCAAACCAAAGGGAGAACCCGAGCGGGGGACAAAAACCACCAACAACCCCCTCCAGGAACTGGTAAGGGGAAACCCTAACCGGAATAAAAACCAAGGATTGACCAATAAAAACCCACAGAAGCAAAACAAGAACACAAGTCTATGGACTAATCATTCATGTGTTATCTATGGGGAATATAGTCAATATACCCATTATTGTCCTCAACTACCTGAGTTAGGATACAGGACAATAGGGAGCAAGGAGGTCAATAAATTGCAGTAATACAAGACCTTTCCCCCATTAGGGAGTGGTTAACACTCAACAACAATATTTTCACCCACATCCTTTTGGAGGGAACCCCCATAACAGTTATATTCATGACGTTTTCATGACGGGAGAATATATCCTCATGCAAATGTGAAATAGAAGTTATGAAGCTCCCCTAGAGCTCAACCCTTCCACCTCGACCACGACAATACCTACATAGTCATTGACCATTCCTCGAATTCCTATAAAACCTATGCCAAATATGGTCAAAGGACCTTTACAGTGACCAGGACATAACTCAAAAGATTTTCATAGCTACAACATAGTCGATGACTTAGTGCAATCACCATAAGTTATGTCAGCATTAGAGGTCCTGCAAACATGCCCAACCCAACGAAAAGCCTTAATTTCTGCTCTAGGTGCAATTGACCCAACCAATTATCTCCTAATGGTATTCGACTTGGATAAAGCTACCCCACGACTACCATCAGTCGTTTCTTTCCAAATTCCAGTCTCAGTCCAAAACATCACCATCCATCGTTGCATTTTCGACGAAGGGGAATCCACATGTATAATGTCCAAATCTGTTTGGAAGAAAATGGGATCCCCTGAAATAAAGCCGTCTAACATCATGCTTAGAGGATACAACGAGCGCCCTTCAGCCCCCGTAGGCCTATACCCTAGCGCGTCAGTACAACTGGCCGAAAAAACCATGCTAATAGATATCAGAGTACTAGATGCCTAGTTGGATTACAATATCCTTCTAAGTCGAAGTTACATGTACGAGATGTTAGCAGTCACCTCTTCTGTGTTCAAGGTAATGATGTTCCCCCATGACATAAAAATCATTACAATATATCAACTCACATGTTATGAGAAGAAGACATTACCCACACCCGATGGTGTGCTACCTTTAGTATCATCTTCTCACGAATGGATCACCACTTATACTGAACTCAACCCGAGCCAATTTAAGTTGTTAAAACTCCTAGGAACATTCCCAAGAGACCCTCCTTTGATAAAGGAAATTCCCCCAAACACAGGAGCACTGGTGTGCATGATGACCTCATTAAACACCCTCCAAGCTCAAGAACTAGTTTTGGATACTAACAGCAATGTTGTTACCGATCTGACTTTCTTACCATATTCCATCACTCACACACCCTTCTTATTTCCCCCACCTACTTTTGTCTTGCACCAAGTCATTGCAATGCTCTCATTGCCCCATATGGCTCTCGCAATACTAGTATGGTATTTTGCCCCTCAAGCCACGTCAGCAAGCTCAGGAATCACTGCAATGGGCATCAGTCCTATTCCTCCTTAGGATAGTATAACACCACAAGTAGCACCTACACCACAAGCAGTGCCTGCACCGACACTAGCCAGTGCTAGAACAAGGGATAAGCAAAAAGGTAAAAAGGTGGAAGCTTCAAACAATCCCTCCTCTAGGGTCCCTCAACCCTGTGCTTTGTGTGAAATAGTTGGGCAACCCACCAATAGGTGCCCCGAGTTAAACAAGCTCAAAGCTCTTCTACATGCCCCAAAAGCGCCAATGAATCCTCCTTCCCTACTAGAGAAAAGATCACATCCATGCGTCATAAGGCATTACACACCAACCATGCATGCACCATATGCACGGAATACAGGCATTACACTCATCATTCCCTGAAATCCCTCGATATCGAGATGCGTTAGGTGCACTCACCCAAACCAAAACCCCATTACTCCAAGTAGAGGATGGATCCAAAAAAAAAATTACATTGTAAGGGAAGAACCTTCTTGCTCCTATCCCTTGTCTGGTCCATCAACCTCCCACTGTGATCGGAGGCAACCTGGACCAGAGACACCCCTATCAGCGCCCACTTGTGCTTTATTCGAAGTACTAGATCATTTTATCAACCAATGTCCCGAATTAAGTACTTTTAACCAATTACATCCGGTTAATCGCATCGCTCAAAGCACCAGACCCACGCACAAACATCACACTTGCCAGATTTGTGTAGTAAATCATAATGTGCAACACTATCCCCAACTTTCTCAATTTTTTTCTTTGTTAGGATTCATGTGGTGATTTATCACCGAGGAGTCTGATTTATTTGGATCAGATACTAACCCATCAGATCATACCCCACCATTAGGGAATGAAGCATCTAGGTCCATTTTATGTGTGTTTGAGGAGAAACAGTCGCCAACAATGCAACAAGCCCCCCATAATTACATATCGCCTCACCATCATCAATCTAGATCAGGAAAAAACGATTTAAGGTTGTCTGCCAAAAAGGATCACCCCTCACATGTGCCCTATGTGATAAACCCAACCATTTGGTAAATCAATGTCACGAATTGAGTCATTGAGTAAGTTTAATGACATCTTTCGCTCAATGGTCCAAATTCCACAAATTCATCTCTTCAATCAAGAGAAAACCACATGTTGTTATTTTCGCACCTTCTCTCAATCACATCATATGAGGAATTGTCAGTTCCTTCCACGTTTTTGCGTTGTGAGTGAAAAACTGAGGCAAAACCACACTAGGAAGTCACATCAAGCCAATACTAAGATCTAGAGATGGATACCACCCCAGGATGTCCCATCTCATGATGTCAACCAGGCATCAACATCTCATACTATGAGAAGTACCGCCACTCACATTATCTATTTAGTTAGTTCTAGTTCGATGTGCAATATTTGTACTAGTAACTCTCATAGCACCGAGACATGTCATATGTTACAAACATTTCAGTACCTTAGGATTTATCATCAAACTCCTATTGAGGAAGCTAATTTTGCCCCTTGTACACCAACAAGAATGCAAGAACTTCATCCCACGCGACATCAACCCACCATAACTTAAATTCTACCACCACCTAATGCTAATGACGCGCAACACCATATATGATTCATTTCCTCATCTGTAGGAACCATGATTTGTGTTGTATGCTCATCATTTTTTGGTGTCGAGATCGCAAAATCCACCTCACCAGTGGTAACACCTTCAAAGGAGAAAAACGATCCCATCTACACTTTGTCAACCTCGCCTGGTTCTACAACATCAACCAATGAATCATATGCTTGCTTGTCGACCAGAACAACCAGGTCTAAATCTCAACCTCAAGACCTGGCGCAACCCAAGTCAACACTAGATAATATTTTTCACTCACGTGAAGATATTCTAGAAGCCATGACAAAACCCAAATGTCCTTGGGATGCCATGCACCATAGTTTATTTTTTCTACCCAAAAAAACATTTGTACCTACTAAGGCACCAAGTCACATCTCCACAGTAGAAACAAATGACTTCCTACCCCCAAGACAAGTAGATCAGTCTAAAAACCCCATCCCGACACTAGATGCATTCAAGGAGGGGAACATGTCAAATATCTCACCTACCATTAAGGTTAATATTTCAATCAAACCTAGCACTATTGAAGAGATATTGTTGGGGGAAACATGCTCCCCATAAGAGGTAACCTCCTACAAAGCCCTGTCTCCAGAATATAGGGACATTTCCATGTGGCCATATTCTAAGATGCCCAGTATCAGCCCTTCAATCATGGAGAACCACACTGACACGTGGCATGATGCTTACCCAGTTAGACAAAAGCAATGTCAACTTCACTCAAACAAAGAACCCATCAAGTTTGTCTTCTTGTATTTTTGGTACATCCTTCTTTCTAGTTTTCATATTTTGATAGATGGATGTTTTCACTTGGGGTATTGGCTTTCGAAGTTGCAAGATATCAACACCTTCACAACAAGCTCATTCCCTCGGTGGAAATCGACAGTTAAGGTATCATCCTCCACTCAGCATGATAGGCTTCCTCCAGCACCTTGCATAACATGTCATCACATCTCTGACATTAACCATAGGGTTCACCATCTCAACACGCTTACCATCACCTTCTACCTTCACATGGTAAGCATCTACATCGGTCGATAAAGTCCCAACTACATGGATCACCCCAGTTCATAGTCCCCTTCACACTATTGGTATCCATGTTCATCACCCCAGGTCTGGGAGTCAATTTACACACATATATCGAAGATTAACCACATACTTCTCTTCTTTGCACCTTTCTTTCCTCCCCTACTCCTGAGCCACATCCTTGATCACAGATGAATTAAACTGCATGTACCACCGCATGCTACACTAGGCCTAACATCCACCCATATTACCATAGCCCATTTATGTCACTTCATCCACCCCACAAACCCAAACCGAGACCAGCCAATGTGACCCCCACCTTTAGCAAACAAACACTGTCCCTACATCATTATGCAAGCCAACATGTTTTTCGGGGCACCCATCTCTGTGTTTGTACATCCAAACCACCTTTACATTCTTTTGGAAAGTGTACACAGATTTTTTAGGAAAAATATTCCCACCCATATTTTTGTGTCTTATACCTGGTGGCAGTTTCTAGTCACCCTTGGTTGGAGCTCACACATTATTCACTTATCCCCATCACATCAATCAAAGCATACTTACACATACCCTGGATGTCCTACCGACTCCAGGGATACCCCCACCAGAAAAATTGTTTTGACTGTCGCCACTTGCATTACAACTCTGACCTTGAGCTAGTTTTCCATATCCATTAAGTATAGCCAGCTTTCGTTATCATGCCTTGTTGACCCACCATGTTACAATCTACTTCACTAGATTTCTTGATTCCACATATCAACACTTCTTGGATGGTTGATGCTTCTTTCTTGTTGACTTCACCACTCATATTCCAGGATTGAGGTTGTACCTTGGATGTGTTCCCCCTTTAAGGAAAATCCTTGGGTGGCACAATGGGAATCAACATTGCCCATTGATGTCATTGGTCCCCTTGACACTCGACACCAACACAAATTTTCATGTCAAGGTGGTACCATACTTAATGACCGTTGCAGTTCTTTCATTTAGTCGAAGACCCCCGTATCATGAAGCACCTCATTTAACAGTGCTTACATCATAATACAGGGGAGGTACCCAAATTCGAAGACCCATGTATACCTCAACACCTCATTCAACAATGCTTCACCTTTCTTATGCATGGGGAAACCAGATTCAGTGTATTTGTCAAAGAAACGCCCCTAAGGGAGTCAGCAGTGATCATCATCAGCCATCATCGTGTCAACCACCATAATTTTGACTGGACAGAAACATTCATGTCTGATTGTAAGAATTTGTCACTAGCCATAATAAAGAGCATGGGACATGCCCGCCGCGTAAAGACATTTTTTTACTCTTTAGATTTTCTTTAGAGCATGGTTATCCTTTATACTCAGTCAAACGATTTCCCTACTCATCTCCATAACAAGTTATCCTCTCTTTCAAAAACTTGATCAGATTATCCGTTAGAATAGAAAATGTGATGTATTTGGGCAATACGTTTTCTTCTAACCTCATACATCAAGGGGTAATTGTTAACACTAGAAAATCGTACACATGTTCGCACAATCTAGAAGACGTTAAAAGACGTCCAACAGAATGCACAAGTGAATATTTTCCAGCTGAAGACATTATGAAGTTCAAAAAAAAAATCTCCTAAGTTCTAATGTATATTGAATTAAAAATTGATGACCATATGACCTTTCCTTTGATAGACGCGCAACCGTGTGAATTTTCCTTCGAAAGTCGCGCGGTCAAAGAAAGGGTTGACTCAGCAAATTTGAGACCACTTCCCATATTTGGAAGATGATTCCATGGCATGCTTCAATCAAGGACAACCAAATTTGAGATACCCTAAAGATATGCGACCCTCAATGGAATCATCTTTTCCTCCTCATAAATCATTATCATTCATGAACCAAGAGAGGGAAGATGTGTTCAAAAATTCTATATAAACAAACCATGGGAGAACCAAACTATAAGACATTGTTATGCTGGCCAAATTGCTATTAGAGCAAACCAACATTCCATTGTTGAACCCAAAGAAAGTAAGAGCACTAACATGTTGGCCATATTGCTTCTAAGCAATCCATCATCTTAGTCAGAGGAGAAGAGTCCGCCATTGGAGAGTCTTCATACTTCTTTAAAAGATATGAGAAACTTACAAAGAGATTGAAGAAAAGAACCTCCTTTTTGAGGATTTTTTAGCACCATAGCTCAAAGAATTCTCTTCAAGTATTTAAGATTCATATATTTTATTCAACTTCTACTACCAGTAGTCAATAAAGGGATATTTTTCCATTATTTTGTTGACCTATTTGCTCCATTAAGCATTTTTTGTGTATATCTCTCTCTCTTTTAGTTTATGGTTGTATATGCATTTTTTCACTATTTGCAATGCTTTTTTTTATCTAAGTATGTCCACTAACAACACCAACTCTGTCTGTGATCCTTGACATGAAATAACTAACTGTAAGGAGGTGTCTTTTGATACACCATTGCCACAAAAACACTACCACACCTCCCTCTCTCCTTCTCTCTCGTTCTCTCCATCTCTCCTTATTTGTCTCTTTATCTCACCCCTAAACATACACACTCTCTCTCCATCTCTCCCTTGTCACTCCCTTTCTCTCTCCACTTCTCATTCTCTATGTCTTTCTTCTTCCTTCCCTCTCTCCCCCTCCAACTCCATCCCTCTATCCCTCTCTCTCTACTCCTCTCTCTCAAGTCCTCTCTCCCATCCTTCCTCTCTCTCCAATTCTCTCCTACCTCCCTTTCTCTTCCCCCATCTCTCTATGTCTCTCTCTGCCCTCCAATCCTCTCATTATCTCCCTTTCTCTCTCCCCCCTACATCTTTGTGTCTCCCTCTCCCTCTCTTACCCTTCTCTACCTCTCTCTCTCTTCATTCCTCCTCTCCCCTCTCCTTCAATTTATTTCCCTCTCTCCCTTGTCACTCCTATCTTTCCACCTCTATGACTTATGTCTTTGTTCTTCCCTCCCATATATATCTAGAGTTAACATATATCATGATATATTAATATATATTATAATATAAAACATTTAATATTGTATTAATCCAAAGTTATTAAATTTAATAATATTAATATTATAACATATTGATATGAATATTAGATTTAATAATAATACTCCTTTAATATCAATATTAGTGTTGGCCCATAGGCTTCACCTAAATAAAATATATTTTTCGAGTGTCCTTAAATATAAAGAGGTTTATGGAGTAAATATAAAAAGTAGTTTTATTTATTTACCATGTTTATTTATATTTTTATTTTTTATCATGTCTATTTTATTTACCATAGTATTTGGCCCATAGACTTGAACATATAATTAGATGTTGATTTATAATCCTATTTGATATATTTTTATTTATCTACCATACCTTGTTATACCTTTTTTATATTTATTTATTTACCATACCTCTTTTATAAATATGGTATTTGGCCTATAGTATTAATAATAATTTGTCCCATGGTATTTGACCCATGGGCTTCACCTAAATAAAACCTCCTTTTTGAGTTTTCTTAAATATAAAGAAGTTCGTGGAGTAAATATAAAAATAGGCTTTATTTATTTAACATACCTATAATTTATATTTTTTTTATTTACCATGCCTCTTTTTTTAGTGTTCATAAACCTCTTTATATTTTAAATTTATATAGCGTTTATACATAATAATAATTAGATTGATTTTTATATAGAGCCGACATTAGATTAAAAATATTAAATGTTAAACATTACATGTTAAATGTTTACATGTTTAAGCTTGATATCTACCCCCATACTGGATTGTAGAGTGCGTCTAGGGCAACTAGTACAATTTTTCAAACCAATAACGACTTCCAATGATACAATTTGACTTCTTTAGAGCATTCCAATCATTAAGCAGTTACACATGAAATTTTTCAACCATTAAATTCACTAAAGCAATAGAGACCAAAATAGAAATGTGAACAAGAGACACCAAAATTTCTTGGGACAAAACCCCACAAGAGGGAAAACCCAATAATATTTCCTTATGACAAAGAGAGTTCAATTAATTAAAATGTAAAACAGAAATTTACAGTCAAAATGCCAATCTCTAACCTCAATATTTGCCAAATCAAAATGAGTTAGAGGAGAGTAATATTCAATGTCGGTCCACAGTCAAGGTTTGCACAAGAGGGCCAAATTTCAACCTAAGGCTTCTTGTCAAAGGGTTGAAACTCAGCGTGCAATTCCTCAGTCAAGATCTCGATCAAATTATAGAAGTTGACCTACAATTAACCCTCTGTTAATAGTCCAAAAACAAAGATGAACTTTGGTCAAACACAATCAACGAATCACAAAGAAACTCGGCCTCCAAATCCAGTGAAAAGTTTGGTCAAACAACAACAAGAATACACAATTCAATGTTTGTCAAACACAGAAACAAGAGAGGTCAATCTTCACTAGAAACTACTGACAGAAGCTACTAATTTTCAACACGACCTCCCAGATATATGCTACAACCCACAAGCCACATATATCAAAAACACGACTCAACCTAGGACCGAGACATCCGGATACCACCAGAAACCGGAGTCGGGATCCTAGACTCCTACAGGATGCCTATCCTTTCAGCATTATTATGATGGGCCATGTCACCTGAGACTTGAACCCGAGTGGATAGGATGGCGAACCACCATCTCAACCACTCGAGCAAGGAACCATTGCCCAGAAAGAAGATCATTGTTCTACAAAAATAACTTACTTCCACTAAGGACACTATCCCTTGGACCCCATCAAGGTTCTAAGCACCGAGTGTTGGTCTAGTGCATTACCATTGCAAGGCTCTAAAGTAGTTGGATGAATGAGGTTGGTGAAAAGGATGGTCAACTTTGGGTACATGTGAATCTATGTGCCAAAAACTTGTGCTTACATTTATACCATCTTACACTCTAGATTTTGTGTGTGAACATATCAATTACACTCTATGACACTGAAGTGCTCAATGGTAAAAGTGTTGTTCTACACTCGATTACTCACATTAGATCTCCCTTGATCTTGACCATTATTCGATTGTGAAGCTATGTGCCAAAAACATTTTCTTACATTTACATCATCTTACACTCTAGATTTTGTGTGTGAACATATCAATTACACTCCATGACACTGAAGTGCTCGATGCTAAAAGTATTGTTCTACACTCGATTACTCACATTAGATCTCCCTTGATCTTGACCCCATTCGATTGTAAGGATATGGAATTGTTCTTGCAGTTAGCTAGAAATATGTGGCTACAAACGGAGAGACCAAGTGAAAAAACATCAGAGTAGTTCTTTATTCAACAATTTTGTGTAAATAAGATGTCCTTATTAGTGGAGAGCTCCTGAGAAATTGCTACAAACTTCGAGCATGGGGTGCTAACTACTGTTGATTAATATTTTTTTTTATATCTTTTGTAGTTACAAGTATTTGTGTCCCTTTTATTTCAAGCATCCTTCATCAAAGTAATTAATGATGCGTGACAATCACAAAATTCCAGGGTCCTTTCCATCTGGTTTGGGTATACTCTTACGAATATGTTACAATTGGAAACTAAGGCCAAACTCCATGTGGGTCATCTTATTTATGGCAATTGATATTTTTCTTGGATCCTATCATCAAGAGGTGTAGGATTGATCTAAAGATCATCTGATTCCGATAAGTATTCATGGAGTTATGAATTTATTTGTGCTATAAGACAATTCGTCAAGGTCAACGAGCGACCAAATAACCCCCACATGTGCTCAACGTTTTAGTATAAAAGGAGATGACTTGAAAGTCATTTCACACACACTTCTCTCTTGATTTCTCTCCACTTGTCTTGGGTTTTAGTGTGGGAGAAATCTAATAGAGGAAGCCCTAGACGTTGGAGGAAAGAAGCCTAAGCATGGAGGCCATAACGCAGTCCTAGCACCCTAACCTATAACAGCGCTACACACAACCTAGAGGACGCAGTGATGAAGAGATGCTCTAATCCTCCATGCTATCCTAGCCATAGTCAAGATGAAGATATACGTTGTCCTAAATATACCAAGGGTGCCCTAGCCGCAGGCCAATAGTGCCCTAGCCGCAGGCCAATAGTGCCCTATCCGCAGGGCTATGGTGCCCTAGCTTCAGGATGGCCGCAAGGTCTAAAGAAGGGAGAACAGGGCTCGAACAACATTCAAAAGCAGCGATGGAAGGCGCACTATTAAGAGAAGGGTAAGCAAAGATTTTGATGAGTTTGACGTTGATTTTAGGGTATAGTTTCAGTAGCTTCAGATGCCCTAATTAGAGAGCCGAGATCTCATTAGCAGAGATCTAAGAGGGTCGCAGTTTGTTGTAGGAAAGGAGGGTGAAAGTGTTTATGGATCAGCGTTGAGGAGAAGGTCTCAAGAACAGGCTAAGAGCCTCTTGCGATAAGAAGTAAATGGGACAACTATGGCATGTTGTAATAGCACAATTGGGACAACAACTGCGATGGGACAACATCAATACAATTGGGATAGCAACTATGGAATGGCACAATTGGGATAGCAGCGGTGATGGGACAGTAGCAATACAATTGATGACATAACAGCAAAGGCATGCTAAACATTGGGACAACAGTGGCAATACTAAACAGTGGGACAACAACATGGTAAGTGGTACAACAATGACATGTGGCAGCAAAACAAATAGGACAACAAGGTTATGATGCTTGGTGGAGCAAGCAAATAGGACAAAAACTATGATGCTTGGTGGAGCAAGAAAACGGGACAGCGAGGGTATGATGCTTGGCAGAGCATGGTACATGGCACAACAAGCAATCATGGTGCAACAATGAATGCAACATGATGGGCACGATGAGTACAGGATGAGGCAGCACTAGTGAGTGCAAAAGATGATAAGGTACAACAAGATGTTGCAGTACAAGAAGGTGCAACAGTATGATAATGAGGTCCAGTATAGTGATGATGGGTGCAGCGTTGTGCAACACAATGAAGCGCAACATGATGATGAGGAGAAGCACAATGATAGGTGTAGCATGGTGATGGAGTCACCTAGGAGAATCAATTGAAGCAACTTGTCTTCAACTGAGTTCAGTGACCTCATGTATCATCTACTTAGAGATGATCTATGCTCTTATTTAGATAAGTCAAAGTGTTGACTTCTATTGTATATGTACTATCTCTCTCTCTCTCTCTCTCTCTCTCTCTACTGAACTATTGAAGAACATATACGAAGAATTGATCAAGGGTTTCCCCACATTGGGGTTGTCCCTAACTAGTGCCACATCTTGTGTCCTCTTGTCTTGGCTTGTCTTCTGCGATCTATGTTTATGTTATATCTGCAATTTACTTTAACGCTGATGTGATTGCTAATTTGGAAAAGATATTGAGCTAACTGTGAAAATTGAAATAAATTGCTCTAAACATAGAACATACCTAAAATTAATATGGTATCAAAGCTGAGGTGAAGACAAAGCCCAAGCAAGAGTGAAAGAGAAATCACTGAAGATAGTTTGGAAAAGACAATAAGATCAGTGGATTCCTCATCCCTCTTCAAATTCACCAAGGGTGAAGTCAAACGGAAGCTTCTAATGACATAAAGATCACTTCAATGGGAAGTCTGGATCTAAGGGTGGATGGAAACGCAAATACTTTGGGTGTAATAAGTTCGACCATTATGCAAAGGAGTGTCTGAGGTAGGGACAACATCACTTGATGATGATAACAATCATTCCTGGGACATCTTCAATGATCACAGAAATGACAGGTAATGCAGGGCATTAAGAAAACGAATGAATCTTCAAAGAAAGCAAAGAACCCCAGGTATGAAGAATCAAATTTTGTTTCTGATAAGATAAAGAAGCGTTATCTTGTATTGGCCCTATCCTTCAGAATATTTGGGAATCTGGCTTATTGATTGTAGTGCTTTAAAGCACTTCAACGGATAGAAGGGTGCTCTCTCTAATTTGGTAGAGATGGAAACAATTGTGGGATTACACTTGGAGTTGATGCCACCTATCCTGGAAAGGGTGTAGGGAATGTTACCCCTCAATTGAATGAGAGTAACTCGATTCATTTACAGAATCTCTTTTATGTACCTGATCGCAAGAAGAACTTGGTGTCCATTTCGGAAATGGAAGTCAAAGTTTTCAAGGTGGCATTCATCGATGGAAAGGTACGTGTTTGAAAATAGAATTTTCAAAGATGCTTTTACTCATGGGTTCAGGGATAGGAATTTGTATCAAGTTGCAGGAAGTCCATTGGGGACCATGTTAGCTGACACATCTCATATATAGCACCGAAGGTCTACTTTATGGGGCCTTACCCAATGTGAGTCAAATGGTGACAAGGATGCTTGAATTCAAAAAGAGCATGAAGGTACATGTCTGAGATGTACCGAAGGAAAATCTTACAAGGGGACCATTGCCCTCATGTAGCAAGTCCACTGGTTTGGAACAACCCTAGGGGTTTGAGATTCATGATCGGGAATCTCATGTATACGGGGGGAAGAAAGCCCTATATGGCTTGAGGCAAAACACCCGGGGCTTAGTATGAGATGATTGATAGCTGTCTAATGACGCTGAGATTCACTAGGAGTGAAGCCGATCCAAACCATTTCTTGAAGGTTGTGGATGATAGACCTCTCATACTAGCACCTTATGAGGATGACCTCTTTTTTACAGGTGCAGACCCTCTCATTTGCAAAAGTAAGAGGGAGTTGGATTCCAAATTTGGAATGGTAAATTGCAAGCCCGTGACTAACTCGATGGATCTTAACTTTCAGAAGTTATGTGGTAAGGATACCAGACCTGATTTGGGAAATGCCTCTGAGTTTCATAAACTCATTCGCATTGATGTTCTTGGTGAACTCTCGTCCGGATATTATGTTTTGCAGTTAGCATGTTGGGCTCATATATGGTTGAGCCTCACTGGATTGGTGCCAAGAATCTTCTGAGATATCTTCGGGGCAAAATCTCTCATGGATTGGGATACACTATCATAAATATGAAGCTGCATGATTATTCGAATGCTGACTAGGTAGGCAGTGTGGAGGATCGTAAGAGCACTTCTCAGTGTTGGTTCTCTTTGGGTTCTACTCGATATCCTGGATGAGCAGGAAGCAGAAGTCGGTTGCTATAAGCACCACTGAGACCAAATACATAGCTACAAGTATGATCTCATGTGACGCTGCTTGTTGTGGAAGCTCTTCAGTGAGATTTTTGTACACATGATGGATACCACCGTGATCTTTTGTGTCAACCAAGGGGGGATTCGATTGTTGAGGAATCCCTTATTCTATGATTGCTCCAGCATATGAACATCATATATTACCTTATCTGGGATATGGTACGTCGATGAGCGAGGAGGCTCCATCACATTGAGACTGATGTACAAGTCACAGACATTTTATTGAAGCCCCAAGGAAAGGTCAAATTTGTGACTTTTCCAAACGACTTGGAGTCGTTGGGACCCTCTTATGAGGGTCCTGTATGATGCATACATTGAGCTCTGGGAGCTCCGAGGGGCTTGGGGTAATTCTTAGAGCAACAAGCAACCATAGGGAGACTCACCCTCCCCTAATAGTGCGTTGTGTATAGGGTGAATGGTTCAGCGTTCCCCTATGATACCCCATGGCAACTTATGGACATGATTAGTGGTTCTCCTATCGAAGCATCTTACCCATGCAGCCTGGGACTCATGGAAAGTACCTCTCATCTGGCCAATGAGCAGGGAAATGGGGTTAGGGCCCATAGTATTACTATTGATGGACGCATCGTTGTATCTACCGTACTCCCTATGCTAGGATGACCTCCATTGATCTGGGATCAATATGAGTGGTTTGAGACACTCTCTTGTGATAGTGATCTAGGATCAATGAAACTGACTTCGGGTCAATAAGAGTGATATGACTCACTCTCTTGGAACTAATATGGGATCAATAAGAGTGGTATGACACACTCTCTTCATATGGAACCGAATTCGGGTTAGTAGAGAATGGTATGAGACACTCTCGATCAATTCTTCTTCTTCATGGTTCAACAAGCCGAGCAGTGCAGGGCACAGTTGGCAAAGATATTACAATCTAGCCGATGGATCAGCAGATGGAGCTCTCCCTAATTGAGAGGGAATGTTAAAATTGGCAACTAGGGCCAAACTCCATGTGGGTCATCTTATTTATGGCAGTTGATATTTTTCTTGGATCCCTCTCATCAAGAGGTGTAGGATTGATCTAAAAATCATCCGATTCCGATAAGTATTCATGGAGATATGAATTTATTTGTGTTATAAGACAATTCGTCAAGGTTTGCCACAACCAAATAACTCCCACATGTGCTCAACATTTTAGTATAAAAAGAGATGACTTGAGAGTCATTTCACACACACTTCTCTCTTGATTTCTCTCATCTTGGGTTTTAGTGTGAGAGAAATCTAGGAGAGAAAGCCCTAGACGTTGGAGGAAAAAAGACTAAGCATGGAGGGCATAACGCAGTCCTAGCACCCTAGCCTATAACAGATCTACACACAACCTAGAGGACGCAGTCATGAAGAGATGCCCTAATCCGCCCTAATCCTCCACAATGTCCTAGCCACAGTCAAAATGAATATATCCATTGTCCTAAATATACCAAGGGTGACCTAGCCGTAGGCCTATAGTGCCCTAACTACAGGCCTATGGTGCCCTAGCTTCAGGATGGCCACGAGGTCTAAAAGGAAGGGAGAACAAGGCTCGAACAACATTCAAAAGCAACGCTAGAAGGACTCCTCTTAGGAAAAGGGTAAGCAAAGATTTTGATGAGTTTGAGGTTGATTTTAGGGTATAGTTGTTGCAGCGTCAAATGCCCTAATCAGAGAGCCAAGATCTCATTAGCAAAGATCTAGGAGGGCCACACTCTGTTGGAGGAAAGGAGGCTGAAAGTGTTTATGGATCAGCATTGAGGTCTCAAGAACAAGCCAACAACAATATAATTGGGACAACAGCTATGGAATGACACAACTGGGACAACCGCTGTGATGGGACAACAACAATACAATAGATGACATGGCAACAAAGGCATGCTAAACATTGGGGCAACAATAGCAATACTAAACAGTGGGACAACAACATGGTGCTGCCAGGGACAACAACATGGTAAGTGGTACACCAATGACATGTGGCAACAAAACAAATAGAACAAGAAGGCTTTGATGCTTGTTGGAGCAAGCAAATGGGCGGCAAGGCTATGATGCTTCGCAGAGCATGGTACATGGGACAAGCAATCATGGTGCAACAATGAAATGCATAATGATGGGGACAGTGAGGTACAAGATGAAGCAGCACTAGTGAGTGCAACGAGATGATAAAGTACAACAAGGTGTTGCAGTACAAGGAAGTGCAGCAGTATGATAATTAGGTCCAACATAGTGATGATGGGTGCAACATGGTGCAACACAGTGAGGCACAACATGATGATGAAGAGCAACACAATGATAGGTGCAACATGGTGATGGAGTCACCTAAGAGAATCAGTTGAAGCAGCTTGTCTTCACTGAGTTCAACGACCTCATGTATCATTTACTTAGACATGATCTATGCTCTTATTTAGATAAGTCAAAGTGTTGACCTCTGTTGTACATGTACTACTGATCAAAGATTTCCCCACATTGAGGTTTGTCCCTGGGTAACGCCACATATTGTGTCCTCTTGTTTTGGCCTGTCTTCTGCGATCTATATTTATGTTCTATGTGCAATTTACTTTAATGTTGATATGATTGCTAATCTGGAAAAGATATTAAACTAACTGTGAAAATTGAAATAAATTGCTCTAAACATAGAACATACCTAAAATTAACATAATAAAATAATGGACATTTTCTCTTCTTGTCCAAAAGAAAAAACGATATCCTTCTGTTATGTGTAATGGCTTAGTTCTGTTATTCTTTGATAATTCATAGTCCAATGGCATATTCTTTGCCTAGTGCCTTCGCTCACCTAATTTGGGAGTGTTGTCATAGTCATATATATGAATCATGATCCTCGAGTTCCTTGTATATAATGAGAAAATTGAAGTGAATACGTAACAATTAAGCTCGAGTAATTATTTATTCCTTTTTCAGTAACTTCTTTGATGATACACACACCACCTATGTTGCATTCGTTTCTTTGATGATACACAAACCACCTATGTTGCATTCGTTTTCAGGGGTGCGCTGCAGTGCAAATACAAAAATAATGGAGGGAAGAAATGATCGCATTGTCTATATATATATATAGTATCTCCAAAATTTGCCCAGAAAAGCTATAAAAACCACCCATCGCATCCCCAAAATCTGCCCAGAAAAGCTATAAAAACCACCCATAACATCCCCAAAATCTGCCCAGAAAAGTCATGAAATCTGCCTATAACATCCCCAAAATCTGTCTGGAATGTCCCTGAAATCTGTCGGAAGGATGGCCAACGAGACCCAGTCCTTCATCAAGTCCCCCAACAAACCCAAAACCTGTCTGGAATGTCCCTGAAATCTGTCGGAAGGATGGCCAACGAGTCCCAGTCCTTCATCAAGTCCCCCAACAATCTGGGGACGTTTCATAGGGTTCCCCAATTTCTCGAAATGCTGAAACAGAAGTTACACAGGGATTTTTTTGGGGGGTTTGGGGGCCCCTATGCAAAATAGCTGAGCACTCTCTTCAATTTATCAGAATTTATTTTGATGTTCAATAACTTCTTTCTAACCTCTTGTGGGTATCGTGTTTGTGGAAACAGGATGATCACTATTACTCCGTCGTATGTAGCTCTTCCAATGCTGTGCTTTAAGATAGTGCGGACGACGTTTTCACTGTGAGAAGAACATTCTCATTTGGGGTATGCTTGCGTTTGAATATTAAATAAAACATTATTTAATGGCTATTTCGTTATGTGCAAACGAATTCATAACTTAATTGCATTAGCTATTCAAGTATATATAATATGAAAGTTTCATTCTTACAACTAAATGTTTCTCTACTCTTTGCTCCTTGATCATTCAAAGGACCAAAAAATTGTTGATTAGTTACGCATCTAAGAGAGCGGAGAGAACAAAAAGACCAAATCTCCACTCTGAAAAATTAAGGCGAGTAGAATGAGCATGAAATTGAAAATATGGCTAGTTTTCAAGAAAATTCTATTAAAAAATATAACAGGTCATTGCAAAGGTACTTAAAACTGAGGTCTGAAGGGAACTTCCCATCAAGCTTAATTTTGGTGTTTAAATGAAATAAATGTTATATCGTACAATCTTTAAGAAGAAAACTGTACTTGCTAGAGGAAGGCAGTAGCAGACTTCAAGGAAGCAGTTCAAATGTGCATACGGACTCTGAACCTCAAATATATTATTCAACAACGGAAGGCACAGAAGAAACTAAGCTGTATTCCAATAGTCACACGGTGCTAGTTACTGATGTAGAGAAGTCGGGGTTATCTATCTGCTTGGCTTTGTTGTTACGTGGTAATCAATCTGGCATCATAAAAACTCTTTTTTTTGTGATTTTGTTTAATCGCATGTAATAAAGGTTGCAACAAATTACACAATTACACTTTTGCACTCTGGGTTTGCGTGTTAATACATAAGCTAGTCATGTGGATTAAATGCACCGAAGAGACCTTTTCAGTATTTTTTTTCTCAACTAAGAGGAAGCCATATGTAGTTTCACCAAGGATGCATAGGCACCATCTCTAATGTCAAGCAATTGATCATGTTTTCCCTGTTCTGCAATGACTCCATTCTTCACCACAGCTATGAGATCTGCATCTTTAATTGTTGAAAGACGATGAGCAACAACAATAGTGGTCCTGTTTACCATTACACGATCCAACGCATCTTGAACAACACGCTCAGATTCAGCATCCAATGCACTTGTAGCTTCATCTAACAATAGTATGCTAGGGTCTTTAATTATTGCTCTTGCAATTGCTATCCGCTGCTTCTGTCCTCCAGATAACTGCACGCCCCGCTCCCCCACAGATGTGTCATATCCTTGGGGAAGGCTTGAGATGAACTTATGAGCATTGGAAGCCTCAGCAGCTTTTATAATCTGTTCATCAGAAACAATTCCCTCCTTTCCATAAGCAATATTTGCACGAATTGAATCATTAAACAAAATAGGCTCCTGGCTAACCAAGCCCATTTGTTGCCTCAACCATTTAAGTTGCAGTTTATGGATTTCAACGCCATCAAGTAATATGCGGCCTGAGTCAGGATCATAGAATCGTTCCAAAAGTGAAATGACAGTTGACTTTCCACTTCCACTTTCTCCCACAAGAGCAACAGTCTGTCGTGATCAACACCAAAAGAACAAAGGCGTCAGTAAGACTTGCAAATTAAGTATTTGTCAGCTAGCCTAATTCTTCAGTCAGAAATCTACACCTGCTATTATGTATAATTGCAATAAAATATTTGATTATCAAATCAACTAGAGTGAAGACATATCACCTTTCCAGAATGGACAGAAAGGCTTAAATCCCGGAAAATTTGTATGTCTGGGCGAGTAGCATATTTAAAGCTAACATGGCGAAACTCAATGTCGCCTTTTACATTTTCTAAGGTAGTCCCTGAGACATCACTCGCATCAATTTTGGATTTCCGATCAAGTATTTCAAACACTGAATTGACAGATGATTTTACTTTTGCAATATCGGGGGCCAGGCCTGCTGACTGAGAAACCCCCATGGCAGCCATTGTGAGAGCAAAAAAGACCTGCAACAAACACTCTGTGCTTAAGAATGGAATGAGGCTATCATATATCAAATATCTGAAACCAAATGGAAAACAAATTTCTTAGAGAATACATCACTGCAGTTAATTGCAAGCTCTTCAATAAACTAATGAATATTGTACAATTTTTTATAGATCAAGTAATTCTATCCATTCCAATATCGCCTGATAAATTATCTCGTTCTCATTCATCAAATTTTCAAACAATAAAACTATGTGGTCCTTACCCTGAAAACTTTGCGGAAGGTTGTTTCCCCGTGTTCAACCATCCGAGCACCTACCCAAAAGCTAACTGCATATACTGAAAACAATAGGAAATTTGCTATTCCAAGACCAAGTCCACTTATAATTCCTTGCCGAATTCCACCTTTCAAGGGAACGGAGCATTTTTCATTGTAGAGGTTCATCACCTTCTCCTCTGCAGAAAAGGAGGCAACAGTGCGAATGCTTCCAACAGCATCATTTGCAACCTGACTGGCTTCCTCATACATCACCTGGAATATGACCCCTTTCAATTAGTAATAATATTTCAAAATGGTTAAAGCTCTTTAGGACAGATAGAATCCTCCTGATCTACAGTTGAGAGTGTATCAAACCATGAATCATAATTGAAAAAATTGTCTAATTATACATGTTCTGATATGATTTGTTAACTATGTTTAGCAACATGCAGTTTGTGCACTCTTCTCAGAGCAAATGATATTCCTAACCTTTGAATCACCAGAAAAGCCCTGCATGAACTTCACTTGAACCCAACCTTGAAGACCTAGCAGAGGCAGAAGACCCAATATCAAAAATGCCAACTTCCAGTTCGCTGAAAAAGCTATAAGAACACCAGCAACGATTGTTGAAATATTCTGCACAGCAAGTGACAAAGCATCTCCCACCATGCTACGTACAGTAGCAGCATCTGTTGATAATCTTGCACCTATTGCACCACTGAAAATAGAAATTTGGAGCTGGAATGATCACTAATATGATATATCCAACGTCTAACGAAAGAAAATATAAATTTAGTATCAGTGTTTTCCTCCATTTAGCAAAACAGTAAGAGGTTTGCCCATATACTGACCTTGAATTTTCACTATCATCAAACCATCCAATCTCCTGGTAAACAACTTTGCTAAATGTCAATGATCGAATACGTCGCACAAGCCTGCCACCCGCAACAGCAAAACTGTACATCTGTGTTGGTGCCATGACGAGGCATGTCGTTGCCAAAACTATATACATAAGTGCCCAGAAACTGGCATCTTTTCGAAGTTTATGTGGAGGTTCATAGAAACTGGCAATAACACTTGAAAGCAAGAGACCAAAAATAGGAAATGTAACCCCATGAACACATGCCGCAATGGATCCCACTATAAACACTGGAATCTCTGGCTTGTTGAGAGATGCTAGGCGTAAAACAGGAACATCTTTTTTACGTTTTGACTGACCATGCTCCACATCTCCCTGATTTTTGGATGAAAACCAACTCATGAAGCCTTTTTTTGGCCTGCCTTCACCTACTTGAACGTCTTCCTGGAGACTAACTCCTCCAGGCAAGGAAAATGAAAATGAAACAGAGTTACGACTACCACCAAGTCCGGATGATCCATTGCTTATAGACCGTCTAAAAGATAACTTTTGACTACTAACCCTGCCAATGGTATTGGCATCATCCAAATGAATTTCCAGATGATCAGGATCATTTACATATTGTTCCTTTGTTTGATGCATTTCCTGCAGACTTATAAGTTGGGAGTATGCACCAGAAGGGTTCATGATGAGCTGAGAGTGTGAACCTGAAAATAACATTTTTCAGATTCATTAATAGATCAGCATGTATAACAAAGAACAGTCATTTCATTAAGCTTGTTGCAACATACAATTAAAATTCGTTGCATGAATGGAGAGAAACATTTTTGCAAAGTTCATTGTTAAGCACAAGTTAAAATCACTTGAACAAGAAATGGAGAAGAACTATTTTAGTTATTATCAAGAGGATGCCCACTAGATTGCTGATTTCTTTGCTGTTTGTTAACAAAGATTAGAAATTGAAGCATTGTAAAAATTTACCCTTTTCCACAATAGAACCACGCTGGACCACAGCAATCATATCAGCATTTCTGACAGTAGTCAGACGATGTGCAACAATAACTGTTGTTCTATTTAACATAATTCTATCGAGAGCTTCTTGAACCACTCTTTCAGACTCTGCATCTAAGGCACTAGTAGCTTCATCGAGGAGCAGAATTCGGGGATCTTTTAAAATAGCCCTGGCAATTGCAATCCTTTGCTTTTGGCCTCCAGATAATTGGGTACCATGCTCGCCAACCATTGTATCAAAACCCTGGAAATAGAAACCACAAATGTCAACATGTGCAAAAGATATGCATTTGCACGATGAGGAATATTAACAATTGCCAACAATCAAATCTATTTCTACAAACCTGAGGCATCTTGGCAATAAATTTTGCAGCATTAGCAAGCTCTGCAGCAGCCTGTATTTCCTCTGGTGTTGCCCCATCTTTACCATATGCAATATTCTCCTTAATAGTGGTTGCAAAGAGGGCAGGTTCCTGGCTTACAAGTCCAATTTTTTGCCTGATCCACTTAAGTTGAAATTGTTTGATATTGACACTGTCTATAAGTACTTCACCAGCTTGTGGATCATAGAATCTCTCTATAAGACTTATAACTGTGGACTTTCCACTTCCACTCTCCCCAACTAAAGCTGCAGTGGTGCCGCTGGGTATTTCCAATGAGAACCCAGAAAATATTTGAACATCAGGCCGTGCTGGATATGTAAAACGTACATCTTTAAGCTCAATATCACCTTGAATATCCTCGAGTACTAATCCATTTGTATCATATACATCAATCTCTGGCTTCCTATCAATTGCCTCAAACATTTTGTAAGCTGCAGCTTGCCCAGCTCCAAAGGCATTTAAACAAGGTGATGTCTGGCCCAGAGACCTGAAATCCAGCAAAATATTATATTTTTGTTATCGTTAATCAACATTAATTGATCTACTAAGTGAAAAGCGATATAGTTAAATTTCTTTATCAAGTGACAATACTGCATTTCACAATGCAATTCAACTTACATGCCTCCAGTCAGAACTGCAAAGATGACATTAATCACACTGCCACCGGAATACCCTTCGTGAATAATTAACTGTGATCCATACCAAAGAGCCAATGCATAGCTGCAGAACATAATAAACAGGAGAGTTCCAAGACCAAAACCAGATGCCAACCCTTGATGAGCAGCAGCCTTGTAAGCAACCGTAAGGAACTTTTCATAGTCAGTCACAGCTTTCTTCTCCCCGGTAAAAGATGCAACCTAAAATTTAATTAATCCGTGTTATTAATCTGAATAGATTATATAAAATACAACTTCTGCTGATATGAAGACATAGTACCTCAAGTTCAAAAATAAAGAAACCTGGCTTTATGATATGATAAGGTTTGTTTGCTTTGTTGATCACAATCTTACCGTCCTGATTGAACCAATTGTCTGCTCCACAACATTGCCTGCTTCTGCATATGCTTGCTGGCCTCGGCTTGACATCTTTGATATTATCATAGCCATAACACCACCCGCCATTACAAGAAGGGGAATCACACATAGCATTACAAGGGTCAGTTTCCATCCTTTGATGAAAGCGACAACAAAACCTCCAATGAACGTGGACATGAGCTGGATGAATTTTCCAACCTGAACAAACAACAGAAAACATAGCATATGATAAAGGTATTGCACCTTCTTCTGTTGAAAATGCAAAATAGAATTGCTTCAACATTTTTGGCAAATAATGTTTGAATGTTGTAACTCACCTCGTGAATGCCACATTGGCAATTCTATGGCTTAAAGAAGATCCTATGAATAGTTTTCCCATGATAGAGAAAGTTTGCTTTTGCACCTCTATATTTCATTAAGCATCCTACCTAGTGATAATTATAATTTTTGAAGCCAAAAGAGTGTCATGTCAGCATCCCTATCCTTGCTTCCGTTTCAAATGTGCCCACATATGTTGATTTATCTTCAAAGATTATATTTTTCTATAGAGAACTTGGATAAGACGAGATGAACTAATTGGGACAAATGTACAGTAAGCAATAGGGATATCTAACGCTCATCAATTAGGATGATAAAAAGTACAGTAAGCAATAAGGATATCTAACGCTCATCAATTAGGATGACAAAATATTCCAGAAGGCAGTTTATGGACCCTAAGATCATTGCTGTATAGAAAGGAGAATGTTGTTGACATGTGAAATACAGGACGAGGATCATACATGGTAGGATGTATAAACTGATTAATCTTGTTATGTAAGACAATTTCATTGATGCAGCTAAAGCATGTAGGTTGGCAGGGTTGCATCTGCCAAATGTGCATGTTCCTACTACAAAGAGGTGGCTGATGCAGTTTACAGGGCAACGAAGCTGATCCACAGGATGGCCAACTGAAGAAATGTAGTTTCATTGCAAATGTGTCTCAGGTCTGTTGTTTTAAATTTGTGGGCAATCAGCTGTCATACAAACATAATTTTAGCCGTGAATCTTATGCATTGTTTCCCAGGTTGGGCTGCTCAACATAATAGAAGTTACTATTTACCTTTTCACCCATAGCTTCTTGAATTAGTACAGTGTCTCCTGACATCCTTCCAATAACCTCTCCTGTTGATGTCTCATTGTCAAAAAATGCAATATCCTGCCTTAGAATAGTTTTTAAGTAGAAACTCCTGATACGAGCAGCCTGCCTTTCCCCTGTGCACATCCAAAAGGCCACCTCTGATAGGCAAAATGTACTAGGTTAGATCATGAAGTATCATGCTTTACAAGAAAAACTTAAAATCTCTTTTGACACCCATTTAACTGACTTGTTATAACAGTACTAGATAATGAAAAGAACAAGAAGCAGAAATAGTAGATTGAAACAAACTAGAATCATGACCATAAAAAGCAGCAGCATCAGGTTAAGCTGGGAGAGTATCTTACGAAAGAAAGAAGCAACTGCCGTACCAGCAGCTAGATAAATAAAATTCAAAGATACCTGAAAAAACCAAAGCAACAAAAAGAAGAATAAGTCCCACATTATAATATAAAAGCAGCAAAGTTTCTACACTCCAGATCATAGACATCAATGAAAAACCCATCAATCATGTGGCACATTCTTGTCATCACAATCTGTTGGAAAGCATTTTTATGGCCACTTTACAGAGGCAATTCGATTAAGATTAGAGTTGAATTAACCTCACATTGCATCTTGTTAAATAGGTGTAACAAAATAGATTAAATTGTGCAGCACCCAAAGTCCCTGACAACCTAAATTAAAATCTTTAACATATTTTTTCAAACGCAAAATACTTTATTTAATGTTCAATAATGGAGAAACAAATTGTTTTATTATTTGCTATGATTGACAATATTGTTAGCTGTGATAAAATCAAGAAAAGCAACATCCTTAGAAGAAGATACTGAAAAGGTTATTAACACAATTCAAGGGAGGAGTTCCACAGTGGTCATGCTAATGTATAATAAGTATCAGCTACAACTCTTCTGGTCCAGGAGCACCAAAATTTAAATAAATATTAGAAGTTATGAGGAGAGTCGAGACATGCTATAAATTCAAGCTTAGAATTTGATGATTGACCCTGTCCACCAACCTAAGTTTTCAACACAGTTTTAGTCTCATCCCTTGACCTTCAAGCTTCAATTCCCATTTGGAAGAAGTACACAGGAAAAAAAATGACATGCAAGTCTACTCCATTCTGCAAAGATTGGATCTGTTGACTATAGCGGATTGTTATTGCAACAAATATCTTATCAATTGTATCACCATAGGCAAGGTCTAAAACTACAAAGCTTGGAATTTGGAATTTGGAATTTGGCAGAAGTTTTGCTGTAGGAATCTATCAAGGTCCTAAGATTCGCAAGTTTTGAATTGTTGGAAAAATTTGCTGCAATAATTTATCACAATGTGAACATAAGTGCATTGGCTTGAAGGTGTTTATCCTGAAGATAGTGCATCAGAAATTGAAGTTTCCATCCAGTGGGAGGTCCAATTTGGAACTACGGTTAAATTATTAATCCTACCTTGAGAAGTTGTGTGAAATCACTGATAGATAGGTGATTGAATGAGGAGCTTCTCTTCTTTGCGAAAGCACTAGAAGAACAGGCCAGAAAGCTGGAAATTTGAAAACCACTCCGACCCTAAAAGTGGAAATGTTGCTTTTGCCACTATTTTTTCTTCAAGGAGAAGCCTTGACCTTAAAGTGATGCATAAAATGTAGGATGCTTTGAGATGCATCACATGTGATGACAATTGTTAATTGATAATTGCAGCTGTTTCATTCTCTCTCATTTTCTTGAATCGTCATCTAGATGTCATAACTGAATGCAGACACAAAATGGTGGGTTATTGTAGGGAGGAAAATAGGTTGCTAAAACCTTTCCTGGCAGATGTAAGGATGATGCCTGTTATGATTTACCATAATATAGGAACAGTCCTTAGCAGTAGCTTACGGTCTTTGAGTAGACGTCCGTCTAATCTAAGGTCAAACTAATGTAGCTGTTAAAGCTGTTTATCATCCACTTTCGATTTTTGCCTGGCCACTTTTGTACTCTGCTCTTGCTAACAGCTCATGGGCAACTAATTAGTAAAGGAGGATATATCTTAATGGCATTTTTTGTTCTTCAACTGTTTGTAATTGAAAAATATTTGGAAACAAATTTCAGGAATTTAAAGCTTAATTTATGATTCAGTCTGGTTGTTAGTTCCTAGCTATGAGAGGTCAACCTGGTTGGTTAAAGCAGGGTATTGTCTTAGCCTCCACCAGAGTTCAAATCTCACAAAAGTGGCCAGCTTGTTCCTGCATTGGTGGCCAAAAGCCAGTAGAACTATAATGGTCGTTAAGTCAGGCCAGGTGGCCTTCATACCCTTCCACGTTAAAAACTGCAGATGACATTCCACCTTTGAGCCATAGCCTTAAGTTTCCAGGATTAAGAATCTGTGATGATTCCTCTGGAAGCATTCTCAATTCTTGGTAGTTAGTTCCTTCAAACATGATTGTAAAATTTCTGACTTGGGTTTTCTTTCATGACCTAGTATTTGCAATTTAATGTTTGAAAAACAGCAATGAGGCCATATTGACCTTACTCTTCACAAGGGGGCATCCTCAGGCTTACAATGAAGTTTTACACTAAATAGCAATCTGGAATTTGTGTGAACAATGGCATTGAGTTCCATAGTCCACAGACCTTTCTATTAACTAAATGGGCTCCTTAAAAGATTGGACATAATCAATATTCTTCCCAGAGTACAAGCAGCTGGTAGAGGTTTGCACCAATATCCGGCCTGCTTTGAAGAGGTCTCATATCAGATAAGGTGTTTTGGCTGCATCTTTCCAAGCCAATGCTGTCCTTTCCAGGACAACAAAATCCCCAACTGGCAGAAAGTGTGAAGCAAAAGCAATATTCTGAACCAAGCCTTTATGCCGACAGTGGTTTACCCCATATTTGCTACTTCCTTCTTAATCAAGATCTTCAAGTGCCTTGGAAAGTACAAAATGCCACTTAATTAAATATGCTAAAATAATGCAAGGTATTAAACTATCCTTTAGTGGATGTTGTGCCTGAGAGCATAACTAACTTCTTTTGCATCTATATATGTTCGGTTAAGCATTGATCGAACTTTAGTGGTATGTAACAAATCTAAATTTATGACCTGCATCGAACAACTCAACAACTTAATTATTAAATGATATTGACATGCTAGCAATTGGCTGAATTCTAATTTGGGCATTCAAATGGCAAAGTCCGAATTGTCAAATTTCATTTCCCAAGTTCCAATGTTACCTATATTGCTCTTGAGCATTAGTTTAAACTAATATGGTTAACGTCAATGTTGTAGTTTAAACTAGCTTGGCTTAGTTCAATGTTGTAATTACATTCTTTTATTGGTGCCAAATGAATAGTTAATATTCACTTTTCACCGAACAGTTTAGGTTGCAATGTGTAGCTAATGTAAACAACAACGAAATTTTTAATTTTTTACATTGAAATTTCAACCTAAATAAATGGAAAATTATTAACTTCACAGAATAGTTTAGACTGCATTTTGTAGTCAATGTGGAAAGCAAATGTTAACTTCACAGAACAGTTTAGGCTACATTTTGTAGCAAATGTGAACGGCAATGGAGATCTCAATTTCTGACCATGAAATTTCGAGCCAAATATAAACTAGATATTATCTTCACAAAACAGCTTTAACCTGCATTTTGCAGCCAATGTGAAAAACAATGGACATTGTAACTTTTAGCAGTGAAATTCCGAACCTTACAAAATCAAACTTAAACTCGTCTATTTTTTCCCTAATAATTAAACTTTTTTGTCTTATTTTATATCAAAAGTGGAATAAGCTTTACCTTGGACACTTTGTGTACCAAACTATGGACGTCTGTATTCTGTCCGAATGCATTCGTGAGACTCCCGAACAAGACGGTCATAATTGGAAATGCAAGCCCATTGGCAACGGATGCAAAAGTACCAATACTCATCAATGTGATATCCAGGGAGTCTGCTAAGTCAAATAACTTGTAAAACGGAACAGTATTCTTGGTGTCTTCTTTCCCCTTCTTATCCTCAGTTTTTTCCATATTTTTATTCTTTGCAGCCACGTTGAGATGTGAGCTAGAACCTGCCTCAATATTCAAGGATACTGTACTATTGACATCATTATGTTCCATTTTTTCCTTTTTATTTGGCATATTGGCAACAGAAACAAACCCTTCTTTGAGGCTTTTCAAATTGCTCAGACGTCCGGCACGGATCTCGCCTAAGTCTGAGCTTTCTGGCACAATTAAAAACCAAAATCTCTCGTTCAACTACCTGCAAAAATTAAATACAATTAGCAAATCTCTCTCATCATTTGGGAAAAACGGAATTTTACATGAGGACTCAAGGAATTTCCGTTAACGCCTAACTATCACTGAAGAATGCTTATCCGTATCTAATGTTGCACGGTATCTAATGAAACTCAAACATATTTCTGAAGAAATTCCCAGGTATTAAATTTAATCAGTCGTGGTAGAAACAGTTGCAGATACGGATAAGCATTCATATTTAATTACAGGTATCCAAGTTTCGAAAACTCGACCATTTCAGTCAAGCTAAAACATGAATTCAGTAACTAATTGAAAGGAGCAGTAGAGGTTTGATGAGGCTTTCCCAATCGTTTGAGTTAAGATGCAAAAAAGAGAAAGGAAGAAGGAAAAACCGTAAATTTCCGGAAAGATGTGCTTACGATGCTGGAAAACAATCGCTCATATGGTTTAAATGACTGATGAAAATTCCGCAGAAAGCATACATAAGGAATCGATGGAAAACTGTTATCAATCATAAATGTTGAAACGAGCCGCAGGGAATTCCTGCGGCGAAGACGCCTTTTGCACACATTTATTTTCTTAATTCAGAATCAACAAAATTATAATTGGGCCCTTTAAAACACAAAATCTTACGACAAATCAGTGATTCATTTTCTTTGCAGTTCAACAATAATGGAAATGTTTAAAACCAAGGTCCTACTGAACGATTTCGTCACGCACATATATAAATTAAAATCCCCGAAAAAACTGGATAGACACAGTCCCGATTTTACTTCTGCTATACATAATCGAAACGTTTAAGCTCGAGATATATATGAAAATCAAAGACGGCTATCCCGAAGCTTGAAGGACGTTGTCACATCTAGACTGCTTTAACCAAAATGTCGCAGTTTTGGTATTGAATAAACATCTTACCGTCGGCTCCGGCCGTTCCTAGTAAAAAGCTTTCGCCGCCTTAACTTACACAGCCCGGAAAACAGCTGTTATGACTTTCTCAAATGTTCCATAACTACTGCGCTATCAAAGAATCGATCCTAATATGGTCCACGTTCACAGTTTTGAGGCGAACGAATTGTACACATTCTAGATTTCCCATCTCTATCACTCAGACATGGCATCTTTGAAAAAAGAGCACGATGCGTTCAATTTTCATGATAAGTGAGCAATATTCCTTTGATTTTCACGATAAATGTCACGATAACTTTTAGCATCGACTTTGTGCTCAAACTTGCACGCTGAGTTAAAAGCAACAGGGAAATACAGAGAATTTAGCAGCAGAAGATCTGGAAACGTTTTTCCACCACGCAGTAAATGCTGACTTTTTGGATAAATTGTAATGACAGCTAAGCAGCTTAAAGATTTTACATGTATACTTCGTATATTTTGCTAATTATTTCGCAGATAAAGTGTTTATTTTGGGAAAACCGCAAGATTTTCTTGATTGATTTTTGGAGGCTAAGACTCCACAGTACACCAATATATTCTTAGCATATTTTGCTAACTTTCCCACATCTAAAGTTTTTCATTTGGAAAAATCTTGAAACTTTGGAGAAGTAATGACTTGATGTATGTAGCCAAACGCTAATAGTTTCGACATTTAAAGCTTTTTTCTAAAACAAAAACCAGAAACTCCACAAAGGTAAATGACTTCATATAGGGAAGCAAACGCCAAACAGTGTACCAATGCTTCGCATAGTTTGTAATTGCTCCACATTTAAAGTTTTCTCTTGACAAAAACCCTCCACTTTGCAAAGTACTGACCTGATCTATAAAGGCAAAGAGGCTATCAAAATTTAGGTGCAGGATTAAGATGTTTCAAAACAGCACCTTGGGGAGCGAATGAATCCGGCATAACTTCGACAGATATTTGAGTGTCTGTCATAATTCTTCTGATCAAATTTTTTAAGTCATACTTTCAGACTGCTTGCGAGGATTTTAAGGGTCTTTGAATCAAACCAGATCTGTAAATCAAATCAGATACCCCTAAATTTTGAATAGCTTTTGATAATGCTTATATTGTTAATTAAAATCGCATACATCGGACGACACACATACAAAAGCATTGTGATATGTAAATTTTCTGCAAGGTGCGCTCCTCCGGCCTGTGCAACCTCACGCAAGGCGCCATACTGAAACCTAACGAAAATTCTGAAAACAAGAAGTAACAAAACATCGTTTGAAAGCAAACCCCTGGGAAAAGGTCACCGTATTCCTAACCACCTAATGACTGCCTCCATTTTTTGAGAAAAATGATGTGAAGTTGTACATTCAAAATCCCAAGAAGTCTGCAAATTTAGATAACAGTAAGGACATACCGCGAATCTGCCACTAACGACGTTGCTCCGCGAAAGAATACGCAATGAAAAAGAGCGCTGGAGCTGTGAAGACAAGCGCCACACCAACGTGACCTGGAAGGCTTGAGAGTATTTATAGGATTCGCGCTCATGCATGGAGATCTGCAGGCTACCCAAAAAAAAAGAATTAGGCGTGGCACGTTGTTATTGGCTGCCTCGTCAGGGTGTCACCTCGGCCGGCGACCGCTGGATGATCATTTTCCTGCTTGAATTTGGCGGTGACAGGGAAAATGACCACAATAATTACTATCCTGTAGGGTGAAGTGGAGCTGAGTGTGGATTGGAATTTTCAGAGATAAACTTCGCGGTATGTAATTATTGGGGAAATTTTAATTTCGTGGGGAATTTGAGGGTTTTTCTTAAAAGCGTATTTTAGGATTATTGAAGATCTCAAGGAGAGAAAAATGAAGGATGTATCTACAATTTTAATTAAATAAAATTAATAATAATTATGTTTTAGTTTTGATTTTTATATTATAAATTTTTAATATATTTAAAATAATAAATAAAATTATTATAATTATGTGTTAGTTTTGATTATTTAATATTATAAATTATTAATATATTTAAAATAATAAAGTAGTTAATTATATTGAAATGAATTAAATGTTAAAATTAAATTAATAATTATAATTAAATAATAATTGTTGTGTTAAGATTAGCTCAAAGGGTAAAGGGTTATTTTGATTGGTCTAGTTTTTGTGGCTAAAGCACTTTGTTATTGAGAGGTTATAAGGTATAGATTTACTATGAGTATAGAGGAATCAAATCTCTTCAAATTCAAACATTTTCTCAAATTTTACATTCAAAAAGAGGTTTGCATCTAGAGAGATTTGATCCCTCTCAAGACTTAGTAGATCCCAAGTTAAAATGGATCCAAACGAGTTTTATTATAAGGTGTAAAATATCTAATTTATGTGAGATTTTTTTTTTGTTAATTTTATAAAAAAAGGTTGAGGGTGGGAGCCAATTCTTGAGATTTTTGTACCCAACATATAAAGTGAGGTTTTTCCATCCAATATATAAAGAGCATGATGTAACTAATAGACAAAATGGTCTTTTTTGGGGCATTTTTCATGTTAATTTGGCCAAAATCGAGTAGAGATTTATAAGAATCATAAGTTTAAGTTATTTAATTTGCAAAATCCAAGTGCTCATTCAAAAGCACATTTTAAACAACAAGAAATTACAATCTTGCTAGAATTTGTATAATCTGATTCCAATAGAAAATGTTATTTTATCTCTTAATTAAATTGCACCTTTATAAATTTACCAACTATAAATACAACTTAATAATAACCAACCTAGATCCATCTTAATTCCGGATCTACCAAGTGTGTATACCAAGCATGTAGAGGGATCAAATATCTTTTCATTCCAAAAGATGTTTGCATCGGGGAGACTGGAATTAAGATGGATATAAGCTAGTTTAATTATTAATAATTGATAATTGTAAATTATTATTTTATTTTATTTTTATTGCATCACATGACATAACATAACCTTACAACATCTCTTCTATATTAGGTTGGAGAGGACATTTGAGCGTAATAAAAATAAATAAATAAATTATCACATCATGGCCATTAACTAATTTGATTTAATAATGGTACATGGATACCATTTAAGAAGAGAATATTTTCATTTTCCAATAATAATGGTAAATGGAGCCATTCTAGAGGAAACTATTTTTCACTTTTCTTTCATTGAAAAATATGTTATTTTCTTAATAATTTTTACATGTGTAATTATTATGGTTATCTTTTACTCTATTTGTAATTACATATAATTAGTAATTATTTTTTAACATTATATAATTTTAATTTATTATTTTTAAAAATTAATTATTTATGTGCAAATGTTTATTACACTAGTACATGTTCAAGGTCAATATGGAAGAGATGTTGTAATATATGTTACATCACTAGATGAAATAAAAAATTTAAAAATTAAATGGTGGTAGTCAGCCAAGGGAGAGATGTTGTAATGTCCTCTTATGTTATGTAATCCATCTTAACTCAAGATCTTTCAAGCACGAAGAGGGATGAAATCTCTAGAGATTCAAACTTTTCCTCAAGTTTTGCACTCCAAAAAGAGGATAAATCTCTTGAGATTCAAACCTTTCCTCAAGTTTTGCTCACCAAAAAGAGATTTTTTTCACTCCAAAAAGAGGATAAAATCTCTCGAGATTCAAACTTTCCTCAAGTTTTGCACTCCAAAAAGAGGATAAAATCTCTTGAGATGCAAACCTTTCCTCAAGTGTTGCACTCCAAAAAGAGGTTTGCACCTTGAGAAATTTGATCCCTATTAGCCTTTAGTAGATGTATAGTTAAATCTCTTCAAGATACAAACATTTCCTCAAGTTTTTCACTCCAAAAAGAAGATAAAATCTCTCGAGATGCAAACCTTTCCTCATGTTTTGCACTCCAAAAAGAGGTTTGCACCGAGATATTTGATCCCTATTAACCTTTGATAGATGTATAGTTAAGAGGGTTCATAGATGTATAGTTAAGATTGATCTATGTTTGATCTTGAGCTAGTTGCTATTGGGAATTTATGAATTACTAAGTGCTTAAACTCCATGAGGGTTGATAGATGTATAGTTAAGATTGATCTATGTTTGATCTTGCGCTGAATGCTATTGAGAATTTATGAATTACTAAGGGCTTAAACTCTATGAGGGTTGATAGATGTATAGTTAAGATTGATCTATGTTTGATCTTGAGCTCGCTACTATTGGGAATTTACCCTACTCCTTAAGCCTTATCACAAGGGACCAAAGATGTCCTCTAGTGAGATTTGAAATAAGATAGAGGGGATAATATCACATTTTATCAACCACTCTAGGAAAACTCTCTAAAAATATGGTCTCTAAAAAATAGACTTTCGAATTTTACTCTTACCTAATGTCCTCTATATTAAATTATAAACTTTTTTTTGCTTACTATACAAAAACAAAAATTTAACTAAAATAAAACAATTTTAAAACATATTCCAAACCCTAACCTAAATGTAAATGTTATTATTATGCAGTTACTTATTTGAAATGTGACAATGACGACTGTACTTGTCACCGAACCAGCTGGTTATAAAAGTCAAAATAGTTGAAGTGGCGTGCGCCCCAAGAATCAAGACTCCGTTTTCGTTAGTTATACGACCCGCTGTGGCTCATCACTTTCCACGTTTCCACGGTATGTCCTTGATTTTGCCTCTCAGCTGACGCTGCTCGTGCCGAATTTTGTATCACATTCTTTATTTTCCGTTTCTGCGTGCCAAAATATGCATCACATTCGCTCAAATTGTTTTGTACCTGCCCGAATTTGATGAAGTATTCCATTTAGAATATAAAAAATTATAATTTGTGAATATATTTATTTAATTTTCACGTCCGATTTTAATGGTGAGCCGCTAATAGCGGTCGTCGCCTTTTTAATGATTGTTTAATTCAAATGTTTTCCCAAAAGAGAACCTTGTTGTCCACATTCTGTCCGATACTAACAAATTACCCGTAAATTTCGCTGGGGCACGTGTCAGCTCGACCCGTCAAAGCCTTCTCGGCCAAGTAAACAGAACGGTGGTAAACTGTATTTTTTTAATATTATGAAGATACTGTGGAATAAACTATAGTTTATTCAAAGATTTCTAGGCTGGGCTTCTAGAAGGAATTCATAGTCACACAAAGGTTCACGCATCTATTTTATATTTTTAATTATTTTAAATTAAATAATGTAACGTGGGGACGTTCGGATCGGATTTGTAAAGGAAGCATCGTAGGAGCTCAAAAGCTTCATGGCCCGATCGGTGTGGTCAAGTTCCGAGAACCCGGAGCCACCATATTTTAAAATATTATTAGCTTTTTTAATGGGGTCAGAGATATTTAAAAATATTATTAGTTTTTTTTGGAAATTTTTAGGTGGGTTTTTCAGGTTTAATTTTTCTAAAATCTGGCAGGAGTTTATTGAAATTATAAATTTGATGGATAATCCCTGTACAATCGAAGTGTCCTAGGACTTTTTTAGGGTACTGTATCCGGTCAAAAAAACCAGTTTAAATAAACACAAATCAAAATTTCACCTTAAAATTTTCCTCTAAATTCCAACACCAAAAAATCCAAAAAATCACACTAAAATTCATTCTTTAATATATTTAATTGAAACTTTAACCAAATCTTAATAATATAATTAATTCCAAAAACTTTCATCTACCATACGAATCTACTTTTACTTAAAACTTTATTTCCCACACTTTTAAATTTGTCGAGGAAAAATATTTTAAAATAAAATTTCAAAATCCTTCTGCGTTAAGAAAAGTTTGTCATAAGAAAAATATTTTAAAATAAAAGTTCTAAATCATTCTACTGTATAAAAATGAATGGCAAAGGTGTTTGTTAAAGCTGCCAATAATATAAATTTAAATTATATTTAATAATAAAAAAATCCAAGGTATCTATTCTTACATTAATAATTAAAAACGAATGATTACATTCGTTATATTAATAATATAAAGGAATTACAATCACGTTTGTGGTGACTTGGGAAACTATGCCTAACAAATAATTAAAAAAAAAGACTTGGAAAACTATGCATATCAAATAATTAAAAAAATAAAAGGTGATTGAAGTTTAGATAAGCACTTCAATTTTTATTTTTTAAATGACTATGATGAAAGATTAATAATATTCTAACAAATAAAAGGTAGAGTTTTTGATGGGGCCAAAAACAATGTCGAAAAAAAATTAGATTTGTGATCTTACTTTGATTATTTTTAAGATATTTAAATGGTTAGAATTTAGTTAATATTAATTTAGAAAAATGTGTTTTTTAATATTTATTAGTATGTATTTATAGTTATGTGATATGATAGTTACAATATGTTCAAGATATAAAGTGATTAGATAATTTTATATTTTTTTAGTTGGTAACAATTATATTGTTTTATGGATTACTATATAATTGAAAGAGTATGAAGGGTCATTTGTTGAAGATTGATTTTGAGAAATCTTTATGTACAAATTTCTCTTTTGCATTAATATATTGTTTCAAGTGGTCACATTGGATGGGGTCATGAATTGTTTCCCTCTACAAGTGTTTTAATCATGTAAAAATATCGGTGTATTAATCTTTCATTTTTTTGTGTGAGCACTTGCTTAAGGTGTTCATACTCTGTGGAAATACCATCAAGCTTGCCAGGGATATACTTTAACATCAACACATTGAGCTAGAAATGCACTTCATTAGAAAACTCATTTATGATCACATTCTTTAAGTGCTATTTTTCTTTACAGATGATCAAGTTGTAGATATTTTTACAAAGTCTCTTACAAAATCGATTTTCTCCAAACTTCAATCTATGTTAGGAGTTTAGGAAGTTGTCATTAAGAGTAGACAAACTCTAATGTCTCATTCCTTCGCTTATTATGTCACCTTTGTAAATATTTCAATCATATCCCAACTTGTTCTTAATGGGGGGTGTAATGATATTTAGTCACTTAGGAGATAGTTGAGATCAACTTGACCTAATGTGTCTTTAAGTAAAAGTGTGTTTCTTTAGTATGAATTAATATATATTTGTAGTTACGTAATACAGTGTTCATGATATGTTCTAGGACATAAAGTGATCTGATGACTCGTATTCTCCTTGGTACTAATGACTATATTGATGAGTGACTTAACACATGATTGGTCCATGATTTATGTTAAAGAGCATGGATGACCATTTGCTAAAGACCGATTATGAAAAACTCTTATGTACAATTTTTCTTTTGTGTTAATATATTGCCTTAAGTGGCTGCATTGACCAGACCATGGACTGTTTCCATGTTCAAGGGTTTTAACTACATAAAAACATTGGTGCATTGATCCTTTATTTGGTTGTGTGAGTGGTTTCTTAAGTTATTCAACATGTGTGGAAATATGCCATTTTGTTAGAAAACTATGTTCTTGTGTCTACCCATTCTATGTATCTTCTTATAGTATGGGGTCTACACCAACGAGAGTGGGTTGGATGGTGTGCCTTCCAAATCTTAAGTGTGCTCAAGAACCACTAGAGGGTCCTTGTCTTTATCTATGGGGCTATAGACACTATGATATCAATATCAAAGGCTACAAATCTCTCGTCCATTGAGGTCAATTTATGGAAGAGGACCTATTGTAGTTATCTTTTGTCATCCACACTTTGGGCAATACACGTTTTATTAAGCCAATAAAGTTCATGAGATTGAATATTTTGGTGTCCCTTTTACGAGAAAAACCCATATCAAGAATCCAAACCTCAAATTCAACTTCAATCTAATCTTTAGAAATCTTATTTATTTTTATAGATCCATGTTCTGCAGTTATTCCATCTCATTCTTCACTTTAGTGGAAAACTTTTATGGTAATCGCTAGTTTCCTCCATCACATCCTTATGGGATTGGGTAACATATAAGGGAAACTCTAAAGGGGTGGAATTCTTTCCATTTTTCCTGGACCCCCATTAAAGCCCTCTTTTGCTAGTCTATGGACCCATTTTAGTGATACATTTTCAACATAATAAATTGTAACAAGAGGACAAGGGCCACAAAGGTTATATGTTGTAGGAAACAAAGGTTTAGGGAAATAATAGAGGGAAGGGATAGAGGAGAGGCGTGACACCTAATATAGGAGAGTAAAGGCCCATGGTGGATTCACCAACTTATAGTGAGAACCAACATAATAAGAAGCTAAACAATAAAACTAAGAAGGGATGAAATAGATAATAGAGAGTTACATGAAAATGTAATACTGGCTAGCAAGTTTAGACTCAGAAAGCCAAGGTAGTCGAGCTTGGGAAGAGACCATTATCATGGTTGCACCCTCGTCTTCCACAGACCTTGTGCTTATACAATTAGAAAGGTATAGAAAAAACCTAGTCCCCATTTCTCCCATGATAGCACATGATTTAGTCATGCTTATGAAAATGTACCAATAACTACATGATGGATGGGCTAGCTTTGTACTAATAGCTCCCATCCTCTACCTCCTTCATACCCTCATAGCTTCTACATGCTCTTGCATGTTAATCGAGCTCTACAAGGCATGTGGGGAGTGTCCTTTTCTAATGGGTGACACCCCATTTGGGTCAAGTTGAGCAAGTTAACTTTTGAGTAAAAGGATCATTTCTATCACAAATTTAATAAGAATTTAATTGAAATTTTAATTATGGATAGAGTTTCACCACCACTTAAGTTTTATGGTTGGTGGGATGATGTTCAAAAGGGTTTTCTCCAATTTTGAATTGACCCATATCATTGAAAATCCATTAAAAGATTTCAATCAATATAAACTTTGACTTCCTCTATCATCTAATTCCAACAACTAGAAATCATTTTTCTACTGGGTATATAACTCATTTTCAAACCACCAAGGTAAATGTAGTGGAAATTCTTGCCCTTAGCCACTTGTGACAATTTTAAATTTGAATTATGTGAATGCTTGATTGGTAATAATAACTATATTAACTTACGCATAAAGACCAATTCATCAAACAAGAAAGACAAAAGATGACAATAACCAAGCATAGCAAATGTACACACAAAGATGGTTTTAAACAACAAGACATATTTATGATTACATCATTCTTTTTTGGAAAAAAAACTAGATAAATAAAATCATATATCCATAGGATTATATTTATCTAAATCAATAATATTTTAAATATTCATAAATTTCACAACATTTAAAAAAATAAGATAAATTAAAATTAAAATGTATTATAATTCACATATTCTAAAGAAATACAAATATGGAATATAAATAAAAATTATATAATCATATTGAATATAAAAAATCATCATAAAACCATTAATAAAATGAATTTTATATTTATTAACTACAAAGAAATTTAATTGGCAATTGCACCAAATGTTGCAAAATAAACATCGTAAAACGTAGCATAGGAACTAGTAGCATGGAATAAAGAAGATGTGAGCAGAGTACTCCATAAAGACATAGAAGATAGGGAACCTTACTTCTAAAACTTATATCTTAACAAATAAACAAGTAAAACTCATATCTTGTCTGGATGAGAATATAAAACAATCAACATTTTATGTAAACAAGCCCATCAAGACCTCTCCATTGTCCACATCCCTTTGTTTTAATTTAATTTCACCTTGAGAATTGATTACTACATTATTGACTCAAAATTCATGGGATGACCAACTACAAAGCAACACAAAGTTAACACTCTTGAATGTTCAACATCCTCAACAAGGACATGTAATATCAATGATCATATCTTTAGAAAGTTTAAATTGTATTAAGTTGTACCCTAACATGTAAAATCAGATTGAAATATACAAGAATGGCTTAAATTGCTTTCATAGATTTAGATTCTCCAAAAGAAATCATCAAATAGGACTCTCCAACTTTGTTTGAGGCCAACTACAGTCTCAAAATTAACAATTTCCCCTTACTTATGCACTTTGTATATTTCATCCATGTACCTTCAACAAAGTAGGTAAATACTACAAATTCTTTTGTCTTAATTGAACTCCAATATCATAACTCTCATTATATACAGTATATATCTATAATTCTTTCTTAAAGAAAATTTTAAACTGTCAAATTCCAAATTTCTCATAATGTTGTTTCTACAATTCTATTTTAACCCCTAGAATGGCTTATTAAGTTCATACTTGCATTACATTTTAAAATAAACCTAAAAACAAGATTGTATAGCACTCTTTGGGGCCATTTTATATAAGTCAAAATTTAAGGCTTCCACATTTTATCACTTATTTGGGGTTTTTTGTACTGTGAAATTTCAGATTTTTTATAATACAATATATAAAATTATGTTTTAAATAGTTTTTAGAATTGTTAATTTTGAGATTTTTTATGATATATTCTTCTAATTCATAATGGTATGTTATTTGGCTATTGAACAATAACTGTTTAAAAGCGAATTTGATGCGTTTCAAAAATAAACTTCAAAATGGGACTCTCCAGCACAAGCTTGGGGATTGTTGGCCAATTGAGGTCACAAATTTGTTATAATAGTTATTTGTTTCCTTCTTATGCAATCCATGTTTTTTCAGAGCACATGTCTTCCATAAAAATAATTAATGATTTCATCTTTTTATCAGTGATTTGAACTGTTAAATTTCAAAATTCCCATGAAGTGGTGATATAATTTTGTTTTAATGAGTTTTCAAACTGTCATATTTCACATTTGTCATAATGTAGTACAATTATTTAGTTTTTACTCTAATATGCAAAAATCAAAATAGGGTAATTTTTTGCTGCTAAATAGGTTAATTTCGAAAACAGAAATATGTGCCTTAAAAAATGAAACATGCTTAAACCATTGACAATTTTGTCCTTAAATGTGCCCTTCTCTTCCTCAAGTTCATGTAGAATTATTTTGGCCCACCTTTTTTTGCCATTCAATCCAGCGAAATGAATCATGAAGTCCCCTTTAGCGTAAACACCTGCAAACCAAAAACAATAAGAATGTCAATAACAAATGCAAACAAACCGGATAAATAATAATAAAAAAATATAATACACATGAATCATAAAGACATGTAATATAACTATGAGGACTCCTCTTAGACAACTAATAAAAAAAGTTGACCTACAAGTACAACAATTCCACTTAAGACCAAAGTATACATCTCTAATGAAGCAAAGCCCTTTCTTAATTAGTATAAACACATGCATCATAGAAACACAACAGTTAGCGTAAGGCAAACAATTCGAGTCATAATCAATAGTTAGGGATCCACACATTTTTCTGATTCCAAGATCAAAACCATTTCCTATCAAATGAGCAGAGATTTGCACCTCACTATTTCCTATCAATGGATTTGTTTCCATCAAAGGTGGAATCATTTCCATCTGTTGGAAAAGGAATCTTGTCCAAACCAAAAAAACAAAAAAGAACAACTCCTAATGGTGCATATTTAAATATTAATAAAACCACTAATGACCAATGATACACAATAGCTGAAAGACTACAACACTCACCAAGTAACCCAATCCCAAACTTATCACCAAAACTATTATTTGAAATATGTAACATGACTCAAAGTCTGAAACTTATCAACAAATTGAAAAGCCAAGTCTAAGAGACACTCCCACTTGGAAAAAACTCAGAATATAAAGAAATACAAAGGAAAATATAGATGAAATTGTGAAGAATAAGTAAAATCATTTTTTGAGGCTTGTCCAAGAAACAATTCAAAATTTTTTAGCGACAGTTAGGAAAACAAATGAACATAGATTGGGAACAAACGTTTCCTCTATGTACAAAAGTAAAATTTTCTACAAGCTAAACCACAGTTACATCATTTGATAAGATGAAGAAGCAAAATAATTTGCATGCTAAACTGCAATTGCATTTTTTATTAGCTAAAGGTGGATGAACTGATCAAAACTCAATCTACAAGGGATTCACATTTGGCCTCCAAAAAATACAAGGGCAAAGAAAGCAAAATATGTTTCCAAAAATTTTTAAGAGTTTAACTGTGAAATTTTAGAAAAGTTGTGCAACTATAAATTCTATTGGTTGTCATATGTTAAACTCTTCTCTTCTAAAGCACTTAATTATTTCAGGGATTCTTTTCCTCCACCAGTCAATAAGAAAAAATGTGCTGAATTATTACACTTGAGATAGTTATAAAGATAAAATGAGGCATTATGCAAATTTAATAACATCTCGAGGGCATAGATAATAAGAAATATTAAAATGCCTTGAAATATGGAAGCATTTTTACATCGCCAATTTTTTTTTACTTAAAGTCATTAATTGATGGTTTCTTTTCCATGGCAGAGACCACTTCATTGTCACACTGCTATTTTCCTAGTTTTTTCCGTACGTGTTTCAGTTGCATTTTATTTTTCTTTGATCAAATTCAACTAAATTTAAGTGGAAAGAGTAAAAGGATTAAAAAAACTTCCCCATCATCTTTGAATTTGTTGATCCCACAGGGGCTTCACTAGGGAGCAATACCATACCACGTGGGTTCATATTGGGGGATATTTATTACGGGAAAAATGACATAATATATTGGGGGATATATAGGGGGTAGAGGGTTTTTATATTGGAAGGTATAAAAAATGGAGGCCAAAGTTAATGAAAAAATGGATACTTACAATATCTAGTGAAATTAGAGGTTTTTTAAATTGGGAAGGTGTATTGGGTTCGTATTGGTAGGGGGTCAAATAATGTGATTTTTAGAGGTATTTTCCAATATGTAGTCAAATTAAGGTATTGTTTAATATGCCACAAACGCATGTGATACGTCATAGGTTCATTGAGTGAAGCCCCCGTGGTTGATCCTTTGTATAGTTATTGACCTTTTTCACCTCTTTTTATTTTTCCGCCTATGAATGACTAATATTCCTTTTAATTTGTGGAAAATAAAAGGAAATTTAAAGGAATTTAAGGTCCAACCCCTCATATGTATTTTGAGTCCAATAAGCCTAAGGTGAAGAAAGAAAATTGCTCCAGTGACTTCGTCTTTCTAGGGAAGATTCTTCTGCAATGATGTATTTTGTGTTGTGGAGACCATCGTATCATGTAGTGTGTACACCAACATATCAAGTGGGGGCTTGGTCTTCCGCAAGAAGAAACAAACCTCGCTAAACATTCTAAGTGAAAAGGCTGCAATTATTCGTGTTCTTGCAATGCATTTAATTCATTTAACCCTTGGACCACCAATTTGGTTAACGGCGAGCGAGTTGAGAGGTTATCACAGCACCCTTTGGGAGATTCAGTGATGGAGAAATTGATTCCCGGTATAATAATGTATTCTCTCAGTTATTTGGATTATCTGATCTTGTGTTGACTCTCCATGAAAAATTCTTCCATGCACTGACCAATCAACAACGATAATGCCTGCAAACCCCTCTATCACAAGGTAGAAAATTTGTCGATCCTTGCATGAGCTTATAGGTGAGATCCAACTGTCTCAGAAACCCTAGGAAAATAGTTTTCATCTGCAAAATGAAAATGCAAATATGAAGGTTAAGCTCACCATCGTGAGGGTTATATGTCATGTCTTGTCATTCAATTGAAACTGTATCAATTCGTCGTCACACTACGCTTCAATAATCTAACATCCGATCTAATGATGGAAGCTGGTGTAGAGTCACAACTGGGGGAGTTCTTCTCAAAGGGGGAGTTCCTCTGAAAGGGAAACGCCTTAAGATGTAATTATATAAAATGAGTAAAAAAAAATGAGTTAAGACATTTCATTAGTATTTTATCAACATAGATCTATTGAGAGGAATCAAATCTCTCGAGGTGCAAACCTTTCCTCAAGCTTTGCACTCACTTTGAAGTTTGCATCTTGAGAGATTTGACCCCTCTCCACACATAGTAGATCGAGAATTAAGACGAATTTTAAAATGTTATCTATCTATTTATCTATCTATACACATTGAATTATTATATTATTAATATTTTTTAAAATGTTACATGTCAACTCCATATTAAACATTGAACAAATTTCCCTCATACCTTGAATTAGAAAGAACCTCTTAATGGAATAAGAACTCTCTTTTGATTTATGACCCACATTATTTTATTTTTGTTATTAATTTTTTTAATTTTTATATATCAACTCCATATTAAGAATGAAATAAATTATACATCTCTCTTACAATGAAAAGTGAAAATATGAAAATTTTAATATAAATTATTTTTTCTTTCTCTATAATATTAATATGAACTTATATTATTTAATATGAATATTAATTTTTTTTATTCATGACTAGCAATAATTTTTTGACATTAATATATTTTTGTATTAAATATTACATGTTAACTGAACATAAAATGACTTACTCATTTTATAATATCAATAATATTATTTTATATGTTATATAACAACTCTAAAAGACTTAATTTGTTTTTCCTAATTTTCTATATATATAAATTAATACAAAATATATTTTTAATATAATTAACACTTTTAAAAGATATTATTTATATATTATATATCTTTAATATAAAATATGTTAATTTTCAAAACCATCGTGCAACATAAAATGTTTTTTTTAAGTACTTCAAAGATCTTCAACTTGGAATAAGAATTTCCAATGTTTTTCCTTAATTATATTAGAAATAAAAAATACATATTTTTAAGATATATGGTAGAATTAGTCAAAATTATGAGATAATATGAAAGTTGTGTTTGTAAAGTGTTTTTTCTCTTAAACACTTCAAAGAAATAGGTAGAATGAATAATTTTTATATTTCAAATAAAAATATAATTATAATTAAAAAAAAATGTATTTTATATATATATTATTTATATACAATATTTTTTTACAAAAATGTTGGTATTTTTTTGAGTTCAACTACAATCCATTTAAGGAAAATTAAAACGAGATAAAGCCTCATAAAAACCATCATATAACGAAGCATAAGTAAAATTTAACCTCCAACAAAGAACTTTTATAATTCATAATATTGTTATATGGAATCAGATTGACACTAAAATGAGCTCAGAATTCGACTTACCTCAGCTATTTTTTCTTGATTTCAGCAATTGGCCCCTCGAAAGGAAGGATGAAGGGCTTAGGCTTGGTAGATATGGGAGTAAAACTCGGTAAGTAGCTCAAATAACCATCTTTCAAGCCCCTGCGGACTTTCTCACGCCATAATTACTTTGTCTCATGACCTTTATTCCCCTTATGGATCTTTGTGCCCATAAAAATAGGTGTGATGACAGATCGCTAGAGGATCCGTGTTAAAAACAACAACAAGAAATCCTAATTTAATTTGTCCTTGAATTAGATTAGGAATTAAATCGAAATTATATTCTCATAGAAGCTTGTAATAGTTAACTAAGTTAATTTGACTTAGTTGGCTCAGTAAATTCGAGTTGGAAGTCTATCTAGAGTCATGTAGAGTGATTCCTAAATTTTAGGGGTCAAGGTTGAGTTCTTTTGAGTTGTAATTAATTAACTCAGTTTAACTGAGTTATAGTTAGTTAAACTAGTTCAAATAGTTGGAGGAACTCGTAGGAGGTATAATAGTGGGGATCAACTTCGGTGCAACTACACTCCTCCACGAGTTAACTAAAGATTCACTCATAAATAACTCATGCATGCTAGTTACGAGGAAGACCTAGTTGAGATTAGAGTTCAGGGACGATGTACTATCAGTGGTATAATTTTCCGAGTTTTACAAATGGTGCTTGAAATTAGTAGAAGAATATGATGGATTGTGCAATTATGAGTGCGGAATTTCCTAATTAAATATGGGCTAATTCTCTCAGGAATTGTGCAAGGAAATAGGGGCTCGACAGACAACAAAATTGGCTAAGTGTTGGTTTCAACTGGTTTGTAGAGTAGAGAGATAGATTTTACTTATGTAGGAATTGTTTGAGATGAACAAGAATTGTATTTTCTTCTTAGATCTTCTAGTTAATGCAATATAGATAGTTGAGGTTTTGAGCAGTTACTTTCCCCAGAAAAATCTTGTGTTATGTGAAATTGAAATTTTTCCTTTTATGCTTAGTGTTTTCATTGATCAATTTTGGTTTCTGCTGATGAGTAGAGTAGATTCTTGTCTTATTTTTTAGCATATCACATAAGCTGTTGAATCTAAAAGTAAAAATATACATGGTATTGGAGCTGAAGACATTATAGAAGAGGAGAATTCAAGTTTGTTGTGTAGGTGAAAACGAATTTGCAAGTTCATACTTCAAAGTCAACAATATGTCATTCTACTGTTTGAGACTTGAGTATGCCCTCGAGGGAAACTCAAATTACATAACTTGGAAGGACAAGATTGAGGTAGTGCTTGAAGACAACGGGTTGGAGGAATTCATAGATCATGATATTCCAAAGCCTCCAGCGTCTGATGCTAAAGATATCGCTGAATGGAGAAAGTGTGTGGAAAAAGCAAGAAGGATTATTCTAGAAGGAGTTCGAGATCATATTGTCTCGAATATCCATGGTAAGGAAACTCCATTTGAAATGTGGAAAGCATTGACAGACCTATTTCAAAATAGCAGTGACCATGGGAAGATGGAACTGAAGGACAAACTCAGAAAGATCAAGATAGAGAAGGGAGACTCTATTCTGAAGTACTTGACCAAGTTCACCCAATGTCAGGATGATCTTTGAAGTGTCAGGATTGTTGTTTGTGAAGACGATCTAGTGAGGCTAGCACTTCTAGGACTTCCCATGAGCTTGCATATTTACCAAGAATTAGTTAGTGGGAGGGAGAAGCTACCAGAGTGGGTCCAAGTGATTGTGGTTCGACTTGGTATAGGAAGATATTCAGTGGAACACCATAGATGGATCCTCATCAAAGCATGATGATGAGGAGAATTGTGCCTTAGCGGATAAGGAAAAGAAAGGGAAGGGGAAGTCATCCCATTCCATATCAGATTCTTGTCAGCGCGACAAGCGGAAGGAAATGTCGAAAATCAAGCGCTTTCACTGCCATGAGCTGGGACACTTTTCCACAAAGTGTCTGCACAAGAAGGTCGGTAAGAAGTCCTCAGGAGGAGCGGCAGGTGAAGCTCTTGCTTCACAGTTCGAAGTGGATTTTACCCTCATCTCTTGTATTGTGTCGTCGATGATGGGCAGTGTGTGGTACATGTTGATTTTGGGTAGCACCGAATGTGCTCTAGCTCTGAAATTTTGTGGAGGGGCTAGAACACATGAGATCTCCAAGACCCATAAATCATTTGGAGAAATTCCACCCGGATGAGGAGTTATTAAAATGATTAATATTTTAATGGGTTCCTAAGTCTAAACTTAGGAAAATAAAAATATTAATGGGTATTAATAAGAATATGGGTGAGAAACTTCTAAGTGACGAGGATCAAGTCAGTTTTAATATTAGCTGTTGATTAGGGACTTAATCTCAACCATTGGTTCATCAACAGGAAAAGTATAAGAGGAGGCTTGAGGGTCATTTGGAGATACACCAAGTGATCAGTCAGTTCAATTTTTTTGGGGTGAGGTTTACTAAGAAAATCAAATAGGTGATCTGAGTTGCAGCGAGAGGGGAAGAAGAAGAGATTTGGATCGGAAAGGAGTTCTGAGCTAAAGAGTACTAGACAGAGAGGTAGCAATAGCATCAAAGAGGTAGCGCAAAAGCCTATGCAACCCAGGAGGGACTCACACAGTGTTGACGCAGGCCAGGAGGGTCTCTTGCAGTGGTAGTGTAGGATATTCGTCAGAAGTTCGAGATTTTGTCGGAGAAGCGAAGTTCTGAGCCGAGAGGGCTGAACAATATTCTTCCTCCAACAAATCAATCCAGCAGAAGGGGTGACGCAGTCTTCTAGAGGCAAGATGCTGGCACAAGTAGGGATTGCACTGGGATTTCACAGTGCTTGCTGGAGTCAGGCCACTTAGTGGATCAATTTTGACTTAGAGAACGAGGTAAACCCTCGTATGTATTTCTTGCTACCAAGATTTCTATGAAAGGTTAGCCGATGTGAGAGGAAACCTGTTGTACTCAAATTCTTCTTGGTTAATAATACAAATCCTCTATCTGTTGTACCGGTTTTCCCGCATTGGGTTTTTTCAGGGACGTGTTGTCCAAAAATTATTGTGTCCCTTGTGTGTTTGTCTAATCTATTGTTTTAGTTTGTGATCTGTATGTCAGTGTAGTTTGCAGTAGTGTTTTTCATCATTGTTTATAAATTAAATAATTTGTTGAATTTAATAACAAGTAGGAGATGATAAACCATTGATTGTAGTAGGAATTCTGATGTGTAGATTCAAAATTTTTTGCTTGGTATCAGAGCATTGCAGATCATATGAGACTGAAGACACAAGTTAGGAGATCCAGAGAATTTGCTACAAAGAAGCAGTTGTCCTGAGTGATAACGCCATTTCATAGGCAGAGGAGCAGCTGAAGGTGTGATGCATAGACTCACGCAGTGCTTGCGTCAGCATTTCACCCCTGCAGAGGGTGACGTTGAACCCAAGAGGAGCTCAAGTAGTGACTGTGTCAGCTCTCTGGGCCAATGCAAAGCCTGAGAGGCTTGAATCAGTTAGTTTTCGGGGCTGGAGGAGTAGAGAAGATTTGATCAGTGGAGCTGGCGGGACATTGTTTCTGTTGGTGCATAATAGTGTCTGAGGAGACAAATCCGAGGTAAAGGGAGTCACTACCTTAGCAGATTTCTTGCCAAAAGAAATCTAGGTCTGGGTTGCTAAGCAACATCAAAGGAGGATTGGAGAAGGGGTGATTCAATATTATTAAGCGAGATTATTTTCGTGAAGGAAATCAGGACTCAAAGGGAGTCTAGAAGGAACTTGTCCCTTGGAGGATTTCTAGCGCCAAAGAAATCCAGATCCGAGTCTTGTTGGGGAAAAAACGAGAGAGGAAGAAGAGAACATGTTCTATACTTGTTTAAGATGAGATGGCAGTGAATGGACAGAGGGATCATGACAGACTGGATGGAGCATCCAACTATGTCATCTGGAAGGTCAGGATCTTGATAATCTTGGACAAGAATCGCATCTGGGATTCTGCCTTGAAAGTAGTTGTTGTTCTAGTCAATGCTGATCCTCTCAAGAAATATGAGGAGGCTCAAGCAAAGGTCAAGTGCATGATCTTGGATTGGGTCAAGGATCATGTGATCCCACATATTGCTGAAAAAGAAACAATGAGGGAAATGTGGGAGGCCTTGACCACCTTGTATGAGGGAACTTCTGTTCAACAGAAGATGTTGCATGAGAACCAATTGAGACAATATCTGATGAAGAAGGTAGAAGAAATCGATCCCTTCCTTCTCAAGTTGCAAGGGATTCAAGGCTAGATGACTTCCGTGGGTTTTACACCTGATCCTGAGTTCATGGTCAGGATTGCCCTGAATGCAGTCATTGAAGAATGGGAGACCTTTGTCTAGAGCATCTTGGGCAGGGCTTCTCTTCCCATTTGGGAGGAGATGTGGGAAGCTCTTCAACAAGAAGAGATCAAGCAGTTAACCAAGACAGAAAATAGCGACAAAGGAGTCAGAGTCAAGAAGGAGGAGGAGAAGGATGCAGCTCTCGCATCATCGAAACAACAAGGGTAACAAAAGAGAAAGAAGAATTACATTTCCACGGTCAGATGCTTCAAGTGTGGGGAACTTGGACATTTCTCCACTTAGTGCCCCCAGAAGAAGGGCAAGGAGGAGGCTTCTAACTCGAATGCTACTCCAGCGAAAGATGACAAGGAAGGTGAGGATGATGATTGTGCCATGAGTGCTCATGCGCCTCTGGAGAAGAGGTGGGGCGACATGGAGTTGTAGTCGAGAGGACTACATGAGGAGAAATATCCTTGAGGTGCCCAAACTTTTGGATCACATATGGCTACAGGAGCCCTTAACGACAATAGAAAAATGACGAGTGTTGGTTGGAGTGAGGTGTGATGGAGTGATCGTGGAAGAGATAGAGTGCCAAAGTATGAGGTAACACAACGGATGTTGTAGCAGTGCGAGAGGCACAAAGCATTTTGCAACAACACAGTAGAAGCAGAGGGTTAGCACAGATTAGCAACATAGGTAGCTTCAACATCACAAGGCATCTAGACTGACCAATATGTCAGTTTTTGGGTGAAGTTTCAGTTTCTTACTTCTCAGCAACTAAGTTGCAGTGCAACAGTTAGTAGTGGTAGTGTTATGAGCAACATGATGCAGCATTTTGAGAGGGAGATGTAGTACAAATGTAACAATGACAATGGAAGTGTAATGGGTATTAGTACAGGTTGCATCAATGTAGTGGATGAAGGGAATCAAACCAAGCATCAAAAGCACAGAGGGCCGATGTGGTGGATTAATGTAGTAATTATGTTGGGAAGTGTTACTAGAGCACATTCATCGCTAAGAGGGAGTGTTGATTTTGGGTAGAATAGGATGTGCTCTAGCTCCAAAATTTTGTGGAGGGGCTAGAAAACATGAGATCTCCAAGACCCATAAATTGTTTGGAGAAATTCCACTCAGATGAGGAGTTATTAAAATAGTTAACATTTTTAATAGGTTCCTAAGTCTAAACTTAGGAAAATAAAAATATTAATGGGTATTAATAAGAATATGAGAGAGAAACTTCTAAGTGATGAGGATCAAGTCTATTTTAATCTTAACCATTGATTAGGGACTTAATCTCAGCTACTGGTTCATCAACAGGAAAAGTATAAGGGGAGGCTTGAGGGTCAGTTGGAGATATACCAAGTTATCAGTCAGTTCGATGATTATGGGGCAAGGTTTGCTGAGAAAATCGAATAGGTGATCTGAATTGCAATGAGAGTGGCATAAGCAGAGATTTGGATCGGAAAGAAGTTCTGAGCCAAAGAGTACCAGGCAGAGACGCAAAAATAGCATCAGAGAAATAACGCAGAAGCCTACGTAGCCCAAGAGGGGCTCATGCAGGCCAAGAAGGTCTCTTGCAGTGGCAGTGCAAGATATTCATCAGAAGTTCAAGATTTTGCTATAGAAGCGAAGTTATGAGCTAGGAGGGCTAAACAACAGTCTTCCTCCAGCAAATCGATCCAGCATAAGGGGTGGTACAGTCTCCTAGAGTCAATACGCTAACCCAAGCAGGGATTGCGTTGGGATTTCACAGTGCTTGCTGGAGTCAGGCCACTTAGTGGATCAATTCTGACTTAGAGAACGAGGTAAACCCTCGTATGTATTTATTTCTGCCAAGATTTCTCTTAAAGGTTAGCGGTGTGAGAGGAAACCTGTTGTACTCAGATTCTGCTTCCTTAATAATAAAAACACTCTATCTGTTGCACAAGTTTTCCTACATTGGGTTTTTCTGGGGACGTGTTCTCCAAAAATAATGGTGTCCCTTATGTGTTTGTCTCATCTATTATTTCCGTTTATGATCTGTATGTCAATGTAGTCTGCAGTAGTGTTTTTCATCACTGTTTATAAATTAAATAACTTGTTGAATTTAACAACAAGTAGGAGATGTTAAACTAGTGATTGCAGTAGAATTTCTGATGTGTAGATTCAGAAATTTTCACAGTACATGGGCAGTGGAGCTTCATTTCATATGACCAATGATAACGAGCTCTTTAGTAACTTGGAGGAGAAGGATCTCCAAATGCATATCGAGATGGGTGATTATGGCAGGTATAACGCAACCAAGATCAATACGATTACCTTTCAGAGGGAGTTTGGTTCTCCCCTAAATTTGCGAGATGTTATGTATGTTCCGGGTTTGAAGAAGAAATTGGTTTACGTTGCCATGTTGGAGGATAGAGGCTATGATGTTATATTTAGTGAGGGAATGATGTTCCTTCATCACATAGCCACAAGAGAGGTGAAGCGGATAAGGTTTCGATTGAAGAACCTCTACAAATTGGAGGGAGAACACTGCGTTGCTTTCAGCCCTAAAGCAGTGAAGGTGCAGAGCTGAGACATCAATGAGTTGTGGCACATGAGATTAGGTCACTTGCATCATGGCGCTTTGAAGATATTGCAGAATATTTCTACAGGGCTTCCCAAGGGTACACTAGAGTAGAGAGATACATGCAAAGTGTGTACATTGGGGAAGTACACCCAATATTCCTTTCATGACAAAGACTGTAAAGCACAGGTGATCCTTGATCGAGTTCACTCAGATGTGTGTGGACTGTTCTCGACAACATCCACGGGAAAGCACATGTATTATGTTATATTTGTTGATGATTTTTCTCGTAAGTGTTGCATTTTTTTCATGCATAAGAAAGATTATACGTTCACAAAGTTTTGTGAATTTAAAGCACTTGTCGAGAAAGATACTGGAATGAAAGTTAAAGCTCTCAAAAATGACAACGGTGGATAGTATGTGTCGAATGAGTTCAATCACCTCTTTGAATTAGAAGGCATTCGACGAGAGTTAATAACACCTCATAACCCATGGTAGAATGGTGTGGCTAAAAGGAAGAACATAACTATTGTGGGAGTGGCACGAACAATGTTGCATGATGAGGGCCTACCATTACACTTGTGGGATGAAGCATGCATCACAACTGTTTAATTGCAAAACAGAAGCCCTCGTCGAATTCTCGAGATGAGTACACCAGGAGAAGCTTTTTTAGGGAATAAATCATATGTGGCACAGTTCAGGATCTTTGGTTCATCAATATACTGCCATGTTACCAAATATGTATGGAAAAAGCTAGAGCCAACAACAGAGTTGGAAATATTTGTGGTTTACACTGATACACGTCACAACTATCGGGTGTACTTGCCAACCAACAGGATGATGGTGGTTTGCAGAGATGTGAAGTTTGATGAAGAGAAGGCTATGAGATGTTCCCTTGAGAGGGAGATTCAACTACGTGCAGATGAGGTGCTTTTAGCTCCAAAGGAGGAACCCCAGGATGATGTGGAGCAGCCACATCTAGACGAGTAGGGAGTGGAAACACCCACTCATGCAGTCTTCTAGACATGGGAGAAAGTGCACCAGGGAGGCTAACAAGTTATTGCACGATGCAGTGCAGGCGGAGGAGGTCACCAGAGAGGAACACTGGCTACATGGCTCTGATGAGCGAGAGTGTAGAGATTGAGCCATCCTCTTTTGAGGAAGAAGTGCAACAACTAGTTTGGGTTGATTCCATGGTTAAGGAGTATGACTCCATTATTAAGAAAAATGTTTGGGAAGTGGTCCCAATATTGGAAGACAAGTCAGTGGTGAGTTCCAGATGGATTTACAAGGTAAAGCAAGCAACCGCTGGTAGTATGGAGAAACACAAGGCCAAGTTTGTGGCCAGAGCGTTCTCTCAGGTGGAGGGGATTGATTACAATGAGACTTTTACTCTTATAGCAAGGTAATCATCAATCATATCCATTCTAGCACTGTGAAAGATGGGATGGAAAATACATCAGATGGATGTAAAGACAACATTCCTCAACAACATGATTGAGGAATAGGTGTATATTGAGCAGCCTGAATGATTTGAGACCTTCAACAAAGAGATGCATGTGTGCAGACTCAAGCGAGCATTGTATGGATTTAAACAAGCACCCCGTGCTTGGTACACCAGGATCAATAACTATTTCAGAAGGTTGGGCTTCACCAAAAGAGAACCAGATGCGAACCTTTACCATATTGTGGTTGAAGGTAAATTGGTTATTATTGTTTTATATGTTGATGATTTGATTCTGACAAGTGATGATAAGATGATCAAGTCTTGCAAAGAGGATCTTGCAAGGGAGTTCAAAATGAAGGACTTGGGGCTCATACACTACTTTCTGGGATGGAAGTATGAGAAGGAGATGAGGAAATATTTGTTTCTTAGGGCAAGTATGCCAATGAGATATTGAAGAAGTTCCACATGGAGAGCAGTAAACCCATGGAGACTCCTCTAGCTGGTAATTAGAGGAAGGAGGATGCTACCTCCGGTGAAGTAGTGGAGGCTACTATTTATGGGCAACTTGTGGGTTCACTTAGTAAATTCGAGTTGGAAGTCTATCTAGAGTCATGTAGAGTGATTCCTAAATCTTAGGGGCCCAGGTTGAGTTCTTTTGAGTTGTAATTAATTAACTTAGTCTAACTGAGTTGTAGTCAATTAAACTAGTTCAAACAGTTGGAGGAACTAGTAGGAGGTCTAGTAGTTGGGATCAACTTTAGTGCAGGTTCACTGCTCCACGATTTAACTGGTGATTCACTCATAAATAACTCATACATGTCAGTTTGGAGGAAGACCCAATTGAGATTAGAGTTCAGGGACAATGTACTATTGGTTGTATAATTTTCTGAGTTGTACAGATGGTGCATGCAATCAGTAGAAGGCATATGATTGATTGTGCAATTATGAGTGGGGAATTTCCCAATTAAAGACGGGCTAACTCTCTCAAGAATTGTGCAAGGAAGTAGGGGCTTGGTAGGTAGCAAAATTGGCTAAGTGTTGGCTTGAGCTTGTTTGTAGAGTAGAGAGATAGATTTTACTTGTGTAGGGATTGTTTGAGTTGAACAAGCATTGTATTTTTTTCTTAGATCTTCTGGTTGATGCAATATAGATAGTCGTGGTTTTGAGCAATTGCTTTCGCCATAAAAATATTTTGTTATGTGCAATTGAAATTCTTCCTTTTATGCTTAGTGTTTTCATCGATCAATTTTGGTTTCCGCTGATGAGTAGAGTAGATTATTGTCTTATGTTTTAACATATCACGTAAGCTGTTGAATCTACAAGTAAAAATCTACAATCTGAACCATGGACCTCTCTGCAATGAGTGGAGGCACACTGACACCATTGGAGTTGTTGCTACTCAGAGACTCACATCTCATGTGACAATAGTCCAATGCGAGTGAGAACGTGCAAGAGTTCGTTGTTCCAACAACTTCAAAGGACTAAAGAAGCATGAAATAAGATGTCATGGATATAATAAGGTACAAAGTACCTCACAGACATCGATCAAGGAGGGAAGTTTGGAGTTGGTGAAGTAGGTAGACACATGACGTGGAAGGCGTTTGTTTATGCCCTAACAGATTTAACGAGGTCTAACTTGAAATACTACATAATTCCATGCATAATTATTATCAAATACTAAGATGACTTCACACCTCATATCCCAAAGTCCTGCCCTAGTGACACTGAGATGTCATCCCCTAAAAAATACAAAACTTATCTTCAACATTATAAATGGAAAAAAATTATGCAAAACTTTTAATATAATGTAAACTAATAGTAATACATCGATCTTATATATCATTACTCCATAATAACATAAAAATTTGAAAATTCTTAAAAATTAAAAATTGAAAACCCTTTAAAATAAAAATTCAGAACTCTTTTAAAATATATATATATATATATATATATATACATTCTTAATTAAATAAAAGTTTACCTAACTTGTCATACAATATAATGAATCATATTTGTGTATTAGAATCAAACATTACATCATTAAATAAAAAAGAAATAAAAGTGTGAAAGGACAGACAATTGGAAATAAATTGTACGTGCCACCACCTATCCAACATGTTCATAACTCCTTTTTCATCATTACAAATGCACCTTCCGTCCCTCTAGAGTTGACAAAATGGGTATTTTTACTTTATGTCATTTAAAAACAATATCCATTTTCTCACTCTACCTCCAATTATGACACGAGTGATATTACACAAAGAATGAGATATTTTCCATTGCATCATCCATGACATCATGAAATGAATTATTATTGTCAACACTTGTGAACGGTAATGATGTCATCTCTATGGATATAATGCATCACCATTGAATTTGTTTTTTCATAAAATCTCTATTTTTATATTTAATGTGATTCTGAATTTTTTAGAAAGGAGTTGTCTCAGTGAATTTTTTTGGAAGATTTTTTAATTGTTTTTTTGGGGTTTTGGTTATTTTTTCTAAAATCTGATAGAAATTTATTGAAATGACGGGTTTGATAGATTCGTTTTTTCATAAAATCTCTATTTTTATATTTAATGTGGTTATGAATTTTTGAAAAAGGAGTTGTTTCAGTGAAATTTTTTGGAAGATTTTTTAATGGTTTTTTTTGGGTGTTTTGGTTAATTTTTCTAAAATCTGATAGAAATTTATTGAAATGACAGGTTTGATAGATAACCTTTGCACAATCAAAGTGCCCTAAGTGAGTTTTGAAGGTATTGAATCCATCTAGAATAAAAAAACCAATTTATATAACACAAATCAAAATTTCACTTTAAAATTTTCCTCAAATTCCAACACCAAAAAATTTAAGCGTTACATAGTCAATTAAAACCAAAAGACTAATTTCTTGGTGTACAAACTACCGTGGTCAGGAATATGCCGTTCGTATTTCAGTTACATTATTTTAGTCAATTAAAACCAGAAAACTAATTTCTTGGTGTACAAACTACGGTGGTCAGCAATATGCCGTTCGTATTTCAATTTCCGTAATTGATTAGAGTTTGGATAAATATCGTTTTCAAACCACGTGCTCCCCATCGAATTCTACCCACCTTTTTAGACCACTTTTCCCACCTCTACAAAATCTGAGTTGCTGTACAAGTTCCATATCAAATTCAGAAGCTTGGCACCCAAGTAATTAGAGGGACTTCTAGTCATCAAGGTCAAAGGTTTGGTCCCCAAGCAATGAGAAGGGTTTTTTTATATATTTAAGATTTATAAGGTTTATTAAAGATTTGGTCCCCAAGCAATTAGAAGGATTTTTTATATATTTAAGATTTATATTGTGTATTTGATAAATCATTTTCAGTTGGATGACACATTAAGGTTGGTTAACAAGTAACAAAACATAAGATCGTGGAGCATTGACTATGTGCATAGGGAGGAGTAATTAAAAGTAAAAACATGGGAGTGACCATAGCATTGACTATGTGAATAGGGAGGAGTAATCAAAAGTAAAAATATGGGGTGACCCAAAAGGATAAAAAAAATAAAAATATGTAAATGACCAATAATTTAAAAGAAAAAAGCAAGAGCATGTAAATGTTCGGATCATAAGGCATTGGTCATGGAATTTTTAAAGCACATGTTGAATGCGAAAAAGGTAAAAGGATTTGTCCTATTTTGACACTTTTGGTTCTATTCGATTTTTATTTTTGTGTAGGGAAAGCTTCGAATTATTTGGTCAAATGCCTTGTTTTTTTTTGTTGTATGTGTATATATTTTTATTGTTATATTATTATGTAAATTATAAAATTTTATTGTATTTTTTCATTATAATTGTAACTTTATATTTTATGTACCAAGGAACCTTAATCTTAAGATCATCACATTTTATATTTTGTATTCAATTTATTGTAAAAAAAACTTCCTACTTAAAATACATTATATTAATTGATTTTTATTATTTTTAAAATAATTAAACCATTACACCATCCCATCAACATCAAAAATATGAAACTTTTATTAAATGTATTTTTTACAGTTTTTATACATCAAAAATATGAAACTTTTATTAAATGTATTTTTTTACAGTTTTTATGTTATATAGAAACATATTTATCATAATAATCTATTTTAGAGTGTATATTAGCAACAACTTTTTGGAATCCCAATAAAACTTTTATTAAATGTATTTTTTACAGTTTTTATGTTATATAGAAACATATTTATCATAATAATCTATTTTAGAGTATATTAGCAACAACTTTTTGGAATCCTAATAAAATATGGACTAGAATTCTCTATTTCCAACCTATATTATGTATTTTGAAATGCTTGCTTTCTTATAAGACAATCCTCTTTTTTGTCACCTCATTGTTTAACGTAGTTACACCTTTTTCTAATACAAATTTTATCAATTTCTATTAAAAAAATTAAGGAATTTAATAACCAATTAATTTGCTTTAATATTTTATTCATATAATTGAAAAGTAATTATAGAAATTTATTTATTTATTTATATTTGTTTTTAAAGAGTGTTATTAATATTACATAATTTGTCTTAATTTATGTATAAGAAAGAAAGTCTAAAAGAGTGTTTTTCATATTATACTTTCTCAATATCATGGAGATTACAAATTCTTGCTTCCCTTGGCATTTTAGGTCTTGTCTAACACCTTGTTTTCATTATGAATGGCTAAAGAGTTTGTTCTTATTCTAATAATGCTATATTTTTTTTAGTTAAAAAAGTTATATTTTTTAATTGAAAAAGTAATAAAAGATAGTTATTATATTCTATTTTGGGTTTAATAGTCTTTTTATAATATTAATGCTTTCTTATGCTCTATTTCTTTATGGCACGATAATTTCTCTTCAAATCTAATTGTGATAGTACTTCTGTTGTGATCCATATTTTAAAGAGCCATATCTTCTTGAATCCTCAAGTAGTTTATCTCATAAACAACATTCATATATCATTCTCTTAAGGTTCAAATGGCTTTTGTTAGAACTTGAAGCAATAATAAGAAGCCTTTTATTATTTATATCAATTATCTTATACTTGTAAATTAGGTATCTAATTATAAATTTATTCTTAATAAATAAAAATTCATCTTAAATAGAGGTAAAATAAAATTATCATTCTTAATTTTAAAATTATAAATTAATTTAATGTATTTGAATTTACTTCTTTTTTATATAACTTCACAAATATAAACAATAATTAAAAAAAAATCTACACATCTTCATCACAATGTACATCTCTAACAAATACTTACTCTTATTTATTTAAATTTAGTTGTGAAATCAAAACAAATCATCAACCGCAACAATAATATAATGTGAAATGAAATCACAATGAATGATAGAGGAAATGAATTTTAACATAAATAAATTCACATCTGAAGGGAGATCGACAATAATATAATGTGAAATGAAATCACAATGAATGATAGAGGAAATGAATTTTAACATAAATAAATTCACATCTGAAGGGAGATCGCACCTGGCAGGCCTAGGCCACACCAACCTTTAATATGATTGGATTTTTACCCACGAAATTTTGAACAGATGACCTTCACATCACATAATCACTTAACAATACACCTCATCATGGTCCATTCTACCTCAATAAACTTTACCAAAAATATTTTAATAATATACATATTTACAATAAATTCAAAACCATATAAGCTTACCTAAAATAAAAATATACTCTTATAATAAACATTAATTTATTTCATTAATATCAATATCCAACCATTTTTAAATCAAATCATTTATGAGTTGAAGCACATTTTCCCATAGTCTGTCAGAGAGCATTATCTCAACAATATTCACCGTCTCACCTCTAAGGAAACATCATAATGATAATTGTCAAATCATTTATGAGATGAAGCACATTTTCCCATTGTCCCCTCGAGAGCATTATCTCAGCGTTAATTCATCATCTCACCGAGGAAACACTAATATAATTGTCAACATGTGTGAAGTATGGCAATCTCACCTCTATTTAGGATCAGAAAGATACAAAACTTTAATTAGATCAAAGATTTGGAAATTCACAAAATAAGTTTTTTTAATCATAGTTAATAAAATTAAAGTTAACACAATTTGTCTTTACCAGAAAGAAGATAAACATAAGTGGTAAGCTGAGTAGGTCTGAAAAAAATTGGTAATTTATTTATTATTATTATTATTATTTTTATAAATAAAAATAAAATAAAATAACTAATATTTTTAATGTAATTAAAAAATTGTATAATATATATCTTGATAAGTGGAGGAATAAGGTTTGACTGGCGTATACCGGTGTGAACGAGATTTGCGTGCATGATAATAGGTGGCAATAGGACAGGATATTTGGTGAAGGAAGTTAGGAAGCATCGAGAAGCGAGGATCGTGATATAAACTTGGGGTGGCAGTTTGGTTTCACTGTTTTGCGGTTTCAGGGCGTGGGAGATAGAGTGGGTGGTAGAAATGACATAGAGTATGCATAAGCCGCCAACCTATGCATGCTCAACTACTTGATTATTTCATTCTATGCTAGTGCAGTCGGTTGGTGGGGAGCTCAGGGTGGTCTTGTGGAGAAGCCAAGGCGCATAATTTAGGACCTGGGGATGGAGGTCGTTGGAGGGTAATCTTCCTCTGGTTCGAGTTGTCTGGGGTCGATTTCTTATTGGTACGGGTGAGGGAGTTCCTGGTGGACGAATTCTGATACTTGCGAAGGACACTGGGTAAGTTCTGTCTTGTGGTTTCATGTCTATAAGAGTTTATTTTCTATTCCAATCCCGGGAGCATTTTTTTTGGGTTTAACCTCACCTTTCCTTCCGAGGGGTGTGGTGAATTAGGCGATTCCCGACCCTTGGAAGCATTGGTTTTTACATTCTGGATGTTGTGTGGTGAAATTTGGGAAATTTATTCTCTGTGGGGTCTGCTATAATTTGGAATGTCACCCTTTAGGTGCTAATGCAAATTTAGCACTTGACCAATGGTGGTTGAGTCGAAGTTTAGTGTTGGTGCCTTGGGAGCCTGTGGGGGTTAGTATTGCTTTTTCTCGCAATATGGGTCATTGGTGTGGTGCTTTGTAAAAAGGATTTTGTGCTTGCAGTACAACTGAGTCTTTTTCTTAGCATCTTGGTGCACCTGTGGAAATGCTCAACAAGGTCAAGCTCGAAGAGGGCTGGGGCTACGTAGATAACAAGTGGGACTCAGAGGACAAGTAGGAATAGTGATTGATGATGGGGGTGTGGGGAAAAGTTTGAGGGGGAGTTGGCTCAAGATCAGGCCCCTCTCAATCGGTCTTGTGGACCAGCCTCCTTCCCTGGAATCTCTCGGCTTACAAATGAGGAGTATCATGGTAGTGTTGGAGGACATGAGGCGACAATGACATGATAACCACAACAAAGTCATCGCTTTCATGAACAATCGACAACAAAACCTATGGGACATCCTCAACCACTTGGGTTCCATAATAAGGAGCTAGAGATGCACTAATCACTGCCTAGATTAGATGGAGGGTCGTCTCGTTCACATTGAATTTCATGTTCATGGTGACCCTCGTCCTCTGAATGCACCTAGTGTAGGTCATGTACTATATTTCCCTCATGTTTCTTGATGGATATTTGCTTCCTTCTCATTCTCTTTGTGTTTTAGGCCTTATAATCTTTTTTCTTCTAGCTACTTTGTAAAGCTTGGTGATATGTTATTAATTTTTGTTTTTCTCTCCTCGCCAACAGATTTGGTCGAAGTGAGGTCAAGAGAGCAAGGGCTTTCATGTTTATCCACTATAAAATTTTGATGAATTAATAGGAAGCTTTTGATCGACAAAAATAAATAAATTGGATAATATATATGTGTGTGTTAGTAAGCTCAGGATCTTATATTATATTAAAAAATATGTATAATACATAATATATAGGTGTTCTGATTAGATTTGGCTTTCCAAAATATAAATCAAGTGAAAAAGTCTGATCAAGGATTAAGCTAAAATGTATAAAAAACCATAGAAAAGATGCATACGACCATGCTCCTTGAGTGTTGAGAAATGGCAACAAGAGAGTCCAGTTTAATTTGTCCTTGAATTAAAATGGAAATTAAATTCAAATTCTATTCTCATAGCAACTTAAAATAGTTAAATTAAGTTTATTAAATTTACTTAACTTAGGAATTTCGAGTTGGAAGTCTTTTGGGAGTCACGTGTATGTTCTCCCTGCTTTGTAGGAGTCCAGTATGAGTTAATTGTGAGTTGTAAAATAGAAGACGCAGCTTCATGATTCAGTTCAGTTAAATTAGTTCTCAAACTGATTGAGAGAACTAATAGTGAGTTCATTGTCATTGGTGTCACTAATGAACTCTGCCGCTGCTACTCTAGTTAATTGAATATTTACTCATCAAAAACTCATGCATGTCGATTCTGAGAAAGACCCGGTTGAGACTAGAGTGCAGAGATAGTGTAATATTTGTTTTATATTTTTCCGAGTTGCAGTGATAGTGCATGCATTCAGGAACCGATCCTTAAGGGATTATGCATTTTTTACAAGCTTTATTTCCCTTTAAATACAAGCTATCCTCCATAGGAATTAAACATTGGAATAGAGACTTGGAGAGCTTGTGAAGAGGCTAAGCTTTGGCCTTGAGCTTTCTTATGAGTTGGAGATTGAATTTGCTGAGTGATGGGATTGTTCTTGACAGAAAAAGCATTGTAATTTCATCTTGAATTTCGAGATTAATAGAAAACAGATAGTGGGGTTTTGAGGTGTGGCTTTCCCCGGATATTTATTGTGTTATGTGCCTTTGATTCTCTTCCTCTATTGATTATTGTTTGCTTGATGTTTATGGGCTTCTGTTGTAAAGAGTAGAAGTAGATTCTTGTCTCTTGCTTTAGCAAATTGCATTAGCTTGTGGATCTACAAGATTTTCTACATGGTATCAGAGCAAGATTATTTTTTTGGGCCGAGAGTTTTCAGAGCAGATATGAAAATTTCTATGAAATTTTTTCAAAAGAAAATAGAAAATCTAGATTCCTTGGGGAAATATCACCAAATTCAAAAAAAAAATTGACTGAATCAGAGTTCGGATGAGGGAGATATCGTTGCTTTAAAATCAACTCTCTAGAGGAGATTTCGAAGTTTTGAGTTTCTGGGTTACACGGGAACTTCGAATTTGCAATACATACTTTAGGATCAGCAAATGGCATTCCATGGGTTGAGACTTGAGTATGCCTTGGAAGGAAGCTCGAATTTCATAGCTTGGAGGGACAAGATGGAGATTGTGCTAGAGGACAATGGCTTGAAGGAATTTGTTGAACAAGCAATTCTTAAGCTAGTAGCTACTGACGCACAAAACTTGGCCAAGTGGAACAAGTGTGTGGCGAAGGCAAGGTAGATAATCCTTGAGGGAGTTCAAGATCATATTGTCTCGATTCTCCGTGGAAAGGAAACCCAGCATGCTATGTGGAAAACATTGACGGACTTGTATCAGAATAGAAGTGATCAAAGGAAGTTGGCACTGAAGGATAAACTTCGTAAAATCAATATGGAGAAAGGCGAGATGATTCCAAAGTACTTGAACAAGTTCACTCAATGTCGGGATGAACTTGGAAGTGTTGGAATTATAGTTTCCGAGGAGGATATGGTGAGCCTTTCTCTTCTTGGACTCCCAAAGAGTTGGCATAGTTATCAGGGCTCCATCAATGGTCGGGAGAAGTTGCCAGATTTGGAACGACTATGGGCAGATTTGATGCAGGATGATATCAGGAGGGACACCAGGGATGGCTCTTCATCAAAGACTGATGATGAAGAGAGCTGTTCCTTAGCGATTAAGGCGAGGAAGGGGAAAGGTAAAATTTCCCATTCCAAATGAGATTCTGATCATGGAGGTAAGAAGAAGGACATGTCGAAAGTTAAATGCTTTCATTGTCACAAGATGGGACACTTTGCTACAAATTGTCCATTGAAGAAGTCCAAGGAGAAGTCCTTAGGAGGAGCGGCGGGTGAGGCTTTGGCCTCACAATTCGAATCAGACTTTTCCCTCATTGCATGCATGGTGTCTTCAATGATGGGAACTGGTTGGTACTGATCCAAATGGATCCTAGAATACTCTCTAAGTCTTTAAAAATAATTCAAAAGATCAAAACTATCGCATAAGGAAAACCTATGGAAAAGTTAGATTACACTATTGGGAGGCAAAAACACGAAGAAAACAGTGGAAAACAGGCTTATCGGCGGTCAAAGGAATGATGCACAGGAGCTGTCGGATCTGGCCAATCAACGGTCCAGATCCGATTGGCAAATCGCAATCGACAAAGGCTATCGGAGGCTATCGGAGGTGGCTATATGGGGAGTGCGATAACGGGCAAAGCGATCAAACGAGAGTCGTTGATCTATGCGTGCAGATCAATGGTCCAGAGTGAATCGCACTATCCGCGTCGCTAATATATATATATATATATACACACACACACACACACACACACACACACACACACACACACACACACACACACACACACACACATATATATATATATATATACATATATATATATATACATATACATATATATACATATACATATATATATATATATATATATATATATATATATATATATATATATATATATATCTATACATATATATATATACATATATATATACATATATATATACATATATATATATATATACACACACATATATACATATAAGATCAACGACATGTGATTGCGATATCGCAATATCGCATCGGAGCTATGCATAGGAGCGGGGCCGATTATGACTAAGACTGCGATAGACTGGACCCGATAAAAATATAAACGCTATTTCATAAGATTTGAGATCCGTCAAATGGAATTTTTAATGTATTTTCATGTATTTTGTTTATTAAACGAAATACAAGGGGAGCGTCGATGCGATGAAAAGTGGACCCGAAAGGGTTGGGGAATGAAAATGAATAATATTTCAAATCCGCCCAAAGCCATTTTTACGGGATTTTTTAGTGTTTTAACGTATTTTCCAAATGTAAAGGAAATCCATGAAACAAGTGGGATTTTGGGAGGAGCAAAGCGGTAAGTGGTTTGGGCTAGGCTCCACCTGAGCCCATACATTGGTTGCCACATGTCTAGGCCGAGGAGAGAGAAAACCATCCTCATCGGGTAGTTCACCTCCGTACAGAAGGGATGCCCGAAATAGACCACAGCCGTTGGATCTGGATCTCCCAAATCAACGGTGGAGATGTGATATCACTGCAAAGGTGGACCCGATAGGAGTTATAAAGCAGATTCATGATATTTCAAATCCGATGAACAATGTTTTGGAGGATTCTTCATGTTTTTGCAGTGTTTCTCTGTGTTAACAGAAAACGACCAATTTTGGGATTTCAAAGGCCCAATGACCCATTTCGTTACAGTACAGGTGGCCACCATCCCTGAAAGCATTTAGCAATGATTGCTAATGCTCAGAGGGGGATCTAATCGGATAGATGTTGGGAAGCGAGAGAGCTGGAGAAGGAGAATGAATAGACAATGCAGATTGGCTTTAAAAGCCACAGACCGACAGAAACAAAGGCAGGCAGTATTGAAGGCAGTGCTGAGACAGAGCAACAGAGACAGAGAGTCAGTGAGGAGAGTCTGTGTACTCAAAAGGGACTTGGGGGATCCAAGTAAAGCCTTATTTTTTGTATCTGTTGTGTGAGGCTAAAATTGAGCTCACTGTTGTAAAACTCTGTTTTGAAGACATAATAGAGAGGTCACCGCTGAAGGCTAGACTAGGAGATGTAGCCCAGGAGTGTTGGGTGAACTCCTTATTAAACTTGTTGTGTTTATGTGTGTTGTCTATTATGTTTCTTGTGCTGCTTCATTGTCTATGTATTTCACAATCTTATCGATCCATTGCACAAAGTAACATACGAAAATCCATGCACATGAGTCTGTAATACCTTAATAATTGTCTTAGATCTCATTATCAGATCAGGTACTTAGGCAGTGGAGCTTCTTTCCACATGACTGGCAACAAAGATTTATTTAGTGAACCGGAGGAGGAAGATCTCAAGATGCATATCGAGATGGGTGATGACGTTAAGTATAGTGTTACTGGTGTGGGAACTATCACTTTTCAAAGGGAGCATGCGACTCTACTCACCTTGAAGAATTTTATGCATGTACTCGGATTGACGAAGAACTTGGTATCCATTGCCATGCTTGAGGATAGAGGCTATGATGTGATCTTTTAGAAAGGAAAGGCGTTCCTTCAACACATAGCCATAGGTCAAGTAAATAAGATAGGGATTCGAGTTCAAAATCTCTATAAGATAGAGGTAGAGGATTGTGCTGCTTTGAGTTCAAAAGCGGAAAAGATGTTGAGCCAAGATGTCAGCAAGTTGTGGCACATGCGATTGGGCCACTTGCATCATGGGGCTTTGAAGATATTGCAGAAAATATCTACCGGTCTTCCCAAAGGTATGCTTGAGCAAGTTGATACATGTAAGGGTTGTACTTTGGGAAAATACACCAAGTCTTCCTTTAGAGACAGAGACAGTCGAGTAGAGTCTATTCTAGAGAGAGTCCATTCAGATGTGTGTGGACCATTCTCGACAGCATCCACGGCCAAACACAGGTATTATGTTATATTTGTTGATGACTATTCTCGTAAATGTTGGGTATTTTTTATGCAGAAAAGGATCAAACTTTCACAAAGTTTTGTGATTTCAAAGCATTGGTAGAGAAAGAGTCTGGAAAGAATGTTAAAGCTCTACGGAGTGATAATAGTGGTGAGTATGTCTCCAATGAGTTTAAGAACTTCTGTGCAGTGGAAGGGATTAATCGAGAGTTGAAGACACCTCGTAAACCTTAACAGAATGGGGTTGCCGAGAGGAAGAACATGAGCATAATATGGCAGCAAGGGCGATGTTGCATGATCAGGGCCTACCACTGAACTTGTGGGCTGAGGCATGCAACACAACAATTTATGTTCAGAACCGTAGCCCACATCAGATTCTTGAGATGAAGACACTAAAGGAGGCTTATTTCGGTAAGATGCCAGATGTTGGTCACTTCAGGATTTTTGGGTCATTGGTATATTTCCATGTGACCAAAGATGCATGGAAGAAGCTTGAGCCAACAACAAAGTTGGGGATATTTGTGGGGTACACTGATACACCTCACAACTATTGGGTGTACATGCTGACCAATGGATGACAGTGGTTCACAGGGATATCGGGTTCAATGAGGAGAAGGCCATGAGAGTATCCCTTAAGAGGGAGCTTGAGCTACATGCAAATGAGGAGATTTTAGCTCCTAAGGTTGAGGGGCATTAGATTGATGTGGAGAAGCCACATGCAGAGGTTCAGAGAGTGGAGACATTCACTCAGGCAGAGTCTTCGAGAGAGGGAAGAAAGCACACTAGAGAGGCTGACAGATTGTTGGATGATGAATGGGAGAATGTGGGAGCACCCTCTTCTCAGTGCAGATAGAGGAGGTCACCTGAGAGGTACACTGGATACATGGCACTTATGGGTGCATGTGTTGTGACAAAGCCATCTTCCTTTTAGGAAGCAGCGCAACATCCGGTTTTGGTTGATGTGATGGTAGAGGAGTATGACTCCATAGTTCAAAATAGTGTTTGGGATGTGGTTCCAAGACCAGAGGACAAGTCATTTGTGAGCTCCCATTGGCTTTATAAGGTAAAGCAAGTTGCAGATGGTAGTGTGGAGAAGCATAAGGCCAAATTTGTGGCCCGTGGCTTTTCATAGGTAGAGGGGATTGACTATGATGAGACTTTTGCTGCTAGTGCAAGGTACTCGCCAATTAGATCTATTTTGGCACTATCAGCACAGATGGGTTGGAAGATCCATTAGATGGATGTGAAGACTGCCTTCCTCAATGGAATGATTGAGGAAGAGTTGTACATAGAGCAACCCAAAGGTTTTGAAACCTTGGACTATGAGTCACATGTGCGTCGACTCAAGAGAGCGTTGTATGGTCTGAAGCAAGCACCCCGTGCTTGGTACACCAGGATAGATAACTACTTCACTGGGTTGGGCTTCACGAAGAGTGAAGCAGATGGGAACCTGTATCACATAGTGGTGGAAAGTAAGATGTTGATAATTTAGAGGCTTTATTTCCCTTTAAATACAAGTTATCCTACATAGGAATTACACATTGGAATAGAGACTTGGAGAGCTTGTGAAGAGACTAAGCTTTGGCCTTGAGCTTGCTTATGAGTTGGATATTGAATTTGCTGAGTGCTAGGATTTTTCTTGAGAGAACAAGCATTACAATTTCATCTTGATTTTTCGGATTAATACAAAACAGATAGTGGGGTTTTGAGTTGTGGTTTTCCCCGGATATTTGTTGTGTTATGTGCCTTTGATTCTCTTCCTCTATTGATTATTGTTTTCTCGATGTTTATGGGCTTCCACTGTAAAGAGTAGAAGTAGATTCTTGTCTCTTGCTTAAGAAAATTGCATTGTCTTGTGGATCTACACGATTTTCTATATTGAGTACAATGTTTCAATTTATGGATATGAGAGCCATATTGTCTTAGATAAAATAGAACTTTTGAGCTTACCATTGGTGGGATGTCATCACATGGATATCATGCACACTAGCCAAAAGGAGTATGAGGCTTTGGATTAGCGGGAGGAGGGTGTGGTTTGTTTGGGAGTAGAGCCTCTTCTAGTTGCTATAATTTCCCATCCATTTTCTGATACAACAAATGGAGCCCCTCCATCTTAAGGAGGAGCTCATCTTTGGTTTTACTTCGATAAAATAGGACCTTCCTAAGAAAATTACTGATGTGTCAGTATAAATTGATCTTGTCTAAGTACTGGTTTCCTCTTCCCTGGGTGTGCCAAAATCTGGCACCCAATTTCCAACCTCTGCCAAGACTTCAGATTCTGATAGCTCTTGCTGCTTGTCAACCAATTTGTGCTCCATGGTTGATAACCCCCCTTGCACTACTAATGCTTGAGCTTGGGTGAAAGCATGAGAGTAACATACTTGCCCATGGTCCCCCCACCTCTCCTCGAGTGAGCTCGGTCCCTGGGAATCATTGAGGAATGAAGAAAATCATTGTAGAGATAAGAACCAATGATTAGGAAGAAGCTAAAGGAAAGGAGAATGAAGTCTGTATTGGAGAGAAAGAATTGTGAAGGTAGAGCAGTAGAAATGGAAAGAAAAAAACAAGAGAGAAACACGAACTGAAAGGACCAAATCTAGGCCACTAACCAAAAGTCCCTAGAGCACTAGAGATAACTAGAGACTTATGAAAAGGAGATACCAAATAGAACTAGAGAAATCAACACGAGCCTTGTTTAATTGAAAGTGCAAAGAGAACATTTATTTTACCAAGTTCCCCTTGTGGCGAGGCCGGTTGATAAGTTAGGCAAGAGGAAGCTGATTAGAGGAGGTGATTAGAATTCTTAAAGGCCAAGGGACTAGCGTAGGAGGGCCTAGTCCTTCAACTTGGTGCATGACTACACTATATTTTATAGTGTTGTTTCCTTTCAGAATGTCAAATATATTGGAGAGGGCAGAGGCAAGAGTGCTCACGAATAACCATATTGCTATATAGATTGTGAACATTCCCAATCCCCTGACTAAAATCTTGCCGTAGTGAATGACCATCTTTAGACTTGATTGCATAGAGTAAACGCCCTAGAATGAGTGACACCTCGAGGGCATAGAGCTTGCATGGAAATTTAATACTAGAGCCATGTCCTCCACCAACTTGCTCTTTGACATGATTATACATCAAACATTGATGACTAAAATCCTCTAGATAGCTCTTTAATGACCTGGAGATCCACACTAGTGTGGTTTGGCTCAATTATTATAAACTCATCATGATTATATAAAAATATATCCACATAAATTTCAATTTTTAAGTTATATATATATATATATATGTATATTCAATAATTTGTTGGAAAATTTGGGTGCTTTCTCTTTAAAGGATGGTATTTAATGTCAAATACAAGATGCAAATTTCTACATACTCACAAATATAAAAAATATTATACAGGCAGTTAATCTAATTAAAATAAAATTCCTTGTAAAATTAACACCATTTAATATAAATAATTATTATAAATGTTTGAAAATTTAAAAATGTTGTAATTGTTATTATTATATAGTAGATTTATAATTTTTTTGTGAAATTAAATTTGATAGGAATAAATTACAATAAGAAAATTTCCAAGTTTTTTTTTTTGAATTTCTATTATTTGAAAAATTGAATATTACATCAAAGATTACAATTATCTATTCAGTCTCTCACATGGGAGACTTGACCATATCCAAAAGCAAATTCTCCTTAAATAAGACATAGAAATATTAGAGCAAGTAGAGGCAAAAATATCCCAGCTAAAGTTGACATACTAGCCTAACTGGTCTTTTACCAGAGTAACAAAGCAAAGGAAAGAAGAAAACATATCCATATCACCATCATATTGAAGGGTTTATTTTGGTCGTGCAACATAAATGGGTTCACGAGGAACATCTAGATGTATTCTTGCTATTGGGGGAATGCCTAAGTGGTGCTCAATCCGCTCCATCCTCTAATCAATTTCTCGTAAGTGTCTATGCAAATGTTCCAAAGATTCGATAATATCTAAGTGGGATTCATGACAATCCAAGATGTTTCTTCCCATTAAAAACTTCATTTTTCAGTACAAATCCATTGTATTCATATACTGGTTGAAACAACCCCTCATATGATTAGTATCCCGGGTCCAATCCACCCATTCAATCTAAACCTCAGTGTCTAAGAGGAAGGTCCTATGGGATGAGGCCTCCCCTTCTACCCAAGTTAGTTCTTCCTATATATGACTAGGTGGTAGTTCCCAATAGCGATAAGAAACCCCTCTATACAATGATTCATCTGTGTCTTTCCGTAGTGGTCCCTTTCCTAGTAGTAGGCTTCCCTTTGTATAACACAAGCCTTTTATCTTGTCATGATTGTCCAATCAATAGAATTCTCTGAAATGGACCACTACTCCACCAGTTTATGTAAACCATAAAGGAAAGGAAAACATCCATAATTGTATAGATTTAGAAACTGACTGAAAAAAGAGTAGGGGTCATGCCAAAATATTTTCTTCGACACTAGCCCTAGGGTAATTATGAACCCAATTTCTCACTTCCACCACACTTTCACACCACTAGCCCATAAAAACATAGATGAACCCCAACACATGCTAGTCAAATAGTTGGATCAACACAAAAGGAAGAACAAGAGATCTATGCCCCTCTTGAATTACAACAAGAACACAAAAGACTATACAACAATGCCCCAACCTCCTGAATAACAACTTCCACCCCACCATAGTTAGATAGATGACCCAACGTAAAAGTTAAACTACCTACAATTTACCAACTAAGAACCAAGATAGAGATGAGGTTGTAAAATGAAAAAGGAATGCACTATCAAAGCTACCCTTAGACAACTCCCACCCCTAGAAAATTACCTATCCCCAAGATAGAAGAATACCAACACATCCCTAGGAGCTCCATGTAATCATTGTACCACACTTGTAAAAGGAAAATAATCTCCAAGTCGATATAAGGAAACAACAATAATATCCACTAACAGAAAAAATAAACCATGATTGATGCCTCTGGGCTTCAACCAAGAAGAGGACCCAATTTTGTTGTAACCTCCAAAAAGGAAGGTTAACTAGTGGATACCAAGAATAAGAATAAAAAAGCTGCAATTTTCTAACTTGCCCAAGTTTCCTTCTAACACTCCTGCAAATTAGCCAATTGAGCTAGATAAAACCAATGCTAAGGCATAATACAATTTTACCTTTTGTCAGTGTAAATTGTAAATTCCAAAAGTTAACTGCAATCACAAATTGGAGAATCCTTAGCTGGGTTGTATGGTTCCTCGTTTTGTGCTTGCACTAGTGGCTTCTTTCATTCTAGGTCTTTCGAGAATAATGACATTCGCTACATACCTTAGGCCTGCCATCCATTGATAGTCCTTACCCTCTTCATCGTCATTCTTACAGTCTCAGACATGCAATAATAGGTTTTAAATATTCATAGTTACCACACACTCCACATGCTTCAATTCCTCGATAAGATCATTAACACCCTATTACCGTCCCTTCATTTGCATAGAAGAATGTTTCATAATGGTTGCACAATATGACAATTGAACTCTTTGAGGGCATGTTGCCACATCCCCTGGCTTATTATCCAAGTGGGGTAGTGGCAACCCTCCCTCTGTCATTCTTGAATGTCACCCCATTCTTGGGGATTTTTTCCAAGAACTATTACAATAGTTAACAACATTAATTTAAAAAAATAAATAATAAGAATAATAATAATAATTATTTTAAAAACATTGTTAAATTTTTACACTATATATAAAAGGATTTGATAACAGTATTTAGTGGAGATTTTCCTCAAAGGACTAAGGTTCCCCATTAGTTAAAATTTATCAAGATTATCCAAAACATTGATAACAAATCCTCCATAAATTCAGTTACTAAACAAGGTCATAACTATAAATAGTTTCCTATAATTATTTATGCTATCTAGGAAACATAGAAAATGAACAAACTGGATATCAATTATTTGAAGGTTCAGTGTTATCCTCCATAGAGACTTCAACAAATAGATTGGTCTCTCTCTTATTTTCCTCTATGGTCCTTGATGGCTGTGTTTCTTTCATGTAGAACTATAGAGTTAGCTCAAGTCCCTTTAGAAGCTCAAGAACTTGAGTTCCCTTAGAAACTTGAGAACCCTCATTTGAAGAATAGTTTGTTATTAATTTCAAAGGATGACTTGATGAAGATAAGGATGCCATATATTCAAATAGCACATTAATCCATTTACAATGAGCTATAGCACACCTCCTCACTCCTCTCCAATGAGAAGAATTGAATTTTTTAAGTGAAGAAATCAATTTTTTTTTTTGCCCTCTTCAAGTCGGCCTACCTTGAGATCAAGTTGGCCATCCTATAGACATGACAATTCAGTTTGGGTTCAACTAGTATAAACAAACAACACATATCCTCCATTTGCGCACCCAACTTGCCCAAGGAAGACAATACAAGAAGCTCAGATCTAAGGTAGAGAGATAATTTTAGTATCTCATGAACTAAGAAGCAAATTAAGGAAAATATATTTTGGTTTTTATCTCTGTTTTTGGATCAAGGTTTATTGGTTAGATGTTGAGTAGGTTTTGAAGCTACCTCTTGATGGATAACGTTCTCCTACATTTTGTGGAGAATAATTCAGATTTATAAACCTATTATTTTCCTAAAATTCACCCCGTGGAAGAGGAAGAAATTTAGTCTACTCTGTACAATTCAGCCTGTGGTAGGATAGACCTTGGCCCTTAGGTAGGGCATACCTCAACCTTTGGATTTTGGCCTCTACAATTCAACATAACCTTTATCAAACTTGACCCTATGACTTAGAGAATTTTTGGGCAGACTTTTGGAGTTGTTCTTAGTCTCTTGAAGCAGGACTAGAACCAAACTTTGAGGTAACTTTATAGCAGATTCTAAAGAATTTTTGGAGCAGCTCTTCAAACCTTCTTTGAGGAAAACTTTGAACCAATTCTTGAAGTAGTTCATGAGGTGTTTGAAGTAGACTTGAATACTTATTTGAAGATCGACACTTGAAGACATGTTGTAGCATACTTTTGAGCAACCTTGTTGACCCTTTGTTGGAGCAACCTTTAGAAGCCTTGTTGAAGCAGATTTGAAGCCTTTGTTGGAGAATTCTTTGGAATCCTTGTTGTAGCAGACTTGAAGCGTTCTTGGAGTAGGTTTGAGAAGACTTTGTAGACCTCTTTTGAAGGGTATTTGAAACTTATTTTGAAGACATCTTACAGAAGTTGATTTTGAAGTCTATTTGGAAAGGTTGGAGCCTAAGAGGATTGGAGTCCTCATTTTGACCAAGTTGGTGCTTGGATTTGTTGAGAGTATTGGAGTCCTCATTTTGACCAAGTTGGTGATTGGATTTGTTCAAGGTTGGATTCTTTAGGAGTCAAATATTTTGTTGTACATGTTGGAGCTTGAGATTTTTTTTAGAGGATTGGAGTCCTCACTATCTTCATCAATAATTTTTTTGTTCTATTTCTTGTGCTCTGGTTTAAGTTGTGATAAAAATATTATCTGACATAATATAACAATTGAAATAAATACTGATTCACCCCTCCTCTCAGTATTTCCAACAATTAGAATCAAAGGCAACTTCTTCAAGATCATCCTAATAGTTGGAAGAAGGATTTTTTAATCACAATGGCCAGTAAAGATGGTAAGGTCCCCCAATTTGATGGAACAAATTTTTCCTTCTGGAAGGTTATAATGGAGTACTACTTAATTTCTCTTGGAGTCGAAGTTTCGAAATATATCATAGATGGATATAACATCCCATATCCACTTCCAACAGATCTGGATGGGAAGAAAGCATATGTGGAAAATACAAAGGCCTTGAATTCTATAGCAAGTGGTCTACCGGATTCAAAATTCACCAAAGTTATGGGTATTAGAATAACTAAAGATATGTGGGACAAGCTCATCCACATTTATGAAGGAGATGAAAAGGTCAAAAAGGAAAAGCTTCAAACCTATATAAGGTAATTTTAAAGTCTCAAAATGAATGATGAAGAAGATATTACTGCTTATTTTCTTCAAGTAGACAAGGTAGATAATTGTCTCAAAGTTCTAGGTGAAAATGTCAAAGAAAATATGATTGTCCAAAAGGTCCTGAGATCTCTTCCATATCATTTTGATGCCAAATTTTTGTGCCATAGAATAGCTATTATATTTGGATTCTCTGATGAACTTCATGGAATTCTCAAAACATAAGAGATTAGGCTTGGAAATTTAACTCATAAGGAAGTTTCATTCAAGGCATCCAAGACATCACGAAAGGGAAAGAATTGTGATTGCAAAAACAATGATTCTGATACTGAAATGGCACTATTTTTCAAGAAGCTAAAGAAATGATCCAAACTCAAAGGTAAGCTACCTCTCATTTTCTTTAGATGTGGTAAAATAGGACATTATGTAGCAAAGATGAACCTAAGAGAAGAACCTTCAAGATACAAGGCTAAAAAAGAAAGTAATTTCTTCTCTAAACATGATAACGATAAATCTAATGAAGAAGAAGAATATGGTCAAAATAGTGAATTATTTTTCATCACCTTCACAAATGAAGCAAATAGTCAAAAAGAAGAAGAAAGTCCAGAAGAAGTAGAAGGGAATTTGGAGGAACCATTGATTATTTCCATAGAAGAAAATGAGAGACTTAGAGAAAGAATGAAAAGTTATCTCAAGAAATAAACTCTCTCAAAACCAAGGAGGAAGAATCTAAAATAATAGAAGAAGTGTTCAACAATAAGCTTAAGGAAAAGTACGAAATTTGCGAAATATTGGAAGCTAAAGTTGTATTTCTAAAAGGAGAGTTGGACAAAGCCAACAAGAAATTGAAAATTTCCCATACCTTGGATGTCATTCTCAGCACTCAAAGACCACTACATGACAAATCCAGGATTGGCTATATTATAGGAAAATCCTCCAATTCAAAGGAAGAGACCAATGTTCATCGTGAAGGAAAGCCTAGAAGTTTTGTTGATGTCCTTTTTGGGGAAATTAATTGCTTAATAAAAAAACAACTAATCACCTTAACACTAATTATAAACCCAAGGCACATCTTTTTATTTCAAGGAAGTTCGCAAATTATATGCAAGTAACTACCAACAACTAATATTGGTCCTATAAGAGATCCCCGTGATAACTTACAATTACTTCTATTGGCTGGAAACAAATCTATCTTATGCACACTCTTAAAGAATTATCGATCTAGCAAATCCCATTAAAAACTCAAAAAATAAATAATAGAACTGAAAGTAAACTCTATTTCTAATTGAATCAAACTTCTAGTGCAAGAATTAAGAACTAAGAAATCACTGGAATCAAATGATAATCTAAAATATCATTCTGAAGAAAAAAATCCATTGAAACATAATCAAGAAACAACACAAGAAATTCTCAACTCTATTCTAATCGTCTATACTAATTCAACGATTAACTACTCTCAAGATAAAGCCAATTATGTCTAAAAACAACACTAAAGAATTAAAGAAGAAGTATATGTACTTTAAGGATATAATAACTAAAACTAGAATGCTATAAACTTTTATTACCAGAAATTACATATAAAATTAGTAACGAAAATAATATATTTTCTAATCTAAAGACTCAGTTTCATGATTCAGTTCAGTTAAATTAGTTCTCAAACTGATTGAGAGAACTAATAGTGAGTTAACTGTCAGTGGTGTCATTAATGATCTCCGCCACTGCTACTCTAGTTAACTGAATATTTACTCATCGGAAACTCATGCATGTCGATTTTGACAAAGACCCAGTTGAGGCTAGAGTGCAGGGATAGTGTACTATTTGTTTTAGATTTTTCTGAGTTGCAGTCATAGTGCATGCATTTAGGAACTGATCCTTAAGGGATTATGCATTTTTTACAGGCTTTATTTTCCTTTAAATACAAGCTATCCTCCATAGGAATTAAACATTGGAATAGAGACTTGGAGAGCTTGTGAAGAGGCAAAACTTTGGCCTTGAGCTTTCTTATGAGTTGGACATTGAATTTGCTGAGTGATGGGATTGTTCTTGAGAGAACAATAATTGTAATTTCATCTTGATTTTCCAGATTAATAGAAAACAGATAGTGGGGTTTTGAGCTGTGGCTTTCCACGGATATTTATTGTGTTATGTGCCTTTGGTTCTCTTCCTCTATTGATTATTGTTTGCTTGATGTTTATGGGCTTTTTCTGTAAAGAGTAGAAGTAGATTCTTGTCTCTTGCTTTAGCAAATTGCATTAGCTTGTGGATCTACAAGATTTTCTACATGGTATCAAAGCAAGATTATTTTTTGGGCCAGGAGTTTTCAGAGCAGATCTGAAAATTTATGTGCAAAATTTTAGAAACAAATAGAAAATATAGATTCCTTGGGAAAATATCACAAAAAAAAAAAAAATCGACTGAATCAGAGTTCGGATGAGGGATATATCGCTGATTTAAAATCAACTCTCTAGAGGATATTTCAAAGTTTTGAGTCTCTGGGTTACAGGTGAAAGTTGAATTTGCAATACATACTTCAGGATCACCAGATGGTGTTCCATGGGTTGAGACTTGAGTATGCCTTGGAAGGAATCTTGAATTTCATAGCTTGGAGGGAAAGGATGGAGGTTGTGCTAGAGGACAATGACTTGAAGGAATTCGTTGAACAAGCAATTCCTAAGCTAGTAGCTACTGACACACAGAACTTGGCCAAGGGAACAAGTGTGTGGCAAAGGTAAGGCGGATATTCCTTGAGGGAGTTCAAGATCATATTGTCTTGATTCTCCATGGGAATGAAACCCCACATGCTATGTGGAAAACATTGACGGACTTGTATCAGAATAGCAGTGATCAAAGGAAGTTGGCACGAAGGATAAACTTCGTAAAATCAAGATGGAGAAAGGCGAGATGATTCCAAAGTATTTGAACAAGTTCACTCAATGTCGGGATGAACTTGGAAGTGTTGGAATTATAGTTGCCGAGGAGGATATGGTGAGCCTTGCTCTTCTTGGACTCCCAACCAGTTGGCATAGTTATCAGGACTCTATCAATGGTCGAGAGAAGTTGCCAGATTGGGAACGACTATGGTCGGATTTGATGCAGGATGAGATTAGGAGGAACACCAAGGATGGATCTTCATCAAAGACTGATGATGAAGAGAACTGTGCCTTAGCGATTAAGGCGAGGAAGGGGAAAGGTAAAATTTCCCATTCCAAATCAGATTCTTATCATGGAGGTAAGAAGAAGGACATGACAAAAGTTAAATGCTTTCATTGTCACAAGATGGGACACTTTGCTACAAATTTTCCATTGAAGAAGTCCAAGGAGAAGTCCTTAGGAGGAGCAGTGGGTGAGGATTTGGCCTCACAATTCGAATTAGACTTTTCCCTCATTGCATGCATGGTGTCTTCAATGATGGGAAGTGGCTGGTACTTCGGCAGTGAAGCTTCTTTCCACATGACTGGGGACAAAGAGTTATTCAGTGAACTGGAGGAGAAAGATCTCAAGATGGATATCGAGATGGTGATGACGTTAAGTATAGTGTTACCGGTGTGGGAACTATTACTTTTTAGAGGGAGCATGCGGCTCCACTCACCTTGAAGAATGTTATGCATGTACTCGGATTGATGAAGAACTTGGTATCCATTGCTATGTTTGAGGATAGAGGCTATGATGTGATCTTTTCAAAAGGAAATGCGTTCCTTCAACACATAGCCACAGGTCAAGTAAATAAGACAAGGATTCGAGTTCAGAATCTCTATAAGATAGAGGTAGAGGATTATGCTGCTTTGAGTTCAAAAGCATAAAAGATGTTGTTAAAATTGGCAACTAGGGCCAAAATCCATGTGGGTCAGCATATTTATGGTAACTGATATTTTTATTAGATCCCTCTCGTCGAGAGGTGTAGGATTGATCTAAAGATCATCCGATTCCGATAAGTATTTATGGAGATATGAATTTATTTTGATTATGGAATTATTATCAAGCTGACCAACAACTTGAGTAGGCTCAAAAGCCCAATAGTCATGTCTATTCATCATCTACGTTTCAGTATAAATAGAAGAAGATTTGAAGTCATTTGGAAACTCTCTTCAAGTGATCTCCTCTCCACGTCTTGGGTTTTTGGAGAAGGAGATACATTATGGATTACGCTGGCCTAGTATGATGATGCCCTAATGGAGAATGTAGTCATGAACTATCATGATAAGATGATCAAGTTTGCAAAGAGGATCTTGCAAGGGAGTTCAAAATGAAGGACTTGGGGCTCATGCACTACTTTATGGGGATGGAAGTATGACAAGGAGATGAGGAAATATTTGTCTCTCAGGGCAAGTATGCCAACGAGATATTGAAGAAGTTCCACATGGAGAGCAGTAAACCCATGGAGACTCCTCTAGCTGGTAATTGGAGGAAGGAGGATGCTACTTCTGGTGAAGTAGTGGAGGCTACTATTTATAGGCAACTTGTGGGTTCACTTAGTAAATTCGAGTTGGAAGTCTATCTAGAGTCATGTAGAGTGATTCCTAAATCTTAGGGGTCCAGGTTGAGTTCTTTTGAGTTGTAATTAATTAACTCAGTCTAACTGAGTTGTAGTCAATTAAACTTGTTCAAAAAGTTGGAGGAACTAGTAGGAGGTCTAGTAGTGGGGATCAACTTCAGTGCAGGTTCACTACTCCATGAGTTAACTGAAGATTCACTCATAAATAACTCATACATGTCAGTTCAGAGGAAGACATAATTGAGATTAGAGTTCAGGGATAGTGTACTATCGGTTGTACAATTTTCTGAGTTGTACAGTTGGTGCATGCAATCAGTAGAAGTCATATGATGGATTCCGCAATTATGAGTGGGGAATTTCCCAATTAAATATGGGCTAACTCTCTCAAGAACTGTGCAAGGAAGTAGGGGCTTGGCAGGCAGCAAAATTGGCTAAGTGTTGGCTTGAGCTTGTTTGTAGAGCAGAGAGATAGATTGTACTTGTGCAAGGATTGTTCGAGTTGAACAAGCATTGTATTTTCTTCTCAGATCTTTTGGTTAATGCAATATAGATAGTCGGGGTTTTGAGCAGTTGCTTTCCCCAGAAAAATATTGTGTTATGTGCGATTGAAATTCTTCCTTTTATGCTTAGTGTTTTCATCGATCAATTTTGGTTTCCGCTGATGAGTAGAGTAGATTATTGTCTTATGTTTTAGCATATGACATAAGCTGTTGAATCTACAAGTAAAAATCTACAATCTGAACCATGGACCTCTCTGCAATGAGTGGAGGCACAATGACACCATTGGAGTTGTTGCTACTCAGAGACTCACATCTCATGTGACAGTAGTGCAATGCGGGTGAGAGCGTGCAGGAGTTCGTTGTTCCAACAACTTCGAAGGACTAAAGAAGCGTGAAATAAGGTGTGATGGATATAATAAGGTACAAAGTACCTCATAGACATCGATCAAGGAGGGAAGTTCGGAGTTGGTGAAGTAGGTGGACACATGACGTGGAGGGCGTTTGTTTATGCCCTAACAGATTTAATGAAGTGTAGCTTGAAATACTACATAATTCCATGCATAATTATTATCCAGTACTAAGATGACCTCACGCCTCAAGTTCCAGAGCCCCTACTCTAATGACACTGAGATGTTATCTTAAAAAATACAAAACCTATCTTCAACATTATAATGGGAAAAAAATTATACAAAACTTTTAATACAACACAAACTTATAATAATACGTCAATCTTATATATCATTACTCTGCAATGACATAAAAATTGAAAACTCTTAAAAATAAAAAAATAAAAACCCTTTACCATAAAAATTGAAAACTGTTTTTAATTAAAAAATATAATATACATTTTTTAATTAAATGAAAGTTTACCTAACTCTATTTGTGTATTAGAATCAAACATTATATCATTAAAAACATCTTAAAAAAATAATAAAAGTGTGAAAGGACAGACAATGGGAAATAAATTGTACGTGCCACGACTTATCTAACATGTTCATATCTCCTTTTTTATTATTACAAATGCACCTTCCGTCCCTCGAGAGTTGACAAAATGGATATTTTTACTTTTATGTCATTTAAAAAAATAAAAGTATCCATTTTCTCACTCTACCTTCAATTATGACACGAGTGATATTACTAAAAGAATGAGACATTTTCCATTACATCATCCATGACATGACATCATGAAATGAATTATTGTCCACATTTGTGAACGGCAATGATGTCATCTCTACGGATATAATGCGTCACCATTGAATTCGTTTTTCCATAAAATCTCTTTTTTTTAATATTTAATGAGGTTATGAATTTTTGAAAAAATTTAATTTTTGAAAAAGAGTTATTTGAGTCAAATTTTTTGGAAGATTTTTTAATGGTTTTTTTTTGTGGTTTTTTAATTAATTTCTCTAAAATCTGGTAGGAATTTATTGAAATTATAAGTTTGATAGATAATCCTTGCACAATCAAAGTACACTAAGTAAGTTTTGAGGGTGTTGAATCTATATATAGTCAAAAAACCAATTTAAATAACACAAATCAAAATTTCACTTCAAAATTTTTCGCCAACACCAAAAATCTAAAAAATCCCACTAAATACACTTATTTTAAAAAAATAAAAAATTAAAACAAAAATCTAGGCGTTACATTATTTTAGTCCATTAAAACCAAAAAACTAATTTCTTGGTGTACAAACTACGGTGGTCAGCAGTATGCCGTTCGTATTTCAATTTCCGCAATTGATTAGAGTTGGATAAATATCGTTTTCAAACCACGTGCTCCCATCGAATTCTACCCACCTTTTTAGACCACTTTTCCCACCTCTACAAAATCTGAGTTGCTGTGCAAGTTTCTTATCAAATTCAGAGGCTTGGCACCCAAGTAATCAGGGGGGCTTCTAGTCATCAAGGTCAAAAGTTTGGTCCCCAAGCAATGAGAGGGATTTTTTTATATATTTAAGATTTATAATGTTTATTAAAGATTTGGTCCCCAAGCAATGAGAAGGATTTTTTATATATTTAAGATTTATATTGTGTATTTGATAAATCATTTTCAGTTGGATGACACATTAAGGTTGGTTAACAAGTAAATTATGTTAATAAACCATGCACAAAACAAGTTGGATGACACATTAAGGTTGGTTAACAAGTAAATTATGTTAATAAACAATGCACAAAACATAAGATCGTGGAGCATTGACTATGTGCACAGGAGAAGTAATAAAAAGTAAAAATATGGGAGTGACAAAGAAAGATAAAAAAAAAGTAAGAGTATGTAAATGATCAATAACTTTAAAGAAAAAAAAAGGGAGCATGTAAATGTGTGGATGATGTGATTGGTCATAGGATTTTAAAGCAAATGTTGAATGCGAAAAAGGTAAAGGATATATACGAATAAGAATTATCTTATTTGGACATTTTTGGTTTTATTCAATTTTTATTTTTGTGTATGGAAAGAATAAGAATTTGTTTTATTTTGACACTTTTGTTTCTATTCAATTTTTATTTTTGTGTATGGAAAGAGTAAGAATTTGTCTTATTTTGACACTTTTGGTCCTATTCAATTTTTATTTTTGTGTATTGAAAGAATAAGAATTTGTTCTATTTGGACACTTTTGGTCCTATTCAATTTTTATTTGTGTGTACTGAAAGCCTCGAATTAGCAGGGCAAATGTCTTTTTTTTGGTGTGTTCATATATTTTTATTGTTATATTATTATGTAAATTAGAAAATTTGATTGCATTTTTTTTTTTGTATTTTATGTATCGAAGAACCTTAGTTTTAAGATCATTGCATCTTATATTTTGTATTTAATTTATTGTAAAAAGAAGTTTCCTACTTAAAATAAATTATATTAATTGATTTTATTATTTTTAAAATAATTAAATCATTATACCATGTCATCAACATTAAAGAATATGAAACTTTTATTAAATATATATTTTTACTAGTTTTTATGTTATGTAGAACAATATTTTTCATAATAGCCTTTTTTAGAGTTTATGTTAGCAATAACTTTTTGGAATCCCAGTAAAATATGACTTAGAATTCTCTATTTCCAACCTACATTATCCTTACTTTATTTTACTTAGAATTCTCTATTTCCAACCTACATTATGCTTACTTTATTTTACTTAGAATTCTCTATTTCCAACCTACATTATGCTTACTTTCTTATAGGACAACACTCTTTTTGTGTTACCTCATTGTTTAACTTAGTTACAACTTTTTCTAATAGAATTTTTATTAATTTCAATTAAATTTTTTTAAGGAATTTAATAACCAATTAATTTGCTTTAATATTTTATTTATATAATTGAAAAGTAAGTATAAAAATGTATTTATTTATTTGTATTTGTTTTTAAAGAGTGTTATTAATATTACATAATTTTTCTTAATTTATGTATAAGAAAGAAAGTCTAAGAGAGTATTTTTCATTTTATACTTTCTCAATATCATTGATATTACAAATTCTTGCTTTCCCTGGCATTTTAGGTCTTGTCTAACACCTTATTTTCATTATGAATTGTGAAAGAGTTTGTTCTTATTCTAGTAATGTTATATTTTTTTAGTTAAAAAAATTATATTTTTAAATTAAAAAAGTAATAAAAGATAGTTGTTATATTCTATTTTGGGTTTAATAGTATTTTTATAATATTAATGCTATCTTATTTTCTATTTCATCATGGCACCATAATTTCTCTTCAAATCTAATTATGATAGTACTTCTGTTGTGATCGATATTTTAAAGAGTCATATCTTCTTGAATCCTCAAGTGGTTTATCTCATAAACAACATTCATCTATCATTCATATATCATTCTCTCTTAATGTTCAAATGACTTTTGTTAGAATTTGAACCAATAATAAGAAACTTTTTATTATTCATATTAATTATCTTATACTTGTAAATTAGGTATCTAATTATAAATTTATTCTTAATAAATAAAACCTCATCTCTTAAATAGAGGTGAAATAAAAATATTATTCTTAATTTTAAAATTATAAATTATTTAGTGTATTTGAATTTACTTCTTTTTTATATAACTTCACAAATATAAACAATAATTAAAAAAAATCTACACATTTTCATCACAATGCACATCTCTAATAAATACTCACTCTTATTTATTTAAATTTGGTTGTGACATCAAAACAAATCATCAACCACAAAAAAAAAATCTACACATCTTCATCACAATGCACATCTCTAACAAATACTCACTCTTATTTATTTAAATTTGGTTGTGACATCAAAACAAATCATCAACCACAACAATAATATAATGCGAAATGAAATCACAGTGATTGATAGAAGAAATGAATTTTAACATAGATAAAATCACATCCCAAGGGAGATCGCATCTTGGCTGGGCCAAACCAACCTTTAATATGCTTGGATTTTTTCCCACAAAATTTTGAACAAATGACTTTCACATCAAAAAATCACTTAACAATACACCCCATCACTAACCATTCTATTCTCGATAAGCTTTACCAAAAATATTTTAATAATATACACATTTATGATAAATTCAAACCCATATAAAATTACATAAAATAAAAATATATTCTTATAATAAACATTAATTTATTTCATTAATATTAGTATCCAACCATTTTTAAATCAAATCATTTATGAGTTGAAGTACATTTTCCCATAGTCTCCTAGAGAGCATTATCTCAACCATATTCACCGTCTCACCTCTAAGGAAACACTATAATGATAATGGTCAAATCATTTATGAGATGAAGCACATTTTCCCATTGTTCCCTAAAGAGCATTATCTCAGAATTAATTCATCATCTCACCGAGGAAACACTATAATATAATTGTCAACATGTGTGAACTACAGCAATCTCACCTCTATTACAAAACTTTAATTAGATCAAAGATTTGGAAATTCACAAAACAAGTTCTTTTAATTATAGTTAATAAAATTAAAGTTAACGCAATTTGTCTTTACGGGAAAGAAGATAAACTTAAGTGGTAACCTGAGTACGTTTGAAAAAAATTGGTAACTAAAGTTAATTTTTTTTATAAAATAAAAATAACCTTTTTTTTTTTTTAATAAAATAAAAAAATTAATATTTTTAATGTAATTAAAAAATTGTATAATATATATTTTGATAGGCAGAGGAATAAGGTTTTACTGGTGTATACCAGTGTGAACGAGATTTGTGTGCATGATAAGAGGTGGCAATAGGACGGGATACCTGGTGAAGGAAGCTAGGAAGCATCGAGAAGCGAGGATGGTGATATAAATTTGGGGTGGCGGTTTGGTTTCACTGTTTTGTGGTTTCAGGGTGTGGGAGATAGAGTGGGTGGTGGAAATGACGTAGAGTATGCATAAGCCGCCAACCTGTGCATGCTCAACTACTTGATTATTTCATTCTATGCTAGTGCAGTGGGTTGGTGGGGAGCTTAGGGTGGTCTTGTGGAGAAGCCAAGACGCACAATTTGGGACCTGGGGGTTGGAGGTCGCTGGACGGTAATCTTCCTTTGGTTTGAGTTGTCTGGGGTTGATTTCTTGTTGGTATGGGTGAGGCAGTTCCTGGTGGACGAATTCCGATACCTACGACGGAGTCTGGGTAAGTTCGGTCTTGTGGTTTCATGTCTATAGGAGTTTATTTTCTATTCCAATCCTAGGAGCATTTTGTTTGGGTTTAACCTCACTTGTCCTTTCGAGGGGTGTGGTGAATTAGGCGATTCCCGACCCTTGGAAGCATTGGTTTTTACATTCTGGGTGTTGTGTGGTGAAATTTGGGAAATTGATTCTCAGTGGGGTTAGCTGTAATCTGGAATGTCACCCTTTAGGTGCTAATGCAAATTTAACACTTGACTATTGGTGGTTGAGTTCAAGTTTAGTGTTGGTGCCTTGGGACCCTGTGGGGGTTAGTATTGCTATTTCTCGCAATATGGGTCGCTGGTGTGGTGCTTTCTAGAAAGGATTTTGTGCTTGCAATACAACCTAGCCTTTTTCTTGGCGTCTTGGTGCACCTGTGGAAATGCTCAAGCAACAAGGTCAAGCTCGAAGAGGGTTGGGGCTACGCAGATAACAAGCAGGACTCAGAGGACAAGTAGGAACAATGATTGATGATGTGGGTGCAGGGGGAAAGTTTGAGGGGGAGTTGGCTCAGGATCAAGCCCCTCTCAGTCAGCCTTGTGGACCGACCTCCTTCCTTGGAATCTCTCGACTTACAAATGAGGAGTATCATGGTAATCTTGGAGGACATGAGGCGACAACAACACGATAACCACAAAAAAGTCATCGCTTTCATGAACAACCTGCAACAAAACCAATGAGACATCCTTAACCACTTGGGTTCCATAATAAGGAGCTAGAGATGCACTAATCACTGCCTATATTAGATGGAGGGTGTCTCGTTCACATTGAATTTCATGTTCATGGTGACTGTTGTCCTCTGAATGCACCCAGTGCAGGTCATGTACCATATTTCCCTCATGTTTCTTAATGGATATTGGTTGCATTCTCATTCTCTCTGTGTTTTAGGCCTTATAGTATTTTTGCTTTTGGCTACTTTGTAAAGCTTGGTGATATGTTATTATTTTTTGTTTTTCTCTCATGGCCAACAAATCTGGTCGGAGTGAGGTCGGGAGAGCAAGGGCTTTCATTTCTATCCACTGTAAAATTTTGAAGAATTAATAGGAAGCTTTCGATTGATAAAAATAAATAAATTGAATAATATATATGTGTGTGTTAGTAAACTTAGGATCTCATATTATATTAAAAAATATGTATAATACATAATATATAGGTGTTCTGATTAGATTTGGCTTTCCAAAATATAAATCAAGTGAGAAAGTCTGATCAAGGATGAAGCTAAAATGTATCAAAAATTCCATAGAAAAGATGCATATGACCATGCTCCTTGAGTGTTGAGAAATGGAAACAGGAGAGTCCAATTTAATTTGTCCTTGAATTAAACTAGAAATTAAATTCAAATTCTATTCTCATAGCAACTTAAAATAGTTAAATTAATTTTATTAAACTTAATTAACTTAGGAATTTTGAGTTGGAAGTCTTTTGGAAGTCATGTGTATGTTCTCCTTACTTTGTAGGAGTCCAGTATGAGTTAATTGTGAGTTGTAAAATAGAAGACTCAGTTTCATGATTTAGTTAAGTTAAATTAGTTCTCAAACTAATTGAGAGAACTAATAGTGAGTTAACTATCAGTGGTGTCACTAATGAACTCTGCCAGTGCTACTCTAGTTAACTGAATATTTACTCATCAGAAACTCATGCATGTCGATTTTGACAAAGACCTAGTTGAGACTAGAGTGCAGGGACAATGTACTATTTGTTTTAGATTTTTCGGAGTTAACTAATAGTGCATGCATTCAGGAATTGATCCTTAAGGGATTGCGCAGTTTTTAGAGGCTTTATTTCCTTTTAAATACAAGCTACCCTCCATAGGAATTACACATTGGAATAGAGACTTGGAGAGCTTGTGAAGAGGCTAAGCTTTGGCCTTGAGCTTGCTTATGAGTTGGATATTGAATTTGCTGAGTGCTGGGATTGTTCTAGAGAGAACAAGCATTGTAATTTCATCTTGATTTGTTGGATTAATACAAAACAGATAGTGGGGTTTTGAGCTGTGGCTTTCCCCATATATTTATTGTGTTATGTGCCTTTGATTCTCTTCCTCTATTGATTATTGTTTGCTCAATGTTTATGGGCTTCCACTGTAAAGAGTAGAAATATATTCTTGTCTCTTTCTTTAGCAAATTGCATTAGCTTGTGGATCTACAAGATTTTCTACATGGTACCAAAGCAAGATTTTTTTTTGGGCCGAGAGTTCGCAGAGAAGATTTGAAAGTTTTTGTGCAAAATTTTCAGAAACAAATAGAAAATCTGGATTCCTTGGGAAAAGATCACCAAATTCAAAAAAAAAAATTGACCAAATCAAAGTTCGGATGAGGGAGATATCGTTGATTTAAAATCAACTCTCTAGAGGAGATTTCGAAGTTTTGAGTTTTTGGGTTATAGGTTAAAGTCAAATTTGCAATATATACTTCAGGATCAACAGATGGCGTTCCATGGGCTGAGACTTGAGTATGCCTTGGAAGGAATCTCAAATTTCATAGCCTGGAGGGACATGATGGAGGCTGTGCTAGAGGACAATGGCTTGAAGGAATTTGTTGAACAAGCAATTCCTAAGCTAGTATCTACTGATGCACAAAACTTGGCCGAGTGGAACAAGTGTGTGGAGAAGGCAAGGCAGATAATCCTTGAGGGAGTTCAAGATCATATTGTCTTGATTCTCCATGGAAAGGAAACCCTGCATGCTATGTGGAAAACATTGACGGACTTGTATCATAATAGCAGTGATAAAAGGAAGTTGGCACTGAAGGATAAACTTCGTAAAATCAAGATGGAGAAAGGTGAGATGATTCCAAAGTACTTGAACAAGTTCACTCAATGTTGGGATGAACTTGGAAGTGTTGGAATCACGGTTGCTGAGGAGGATACGATGATCCTTTCTCTTCTTGGACTCCCAAAGAGTTGGCATAGTTATCAAGACTCTGTCAGTGGTCAGGAGAAGCTACCAGGTTGGGAACGACCATGGTCGAATTTGATGTAGGATGAGATTAGGAGGAACACTAGGGATGGCTCTTCATCAAAGACTAATGATGAAGAGAACTGCGCCTTAGCGATTAAGGTGAGGAAGGGGAAAGGTAAAATTTCCCATTCTAAATGAGATTCTTATCATGGAGGTAAGAAGAAGGACATGATGAAAGTTAAATGCTTTCATTGTCACAATATGGGAAACTTTGCTACAAATTTTCCATTGAAGAAGTCCAAGGAGAAGTCCTTAGGAGGAGCGGCGGGTGAGGCTTTGGCCTCACAATTCGAATTTGAATTTTCCCTCGTTGCATGCATGGTGTCTTCAATGATGGGAAGTGGCTGGTACTTAGGAATTGGAGCTTCTTCCCCATGACTAGCGACAAAGATTTATTCAGTGAACTGGAGGAGAAATATCTCAAGATGCATATTGAGATGGGTGATGACGGTAAGTATAGTGTTACTGGTGTGGGAACTATTATTTTTCAGAGGGAGCATGCGGCTCCACTCACCTTGAAGAATATTATGCATGTATCCGGATTGACGAAGAACTTGGTATCCATTGCCATGCATGAGGATAAAGGCTATGATGTGATCTTTTTGAAAGGCAAGGTGTTCCTTAGACACATGGCCATGGGTCAAGTAAATAAGACAGGGATTCAAGTTCAGAATCTCTATGAGATAGAGGTAGAGGATTGCGCTTCTTTGAGTTCAAAAGCAGAAAATATGTTGAGCTGAGATGACGACGAGTTGTGGCACAGGTTATTGGGCCACTTGCATCATGGGGCTTTGAAGATATTGCAGAAAATATCTACCAGTATTCCCAAAGGTATGCTTGAGCAAGTTTATAAATGCAAGGGTTGTACTTTGGGAAAATACACCAAGTCTTCCTTTGGAGACAGAGACAGTCTAGCATAGTCTATTCTCAAGAGATTCCATTCAGATGTGTGTGGACCATTCTCGATAGCATCCACGACCAAACACAGGTATTACGCTATATTTGTTGTTGACTATTCTCGTAAATGCTAGGTATTTTTTATATAGAAAAAGGATCAAACTTTCACAAAGTTTTGTGAGTTCAAAGCATTGGAAGAGAAAGAGTCTGGCAAGAAGGTTAAAGCTTTATGGAGTGATAACGGTGGTGAGTATGTCTCCAATGAGTTTAAGAACTTCTATGCAGTGGAAGGGATTAAACGAGAGTTGATGACACCCCATAACCCTCAAAAAAATGGGGTTGCCGAGAGGAAGAACATGAGCATAATAGGGGCAACAAGGGCGATGTTGCATGATCAGGGCCTACCACTACACTTGTGGGCTGAGGCATGCAACACAACGGTTTATGTTCAGAACCATAGCCCACATCAGATTCTTGAGATGAAGACACCAGAGGAGGCTTATTCCGGTAAGATGCCAGATGTTGGTCACTTCAAGATTTTTGGGTCATTGGTATATTTCCATGTGATCAAAGATGCATGGAAGAAGCTTGAGCCAACAACAAAGTTGGGGATATTTGTGGGGTACACTAATACATCTCACAACTATCGGGTGTACATGCCGACCAGTTAGATTACAGTGGTTCACATGGATATCAGGTTCGATGAGGAGAAGGTCATGAGAGTATCCCTTGAGAGGGAGCTTGAGCTACATGCACATGAGGAGATTTTAGCTCCTAAGGTTGAGGGGCCTAAGATTGATGTGGAGCAGCTACATGCAGAGGTTCAAAGAGTGGAGACGTACACTCAGGTAGAGTCTTGCAGAGAGGGAAGAAAGCACACTAGAGAGGCTGACAAATTGTTGGATGATGCATGGGAGAATGTGGGAGCAACCTATTCTCAGCACAGACGGAGGAGGTCACCTGAGAGGTACATTGGATACATGGCACTTATGGGTGCATGTGTTGTGATAGAGCCTCTTCCTTTTAGGAAGCAGTGCAACAACCGGTTTGGGTTGATGCGATCGTAGAGGAGTATGACTTCTTAGTTCAAAATAGTGTTTGGGATGTGGTTCTCAGACCGAAGGACAAGCCATTTGTGAGATACCGTTGGCTTTACAAGGTAAAACAAGTTGCACATGGTAGTGTGGAGAAGCATAAGGCCATATTTGTGGCCCATGGATTTTCACAGGTAGAGGGGATTGGGATTGACTATGATGAGACCTTTGCTCCTATTTCAAGGTAGTCGTCAATCAGATCTATTTTGGCACTATCAGCATAGATGGGTTGGAAGATCCATCAGATGTATGTGAAGACTGCCTTCCTCAATGGCATGATTGAGGAAGAGGTGTACATAGAGAAACTTGAAGGTTTTGAAACCTTGGACCGTGAGTCGCATGTGTGTCAACTTAAGAGAGTGTTTTATGGGCTAAAGCAAGCACCCTGTGCTTAGTACACCAGGATAGATAACTACTTCATTGGGTTGGGCTTCACGAAGAGTGAAGTGGATGCGAACTTGTATCACATAGTGGTGGAAGGTAAGCTGTTGATCATTGTACTTTATGTAGATGATCTCATACTGACAGGTGATGAGAAGCTCATCAAATCTTGCAAGGAGGACCTTGCAAGAGAGTTTGAGATGAAGGACATGGGGCTCATGCATTACTTTCTTGGCATGGAGGTATGGCAGGGAGATGGGGAGTTGTTTGTATCTTAGGGCAAGTATGCCAACGAGATACTCAGGAGATTCCACATGGAGAGTAGTAAACCCATGGAGACTCCTCTAGCTGGTAACTGGAGGAAGGAGGATGCTACTTTAGGGGAAGTAGTGGAAGCTACTATTTATAGGTAGCTTGTGGGTTCACTCATGTACTTGGTGAACACATGACCAGATATGTGCTATGCAGTTAACCAGCTTAGTCAAGTGATGGTTAGGCCTACCAAGATGTATTGGAAGGTGGCAAAGAATGTGTTGAGATACCTCAAAGGCACTACTCAATTCGGGTTATGGTACAAACGGACAAAGGGAGTGAAGCTTCAAGGCTTCACCGATCCAGATTGGGCAGGGAGTCCATTCGACAACAAGCGCACATTAGGAGGGATCTTTAGTATTGGGTCAGCGACAGTTTCTTGGTACAACAAGAAAGAGAGATTGGTTGCATTCAATTTAGTAGAGGCAGAGTACATGGCTGCAAGTCAGGCAGCATGCGAGGCTATCTGGATGAGGAAGATCCTTGTTGGTATGTTTGGTTAGCAGATGGATCCGACAGTGATCTATTGTGATAATTAGAGCTGTATCAAACTCTCTGAAAAACCATTTTTTCATGATCGGTCCAAGCATATTGATATCGGTATCATCATCTCAGATATTGTGTATGACGGTGGATCATGTTGTTAGATTACATTACCACGAAGGAGCAAGATGCTGACATCTTGACAAAGGCACTGCCAAGATGTAAATTCAAGTTTCACAGAGACATGATCGAGGTAGTTGATAATCCATTTCTTTTTGAGATGGAGTGTTGAGCAATGACAACAAGAGAGTCCAGTTTAATTTGTCCTTGAATTAAACTGGAAATTAAATTCGAATTCTATTCTCATAACAACTTAAAATTCCTAAGTTAAGTTTATTAAACTTACTTAACTTAGGAATTTCGAGTTGGAATTCTTTTGGAAGTCATGTGTATGTTCTCCCTACTTTGTAGGAGTCCAGTATGAGTTAATTGTGAGTTGTAAAATAGAAGACTCAGTTTCATGAGTCAGTTTAGTTAAATTAGTTCTCAAACCGATTGAGAGAACTAATAGTGAGTGAAGTGTCAGTGGTGTCACTAATGAACTCTGCCAATGGTACTCTAGTTAACTAAATATTTACTCATCAGAAACTCATGCATGTTGATTCTAAGAAAGACTCAGTTGAGACTAGAGTGTAGGGACAATGTACATTTTTTTTATATTTTTCTAAGTTGCAGTGATAATGCATGCATTTAGGAACTGATCCTTAAGGGATTGTGCATTTTTTAGAGGCTTTATTTCCCTTTAAATACGAGCTATCCTCCATAGGAATTACACATTGGAATAGAGACTTGGAGAGCTTGTGAAGAGACTAAGCGTTGGCCTTGAGCTTGCTTATGAGTTGGAGAGTGAATTTGTTGAGTGCTGGGATTGTTCTTGAGAGAACAAGATGTAGAAATTGTAATATCCCTCCCCTTAATAATAAATAATAAATAATAAATAATAAATAATAAATAATAATAAATAAATAATAAAAATAATACAAGAATAATAATTAATAATAAAAATAATGAATAATAATAAATAAATCACTTAATAATAAATAATAAAAATAATAAATAATAAATTATATTAAAAATATATACAAAGAAATAAATAAAAAATAATAAAAATAAAAAATAGTAATAACCATATTAAAGCTCTAAATAAGAATAAATAGAAATAAAACAAGAAAACTATCAAAAAGAAGGAAATAAAACAAGAAAGCTAAAAATCAAAAGAAAAGTAAAGAAATAAAACAAGAAAAAAAAAGTTGCATGCAGACACATGGAGTGTGTGCATGTGGTTCCCCTTCCAATGTTTGTTCTATTTAATAGATGGTGAGGAGGATGGGAGGTATTCTATCATTCCGAGATTCTATCTTTCATTCTCTTGGGAGAATGGTATACTAAGACTTAGGAGTCACTGGTAGTAGTACGTTGATTGAGGGCTCGGGGGTGGCCAGTTGTAGCAGAATCCTTGCACAATTGAGCCTACGGTTGGGTGGAGAGTCATCCCCAAAACCTTGTTGTCATCTGGCAAACCTTGATCATAGGTAATATAGATATGAAATTATTTGTCAGCATATTTTTTTAATTAAGAAATTAATTTATTTTTTTACTGTTACATATGGTATCAGAGCTTAAGTTTAACCCTTAGGGCCTATGGGCATCCGAAAAATTTATTTTGTTGGAATTTTTAACTTGACTTGTTTTAAAATTACAGGATGATTACTTCCAGAAGGGCGCATATTTGAGGCCGCATATTTTTCTACAAACCCTCACTATGCACGTAATTTTTTTTTATTCAATGTATACTTACTGCATAGTTATATTTTGATTGGTTTTTGGTGATTACTTTTCTTTATATATTTTAAACTTTGAATACAAATGGAATACTATAAACCTTTTAGAATATCGTGATTTTTCCTCATTTGCTGTGGAGATTTTGATTGATAGCAATTTTAGTGTTGTTTTCTATATTGATGGTTAAGATTCACCAGGGTTGTATTAGGGTTTTGGATGCTGTGTTACCACCATTCTTTAATGGCCAGTGATTCACTTCAGCTAACGTTCATTGCATGATTCATTTTATTTTTTGCAATATCTTTTATGGCTCTGCATTTTTCATCATGCTTCATGTCATTAACGTGATTACTAATAGGCTACCATATTCCCATTTTCTGTAGAGTTGCTGATCACCTCTTTTAAAGGTTTTGCCTTTCAGTACCAGAATTGATTTATTTAAAAATATCTAGGGAAATTTACTTCGATATTTAACTATGAAAAGTGGTAGGTAAGTTTTGGAATACCCTAGGTTATCTTATCTGAATACATTTGCAGCGAAAAGTTCTGTGTAAATAACATAAATATAACCAAGAATTTTTGCCATCTTGTTTATTTCGTAAAATACATGATCATCTCTTTAACGATTCCACATTTACTTCATAGCGGCAAATTCTATTCAAATAATTAAATAACCCTACTGGTTTTGGTATTATCTAAAAACATCTAATCGCCTTCTTTAAAGATTCCGCAATTCAACAATGGCCGTCGATTGAAGAACAGATCCAAACTTTGCCTTTAGTCCTGTTAACGCTTTTCTTAATTCTATATCAAATATGCACAAATCATTCAATATCGTCGTGTTGGTACCTTGGTATTCATTATGGATTTACAATATAGTGTTTTCCTCATACATATATCTACCTTGGTATTCATTATCGATTTAATATATATAATCATTCGTACCTTTATCTGATAAAGGTTATTTGATAGATTAATATTTCATCTATATTTAATAGCAGCTACATCCATGGCTCATCGCATATATGGTGGGTCTATAGGACTTTGTCATTCCGATCCTATGATCCTATGTGCCGAATTATTCGTGTCATGTAATTAGGGCCTATAGAGATTTTAAAGTAGAAAACTTCGATTTTATGATAAATTTGTTTTTTTGTTGTTCAACTTCAAGCTCTGTTAGACGGTCCTTAATTTTTAGTTTTAACTTCTGTGCTGTAATTTATTGTAGACAAGAAATTCCTCCCTCTCGTTTCGGTGTGTACATAAAAAAAATGTCCAAGCTGATATCTCAAAACTTCTATAGCATTTCCTTTGTCTTTTGGCCTTTTACCAGGTCCAAAGGCTAATTTTCATGGCCGGTTTATCTATGGTATAGTAGCTTCATGGCTGGTTTATTCTATGATATAGTAGCTCTATTTTTCTATTGTCCCATGTCTCTCAGAATTCTTCTTTTTGTTTTTTTAACCGTTTGCTCTCTCATTTGAATTTTTCAATATCAAAAGTATTCAGGGCAACTTCTTTATTGTTCCAAGAATGTAAAGAAAGCAACTTGTTAAATTTTAGGTTCCAATATTCAAGAGAGGTCAAACCGATATATTACATTAGTGTTAGTTTTATCCTCGGTGGCAAGGAAACTATGAATGTGTTTATTGCATAAAAATTGTGGAAATAGTGTGTTTGTAATAGGGTTTAGTCGTTCTATTCATAGGAGGGTTTCTACCTGGTTTGGAAGGCAATTTCTGCATGGTTTTCAGACGTGTTTCTGCCCAGTTTGGAAGGCGGTTTCTACATGATTCTTATTCTCTTGCAAAATAATTCAAATCTGATTTATTTAAAAAAAAAAACAAAAAAATAAAATTATGAACATTGTATCAATTACATAATCATTGAAAGATGAAAAAATAAAATACATAATCATTGAAAAATGAAAAAATAAAATACAGGGATCTTTTCTTTGAATCAGTTTTTCGTTCTTTTGACCAGCGTTTTACAAGGTGACTTCTGTAGCCTACTTTGAACTAGCAACTGCAGAGTCATTAAATCACGTCAAAAATAAGTGTAAGGCCTATGTAAAAGAGAGTACAACTACAGCAAAACAGTCTGTGTAAAAGAGAGTACAACCACAACAATACAGCCTGTTGTGTTTCTGTCTTTCCTGAACAGATCAAAGTGCTCCTTCTCCCCTCTCAACACGGAAGCATGCTTAAGCAATATATGGTACAACTAGATCTGAGGGTTTCTAGCCAAATCTGAGGGTGAACGGTCCGTGCATGAAGAAAACATTGTTACAACGGTGGTAGGGGTAAGTGACATGTTCCTCTTCTCCTCCTTGAATGCAATGTCTTCTTGAATGCACGGTCTTTTTGGAGCTTTTGGGCTCCCTTCTCGCATCTAAAATCAACTTCTCCTATTTTGTCCTTTATGCTTCTAAATTGATAACTAATCTTTTCAATCCAAGCAACTAATCTTCTCAATTTTAGCTGCAACCTATCTCAATTATAGGATGTGCAATTAAAATTAAATTTTAATCAAGTCATTAATGTTCTAAAACTTCCAAACATAATTAACTTTTTGCCTAAAACTTCCAAACATAATTGACTCTTTGCTTAAAATTACAAGACCAAAGTTTTTCCCACATCCCCAAGACAACCATTGGTCTTGCAAGTTCACATTGAACCTCAACAATCTATTAATAAATTATAAAAGCTAACTTCACATCTTTACTACCCTATGAAGGAGATTACTGAAGAACTAACTGAAATTTCCAAGAGAACTACACTCTTAGTGATTGTGTTGTAACATAATATTTATTCGAAAGCCTTTTTGCAAACTATATACAACTGAACTGTGTGCTTACTATACCTTTTGAAAACTGATAATAGAGACTATGACGAAATACCATATATTCGGCTTATTTTGGTAAGGCTATGAATATTTCTTGGTATAGAACCAATCAGGAGAGACACGTGAATGGTAAAGAAATTGCATTGATTTTTGTATCATACGAAGCCATTTGGCTCTTGGAACCCAAGCTTCCATTCAGATTTTTCCATGATTGATTCATACAGAGCATGAAAGTCTTAAAGCAATTTGTCAGGAAATCATATTAAATCCCTCTAGACTTGTTCTTCGCTATATAAGTGGCACCAACTACTTTAACATATAGACTGTAAGCTCTGGTGGACAGCTTACAAAATCACAAAAATATTTTCTGTTGGCTGTAATTTGATTTTTGAGATTTCCATTTCTTTACTGTGCAAAGTTTGTTCGATAGGTCTTCCAAAATGTATATTTTCTTGTTCACCAAATTTTGTTTTCCAAACTTCATCGTCAAACCATACCACGAGTCAAGAGTCAGAGGTATATTGAAAATTTGTTTTTGTCGGATATTGTGCAGGCTTCTTCAAGCAGAAGTCTAAAGTAATGATGGATACACACTTAAAATCTTTTATTCGAAGGGAATATGATAAATTATATCTGTGCTGCATGTTTTTCGGGACCCCGAGCTCTACTAATAACTTCTATCCTGAATTGGCCTTTCCATCATTATTAAAGTTTATGATTGTTGTTTTAAATATTTTGGGATCTGCTTGAGCCTTGCACACAGTAAGCTTAGGGGGTATTTGTCACTGTTGGTATTTGTCTGTTTGTAACAGTTATTACAATCGAATTACGGACCTTCAGTTTACCCAAAAAATTTAAAAGGGAATATTAAGGTAAGGATGATCATCTTTTAAACCGCCGGCATGTGCACCGTAGTCCATGACATTGAATATCGGTGAAGCGCTGGAATCACTTTTGCTCAGCACCTTTCTATGAGTAGCCCAACTTGAATCCACCATTAACAGAGCCATAATAGCAACAACTGAAGCGAATGTAGTCTGCACATAATTTATTTGTTCAAAACGACTCGTAATTTTTTCACGCACAGAAAATTAGAAATCACAAACATTGTTTGCAAGGAATTACCACCAATTTGAAATCCATCGCGATAGTTCGGAGGTCGAACCCTCGTTGTAGCCGATAGTTGCTCGAAACTTGTTTCATGGAAGGTAGAAGAGTGGGGATTTTATAGTGCCAGAAACTTCTTTTTGGTTTGCTTTTTCTTCACCTTGATAGACTCGGGTTTTATTTTTTCAAAACGCACTGTGGCCATAAAAATTGACTTAACTGTCAGTGGGCATTGAGGAAACTCGTGCTGCTGTAACATATTCAAATTCCATAGTTTCAATATTCCACTCAATAATCCGTTTGGTAAATTTAAGTTTATTTTTAAAGTCGGAAATCTAGCATCGTTCCTGGAATTTGCCTTAGCATAAAACCTGCCGATGGGTATCAGTTTAAATTTAGGGCGTTTCTCTGCCGTTCATTTTACCCGCGTGTGAATATTTTGTTGTACTTGGCTTTGTCAATTATTTTCCGTTTGAATTGATGCCTCTTTGGACCAATGATTTGTAGAACAAGCAGCATCTTGCAGAGCATAGAAATACGGGCGTAATAGAAATTATTTTATGGTCATCATGGGTGAGGAAAATTTGTGATTTAGATTCTTTTGGAGGTCAACACTGTATATTGTATTGTGCTAACAAAAGTATAATACAACACAAGAATTTTGAATTTCTTATTGTTGTTCATTTTTAAAATCCATCCTCTCTATTCTAGTACTTTACTTTTTATTTTATTTGGCGTTATGGCATGGTGTAAGACGAGAAAAATTCATTTCTTACGACTTGACTGAGTGTCTCTGCCTGGCTATCATTATTCATTGAATAATACCTTTAAAAGAATTTAAAAATCTTAATACTTTCAGAGATAATTTTGTAAAAGCATTCAGATTATAAAGAGCTTTTCCCATAAAACATCTAACAAAAACATTCAGATTATAAAGAGCTTTTCCCATAAAACATCTAAAATTGATAAACTTAAGAAACCGAATTTTATCAAATATCTTATTGATGGTTCAAGTATGTAATTCTTACTTATTTATATTATTTGATGGTTAAAAGTATTGGTTTTCTATATAGACAGTTTGTTATTATATCCAGGAGATCGCTATTCCTAGTCATATCTGAAAACCATTCCATTAACTTCATAAATTAGTGTGTTGTTATATTCTTTTCACTGTTAAAGGTTAGATATATTTATATTACTGTGTTATTATGTTTAACGCTGAAAATAAATATTTACTAACATTTAAGTAAGTTACAACTTGAAAGCCTTAATATTGCATCATTCGCAAGATGTAATGCTTTGTGAATAACTATTTAATTGATTTTCTGTCATAATTTATAGATTCAATTATAATATTTATACCATGATGTTTAAACATTTCATTAGTGGTTTTTTTTGGTTAACTTTTTCAAAAAACTCTTAAAATTAAAATTCACAAAAATAACTCATATCAGAGAAATGGCATATTTCGTAGCCAACCCAACATTATGTGTATAAACAATGGATTACCAAAAGTCATCAACTGCCATTATTTATGAGTTCTTGAACACTTTAATGGGCGGTAAGTACCAAAACTTTTAGTCCTTGGGCTATCATTTCAATGAATTTGTATGTTGAGAATATTTTAGCATTGACTAATATTAATATAAATTATATTAGTTAGCTTTCAAAAATATAATATTAATATAATATTAATGTTTCACATGTGAGGGAAAACTATATTTAAGTGTGACATATCTTATGGAGAGTATATAAAAGACCACGAATACAATAGAAGATAAATTAAAGTCCATGTCCTACTTACTCTTATACGTATTGATGTGATTGAACAACCATGATAAGGGAAGATTAAAGAAGATGTATTATATAAATTTAATTAGATCGTAAAGAATTATTATTATAGTGTTTGATGAATGCTTAAGATGTGTGATGGTTATAAATGAATTTTTATTATTAATTTGTTTCTAAAGAGGATAATTTTTGAATTGTAAGATATCCACCATGAATATTTATAATAGTTTTTCCCTCTAATGGGAGGGCCACATTGTAAAGTTTTCCATAGGTGACTAATTATATGGATGAATTATGGATAACAAGATGTATGATCACGATTTTATTATGTTGATGTCTTAAAACGGGAAATGGTAAGTGGATTACATTTGGTAGCCATTTTAATGAATTTATTTATAGGGTATTACCCAAGTTGGGAAATAGTAACAACATTTCCAAAGTGTATCAATGCTATGCTTCTAAGAGAGGAGGAAAATAAACCACAATTATTGGAGGTGAGAAATTAAAGTCAATTTAATAAAATAGAATGAAGAGAAGAAGTTTCCATTTTTGAAGCTAGTAACATTAGGAAATTAAGACTAGGATAAAAATAAAATATATCTATGAATATCGGGTAGGAAGAAATGAAGGGATGTTCTATCAAGAAGAAAGTTCTTTTAAGGGTATTGATGAGTGGATGTAAAACCAAGGGATTTTATCTAGTAATATCTTAACAATGAATTTCACTAGAATTTCCTTGGGGAAGGAAGAATATATGACGAGAGATTAAGACTCAAGATGATGAGGCTCATGTGAAATTTAACGATGCACTTAGATTATTATACCTATGGTGTAAATGGTAAACTTCCTAGTTGAAAAAATGTGGAAATGATTATTGAAAAAGTAGTTGGTATCTTGATGAAAACATAACACTAATAACACTGATGAGATAACATAGATCCTAGATGGATGTTGAATAATCGTAGTTCATAGTTGAATGTTTGTAAAGTAAATGAAATTGTTTTTTTTGATGAGCCATGATAAGAATGCTTATAGAGTATTATTCTAAAGTATTGAGATGTTCTCATATTGATGATGTTTCATGATATGATGGTATGAGGGTGATCATGCACATGTGGTTCATTTATTATGTGAAGCCATGATATGTCTTTGACGCCAATATGTTGATGTTATAACTTATGATGGTATTTCATGAGGTGAAGCATGTGAAATGCATACAAATTTATGACATGCATGAGCATGCAGTTCGTCATTATTCATAATGTTGCGATTAACAAGGATGAATGTTCTCATGATGACATGCAAGACTTGGCACGTGGATTATTTTTTTTATGATACTATGATGGTATAGCTAATGCATTGGTTGCATGTTGAGGTGTGATGATTAATAGGACTCCACAAATGGGCCGAGAGGGCCGGTTTATTTGATGATCTCGTGCGAGCCCATACACATGAGGGAGAATAAGTAACACCATATGGGCTGGGGACAAACTCAATCAACACTACATATGCTAGTGGTTCCTTTTTCTTGTGTATAGCTCTTGATGGATAGCTCTAGAAGAGATATGGGACCATCTTGAGGAGGCCAAGTGCCTGATGTTCTAGGCGAGGTGCCTAGTATTGGATTGGGATGCCGCAGTTTGGAAGGGATGTAAAGGACTTCGATGCCTGGGGTTGTGCGCCTTAGTAGTTGTGGAGGGAGTGGGCCAGCCTTGCGAGATGCTCGGGGTCATTGAGTACTAGATCGGATGCCTGCCTTGGGGCAGATGAGGTCTGAGTCAGGCGCGAGCCTTGGGTCCAGCCTTGGACTAGGATACAGACCGGGTCAGGCTTATGCCTGGTGTCGAAAGTGGGAAAAAAGGACAGAGATTCCTTGAGATTTCCCAGGGTGTTGGGGACTTTCGATGCCTGTTGGTTATACTAGTTCAGCAGAGGGTGTTGGCAACATGAAGCAAATAAAAATAATAAATAATAAAAACTTAACTTCGGGACGAAGTTCCTTAAAGTGGGAGAGTATGTAATATCCCTCCCCTTAATAATAAATAATAAATAATAAAAATAATAAATAATAAATAATAATAAATAATAAATAATAAATAATAAAAATAATACAAGAATAATAATTAATAATAATAAATAAATCACTTAATAATAAATAATAAAAATAATAAATCATAAATGTTAAATAATAAATGATATTAAAAATATATACAAAGAAATAAATAAAAAATAATAAAAATAAAAAATAGTAATAACCATATTAAAGCTCTAAATAAGAATAAATAGAAATAAAACAAGAAAACTATCAAAAAGAAGGAAATAAAACAAGAAAGCTAAAAATCAAAAGAAAAGTAAAGAAATAAAACAAGAAAAAAAAGTTGCATGCAGACACATGGAGTGTGTGCATGTGGTTCCCCTTCCAATGTTTGTTCTATTTAATAGATGGTGAGGAGGATGGGAGGTATTCTATCATTCCGAGATTCTATCTTTCATTCTCTTGGGAGAATGGTATACTAAGACTTAGGAGTCGCTGACAGTAGTACGTTGATTGAGGGCTCGGGGGTGGCCAGTTGTAGCAGAATCCTTGCACAATTGAGCCTACGGTTGGGTGGAGAGTCGTCCCCAAAACCTTGTTGTCATCTGGCAAACCTTGATCACAGGTAATATAGATATGAAATTATTTGTCAGCATATTTTTTTTTTAATTAAGAAATTAATTTATTTTTTTACTGTTATAGAAATTCCCACTGTAGATCAATAGATTATGCAATATACTAAAGCAAAACACAAGATCTACTTCTACAACAAACTTTGTGGAAGCTTAATCAAATTGAGCAAGATCAATGAGAACACATATAATTGAGAATGAGAAATCAATCACACATAACATAGAAGAAATAACCCGGGGAAAGCCTCAGCCTAAAACCTTGATCTCTGTATTGTCATACAAGTGGAAATATGTTCAAGTTACAAAAAGAATCAGCTCACAAGCTATCCTGCGTTCTCTGCAATCAAACAATATAGCTCACAGACTGAGTAGACAACAGATATGCCTTTCCTCAGCCCTCCAAGCCTCCTATTTCCTTGCATAGTTTTTCTTGGGGTCCAATGATGTCACATGTGTGAATTGGCCTCATCACACTCACTAAACTGAAGAAGTAACTGCGCAATCTCCAAGGAATGAATTCCTTCTACATGTAAGAGATATTCACAATCGAACATTCCTGCAATTGATAGTACATTATCCCTCCATCTGATCTCAACTGGGTCTTTGTCTAAACTAACATGCATGAGTTATTTATGAGAGAATATTCAGTTATCTGAAGTGCAGCAGTTGCATGCATGCATTAACTAACTAAACTCACAATTAATTCAACAAACTGTTTGAATTAATCTAACTAGACTTGACTCAGTTAATTGATCCAACTAATTACAACTCAATATTACAACTCATCCTTATCTCTTTAACCGATGGATAAATTCCTCAATCAATGGAGAAACTGTTGCATGTCCCCACATAAACTTCATGTTTGATTTTCTACAACTAATTAACTCATGGTGAATTAATTAATTATTTTACAAACAACTGCTAAGATCAAATTCGAATTTTTACTTCTCTATTTTAGTTTAGGGACTAACTAAAATAGGAAGGTATCCCGAAATGCTATTTATAGCAGTACTAAATTTAGCACTTCTATATTTAGCATTTCTTGTTGCTATTTTCAACACTCCCTCTCAACAAGAAAGGGATTATCAGTAACCCCAATCCTGTCTCTGTGGAACTCAAACTTGCATTTTGACAATGCCTTAGTCAAAATATTTGCATCCTGTTCCTCGGTCGAAACATACAACAACAACATGATCCTCTTGACCACACAGTCTCAAAGATGGTGATACCAGATATCAATGTGCTTGGACCTGTCATGAAAAACTAGATTCTCAGAGAGTTTGATACAACTTTGATTATCCCAATAGATCATGGTTGGATCCATCCTCTGACTAAACAATCCCACTAGAGTCTTTCACATCCAAATGGCCTCACATGCAGCCGGACTAGCAGCCATGTATTCAGCCTTTGTTGAGCTAAGTGCAACTGACCTCTGTTTCCTGCTGTACCAGGAAACTGCAGCTGAACCAAGGTTGAAGATTCCTCCAGAAGTGCTCTTCCGGTCTGATGGACTCCCTGCCAAATCCACATCTGTGAAGCCTTGAAGCTTCACTCCCTCTATCCGTTTGTACCACAATCCGAACTGAGATGTGCCTCTGAGGTATCTTAGCACATGCTTCGCTGCCTTCCAAAACAACTTGGTAGGCTAAACCATAGCTTGACTTAGCTGGTTCACTGCAAAGCATAAGTCGGGTCGTGTGTTCACCAGATACATAAGTGAACCCACTAGCTGCCAATAAACAGTAGCAGCTACTACCTCACCTGAAGTAGCATCCTCCTTCCTCCAGTTCCCAGCTAGAGGAGTTTGCATGGGCTTGCACTTCTCCATGTGAAAGCGCCTGAGTATCTCATTGGCATACTTTCCTTGAGACACAAATACTTCACCATCTTTCTGCCACACCTCCATGCCTAGAAAGTAGTGCATAAGACCCATGTCCTGCGTTTCTAACTCTCTTGCAAGGTCCTCCTTGCAACATTGTATCAGCTGATCATCACCTGTCAAAATCAGATCATCGACATAAAGAACAATGATCAATGGTTTACCTTCTACCATGATGTGGTAAAGGTTCGCATCTGCTTCACTCTTGGTGAAGCCCAACCCGATGAAATAACCGTCGATCTTGGTGTACCAAGCACGGGGTGCTTGCTTCAGCCCATACAAAGCCCTCTTGAGTCTGCACACATGCGACTCTCGATCGAAGGTCTCGAAACCCTCTGGCTGCTCAATGTACACCTCCTCCTCAGTCTTCCCATTGAATAATGTTGTCTTCACATCCATCTAGTGGATCTTCCACCCCATATGAGCTGATAGTGCCAACATCGATATAATCAATGAGTACCTTGCTACGGGAGCAAAAGTCTCATCGTAGTCAATCCCCTCGACCTGTGAGAAACCCCGGCAACAAACCTTGCCTTATGTTTCTCAACAATGCCATCAACTGCCTGCTTTACCTTGTAAAGCCATCTGGAACTCACCACTAACTTGCCCCGAGGTCTTGGGACAACATCCCACACACTGTTCCAAATGATAGAGTCGTACTCCTCTACCATTGCATCAATCGAGACTGGTTCCTGCACTGCCTCCTCGAATGAAGAAGGTTCGGTATCTACACACTCCCCAACTAGGGCCATGTACCCAGTGTACCGCTGGGACGACCTCCTCTGTCTGCACTGAGAAGATAGCAATCCCACATTCTCTCACGCATCCAACATCAACCTGTCAGCTTCCCTTGAGCGTTTCTGCCCATCTCTGGAAGTCTCAACATGAGTGGATGTCTCCACTCCTGGATCCTCCGCATGCAGCTTCTCCGCATCAATCTGAGGCTCCTCCTCCTTAGGAATTGAAAGTTCCTCCTTTGCATGCAACTTGAGCTCCATCTCAAGTAATAATTGCATGGATTTCTGCTCCTTGAACATCATATCCCTGCGTACCAATGTCCTATGACTAGTAGGTAGGTACACCTGATAGTTGTGGGGTGTATCTGTGTACCCCACAAGTATTCCCAACTCAGCTGTTGGATCCATCTTCTTCCGAGCATCTTTGGTCACATGACAGTAAACCGATGATCCAAAGATTCAGAAGTGACTCACATCTGGTCGCTTCTCGAAAAAGGCCTCCATAGGTGTCTTCATTCCCAGTATACGGTGTAGGCTTCTGTTATGCAAGAATACCGCTGTATTGCATGCCTCAACCCACAAATGCAGTGGTAGGCTTTGGTCATGCAACATCACTCGATCTGCTCCCACAATCGACCTATTCTTCCTTTCAACCACCCCATTCTGCTGTGGGTTATGGGGTGCCATCAATTCCTATTTAATTCCTTCTGCAGTGCATAAGTCTTTAAAATGTTAGGAGACATACTCTCCACCATTTTCGCTACACAAGGCTTTTATTTTCTTTCCAGATTCTTTCTCTGCCAAGGCTTTAAACTCACAAAACCTTAAGAAGGTTTGATCCTTCTTTTGCATAAAGTAGATGCAACATCTACGAGAAAAATCATCAATAAAAATAACATAGTACCTTTGTTTAGCGGTGGAGGCTGTAGAGAATGGTCCACAAACATCTGAGTGAACTCGCTCCAGGATTGCTCCAGCTCTACTGTCTCGATCCAGAAAGGAAGATTTCACATACTTACCCAAGGTACAACCTTTGCATGTATTCGTCTGCTCCAGTTTTCCCTTGGGTAGTCTGGTAAAAATCTGCTGCATGATCTTCAGGGCTCCATGGTGCAAGTGGCCCAGTCTTCTATGACATAGCTCGCCAACATCTTGTCTCTACACCATCTCAGCTTTGGAACTCAATGCAACACATTCATCTACCTCCAGCTTGTAGAGATTCTTTTCTCGAATCCCAATTCGCTTTGTCTGTCCAGTACCGACATGCCTAAGGAATATCTTTCCTTTACTGAAGACTACATCATAGCCTTTATCTTCTAGCATAGCGACAGACACAAGATTCTTCTTTAGACCTGGTACATACTTTACATTAGTCAGGGCGAGGGGAGCACCATGCTCCCTCTGAAACACAACCGTTCCTTCACCTGAGACATGGTACTTTCCATCATCACCCATCTCAATCCGCATCTAGAGATCCTTCTCCTCCAAGGTACTGAAAAGCTTCTTGTCACCTGACATGTGGAATTAAGCTCCACTGTCCAAGTACCACACACATCCCCCCATGGATGAAACCATGCATGCGATAAGAGAGAAATCCATCTCAAACTGTGAGGCCAGTGCCTCACCATCAGATCCCTTCGAGGATCCCTTCTTGGATTTCTTCTGTGGACAATTTGTAGCATAATGGCCCACTTCATGACAATGAAAGCATCACACTTCAATTTGTCAAACTTCTTCCCACCATGGGAAGAATCGGATTTGGGATGGGACGCCTTCCCTTTTCCTTTCCTTGCCTTACTTGCCAAGGCTAGATTTTCCTCGTCATCTTGCTTCGATGAGGATCCATCTCTGGTGCTTCTTCTTATTTCCTCCTGCATCAGATCTGACCAAAGTCGTTCCCAATCTGGCAGTTTTCTCTTCCATTAACTGAGTCTTGGTAGCTATGCCAGCTCTTAGGAAGACTGACGAGTGCAAGACTCACCATGTCATCATCAACGGTTGTGATCCCTACACTTCCAAGCTCATCCTTGTAGGTGGTGAGCTTGTTTAGATATGTAGAGATCGTGTCGCCATTTTCACACTTGATTTTCCGAAGCTTGTCTTTCAGTGCCAGCTTCCTCTGATCGTTGCTATTCTGATATAGATCTTTCAATGTTTTCCACATCGAAAACGGTGTCTCCTTCCCATGGAGGCTCGAGACAATGTGGTCTCAAGCCCCCTCCAGGAGGATTCTCCTTGCTCTAGCCACACATTTCTTCCATTCCGCCAATTCTGTAGCATCAGTCGGCTTGGGAATTTCTTGATAAATGAAGTCCTTTAGACCGTTATCCTCCAATAATGCTTCCATGCGATCCTTCCAGGCTATATAATTCGAGCTACCATCAAGGGCATACTCGAGTCCTAAACCATTGAACGCCATTGGTGAAATTGAGATGTGATAAGAACTCGATTTCTATATTCAAGAACTTCAACCTTCGAACTTCTCCCTTCTTGTATACTGTTCTTTGCTTGATCACCTTTGCTTCGATACCATGTAGAAATTATCACTGTAGATGATCCAGGTGGATATTGGTGGCCACCTGCCAAGTCCACCTGGACCCCCACCATTGTCTTTCTCAGCATTTTCAGTTTCCTTAATTGTAGCACAACTTACTATTTTTAGCAGTTTTTCGGGTCCTGAACTTCCGGAGCCGTTTTGAGGCCCTAAACGACGTTTTCTGGGGAATCCGGGGCAACACGAGTCCATGGAATGGACTGGTGTTGCCCGTTCCAACAATGATAGTGCTCGGATAGATCTTTCTAATGAGCTATTGTACACGTCAAACGGAGATCATATGCCAAAGTTACGACCCCGGGAAGTTGATGTACCAACTTACCCCCAAACGGGGCCCACAGTTTGGCGTTTCATCTCCTAGGGTTAGGTTTTGGAATGTTAAGGGTTTTTCCATTGTTTCTCAACAATAAATAGGCCTTCAAGCCTCATTGTAACACAGTTTAGAGGCATGTAGCCATCACATCTCTTCTCAGAGATAAGCTATCATCGCCCTAGCTAGTTTATTGCCATTTCTGTTTGTAAGCATATTTCAGTATTTTCCATTAATGAAATGAAGTATTATTTCCGCTGCATCTTTGTGTATATGGTTATCTCTGTAATTTGTTGCGTTCCTGTTTAAATCCGGATTAGTGGTATCAGAGCGGTCTGCTTTTTCTCTGTTTTTCTTTGCATGTCCCCAACAAGGTCGGGATATAAGGAGTTAGGGCTTGAACTGGTTGAACCTTTGCAAGACCAGCCTCGCAAATCCCGACGGCCTCCCATGGCGGACGAGAAGAAAGACGAGGGGGCAGGAGATCCCATCAAAATCTTGCTCGAAGAAGCGCTCGAGTGACAACGGAACGCGATGATGGACAGCTTTGCGCAGATCCTTCAGCGGCTACCCAGAAGTGGCGCATCGGCTTCCAGCAGCTCCTCTAGAAACGCCACACCCTTTAAGGTACAAGTTAATTTTGAAATCCCCATATTCGAGGGTCAGATAGACGCCGATGCCGTAGATAAATGGTTAAATCTGCTAGAGGGTTATTTTTCTGTTCATGAATTTTCGAGTCGGGAAAAGATTGTTTTTGCTCTTCTCAAAGCAGCCCCCCACGTCAAGGACTGGTGGGAAACCTACTGCGAGCAGAAGGATGAAAGTACTGGCTCACTATTTTCAGCCGCACCCACCTGGGATTCATTCCGGGATGCCATCAAGGAGCAGTACTACCCTGTCGGAAGCTATGAGGATGAATACATAAAGTGGACCACGCTGCGGCAAGGAAGGGACCAAGACGTGCCAGAGTTCACCAATCTTTTCCATACCCTTCGCACAAAGTTGGGTATCAAGGATTCGGAGCAACATTTGATACTCAAATACCGTGGCTGCCTGCACAAGTACATCCAGGAAGAAATACAGTTCCTAAACATCCCCTCGCTCGGCGCAACATACCGGTATGCCGTCAAGGTCGAGCAGAAGTTTAAACAAAAGAAGCGAGACTTTGGATCTGCGAATCCAAAGCAGGGGAAAGGTGCCCCTAAACCACAGAACAAAGGACAAAGCCAAGGCGGGACAACCCAAGACAACCAGCCGAAGCTGCAAGCAAAGAGCAACGCCGCAAAGCCGAGAAAGGACACTGGAAAATGGTGCGAGTTCCATAAGAGCTCCACTCACAACACAAGTGAGTGTCGGGCCAAGCAGTCACTGGTGGCTGAGCTAAAGGTTTCAGAATCAGATGCATGTTCCGACTCTGAGTCAGAACCCGATAAGGGGTATGAAAAAGGGAAGCAGATCATTGATGCGGATCCCAGCGCCACTGTTGCTACCGCAAAGATCCAGAAAAATGAACCCGAAGATCCAGAGGAGGAGGAGCGTCTCTTCCACTCCCAGATGTGGGTAAAGGGCTCCCCGATACAGTTCATTGTTGATAGCGGGAGTCAAAAGAACCTCATTTCGGCAGAGGTCGTGAAGCGGTTGGGCTTACCGACCACAGCACATCCACAACCATACACCATTGGGTGGCTTCACCAAGGGCGAGATCTTCGCGTGAGCCAGCAGTGTCGCCTTCCATACAACATCAAGCCCTTCACGGATGAGGTATTGTGTGACATTGCTCCCCTTGAAGTTTGTGATGTATTACTAGGACAACCATACTTGTGGAAGCGACATGCTGTGTATGAATCAAGGCCCCGTGCTGTTATTATTACATTGGGAAATAAGTTGTTCAGGATACCAGAGGTAGCACCACCTGCCGCCATCTCTTTGATTACTGCAAAACAATGCAGTAAGATCATTTCCAAAACCAGGAAATTTGTTTTCCTGATGATACGCCCTCAAGGGAAGAAGAAGACAGTGGCCGCGGCCTCCAAACGCGGTCCCTCTGCATGGCAGCTACAGATGGACAAGATTGTGGAGGAGTACGAAGACATCTTCACCTCCCCGGCAGGGGTTCCTCTGCACTGTCAAGTCAAGCACTCCATCGATCTGACCCCAGGGGCGCCGCTACCCAATGGACCAATTTATCGGCGCTCCGTTCTGGAGAACAATGAAATCAAGAGGCAGATTCAGGAGCTCCTGCAGAAAGGTCACATCCGTCCGAGTTCTTCGCCCTGTGGGAGCCCGATAGTGTTGGTACAGAAGAAGGATGGGACGTGGAGACTCTGTATTGACTATCGGGCGCTGAAAAGATCACTGTCCGTAATAGGTACCCGATCCCGCGGATTGATGACCTCCTAGACCAACTAAAGGGGGCGAAATATTTCAGCAAGATCGATCTGAAGTCAGGATATCACCAGGTACCAATTGAACCCTCAGATGTGTGGAAGACTGCCTTCAAATCCAAGGAGGGCCTCTTCGAATGGTTGGTCATGCCTTTCGGATTGACGAATGCTCCTGCAACCTTTATGAGGCTAATGGATGACATCTTGCGGCCATTCACCAACTCCTTTGTAGTAGTATACTTGGATGACATTCTGATCTTCAGCCAGAGTTGGGAAGAGCACCTCCACCACATCCGACAGGTTCTCCAAACACTGCGGCAACACAAGCTATGTGCCAATTTGGAGAAATGCACTTTTGGCATGACCGAGGTTCAGTATCTGGGATACATCATTGATGAACAGGGGGTGCATGTCGATCCAGCCAAGGTCCAAGTCATTCAGGATTGGCCCTCTCCAACCACTCTAACAGAGCTCCGCAGCTTTCTAGGTCTTGCCAACTTCTACCGCAGGTTTGTGTTGGGATTTTCTCATATTTCTTGGCCCTTGAGTCAAGTCACCAAGGGCGGGGCGAAAGCAAAATTCTTTTGGTCTGAATCTCAACAGAAGGCATTCAGGGAGTTGAAGGATCGCCTCTGCACGGCACCAGTGCTCGCGTTACCAGATTTACAACAACCATTTGAGGTCGAGACAGATGCCTCTGACTATGCTATTGGGGCAGTCCTTACTCAACATGGACATCCAGTGGCATATCACAGTGAAACACTTTCAGACACAGTCCGGAAGTACCCCACTTATGATAAAGAGATGTATTCCATTGTACAGGCCTGCCGACAATGGAAGCATTACATTTTGGGGAAGGAAACGGTCATCCACACAGACCACCGACCTCTGCAGTTCATACAGACCCAAGGGAAATTGCAGAATGATCGCCATCAGAAGTGGTCTACATACCTGCAACAGTTTCACTTGAATATCAAGTATAAAAAGGGCAGCACCAATAATGTTGCAGATTGCCTCAGTCGACCACCGATCATGGCGCTAACCACCGTGCTCAACTCTTGCAGGCACGAGACTTCTGATTGGCCACTTCTCTACAAAAGCGACCCAGAATTCGGCCACACATACCAGACACTCTTGGAGGGTCGGCAGGTTGCAGATTTTCACCTCCAGGATGCCCTATTATGCCACCTCGGTCACCTTTGTGTTCCTTCAAGCGAGCGTGCCAAGATGATTTGGGAAGCACACTACAGTCGGGCTGCTGGGCATTTCGGGGTCGAGAAAACAGTGGCAGTACTGCAAAACTATTTCTATTGGCCGAATCTTCGACAGGATGTTGGGAAGTACATCCGATCATGTACTGCCTGTGCCATTGCCAAACCGACCATTAAGAAGCAAGGCCTCTATACCCCGTTGCCTACCCCTAGTCGACCTTGGGAATCCATCTCCATGGATTACATGTCAGGCCTTCCTTCCACTAAGCATGGAAATGACTGTGTTTTTGTGGTCGTCGACAGGTTCTCAAAGATGGCCATTATGATGGCCTGCAAGAAGAATATCACAGCAGAAGCCACTGCTAAACTCTTCTTTGAACGAGTGTGGGTGCACTTTGGGATCCCACAGTCTATCATCTCAGATCGGGACATTTGGTTTCTCAGCACCTTTTGGTCCAGTCTCTGGTCAATGCTGGACACCAAACTCACGAAGTCCACAGCCTTCCATCCTCAAACTGATGGCCAGACAGAGGTTGTCAATAGGATGATTGTGCACATTCTGCGCATGTATAACTCAAAGCATCCACGCACATGGGACGAGAGCCTCCCTTACGTTCAGCACAGCTACAACCTAGCTCTTCACAGCTCCACTGGCCATAGCCCTTTTCAGGTGGGTTTGGGTTTCCAGCCACTATGCCCCATTGATGTGGCCATGCCACTTGCAGCTACTCACATGAATTCAGCTCATGTCCAGTCCGAAACAGATAAGGCCACCAGCTTCATTGAGCGCATCCAACATATTCACCAGCAGGTCCATGACATTCTTGAGAAATCAAATGCCAAGTACAAGCAGCGACATGATCAACATCGGGTGCGACACAAGTTTCAGGTGGGCGACAAAGTCTGGTTGCATTTGCAAAAGGAACGCCTTACTGGAGCCTATCGGGAATTGAGACCACTCCGATATGGTCCTTACACCATTACTAAGGCTATGGGAGACAATGCATTTGAGCTCAGCATTCCCCCATTCCTTGGCCTGCACCCAGTATTTAATGTGGACCGCCTTCGGCCATACTTTCCACCATTGCTAGACACATCCGACATTGCAGAACAACTCAAACCCACAGAATTAAATCCAGATTGCATGGAACAAGCTGCAACTGATCGGATCATGGACACACAGATCAAGAACACTCGCCAACAGAATATCCAACTGTATCGAGTTGTCAAAGCGGGCCAACTCCTTCAGCAGGGCAAGTGGCTCACCAGGGAACAAGTTCAACAGAAGTTTCCTCATCTCATGGAGGAGCTCAATGCAATGGGGACCATTGCTTCCTAAGGGGGGAGGAATGATCCAGGTGGATATTGGTGGCCACCTGCCAAGTCCACCTGGACCCCCACCATTGTCTTTCTCAGCATTTTCAGTTTCCTTAATTGTAGCACAACTTACTATTTTTAGCAATTTTTCGGGTCCTGAACTTCCGGAGCCGTTTTGAGGCCCTAAACGATGTTTTTTGGGGAATCCGGGGGCAACACGAGTCCACGAAATGGACTGGTGTTGCCCGTTCCAACAATGATAGTGCTCGGATAGATCTTTCTAATGAGCTATTGTACGCGTCAAACGGAGATCATATGCCAAAGTTACGACCCCGGGAAGTTGATGTACCAACTTACCCCCAAACGGGGCCCGTAGTTTGGCGTTTCATCTCCTAGGGTTAGGTTTTGGAATGTTAAGGGTTTTTCCATTGTTTCTCAACAATAAATAGGCCTTCGAGCCTCATTGTAACACAGTTTAGAGGCATGTAGCCATCACATCTCTTCTCAGAGATAAGCTATCATCGCCCTAGCTAGTTTATTGCCATTTCTGTTTGTAAGCATATTTCAGTATTTTCCATTAATGAAATGAAGTATTATTTCCGCTGCATCTTTGTGTATATGGTTATCTCTGTAATTTGTTGCGTTCCTGTTTAAATCCGGATCAGTAGATCAACAGATTATGCAATATACTAAAGCAAAACACAATATCTACTTCTACAAAAAACATTGGGGAAGCTTAATCGAATTGAGCAAGATCAAAGAGAACACATATAATTGAGAATGATAAATCAATCACACATAACACAGAAGAAATAACCTGGAGAAAGCCTCAGCCTAAAACCCCAATCTCTGTATTATCATACAAGTGGAAATATGTCCAAGTTACAAAAAGAATCAACTCACAAGCTATCCTGCTCTCTTTACAATAAAAAAATACAACTCACAGACCGAGTAGACAATAGATATGCCTTTCCTCAGCCCTCCAAGCCTCCTATTTCCTTGCACAATTTTTCTTGGGGTCTAATGATGTCACATGTGTGAATTGGCCTCATCACACTCACTAAACTAAAGAAGTAACTGTGCAATCTCCAAGGAATGAATTCCTTTTGCATGCAAGAGATATTCACAATAGAATATTCTTGCAACTGATAGTACACTGTCCCTCCATCTGATCTCAACTAGGTCTCTATCTGCACTGACATGCATGAGTTATTTATGAAAGAATATTCAGTTATCTGAAGTGCAGCAGTTACATGCATGCATGCATTAACTAACTTAACTCACAATTAATTCAACAAACTGTTTGAATTAATCTAACTATACTTGACTCAGTTAACTGAGCCAACTAATTACAACTCATCCTTATCTCTTTAACTGATGGATAAATTCCTCAATTAATGGAGAAACTGTTGCATGTCCCCACATATACTTCATGTTTGATTTTCTACAACTAATTAACTCATGGTGAATTAATTAATTATTTTACAAACAACTGCTAAGATCAAATTCGAATTTTTACTTCTCTATTTTAGTTCAGGGACTAACTATAATAGGAAGGTATCCCGAAATGAAATGCAGAGTTATTTGCAAGATGTATGGCACTTTGGCTATCACTGTATAACCTTCCCAACTCCTGCTTCTTATCCAATTCATCCAGAAACATTTGTAACCAAATCATTTATTTACTAGCCTCTGTAGCAGCAACATACTCTGCTTCCATTGTTGAGAGTGCAACAACACTTTGTAGTTTTGAAACCTCACTAACAACTATTCCACCTATAGTAAACACATATCCTATTGTGCTCCTCTTGCTATCTCTATCACCCACCATATCTGCATCAACATATCCCTGTAGAGAAATGTTTGAACCACCAAAGCATAATGCTTGATTTGTGGTACCTCTCAAATACCTGAGAATCCACTTCTCCGCCATCAAATGTTCTTTTCCTAGATTGTTCATGTACATGCTTACAACTCCCACTGCATGTGCAATATCAAGCCTTGTGCAGACAATTGCATACATTAAGCTTCCAACTGCTGATGCATATGGAACTTTAGACATATAAGCCATTTCTTCTTGAGTCTTGGAACACACCTCCTTACTTAGTTTGAAATGGCTAGCCAAAGGCATACTAACTGGTTTTGCATTTTGCATATTAAATTTTTTCAACACCTTTTCTATGTACTCACTCTGAGACAATGTTAATTTTCGATTCTTCCTGTCTCTATTTATTCTCATACTAAGGATTTGTTTTACAGCACCCAAATCCTTCATTACAAATGAGTTCACTAGTTTTCTTTTGAGCACATTTCTTTCCTGCATGTTAGAACCTTGCTCAGACATAAACCTGTCCAATTTTAGATACCACTGCCTTGGAGCCTGTTTTAAGCCATACAATCTCTTCTTCAACTTTCACACTAGTTTCTCCTTCCCTTTTACCTCATATCCTTGGGGCTGTTGCATATATATCTCTTCCTCAAAATCCCTATGGAGAAAGGCTGTCTTTACATCTAACTGCTCAAGATGAAAACCTTCAACTACTACTAGAGTTAAAATAGTTCTGATTGAAGTCATTTTAACAACAGGAAAAAATATCTCATCAAATTCTATACCCTTTTTCTATGCAAACCCCTTCACCACAAGTCTAGCTCTATACCTTTTTCTACTTCCATATTCTTCCTTCAACTTCTAAAACCATTTATTCTACAATGTTGTTTTACCTGCAGGGAACCTGACTAAGTCCCAAGTCTGGTTATGTGCTAAGGAGTCCATCTCTCCTTTCATGGCTTTCTCCCACTTCTTCCTAGTTTCTACATGCATTGCTTCTTCATAACATTCTAGTTCACCAGAATCAGTCAACAATACATAATATAATGAATGAGGGTATCGTTCAGGGGGTCTACTTATCGTGGTAGATCTTCTAACACCACTTTCAGGTGTTTGAGGTGCTTCTTGTTGTTGTTGTGGTTGTTGATCATTATGATTTTCAGGCACCATCACTTTTTCTGTGATCTCATCAAGCACTGTGTATTATCTGTTTTCTTTTTCCTGTTTCTTTTCCTGCAGTTGATCCTTATAAAAAACCTTTTCATTGAATATGAAATCTCTGCTCCTAATGATTTTGTGTTTTTCATAGAAGCGATAACCAAAATCATTAACACCATATCCAATAAAGGTACATTTCTTTTATTTTGCCTCAAGCTTTGTTCTATTTTCTTTATTAATGTGGACAAAAGCTTCACAACCAAAAGTCTTTAAGAAAGAGTAGTTTACCTTTTTACCTTTCCATGCCTCCTCTGGAATACCACCATCCAAGGAACTTGAAGGCCCTCTGTTTATTAGATAAACAACAGTATCTACATCATCTGCCCAAAATTGTAAAGGCAATCCTGCATGCAATCTCATGCACCTTGCACGCTCCATGATTGTCTTGTTCATCCTTTCTGACACACCATTTTCTTGTGGTGTTCCTGGAACTATCTTCTCTCTACGAATTCCATTCTCTGAATAATATCTATCAAACTCTTTACTGCAATATTCACCTCCATTGTTTGATCTGAGACACTTCAACCTTTTTCCTGTCTCATTTTCAACCAAAGATTTCCATTTCTTGAAAGTATCAAATACATCAAATTTATTTCGAATACAATAAATCCAAGTCTTTTTGATTGCATCATCAATAAAAGTAACATAATAACGAGAGCCACTGAGAGATGATACCTGAGCAGGTCCCCATACATCTATATGCACAAGCTCTAATTTTTCACTCTTATTTTCTTTCCCAACTCTGAGGAATATGACTCTCTTTTGTTTTCCATAAACACAATTCTCACAGAATTTTAGATCAACATGCTTCAAACTTGACAACAAATTTCTTGAGTGAGGAATCTGCATCCCCTTCTCACTCATGTGCCTAAGCCTATGATGCCACAATGCCGTATCTGCTCCTGTAGAGGTTAAATCATTAACATAATTAGAAATACCATTGCATAAATACAACGTACCAACCTTTTCTCCTTTTGCTATTACTAGGGCTCCTTTAGTGACCTTCCAAGTTTTATCTTTAAAAGTAGTTACACAACCTTAACCTCCCAACTACCCTGTTGAAATTAGATTTTTCTTCAGATCTGGAACATGCCTTACCTCCTTCAATAGCCATTGATTTCCATTCTACTATTTTATGGAAACTGTACCCATTCTAATGATTTTACAGGGTTTATCATCACCCAATCGAACTTGTCCAAAATCTCCTTGAACATAATCATGAAAATGTTTCCTATCAGGTGTGGCATGGAATGAGACCCCTCAATCTACCACCCAGGCATCAATAATATTTTCTAATGAAAGAATCAAAGCATGTTGCAACACATCACCTATCACATTCACTTCATGATTGTTTTCTTGCTGCACATCTCCTTCTTTTCCTTTCCAAGACTTGCAGTATTTCTTCAGGTGTCCTTTCTTCCCGGATTTCTAGCATACTATCCCCAATCTAGACTTGGATCTGCCTTTCCTTGACTTACTGCATTTTCCCGGGCTCTTTCCTCTTTCCATTTTTCTTCCCCTAGTCTCTGCAGTCAAAGCATTACCTGATGTCTTACCGGAGCTTTTCCGTCACATTTCCTTGCTAAGGATTGCACCGAAAACATCATCAAAATTTAAAGTACTAGATCCAGAGACAAAGTTACTAATGGCCATAACTAAACCATTCCAACTTTCTGGCAATGAGCACATAAACAATAGAGCCCTAACTTCATCATCAAAAGTTACCCCTACAGAACTTAACTAACTAGTAACTGTATTAAATTCATTTGAATGATCAGCAACAGATCCACCTTCTAACATCTTCATATTAAATAAACGCTTCATAAGAAATACCTTATTTGAGGATGAGGGTTTTTCATATAGTTTGGCCAATTCCGACATTAAACCCTCTGTTGTCATTTCCTTTGAAATATTAAAGGCTATTGACGCTGCTAGGCATAGCCATATTGTTCCAAGTGCCTTTCTGTTGAGAATATCCCATTATGTGTCTGTCATACTCGTTGGCTTCTTTGTCTTTCCGATAAATGGTTGGTACATATATTTTTGGTGCGAATAATATTCCATCCACATCTTCCATAGCTGCTAGTTTTGGCCGTTAAATGTTTCGACCCTAAACCTACCATCTTCCGCCATTGCTCCCACTGAAACCAGGAACTCTTCTCTCCTGCGAGTTTGTCAGCCAAATAGACCTTCGGTTTTGATAACAGTTGTTAGAAAATTATATATTACAGAGCATTGGAACACATAAAATATATTGCAGAAATACAAACACAGAAAACACATAAAACAAGAGAGACACAGATATACGTGGTTCACCCAATTTGGGCTACATCCACGGGAAACAGCCAGTCCTTCCTTTTATATTATCCAGCAAACTGAAGAGATACAACCTACAGTAGATTCGTTGTAATTCCCTCTTCTCTCTCTCACAATCTCCTCTCTCTTTCTCACTCAGAATATAGATCTACAATTCCCTCATATATAGCGAGGGGTTGCCTTTTATGGCCAAAGACCTTAAATTAAACATAAATTCTACCGTCACATCTCTACCTAATGAATGGCCTAGATTGACTACGAAATTACAACATTTTACAAGGCAATTTTACATCTAGTTTTAGCTTCGGGGACGTTGCCCCCGATCCCCCACCAAGGGGGGCTCCTAAAGATCACTGTCGCCCCCCTTGGACCCCCATTGCAGCACAAATATTACGGGCGGCGTTTCCACCACATTACAAACTGGGGTCCAATGCAATGATACCTCTGAATAAAGAATATAATCAGGCACCACACCCAACACCCAATCCCCTGACTAAACTCTTGTCGTAGTGAACAACCATCTTTAGACTTGATTGCACAGAGTAAATGCCATGGAGCGAGTGACACCTTGAAGGCATAGAGCATGCATGGAAATTTAATACTAGAGCCATGTCCTCCACCAACTTTCTTTTTGACCTGATTAAACATTAAACATTGATGACTGAATCCCTATTGACATCTTGGCTAAAATACATCCTCTAGATAGCTCTTTAATGACCTAGAGATCCACACTAGTGTGGTTTGGCTCAATTATTATCAACTCATCATGATTATATAAAAATATATCCACATAAATTTCAATTTCAATTTTAAATTATATAATAATAATAATAATAATAATTTGTTGGAAAATTTTAATGACCTATGGATCCAAACTAGTGTGGTTTCGCTCAATTATTATCAACTCATCATGATTATATAAAAATATATCCACATAAATTTCAATTTCAATTTTAAGTTATATATATATATATATATATAAAATAATTTGTTGGAAAATTTGGGTGCTTTCGCTTTAAAGGATGGTATTTAATCTCGCATACAAGATGAAAATTTCTACATACTCACAAATATAAAAAAATATTATAGAGGTAGTTAATATAATTAAAATAAAATTCCTTGTAAAATTAACACCATTTAATATAAATAATTATTATAATTGTTTGAAAATTTAAAACATGTTGTAATTTTTATTATTATATAGTAGTTGATTTATATTTTTTTTGTGAAATTAAATTTGATAGGAATAAATTACAATAAGAAAATTTCCAACATTTCTTTTTTGAATTTCTGAAAAATTGAATATTACATCGAAGATTACAATCATCTATTCAGTGTCTCACATGGGAGACTTGACCATAGCCATAAGAAAATTACCCTTAAATAAGACATAAATATATTAGAGCAAGTAGAGGCAAAAATAGGCTAGCTAAAGTTGACATACTAGCCTAACTGGCCTTGTACAAGAGTAACAAAGCAAAGGAAACAAGAAAGCATATCCATATCACCGTCATGTTGCAGGGCTGATTCTAGTCCAACAACCTAAATGAGTTCACGAGGAACATCTAGATGTATTCTTGCTGCTGTGGGAATGCCTAAGTGGTGCTCAATCCGCTCCATCCTCTAATCTATTTCTTGTAAGTGTCTATGCAAATGTTCCAAAGATTGGAGAATATCTAAGTGGGATTCATGACAATCCAAGATGGTTCTTCCCATTATAAACTTAATTTTCCAGTACAAATCCATTGTATTCATATACTTGTTGAAAAAACTCCTCATATGATCAGTATCCTGGATCCAATCCACCCATTAAATCTAAACCTCAGTGTCTAAGAGGGAGGTCCTATGGGTTGAGGCTTCCTCTTCTGACCAAGTTAGTTCTTCCTATATATGACTAGGCGGTAGTTCTCAATAGCGATAAGAAACCCTTGTGTACAATGATGCATTTGTGTCTTTTCGTAGTGGTCCCTTTCCTAGTAGTAGGCTTCCCTCCGTATAACACAAGCCTTTTATCATACAGAAGGCGGTCCGATGAAACCACAAACTGCCTTCTGTCTCTCCGCCCCTAACGTCAGCGCCAAGTCAGCCGCTCACGTCACCTCTGCGTCAACCCCCCACTGCTACGTGTCAACTGCCACCGCATTTGCCTCCGTCCCTGCTCCGCCACCATGTCTTGTGCCACGTCACCTTGCCGTACTGCCACGTCACCCTGCCGACGTCACCATGCCACGTCACTATCGTACTGGGACCCACCGCTGACGTCATCACCAAAAAGGGCGCAAAGCGCGAAAATCGCAGCGAAGGATGCCCAAAATGAAAAACTGAGGCAATTTTTGATGCGCGATCGATTAGAAAAATGGCTTGAAATGGAGGCCTTCTCATTGCTCGGCTACCAGCAGGCCCGAAAATTCGCAATTTGACAGGAATTTCTTCACGTAGGTTCAGAAAAGGGGCGATTTCACAGTTTCAAGCGTATTAGAGGAAAGATGAAGCCCAGGTTAAATTGAAGAGTATCAGTGAAGCGGAAAAGAGTATCAGATCGCCAATACCAAAGCAGGTGAACATTAAAAGCCCTCAAGCAAAAGTCAAAGAAAACGGTGAAGCCATTTAAGGCTCTCAAATCACAATTAATGCACATCAAAGCTACTCAAGAGCAGGGGATCAAATCCCAAGGCACAGTTATGGTTAAATGAATAGCACAGAGCCATAAGGACAGATATTAACTCATTTTGATACAGCTGTCGCCAGCGCAGCTCAAAGATATTTTCTTGCATTAATTTCAAGACAAGATTAGGTTAAAGGACTCATTTCCCTCAGACCTTTTTAAGGTCTGCTGTAATAGATATTATTTAGATATTTTCCCTATATAACCACCCTAATTCATTGTTTAAAGGGTTGGTTGGTTGATATTCCTCATGCTGGAGTTGCGCTATATTTTTGAGAAGCTCTGTAATCAAAGACTACTAGAATGCTTTGGATGAAGAACTGACTGTTGTGCTATTTAATGGCCAAAGAGTGACTGTGGAATTCCCGTGCTACTACATGGCTCAATAAGTGTTTTTATACCTCTGTTTACAGTTTACATATGTTTATGCACCACTTTGTCACCATCTAAATAGCAAGAAAAAATAATAGCTTAGGTTTTGCTTGACTGCACCCTATGCTCAGTTCTTGTTATTTCTATATGTTTTCTTCAGAAATGGTTATGAATATGCATACTTAAATGATCATGTTTACCCTGTTTCTTTCACATATGACTGTTTTTTAGGAATTCTTGACTGCTTCTAGACAAACTTTCATTCACCTTCCCTCTCTGTTAGCTAATGAAAGATTCTTAGTTTCCTTTCATCTCTGACCTTCATTCCATCTTTATTCCAGCCTGATATTGTTATATGTGTATCTATCCTGCTCTATATTCCTCTTGTGACCAAGAAAACGCAATAGCAAGCCCTAATCCATGACTCCATACCCAATGGTTTGAACTTCTCACACTATGCATCCCAACTCTGCTTGAAAACATCTCCTTCCCACCAAAATCAAAACAAAACGCTTGTACACCATAACTAGCCTAAAATCAACCCAAAACAAAGTTAAATCATAAAGAGAGAGCCCTCTCTGACTGCAGGTAGGCTAGAACCTGCAGCCCAAAGTTTCGTTTGTGGTTACCTCGGCCATATCCCTTAAGGAGCCAAGGGACAACTTGAGTGATAACATCATTGGCGACTCCACTGGGGACAATCCTCAGATAATTTCACAAATCAAGTTGGAAAGATCACTGGGGATCTTATTCAGAAGAATCCAAGAAACAACTTGGAATCTGGCTTCGAAGAAGAAACCTCGTTTTCTGGAGAAAGTGCTCCTTTTCTTCAGAACTTTTTCATGTTTAGTTCTGATCTTTGATGGTGGACAGAGATCAGGCACTTCAAAGTTAAGTCATCCACCTGGCGACTCCACATCATTTTCAATCAAGACTCCACTAGAGGAACGGACCTGAAAGAGAAAATCTTTAAGTTTCCTCTGAAACAGTTCAGCAAAGCTACATTCCAACTCCTTCTATTATTTCCTCTTCCATCCCAGCTGTTCCAGCTGTTCTGTTTCTTCTTGCTGTTCCATTTATCCCGACAAATATGGCGAATCGTTATGCACCTTTACAGTTACCTGCAAATCTAGGGGCTATGCCTCAGGATTATCAAACCAAAATCACATATTTTGAAGGTACTGGTTCTGGCACAGCCCTGTAACATACCGAGAAAATGCAGGACTATTTTGAGAGTTATGAAATAGATGATGATAGTGTAAGAATGAAAATTTTTGTCCAAAGTTTAACAGGAGATGTAAGGCCCTGGTTTAGAGCTCTTCCTGCAAATTCCATAGCTGACCCAGAGGCCCTTTACCAAACATTTCTTAACAGATGGGAGAAGAAGAAGCACCCTCTACATATATTATCCGAGTAACATATTATCCGAGTATGACACTATCAAAAGAGGCCCTCAAGAAGCTGTCTTAGACTATTGTGCCAGGTTTAACAATGTTTACAATGCTATTCCACAAAACCTTAGACCTCCACCTGATCTTGCTTTATACAAATTCCCTGATGGATTTGACTCAGAAATGGCATATCAGTTAAGGGAAAGAGCCCCTCAAACCTTAGCAGACATGCAAAATATAGCTGCTAGTGTGGAGGCAAACCTGATTGCCAAACGAAACAGAGCAAGAGCTGAGAGAAGAGCTACTTTCGAAGATGAAGCTTCAGTTTCTGAGCAATATATGGATGAATCTCCAAATCTATTGTATGAATATAATTGCTTTTCTTCTTTCAGTGGTCTGCCCAAATATCATCAATACGATGAAGATTTTGCGCCTCAAATCAAAATTAACCTTGCACAGGAATCAGAACCTATTTTGGCAGAAAGCAGTGTTCAGGTTCAGCAGCCTGAACCCAGTGATCAGCTTGTTCATTTCAGCTATGAAGAGGAGGAGGAAAATGCAGAAAATATTGAAACCAGCGAAGCAACTTTACCATTTTGTTTCGAATCTTCTCAGTCTATTAGGGAGAATTATCATGCAATTAATAATCAAGTGTCAGCAAGTGTTGATATTGATCATCTAGAGGAGAGCCAAAACCTTGGTCCTAATTCATTACCTCTAGATTTGCAGCCTCAAAGAGCCATTGAATGTCAGATTGAAGAAAAAGACTCAGAAGCACCCGCTTATGATCAAATGGTCCAAGTGGACCTCCTGCCTCTTTGTTTTCAGTCTTCTGAGTTATTTAAAGAGAAAGAAGAGCAGCATGTGCAAATCTGTCAAGTCCCTTCTGAGCCTGTATGTAATAAATTGTATGAATCATTCCAGGTTCTGTATAATCCATCTGCGGACAGACTGAGTGATGAAGTAAATCTGTGTTCTTCTACATTAGCGGGTTGTGTGCCTCAATATCAAAATGTTGATGGTTTCCAGATTCCAAGGCATGATAGCAATCCTAAACTTTTGTACAGTTGTTTATTTCAGCTCAGCAATCATGTATACATTTTGCAGGACCCTTTGGTACAATTTCTAGATTCAGCGAAGGAGATCAGGACTTTCCTTATCTTCTCAAAGATTAACAAAGCTATATCAGATTGCAAAATCTCCATTTCAAGTACCAGCAAGCACAAGCAGCAAAGCTCATTGATGTTTTTAATACTTAAGTGGCTGCATTGGCTGTTTCATTTCACCTAACCAGCAAAGTGAGTGCTGATTAGAGTAGGTAGGTAGGATTTCAGTTTTCTGTTTGGATAGCAGCTTGCTGCAGTTGAAGCCCGAAGTGAAGGCCCTAAGCTCTTCAGGTCTGCTGTCATATATATACAATAAAGCAGCCAACAAAGGGAAGTTTTCAGAGTACAACAACATTTGAAGATCAAGGCAATCTGACCTGCTGTTCTTGACTTTTCACAAGGAAAAGCCATCCCCAAGTGGAGCCACTGTTAGCCTCCTATTGCAATAGGTTTCATATTTCATGATTGACAGTGGAAGTGCCAAAAATGTTCATCTTTTCCATGCTGCAAAAGTTCCATTTTTGAAGGATTTCTCAGTTAAAGGAAAGCCAAACAGCTTAATCTTGGCTTCCCTAGGTTTAAATTGCTTGTTTTAGAAGATAGAGAATGAATATCTGTCCAAACAACTTAAGCTTGGTAGATGAGTAGCTAGGTAGAGAAATGAAGGAGCCCAACTGCTTAATCTGGGCCCTTGGAAGATATAAGGGTACACTTAGATAGGAGGGCAGTTAAAAGAAAAGAAGATAATCAGGGTCTGCAAGTCCAAGTGCACCCATGCAAAAAGAAGAAAAAATGCTAGGTAAGTAGGCTGGGTAAGTAGTTTTGTGGTTGCAGAATCAATCTATGTGATCCATTTCATGTTTTCAAGTGTTATATCTATTCAGATCACAAGTACAAAGCAATTTTCCTTTGGAGGAGCTCAAGCGAGGCATGTCTAATTCCCCCTTCTTCTTATTCCCCAAATCACTTATTAACATCCCCTTGAGGACCTTGGGATCTTCCCAACCAGTCTTGTTATCACTTCATTTTTGTAAAATACTAAGTCAAGCTTTGACTTTCTTCAGTGAAAAGAAGCCACATTTCTTGTGTAAAAATCATTTCTCCGCAGTCCATTCACTTCGTATGTCTAAGTTTCAGTTCAAAAACTTAGCCTCTCCCCTACACTTCACCTCACAAATTCATATTAACTCCTAACTCTATTATCTAGCTCCCTAGATCATTTCCTATCCCCTATTATACAAAAAACTATATAAAATTCCAAAAATAATACATATCCCACCTTATAGCAATATAGCTATGTATATATGGTTTTGGGAAATGATAGTCCACCTGGGGCTACTATTAACCCATCCGTGTCTTAGCCAGGAGTTAGCTTAACCTCTGGGTAAACTAATAACCATTCCCTTCCCCTCTCCTACCCATAAACCTTGATGTTTTACCCTGCGCGCTCACATTTTTGGGTTTGGTTTAAATATTTTTTAAACTATACCCCCGGTGCACAAACCATGTAAAAACCCACATTACCCACAAACCCAAAGTTCGAAGGCCTCGTCGCGCAAATATTAATTTAATATTTGGGCGGGCCCCCGCACATAAACCTGCCGCCAGCTCTGCACTCCGTCAACCCTCCGATCTGCCCGCCCAGATCCGACGGATCTCGGCGATTTCGGAGCCGCCCCGTCACTCGATAGTTAGCGTCCAATGGCACGGCGGTTTTGCCGTCGTACAGAAGGATGCGTGTCCGCCCTTGATTGCATCAGAGCTCCTCTGACATTTACCACCCTCGTACAGAAGGCAGACTGATGAAACCACAAACCGCCTTCTGTCTCTCCGCCCTTGACGTCAGCGCCAAGTCAACCGCTCACTTCACCTCTGCGTCGACCCCCCACTGCTACGTGTCAACTTCCACCGCATCTGCCTCCGTCCCTGATCCGCCACCATGTTTTGTGCCACGTCACCCTGTTGACGTCACCCTGCCACGTCACTACCGTACCGGGACCCATCGCTGATGTCATGTTGACATCATCACCAAAAAGGGCGTGAAGCGCGAAAATCGCAGCGAAGGATGCCCGAAATGAAAAACTGAGGCAGTTTTTGATGCACAATTAGCGCTTAGCGCTAATCGCTCATCGCTTAGAAAAATGGCTCGAAATGGAGGCCTTCTCATTGCTCGGCTACCAGCAGGCCCGAAAATTCGCAATTTGACAGGAATTTCTTCATGCAGGTTCAGAAAAGGGGCGATTTCACAGTTTCAAGTGTATCAGAGGAAAGATGAAGCCCAGGTTAAATTGAAGAGTATCAGTGAAGCGGCAAAGAGTATCGGATCAGCAATACCAAAGCAGGTGAACATTAAAAGCCCCCAAGAAAAAGTCAAAGAAAACGGTGAAGCCATTTAAGGCTCTCAGATCACAGTTAATGCACATCAAAGCTACTCAAGAGTAGGGGATCAAAGCCCAAGGCACAGTTATGGCTAAATGAACAGCACAGAGCCATAAGGACAGATATTAACTCATTTTGATACAGCTGCCGCCAGCGCAACTCAAAGATATTTTCTTGCATTAATTTCAGGACAAGATTAGGTTAAAGGACTCATTTCCCTCAGAACTGTTTAAGGTCTGCTGTAATAGATATTTTTTAGATATTTTCCCTATATAACCACCCTAATTCATCGTTTAAAGGGTTGGTTGGTTGATATTCCTCATGCTGGAGTTGTGCTGTATTTTTGAGAAGCTCTGTAATCAAAGACTGCTGGAATGCTTTGGATGAAGAACTGACTGTTATGTTATTTAATGGCCAAAGAGTGACTATGGAATTCTCGTGCTACTACATGGCCCAATAAGTGTTTTTCTACCTCTGTTTACAGTTTACATATGTTTATGCACCATTTTGTTACCATCTAAATAGCAAGAAAAAAGAATAGCTTAGGTTTTGCTTGACTGCACCCTATGCTCAGTTCTTGTTATTTCTATATGTTTTCTTCAGAAATGGTTATGAATATGCATACTTAAATGATCATGTTTACCCTGTTTCTTTCACATGACTATTTTTTAGGAATTCTTGACTGCTCCTAGACAAAATTTCATTCACCTTCCCTCTCTGTTAGCTAATGAAAGATTCTTAGTTGCCTTTCATCTCTGACCTTCATTCCATCTTTATTCCAGCCTGATATTGTTCTATGTGTAGCTATCCTACTCTATATTCCTCTTGTGACCAAGAAAACGCAACAACAAGCCCTAATCCATGACTCCATGCCCAATGGTTTGAACTTCTCACACTATGCATCCCAACTCTGCTTGAAAACATCTCCTTCCCACCAAAATAAAAACAAAACCCTTGTACACCATAACTAGCCTAAAATCAACCCAAAACAAAGTTAAATCATAAAGAGAGAGCCCTCTTTGACTGCAGGTAGGCTAGAACCTGCAGCCCAAAGATTGGTTTGTGGTTACCTCGGACGTATCCCTTAAAGAGCCAAGGGACAACCTGAGTGATAACAACTTCTTTCATTCTAGAGTCTTTCGAGAATAATGACCTTCGCTACATACCTTAGGCCTGCCACCCATTGATAGTCCTTACCCTCTGCATCATTCTTACAGTCCCAGACATGCAATAATAGGTTTTAAATATTCATAGTTACCACACACTCCACATGCTTCAATTCCTCGATAATATCATTAACACCCTGTCACCGTCCCTTCATTTTCATAGGAGAATGTTTCATAATGGTTGCACAATACGAAAATTAAACTCTTTGAGGGCATGATGCCAGATCCCTTGACTTATTATCCAAGTGGGGTAGTGGCAACCCTCCCTCACTCATTCTTGAATGTCACCCCATTCTTGGGGATTTTTTCCAAGAACTACAACAACAGTTATCAACATTAATTTTTAAAAATAAATAATAAGAATATTTATTATTATTATTTTAAAAACATTGTTAAATTTTTACATTATATATAAAAGGATGTCATAACAGTCTTTAGTGGAGATTTTCCTCAAATGAATAAGGTTCCCCATTAGTTAAAATTTATAAAGATTGTCGAAAACATTGATAACAAATTCTCCATAAATTGAATTACTAAACAAGGACATAACTATAAATAGTTTCCTATAATTATTTATGCTATCTAGGACACTGAGAAAATGAACAAACTGGATATCGATTATTTGAAGGTTCAGTTTTATCCTCCATAGAGAATTCAACAAATAGATTTGTCTCTCTCTTATTTTCCTCTAAGGTCCTTGATGGCTGTGTGTCTTTCATGTAGAACTATAGAGTTAGCTCAAGTCCCTTTAGAAGCTAAAGAACTTGAGTCCCCTTAGAAACTTGAGAACCCTCATTTGAAGAATAGTTTGTTATTAATTTCAAAGGATGACTTAATGAAGATATGGATTCCATATATTCAAAGAGCAATTAATCCATTTCCAATGAGCTATAGCACACCTCCTCACTCCTCTCCAATAGGAAGAATTGAATTTTTTAAGTGAAGAAATCAAATATTTTTTTTCCCCTCTTCAAGTCGGACTACCTTGAGATCAAGTTGGCCATCCTATAGACATGACAATTCAGTTTGGGTTCAACTAATATAAACAAACAACACATATCCTCCATTTGCACACCCAACTTTCCCAAGGAACACAATACAAGAAGCTCAGATCTAAGGTAGAGAGACAATTTTAATATCTCATGAAAGAAGAAGCAAATTAAGGAAAATAGATTTTGGTTTTTATCTTTTTTTTTGGATCAAGGTTTATTGGTTAGTTGTTGAGAATGTTTTGAAGCTACCACTTGCTGGATAAAATTCTTCTACATTTTGTGGAGAATAATTCAGATTTATAAACCTATTCTTTGCCTACAATTCATCCCGTGGAAGAGGAAGAAATTCAATCTACTCTCTACAATTCGGCCCGTGGAAGGATAAACCTTGGCCCTAAGGTAGGGCAGACCTTAGCCTATGATTTTTGGCCTCTACAATTCAACATAACCTTTCTCAGACTTGACCCTATGACTTAGAGAATTTTTGGGTAGACTTTTGGAGTTGTTTTGAGTCTCTTGAAGTAGGACTAGAACCAAAGTTTGAGGTAACTTTATAGCAGATTTTGAAGAATTTTTGGAGCAGCTCTTCAAACCTTATTTGAGGAAAACTTTGAACCAATTCTCGAAGTAGTTCATGAGGTGTTTGAAGTATACTTGAATACTTATTTGAAGACCCACACTTGAAGACATGTTGTAGCATACTTTTGAGCAACCTTGTTGACCCTTTGTTGGAGCAACCTTTAGAAGCCTTGTTGAAGTAGACTTGAAACCTTTGTTGGAGCATCCTTTGGAAGCCTTGTTGTAGCAGACTTGAAGCATTCTTGGAGTAGGTTTGAGAAGACTTTGTAGACCTCTTTTGAAGTGTATTTGAAACTTATTTTGGAGACATCTTGCAGAAGTTGATTCTGAAGTCTATTTGGAAAGGTTGGAGCCTAGGAGGATTGGAGTCCTCATTTTGACCAAGTTGCTGCTTGGATTTGTTGAGAGTATTGGGGTCTCAATTTTGACCAAGTTGGTGATTGGATTTGTTCAAGTTTGGATTCTTTAGGAGTCAAATATTTTTTTGTACACACTGGAGCTTGAGATTTTTTTTAGAGGATTGGAGTCCTCACTATCTTCATCAATATTTTTTGTTGTTCTATTTCTTGTTCTCTGGTTTAAGTTGTGAAAATAATATTAATTGACATAATATAATAATTGAAATAAATACTGATTCACCTATCCTCTCAGTATTTTCAACAATTAGAATCAGAGCCAACTTCTTCAAGATCATCCTAATAGTTGGAAGAAGGATTTTTGAATCACAATGGCGAGTAAAGATGGTAAGATCCCCCAATTTGATGGAACAAAATTTTCCTTCTGGAAGGTTATAATGGAGTACTACTTAATTTCTCTTGGAGTCGAAGTTTCAAAATATATCATAAATGGATATAAGATCCCATATCCTCTTCCAACAGATCCGGATGGGAAGAAAGCATATGTGGAAAATACAAAGGCCTTGAATTCTATAGAAAGTGGTCTACCAGATTCAAAATTCACCAAAGTTATGGGTATTATAATAGCTAAATATATGTGGGACAAGCTCATCCACATTTATGAAGGAGATGATAAGGTCAAAAAGGAAAAGCTTCAAACCTATATAAGATAATTTTAAATTCTCAAAATGAATGATGAAGAAGATATTACTACTTATTTTCTTTTAGTAGATAAGGTAGATAACTGTCTCAAAGTTCTAGATGAAAATGTCAAAGAAAATATAATTGTCTAAAAGGTCTTGAGATCTATTCCATATCATCTTGATGCCAAAGGTTTGTGCCATAGAAGAGCTAAAATATTTGGATTATTTGATGAAATTAATGAAATTATCAAAACATAAGAGATTAGGCTTTGAAATTTAACTCATAAGGAAGTTGCATTCAAGGCATCCAAGACATCAAGAAAGGGAAAGAATTGTGATTGCAACAACAATGATTCTGATACTAAAATGGCACTATTTTTCAAGAAGCTAAAGAAATGATCCAAACTCAAAGATAAGTTACCTCTCATTTTCTTTAGATGTGGTAAAATAGGACATTATGTAGCAAAGATGAACCTAAGAGAAGAACCTTCAACATACAAGGCTAAAAAAAAAGTAATTTCTTCTCTAAACATGATAGCGATAAATCTGATGAAGAAGAAGAATATGGTTGAAATAGTGAAGTATTTTGCATCACCTTCACAAATGAAGCAAATAGTCCAAAAGAAGAAGAAAGTCTAGAAGAAGTAGAAGGGAATGTGGAGAAACTATTGATTAGTGCCATAGAAGAAAATGAGAGACTTAGAGAAAAGAATGAAAATTTATCTCAAGAAATAAAATCTCTCAAAACCAAGGACGAAGAAGCTAAAATAATAGAAGAAGTTCAACAATAAGCTTAAGGAAAAGTACGAAAATTGCAAAAAATTGGAAGCTAAAGTTGTATTTCTAAAAGGAGAGTTAGACAAAGCCAATAAGAATTTGAAAATTTCCATACCTTGGATGTCATTCTCAGCACTCAAAGACCATTACATGACAAATCCAGGCTTGGCTATATAGGCAAATCCTCCAATTCAAAGGAAGAAACCAATGTTCACCATGAAGGAAAGCCTAGAAGTTTTGTTGATGTACTTTGTTGGGGAAATTAATTACTTAATAAAAAAAACTAATCACATTAACACTAATTATAAACCCGAGTAACATCTTTTTATTTCAAGGAAGTTCACAAATTATATGCAAGTAGCTACCAACAACTAATATTGGTCCTATATGACATCCTCGTGATAACTTACAATTACTTCTATTGGTTGGAAACAAATCTATCTTATGCACACTCTTAAAGCATTATCGATCTAGCAAATCCCAATAAAAGCTCAAAAAATAAATAATAGAACTGAAAGTAAACTCTATTTCTAATTGAATTAAACTTCTAGTGCAAGAATTAAGAACTAAGAAATCACTGGAATTAAATGCTAATCTAAAATATCATTCCGAAGAAAATAATCCATTGAAACATAATCAAGGAACAACACAAGAAATTGTCAACTCTATTCTAATATTCTACACTAATTCAACGATTAACTGCTCTCAAGATAAAGCCAATTATGTCTAAAAACAACACTAAAGAATTAAAGAAGAAGTATATGTACTTCAAGAATATAATAACTAAAACTAGAATGCTATAAAGTTTTATTACCAAAAATTACATATAAAATTAGTAATGAAAATAATATATTTTCTAATCTAAAGAACAATGTCAATTTTCACAGTAACAACATGTGAAGAAAACCAAACTCAAAACTGATTTATTTTACACATTGAGACAACACTTCATCCAAGGTAGCAGGCCCAAACTTCCAGGAGTCAGCCTACCTCAATTAAACTTAGACCAATGAGAAATGCTAAACTCCAATGAAAACTCATTTCATTAAAAAATAAAAATAGATACAACATAGTGTTGAGCTTGTTGGGTGTGGAGTCTGATTATCTTCTGTATTCAAAGGTATTACTGCATTGGACCCCAGTTCGAAATGGGGCGGAAATGCCGCCCATAAAATATTCACTGCAGGGTGGGTTTAGGGGGGGTGATTGCGACCTTTCGGGAGCCCCCCCCTAGCGGGGGGATCGGAGGTAGCGCCCTCGAAGCTAAGAATAGATGTAAAATTGCCTTGTAAAATGTTGTAATTTCATAGTTAATCTGGGCCGTTCATTAGGCGGATATCTGACGGTAAAAGTTATGTTTAATTTAGGGTTTTTTTCCCTAGAATGCAAGCCCTTGCTATATATGAGGAAATTGTATTACGTCTATGTAGATCTATATTCCGAGTGAAGAAGAGAGAGGAAATTGAGAGGGAAGAGGGAGTTACAGCGGATCTACTGTAGGTTGTATCTCTTCAGTTTGCTGGATAATATAAAAAGAAGGACTAGCTGTTTCTCCGTGGACGTAGCCCAAACTGGGTGAACCACATATATCTGTGTCTCTCTCTTTTTTTGTGTGTTTATATTTCTGCAATATTCTATGTGTTTCGTTTCTCTGTAATATATATTTTTCTAACAACTGGTATCAGAGCCGAAGGCCTATTTGGCTGATAAACTTGCAGGAGAGAAGGGTTCCTAGTTCGAGTGGGAGCAATGGCAGAAGATGGTAGGTTTAGGGTCGGAAAATTCAACAACAAAAACTACCAGTTATGGAAGATGCAGATGGAAGATTATCTGTATCAAAGAGATCTGTACCTACTAGTGAGTGGAAAGACAAAGAAGCTGACGAGTATGACAGACACAGAATGGAATATTCTCGACAGAAAGGCACTTGGAACAATACGGTTGTGCTTAGCAGCGTCGGTAGTGTTTAATATTTCAAAGGAAACAACAACAAAGGGTTTAATGTCGACATTGGACAAACTATATGAAAAACCCTCGGCCTCAAATAAGGTATTTCTTATGAAGAGTTTATTTAATATGAAGATGTCAGAAGGTGGATCTGTTGCAGACCATTTAAATGAATTTAATACAGTTACTAGTTAGTTAAGTTTTGTAGGGGTAACTTTTGATGATGAAGTTAGGGCTCTGTTATTTCTGTGTTCATTGCCAGAAAGTTGGAATGGTTTAGTTATGGCCATTAGTAACTCTGTCTCTGGATCTAGTACTTTAAAGTTTGATTATGTTGTCGATGCAATCCTTAGCGAGGAAATGTGATGGAAAAGCTCCGGTGAGACATCAGGTAATGCTTTGACTACAGAGACTAGGGGAAGAAAAATGGAAAGAGGAAAGAGCCTAGGATACCGCAGTAAGTGAAGAAAAGGCAGATCCAAGTCCAGATCAGGGATAGTGTGTTGGAAATGCGGGAATAAAGGACACTTGAAGAAAGACTGAAAGTCTTAGAAGGGAAAAGAAGGAGACGCGCAACAAGAAACTAAGAAAGGACACCTAAAGAAAGACTGCAAGTCTCGGAAGGGAAAAGAAGGAGATGCACAAGAGGAAACTAAGCATGAAGCGAATGTAACAGGTGATGTGTTGCAAGATGCTTTGATTCTTTCATTAGAAAATATTATTGATGCCTGGGTGGTAGATTCAGGGGCCTCATTCCATGCCACACCTGATAGGAAACTTTTTTATGATTATGTTCAAGGAGATTGTTGGACAGGTTCGATTGGGTGATGATAAACCCTGTAAAATGATTAGAATGGGTACAGTTTTCATAAAACAACAAAATGTAAATTAGTGGATATTGAAGGAGGTATGGCATGTGCCATATTTGAAGAAAAATCTTATTTCAACAGGGCAGTTGGGAGGTGAAGGTTGCGTAACTACTTTTACAGATAAAACCTAGAAGGTCACTGAAGGATCCCTGGTAATAAAGAAATGAGGAAAGGTTGGTACATTGTATTTATGCAATGGTATTTCTAATTTTGTTAATGCTTTAACCTCTACAGGAGAAGATATGACATTGTGGCATCATAGGCTCGGGCACATGAGTGAGAAGGGGATGCAGATTCTTCACTCAAGAAATTTTTTGCCAGGTTTGAAGCATGTTGATTTAAAATTATGTGAGAATTGTGTTTATGGAAAATAGAAGAGAGTCAGATTCCTTAGAGTTGGGAAAGAAAAGAAGAGCGAAAAATTAGAGCTTGTGCATATAGATGTATGGGGACCTTCTCAGGTATCATCTCTTGGTGGCTCTCATTATTATGTTACTTTTATTGATGATGCAACCATAAAAACCTAGATTTATTGTATTCGAAATAAATCTGATGTATTTGATACTTCCAAGAAATGGAAATCTTTGGTTGAAAATGAGATAGGAAAAAAGTTGAAGTGTCTCAGATCAGACAATGGAGGTGAATATTGCAGTAAAGAGTTTGATAGGTACTGTTCAGAGAATGGAATTCGTAGAGAGAAGACAGTTCCAGGAACACCACAAGAAAATGGTGTGTCAAAAATTATGAACAAGACAATCATGGAGCGTGAAAGGTGCATGAGATTGCATGCAGGATCGCCTTTACAATTTTGGGCAGATGCTGTAGATACTACTGTTTATCTAATAAACAGAGGGCCTTCAAGTTCCTTGGATGATGGTATTCCAGAGGAGGCATGGAAAGGTAAAAAGGTAAACTACTCTTTTTCAAAGACCTTTGGTTGTGAAGCCTTTGCCCACATTAATAAAGAAAATAGAACAAAGCTTGAGGAAAAATCAAAGAAATGTACCTTTATTGGATATGGTGTTAATAATTTTGGTTATCGCTTTTATGATTATGAAAAACACAAAATCATTACGAGCAGAGATTTCATATTCGATGAAAAGGTTTTGTATAAGGATCAGCTACAGGAAAAGAAATATGAAAAAGAAAACAAAGAATACACAGTGCTTGACGATATCACATGAAAAGTGATGGCACCTAAAAATCATAATGATCAACAACCAGAATAGCAACAAGCACTTCAAACACTTGAAAGTGGTGTTAGAAGATCTACCAGGATAAAGTAGACCCCCTGAACAATACTCTCTTTCATTATATTATGTATTGTTGACTAATTTTGGTGAACCAGAATGTTATGAAGAAGCAGTGCAAGTAGAAACCAGGAAGAAGTGGGAGCAAGCCATGAAAGAAGAGATGGACTCCTTAGCACATAACCAGACTTGGGACTTAGTTAGGTTGCCTGCAAGTAAAACAACATTACAGAGTAAATGGGTTTACAAGTTGAAGGAAGAAGATGGAGGTAGAAAAGGGTACAAAGCTAGACTTGTGGTGAAGGGGTTTGCATAGAAGAAAGGTATTGATTTTGATGAACTATTTTCTCCTGTTGTTAAAATGACTTCAATCAGAACTATTTTAAGTCTAGTAGCAGTTGAAGATTTGCATCTTGAGCAGTTAGATGTAAATACAACCTTTCTCCATTGGGATTTGGAGGAAGAGATATATATGCAGCAGCCATAAGGATATGAGGTAAAAGGGAAGGAAAAACTAGTGTGCAGGTTGAAGAAGAGATTGTATGACTTAAAACAGGCTCCAAGGTAGTGGTATGTAAAATTTGACAAGTTTATGTCTGAACAAGGTTATACTAGATGTCACTTTGATCATTGTGTTTATATGAAAAAGCAAAATGATGGCAGCTATATTATATTGTTATTATATGTAGATGACATGCTTGTTGTAGGGTCTAACATGTAGGAGGCGCCTAAGCCAATGGCGCCATCTCACCAGCCTATAAGTCTTGAACTGCCTGAGAAACCATAGTTATGTGCCTCATGATACCTCATCATTCTAAGGGAAGAACATTGCACTCATATGTATACCGATCTTCTAAATCATGCCATCTGCGCTCTTTCACCCTGGTCAGTAGCACATCGAACCAATGAAAAAGATCCTCCAGTAGAGCATCACCACCTGATCTATGATGTGATGTTGAACCACCCTGATCTATGGCCCTAGGTGCTGCAACTCACCCTGTATATCCTGTTGGCTTCATCGGAGCTATATCTAAATACCACAAGTTTGGAAGTAAGTACCACATACATATATTTCCTAAACTTTAAATGCATCAAATATATAACAACTTTCACTTACTATATGGACCCCATGCTCATCTTGACGGAAGTGGTAAGTTAGGATCTCCTTGATAGTTCATTCCACTATATGGATAATCATCTATGTACAATGGAACCTGGTCCCAATGTGCAAAGAACTCAGGTTAGAACACCTGTTTGACCCCCCCTCCTCAACCTCATCACAGTAGTTGCCCCCAATGGCGCATCTTGGGTTCTTGTGGGCCCTCATCATGGATCTGTACATGTGGTCAGATGGTTGGGATCTTCTCAAAGAAGAATGAGCACAAAACTGTCTGAAATGAACAATTATCCTTGGTCCATCACCTACATAGTGTCAATTACCATTTCAATGACGACAACATCATCTGATCCCACCCATTGAAGGTCCCTACCAATACACTCTCCAAAATCATAATCTCCCCACCAGTGATGTGATGAAAGACACGTCTATCCAAGATCTAAAACACTCCTTCAGCTGTAGCCTGTGTCTCAAGTCTCTCTAAGTCACTAATATTGATGGTTGTTCCCTTTACATGAACTCCCGATACATAATGACGATCCACAAACTCCACTATATTACTACCACAAGGAAACACTGGATGTATCGCCTCGACCACCCCAAGTGGGGGCAATCCTATAAAAAAGTATATGTCCTGGATAGTGATCTCGATCATGTGCCCTTGCACCACAAATACCTCTTGACCTATGTCCCAATAGATCACAATCCTTGACAGCAGGGGATCACCAACCCTCATCAATGGGTTCTCCAATAACTTCAACACCCCATATCGTGCCAAAACCCCTTTAACTACTTGGTTCCCCTGAACCTCAACATGAAGAGTTTCCAAATCCCATTCTCACCATGACACCTTTAGATATATCATACTTTCAACATACCATTATGTTTTGTTAGTTCAGAGCCAAAGGCATATTTTTCTAGTTCAAAGCTTGATCTCGATGGAGACACCCCATCCTGTTTTTTTCTTAGCCCAAAACACAATATCTTCCCTCAAAATTGTGTTGGACACATTTATTGGCCCAATTTAGGCATTTTAGAATCCAAAACATGGTCCAAAAAGTGTGCTCCGACCATGAGAAAAAGTAGGGGTTCCCTCGAGTGAGATGAAACCCTAATTTGAAAATATATTCCACCAATATTGACAAGTAACGCTAGGCCACATACCTCTAACTCACAGATCCAAATTTTGACAGTCGGTTTGTTCACTATGATCTCCAAAAGATTTAAGGCCAAACCCTAGTTTTTCTATCGCCTATTGCGACCAAACTGAGGCTTGGTTTGACGAACCATCAACACCGTTGCAAATATCTCACTGAGTTCTATCATGGGACTCCCTTTGTTTTTGGTAATTTAACACTTCACTAGGAAGCCATTTTTTCCATGAGGTCTCACTTTGCCACCTATTAAAATCGAATTTCTTCATTTGAGTCACCTATACTTTGGTACCACTTTACTTGTACACTGGTTCACTCACGTGTTGATTTTTGTCATGAGTAACCATTATTTACTCATGTTTTTATGGCCCCCTCTAGGCTTTCATTATGTGGCAACATCATCAAGTCACCCTTGTTCAGTGCATCCGAGATGAGTCACCCTTTCATCTATAAAGTCTATTCCAAGTGCCCTAGTTGAGTCTTGTTACAGTATATCATCCATGGTTGTGTCGCATTCATCTCATTGTGCTCATATCTAGCCTCCAACTACACTTATCCGTCTTTGAAAAGCCCCAGTTTGAGTAATTGACCATCCCCTCTAGAATCAAGTCAGTCATTTCCAGGTCAACCATGCATATTATGCTCTAACAATGGAAGTTGTTAGTATGCCACTCATCTTGTTTCCTTCCATCATCATTCTTTGTGTCAGTCCATCAGTCACTTTACTATGATCTCTCGTGCCTTTGCCGAGGATTCCTCATTGCCTCAACTCTAGGGAGACCTCTTCTATCGACTTCAACACATTTGTTCCAGAAGTTTGGTCTAGAGGGTTTGTGTACCTTGGATCCAACCATCATATTTGTTTGGTGCCTTAGATCAAGCAAAGGGAATCATCATTTCCCTTTAGCTTGGTTGTTTCTCACATGCTCGACACTAGCTCATTATCACATGATTGAGAATCATACACTTGATGGTTCGGTGATCCAGACGATTGTACCAGTGATTCCCGGGTGTGTGTCAGATATTTTAGACCTCATGAGCGGGTGGCCCTTTAGTAGTCCCCCACATGCCCGAATGTTTGTAGATGTTGATACAACCTCAGATGTAGTTCTGTAGATGTGATGGGTTTGGTTTCAGTCGCTTGCAGTGCCCACAACATGCATGTCCCCTTCAGATGATCTATTTAGATCTTCAGAGCCCTTTGATGTTCAACATGGCTTCATTGGTTGTGATCCCCCCTCACCATGTTAGCTTGAGGGGGAGTTTATTATATTTAGTGCTAGCCTATGTCATTCCAAGCTCATTATGTATATGGGATTCATTGTATTATTTTATGGCCCATTGATGCAAGCATATGGTGTATCATGTACTCTATTTGTCAACCCACATTGCTGGGTGAACCATTATTATTTGTACTCAGTTATCTCAGCGGGTATGGGTATGCCTCCCCCGCCTCATTTGAGATCATGTACGCCAAAATAATAAGAGACTTATATCAGTTTAGAAGGTCTCGCCCCCTCCATTCCTATGTCCTTCCTTGTATTGCTTCAGATGTACCTCTCTTTCTCTTTATCTGACTCCCTTTGGTGTCTCATGGAAGTGTAACCTACAATGTATTTCAGTCATATGATTTTATCCTAACACTCATACATTAGGGGACAATCTATTATCACCAAAAAATTATGACCTAGCCATTTCTAACTAGGAAGATCAAAATACACCATGTAGGATTAATTTTACCATAGTAAGATCACTTTCACCTTGAGAAATAATTTAGTAAACCATTTTTATTAAATTATTTTTGATTAAAATTAAAAAAAACCCATGAGAATAATTGAATAAATTATTATTTATTTGATTTTCTCTAGGAATAATTATTGAATAATTATTTCATAATTATTCCTTGTCACATTTGACTAAACCAGCTAGGAATAATTAAATAAATCACTATTTATTTAGTATTCCTTAATTCTATCATTGGAATAATTGTTAAATCAGTGTTTAATAATTATTTCAATTTCACACCATTCTTAATCTTCGCGAAAAAATTAATAAATCATTTTATTTGTTAATTATTTCTAAACAAAGATATTTGACTATTTTGAATATCTTTTCCCTCTCCAAAAAATATAATAAAGTATTCCTAACGGTTAGATCTTGATTTGGTCAATACTATTTTATTATTTTCCATTTTGAAGATCAACCCAATACTTTGTTATAAATAAGAGGGTTTTCCATTCATTCTTCACCATGATCATTATCATCGTCACCATTATCGTCTTCTTGCATTGGAGCTCCCACTAGAGTTCTACATACTGTTTTGGATTTTTCACATATTGAGAGAGAGAATCGATCACTGAAGCATCAAGGACATCAAAAGACCCGTCCCATGAAGGGGGGATTTGCAGACCCTTTTGTAGATCTCCTTCACCAAGTGTTATCAATAAAGATTATTATTCATTTAAAAGTGTTTCCGTATTGGGTTATTACATTGGATGTATATTGTTGTTTTCTATTTTGGATCACATATATCATTTTATTGCATATTTTCCTCGTTTTATTATTGAATATATGAAGTGTAAGAAGCCACAAATTGTTGTTAGGGTCACTTGTCACCAGTGACTTAAGTGAAGTGCTTTTGGTACACCTTCTAAGCAATTTCATATTAATAAGAGTTTCCTTCCACCAAACTAATTAGTTTCTCTGTCATCAAGGTTTCTATAACACGTCTCATGAGTAGCCTCAATTAGTAATTCATCACCTCAAGTAACTCATTATATATAAAAGTGGTATAATCATGTTGTGAATGCCATGGGATAATAATGGATAAAAGGAGAATATAAAAGAGGGTAAAAATGATGAGAAAAATATGCATTCCCTAGACCCATAAGCTTTGGTTGTTATGGGCACACAAATGGTGATACATGGGATGAATTTGCTATCTCAGTCTTTGCTTCTCAAAATATGACCAATTACCTAGTGTTCGCAATTAGAATTAGGCCTTTTTATTCTACCCAAAAATAATAGTAGTGTTGTTAAGCTATGGATAAATGGTGACTGATTGGACAAAACAACTATCTTTGGTAAAAGATATGAACTTGTAGAATAAAAGAATGATATATTAGATGATATAAAATTCAAAACCTCAAATATCCTAAAGGTTTCATCCCTGACATGTAAAGTGAATATTTTGAACTCATTAATAGATATAAACCATAACTATCATCATCTAAGAAATGATTAAATATTACCCCATGAGACATGAATTCTAACAAACCTTATATATGCAACAAAATAATTGATCAAAAATTAGTTTTGAGAAAACAAGGTAACCAAGTAGATCATAGTATTGAATTAAATTCTATACCATAAGCATGGCCACAATTGCCACTAGAGGTCCATAGCCTTGACAGGGATGCATTTTTAACCCATTGAGAAGCCAATGCCCCATCTATTAGAAATAAATGCATAGTTACAAGAGAATTTCAATTTACTTAGATGTATACTAAAGATCACTGTTTTCACTTGGTAACCAGTTAATAACAATGCCATTCACGGGAGTTAACAAAAGTGAACAAGTTGACCTGTGATGAGACTTCTTGTCCTTCATGTTACACTAAAAAATGTCACCATGACCACTTACAGTTAGTATGGCTCAAATCAACAGTCATGCTACCCTCTTAGGCAAGTCTTATGCCTCTGCTATCCATCTCAAACTCAAAGAAGAGAGAAAGTCTTGTAAAAAATGTGTTTATCTCTGGGGTCGTAGGTTCTCTCTAGCCTTACCTGCGGGGACGCTTACCATGTTCACAAAAGCTGCGTCCATGGACGCTCTGTATGTTAAGGGACAGGTGCGTCTTTCTTTAAAAGGCAAAATGCGCGAGTTTCATCTTAAAAAAGTTACTTGTGGTTACTTCTAGAACCTTCTAGAGGTCGGTTTGATGAAATGGATGCGCCTCCAGTTGGTTCATGTATCTCTATTAAGGGGGAACTTATCCCATCAATAAGGGAGCTATCCCACCCAAAGAGGGGATGATCCCATTGATAGTGGACCTGAATAACCTCTTTACAGCACTATAAATAAAGACATTGAGCCAGAGGGAGGGGAGGTTAGAGCTATACATTTTCTTTGGGTAAACGCTGCAGGAATTAGGACTCCCATTTAGAGCCTTGTGAGGAGAGATTGTCTTTGCTTGATTCTACTTGGAAGTGGGTGAGCTTTGTCAAAGTAGAGGAAAACCCTTGATGGACCCTGGGAGGAACTTGCACAACACCAAGGCCAGGTTGTAAGAGTTTCTTTGTTTCGTTATTAATACAAACTGGTTTATTTTTCTCAATAGCTTGTGTTAATGAGTTATTTCATGTGTTCCTTGGTCTGCATGTTGAATATATGTTTTATTATATGAAATACAAGTGCTTGGTAATTGTTTGATTGTTTGTGGTTGCAGGAATTGACATGAAGGAGGAGCTCATCCGGATCGGCAAGGACGGACTACAACAACAGTGTTTTGGAATAAGGTAAGCCTAAACACTCGTAGTTTTCATGTTATAAAAGGTATATTTAGAGAAAGATCACTCCATTTTGTCTTGTTTGTCGCTAGAGAGTTTAGACTCCTAGGGAGGTCAGTTGTGTCCGCACAAACGACTTTTTCCGCCACGACAAATTGGCGACTCCGCTGGGGAATCCATTAATGAGAGAGTCTTTTCCTTTGTGTGAACTTTGCTCTGAGAAAATCACTTTTATTTTCTGGTTTTTGACTGTGAGAATTAGTATTTGGGTGGTTTAGCTTTAGATTTAGTTAGATTTGGTTTTTCTTCATTTTTCCAGAAGGACGCACCCTCTGAGTACTGCACAGTGCGTCTTTGGACGCGCTGTTTCCGTCTGCACAGAGCGGGCCCGCACCTGTTATAACGGGTTGCCTGCGTCTTCCTGTAAAATTTAGGAAAATTCCATTTTTGCTTTAATTGCTTTTAGATTTTGATTTTTCTTAGTGTTTTATGCCCAGATCCTTTAGTACCCTGTCAAAAATTTTCACCTGAACTTGTTTTGTGAGCTTTGAGTGTTTTAGTGGATTTCAACGAAGTTTAGACCTAGGGTTTGATTTTTGGATAGGTTCTGTAGTGACTTTGATAGTAGAAAGTTGTCCAGCCTTAGATCTCTCTGGTTAGTCAGCCTTCTTAGAAGTCGGGCCTGTCGTAAAGTCTCCTTGTGTGAGCAGCTTGCCTTTTAAGTTGTTTTGGGTCAAATTTCGAATTACTTGCTTATAAAGTGTTGATTTCCATTTTACAAAAAGAACAAAAAGATTAGAGTTTTGTTTTGGCTAGTTTTTGGTTCTGCAATAAGCTAGTCCTTGATTTGATTGTGATCAAGTAAAACACCTTAGAATAATCATTGTTAGTTTTGGCCTCGTTAAAATTGCTTAGAATAAATCTGCCTTTTAGTTTGCTTATGAGTGAATTTTCATAGATTTTAAATAGTTGTTAAGATTGATTTTTGTTTATATTAGATTTATTTGCTTTATTAAAAGAAAAATACAAAAACATCTTCTTTAAAAGTCTTGTTTCAAGTAGCTTTTTGTTTTTGAAAGAGGAAAAGAGTTTTTTTCGTGCATGTAAAGAGCGGTCGTGTTTTTATGCTTGGAAAGACAAACGAATTGTTTCTTTGATTGTCTTCAATTAAGAAGTTGCTTTTATAAAAATTGCATTCTCTCAACTTTTTAGTTCAAGCAATTCATCGAAAAAGTAAAGTAGTGGGTAAATCATCCTAAGTGCATTTTGTAGTGGTTTCGAGTCGAGTCAACACACCACTGGTTTCACTTCCATCACCTTTTGACTTAAGAAACAACCTTAAAAGTGACGCTTAAATTAAAATCAATCTAGTAATTTTTATTTTCTAGGGCTCTAAAGCACCAACATAGCTTAGGCTAGTGTCTTGGAATAGGTGAGTACTTAACTCTCCAAGGCAGTAAAACAAACAAGTAGTCGATCTTGTGATAGAATCAAATCCAATTGTTACATTTACACTCTGGGAAAGCTCCTCTTAAAGGAGAAGCACGAGCTCGTGTCCGAACCAGTGAGGGGATCATTCCTCCCTCGTTGGGAACGACGCCAGACAGTACGTATTACAAACGGTAAACCTCGGATTAACCATTGTCGAGGAGCCAGGGGTCACTTATCGGTAAACCTTGGATTACTGTCAAGGAGCCGGTAAGGGGATTGAGCTTGTTACTCTGCCCTTGCGTGCTGTCGGAGTTTAGACTGTTCCCCCAGGTGTACTTGTGGCCGTTGGTAACCTTAGTGACCATAATCTCTAGGATTCTACCCAAGGTGACGGTGGAGGGAAGGTCCCACTGTACCTGGAGCAGACGTCGGCTATACTCACTTGGATTTTCTGGGGGGTTCACTTCACTTCGAGACGGTTAAAGTGGAGGAACTTGGTCCAGTCTATTCATTAAGCAGGTTGTCGGCATAACTGTTCCACCCGCCATTTCTGTACTGAATCCTGCGAGGTTGGACCTAATCACCAACTAGCGCTTTTGGTCCGGAAGATATTGTTTGTGTTTGGTTTGATGCTCTAGATTTTTAGGCGTGTGCTTCAAATTTGTTTGATTCTTTAGAAGACTTTAGGTGGTTTGATTTGAAATTTTTACTTTGTTTTCATGTGTTGTAGTTAAAAATCATTAATTGTGGCGGAATTACCGAGACAGTCCCGTCGACTTCGGGGCAAGTCTCCTGAGATTGTTACTGGAATAGATTTGTTACGAAAACTCCGTAAATCGCGGGGTGAATCTCCTGAAGACATTCCGGGTCAGTACGAAGGGTTAAAGGTCCTTGTAACTCCTCCTAGTGACAGTAGAGTAGGTTCACCTGAAGAAGGAGAATCTTCCTTGGTAGTCCATCCAGATTACCAAAGTTTAGAAACAGGTTACAATCCCGAAACTGTTACAGTTTCCGAGCTTGCTGGTAGTTTTTCATCTGCCAGTGAAACAGGCGAAGAACCTGAAATTTCCGAACCTGTTACTCCAACTCCTAGTGTTCCTGATTCACCAAGAATAGAAAGAATTATCACCGAAAATCTTCCTGTTGGTTTAGTTGCTATAGAAGAACTTGTTCCAGAGGAAGAAATAGGCGTCTTTAATCTTGAAGATCAAATTACCCTTGATCTAAGGGAGCGTGAATCCATATTTTACAGTCCTCCTAGAAGTGAATCTTGGTACCTTGTGTTAACCAATTTTTTAGACAACTCAGTAGGTTTTTCTACACCTCGTACTCCTTTTCCGCCTAGAGGAATTCATACTCCGGTAAATATGTCGGGTCAGTCATCTGTGTTTACGCAAAGTCCTGAATCTTTTTTACATGGCGGTCCTTCTGTTCCTACTGGGTATCAATCTCTTTCTGGTACCTTTGCGGGAGCATCTCCTCAACCCATTGATCGTGGGTTATTAGTTGGAAACAGTGGTAATGTACCATTGAGTATAGGTGACATTTTCATGATGTCAGGTTCAGTTCCCGTTACCCAACCTCAAGGTGGCCAATTACCGCCTGGGGGGCAACCTTCGTTAATGCCTGGGGGGCAACCTCAAGGTACTTCCTTCGTGTCTGGGGGGCAACCTCAAGGTCAGTACGCTCCTATGGGGAAATACATACCTTAAGGTCAACCCCAGTCTCAATATGTACCCCAAAGTCAACCTCAGTATCAATGGCAACCCCAAGGATGGCAACCTTCAGGATGGCAACCCCAAGGGTATCAACCCCAAGGGTATCAACCTCAAGGATACCAACCTCAAGGTCAAGGTCAACCCCAGTACCCGTATTTACCTCAAGGTTATCAACCTACGGGTCAATACTCTGGTCAAAGTTATCAACCACCTCAAGGGCAATCATATGGGACTGCACCTTACAATTATCAACCCTATCCTCAATCCGGCTATGGATCTCAGTACCCTCAACCTGTTACGGGTCAGTACCCTGGAATTTTAGTGTGGGATCCGTCACAGGGTCAACAGATGTCGCAACCAAGTATACAGTCGGTACCTCAAGCAGGACAACCTGTAGTTCCTGGTCCACCCCAGCAACCACAACCTGTCCAGTCAAGTGTTCAGACCCCTGTAACTTCGGTAGTTACTCAGCCGCCAGTTGCACCTGGTACTCCACCTCACACGGCTGCAGCAACTACCGCCACATCTACCATACTTACTTCTGGAGTATCGGCAGCTCCGGTTTCTACTGTCCCTGTAACCACTCCTCAGACATCTGTACCGTTGTCTGGATCTACGATTCAAACCACAGTCCAGATGCCTGTAGGCCAACCTGGTACAAGTACGGTTGTTACTACTCAACCTCAATTTGTTCAACCTCCGTACCAGGGACAGTATCAACCTGGGCAAGCTGCCCAACAACCGGTTTACCAGTATCAACCGTATCCTGGGTACACTTATCAACAACCTCAGCAACCCCAGTACGGTCCGGTTAATCTTGGTTTTCCAGGAGGATATAATATCCCAAATGCGACTCCTGTTCCTAGTTATCCTGGATATCCTCCTCCTGGGGCTGGTATTGTGACCCAGAATTTTAGAGATCCTAACCGGCAGTTACCGTTTATCGCGACTTTGGATTTACCAGACTTGACGCGCCTAACGAACGATCCAATTCAATATCTTCCGTTCTGGCCGTCAATGCCAAATAAGTTGCCCAGCGATATACCCAAGTTCGAAGGTAAGTCTGGAGAGGATCCGTCCAATCACGTGATGACTTACCACCTCTGGTGTGCTTCAAATTCCATCTTTTTCAGCGTACGCTCATTGGTCTCGCGGCCAAGTGGTACATTGAGTTACCACGGGCCTCTTTTTACGATTTTAGCCAGTTAGCTACCTCATTCTTAACTCATTTTCAGTTACCAGTCAGATATGATAACGGTACAGAATTATTAACTTCACTAAAACAATCAACCTCCACGTATATTTCAGATCACATTCATGAGTGGAGACGTCGAAGAAGACTAGTGAAAGTTTTTATCCCGGACCAAATCTTAGCTGAATGGTTTGTTAAATCACTCTTACCAAGAATCACTGAAGATGTAGCTAAGGCCGGAGTAGTTACTGAGGAGCAAGTCATTGCTCAGGCACAATACCTTGACTTAGTTTACACGCAGTCGGGTACTTTACACGAGAAGATTCCGGATCTTCCAAAATCGAACCAAATCGCTGCTGCTCCTTCGGGATCTCATGCCGCTGATGGTATGATTGGTATCGTGACTACAAAGAGCAAGAAGAAGTCTTCCAAGGCTTCAACTACTCCTATTATCACTTTGCCCGATTCCCCGACAGGAGAGTCTTCTCCTGAACTTACCGCCGATATTCACGCTGTAGAGTCATCTATGGCCAAATCAAAAAACGGTGGGAAGAAGAAAGGAAAGAAGAAGACTAAAGCAGACAAGGCTCCAAAGGAGAAAAATGAAAAGTCGGAAACCAATGATGAAAAACGCAAACCTCGATATCCTTGTCTCATTTGTGAAGAAGATCATTTTACGAGAGACTGCCCTCATCGGGCCGAGGTAGTGAAAATAGTCAAAGGTTCTCCCACTCCTGCTGTGTTTAAAAATCCATTTCCGGAGCAGGAAAATAAGATGATAGGTTCTTCTTCAAATGCCAGTGAAGAACCCATTTTGATGATGTCTCATGTGAGGATTGCGACTCGATCGCAAGATTATGGTAGTAAGGCTCCTGTTGATGGCAAGGAAGCAGAATCTTCTCACTCTAACCCGTCAACCTCAGCTCCTGGTTCCGATCCACTACAGATCAAAAAACCTAACCCAGACTTAGTGATTAAGCTGCCCGCCAAGGGTGTACTTCGAAGGTCTGCTTTCAATCCACATGCGAGAGCAGCCCAGAACTACAACATTGTTGAGGACTTAGCTGTTTCCCCTTCAGCAATGTCGGCACTCGAAGTGCTGCAATCATGCCCAGCACAACGGAAATTGCTTTTGTCGGCTATCGGAGCTGTCGATGTTCAGGACCCGAACCTAATGATCTTTGATCTAGAAAATAGTACGCCACGTCTCCCCCATCAAATGGCTTTCCAAATTCCAGTGATAGTCAAAAACAGGCCTATTCATCGGACTGTGATTGATGAGGGAGCTTCCACGTGTATTACGTCGATTCAATGTTGGAGATCGCTTGGTTCTCCTTCGTTGAACCAATCCCCCACCATCCTTAAGGCCTTTGATGGCCGTGGGTTCTGTCCGTTTGGTATTCTACAAGAATTACCTGTAGGGGTTGAAGGTAAAACCGTTAGTCTGGATGTGGAAGTGGTTGATGCCCCTCTAGACTACAACCTTCTTTTGGGTCGAAGTTGGTCATATGCTATGACAGCGGTCGTATAATCATGGTACAATCATTTATCTCCAAACCCAAACCTTTCGGCCTGAAGCTTCCAAAGCAGAACGTCGAAAAATTCGGTTTCAATCCCAGCCATACAAAATTATTGGAGATACACTTTATCGCCGGGGGGCAGACTTAGTTTTTCGACGTTGTTTAACTCACGAAGAGGCTGAGAGAGTTTTGAATGTTTGTCACTCTAGAGCATGTGGCGGTCATATGTCTGGGTATGCCACAGCTCAGAAGGTGTTGCGCGCTGGCTACTTCTGGCCGTCTATGTTTAAGGATTGTATCATTGCAGTCAGGAAGTGCCACAACTGTCAAGTGTTTGATCGCAAGATGCGCGCTCCACCTGCTCCTCTCCACCCTATAATTGCCGTTGGTCCATTCGCCAAATGGGGTATCAACTTTATTACTTGTAACCCTCACTCGGCCGGGGGGCATGCGTATATCATCCTTGCGGTTGATTATTTTACTAAGTGGGCCGAGGTGATGCCTACATTCGACGCAAGCGGCAAAACAGCTGCAGTTTTCGTATTCAATCATATCATAACTAGGTTTGGTGTCCCACAAGCAATCATTACTGACCATGGGAGCCATTTTCGAAACGTAATGATGACTGAGCTTACAAGCCAGCTTGGTTTGCGCCACGATAGCTCTACTCCTTATTATCCGCAAGCCAACGGTTTGGTTGAGTCTATCAACAAAGTTCTAGTTATCATGATCCGACGAACTATTGGTGTTCATCGGTCAAATTGGCACAATATGTTATTTTCAGCGCTATGGGCATACCGAACCTCAGTGAAAAATTCAACAGAGTTCACTCCTTTCCAGCTAGTTTATGGCTTAGAAGCTGTGCTACCCATTGAATGCGAAATCCCATCACTTCAAATGGCTGTCGAATTACTTCCAGCTACTTCCGAAGAGGAGAAGCGTTTATTGTACTTGGCTAAATTAGATGAGACTCGACGTGACGCTACATTGGCAATCGAGACTCACGCGAAACGAATGAAAGCTCAGTATGATAGAAATGTAACCCCTCGAAGTTTTTCAGAAGGAGACCTAGTACTATTATATGATCAAGCTAACGATAAGCTAGGTGCCGGAAAATTCGTTCCCATGTGGCATGGGCCCTACATTGTAAAGCGAAAGCTAGCAAAAGGGGCTTATGAGTTAGTTGATTTTGATGGGGACTCTTTGGGTAAACCCAGAAATGGACTTTACCTAAAGAGGTATTATGCTTAAAATGATGGGTATGGAGAAATTTTTAGATAGGTTAGACTTTCTTTCTAGCTAGCAAGTGTGTTAGTTTAGTCAGTGTGCTTAACTTAGAGAGTGTGGTTTTTCGTCGTTATTTTGGCTTATCTTGGTTTTACTCTTGATATTGTAGATGTCGACGCCTCTCCAAACATACATTGGATTTGCTGATGGTGCTTGTTGTAATACACGGAATATCTCTTCCGCAGCTTGGGTTATCTATTCGCCCTCTGACGAGTTAGTTTCTATGCATGGGGTAAGCCTCGGTCAAACAACGAATAACATTGCAGAATACAGTGCAGTGGTTGAATTATTATCCGAATCTATTTCATTTGGAATTCGACGTTTGATAGTGAGGTTAGATTCTGAACTTGTTGTATTACAGGTTAATAGAGTTTATGCCATTAGAAATCCTGTGTTATTGAGATTGTTTTTGAGAGTGCGTCTCTTGGAACGTGAATTTGATTACATTGAATATCAACATATTCCAAGGTCCTTAAATACATTAGCAGATGCAATTGCTTCTCGAGTGTTGGACAGACATTTACAATAATCATGCAAGTAAACTTAAAAAAATTTCATCATACATGTTAAACAGGATAAGCCGGTAATAATGATATATATAGATAGAAGTGTGTCAAAAATATATACATCGTCTTCGATCATAGGTTGAAAACACCTTATGATCGGCAAAATGATAGTACAAAAAGTCAAAAATGTCACATGTGACTACAAAAGTGACTAGTCAATCACTGGTGGTGCTCTCTGTATGACACCACTGCGCGGGCTACCTTACGCAAAAATCTCCTAAACGGTCCAGGGACCGCGACTACAAAACGCTGAAGCCTGATAGGAATGTCGTCCATAGTAGTCTCAGGTATGTCTGCCGTGAGACGCTCTAGATCATGCTCCAACTCAGCTAGTACGTCTGCAGCCGCGTCCTGTGGGGCCGGTACCGGTGCAGCTGGATGTAGTCTATCATAAGGCCGGAGGTTGGCTGGACGCTGTGGACCAACATCTGCATTTTGAAAATTTTACTGTTAAGTTTAAGACGATATATATGAAAAATAAAAAAATACATAATTAGAAAACTTGTGAAAATAAAAGTACCTCTGTCGTCCCATTGTTCTCCCTGTGGAAGAACCATGTCCGGATCACCTCTGAAATCCATTCCGGCATACGGAAAGTCCTGTATCACAAAAAGCTAGTCCTCTAACCAGTGAAAGTAACTATCTGAGAATCGAACCACTGCCGCACCCTCGTCAGGATGCCGGGCCATCACCGCAACCCATCGTATCAGCTTTGGCTCCCGAGGACCCGAGACATCAACAGTGAGTTGCTGAGGGATCAGCATTGGAACTCTCTCCAAGGCAAAGCTCACGACTATAGGCCCATATCCAAAAGTCTTTAGTCGTCCGTTCTTTGCCTTGGTCAGTTGGCTCTTCATATGAGCCGACACAGCTTCACACCAGTTGAAAATGGTGCCTTGGTAACAGTCAATTGCCATCCGCATTTGGGATCCGGAAGCAATGTGCAAAGCGGCCGCGCCGCAAATTCTGGTGACCGTGAACGCTATGACTTTGAGTTTAGGCAGAGTGGTGTGTTTTATCTCTATGCCTTTTGAATGGTGAGCCCCACGTGTGCACCAATCCTCGCGGAGACTATCAAGGGGTGGCCACCCGGCCTAGTCCCCGCAAGATTGAGTTGCTCGCCTCTGTTTGGCAAGCCAGTGAGAAAGTATACATCCGAGGGCTCTATCTCGAGCTGGTGCCCTCCTATGTAAAAGCATTGTTCTTGAACGTTCCATCGCTCAACCAGCCATTCCAAGAATCTTACCTGGCCCCTCATGCCCGGTATGGTCCAATATTTGTATAATCCGCATGCTCTTAGGGCATCCAGGGAAGGTTGATGATTTATTGCAGCTTCATCTTCCTCTACATGCTCTCTTTCTCTCCAGTCTAACATGATTAATGCCCTGCATATCAAAAATAGCAATTAGAAATTGATTTGAGGATTTTTGGTAGGTTTTTGAGGGAGTTGGGGTTTTGAAATGCGCACTTCTCGGAAGACGCACCCTGGCTTTGTAGCACAGGGCGTCCGGACGCGGCTGGCCTGAAGGCGGGTTGCGTCTTCCGACCGTTTTCCCGTATGAGAAAAAGTCGGGAGACGCAGGTCACCCGAAGGGCACCTGCGTCTGCCGAGAGGCGCATTCCAAAACCAAAACCCCCCCAAAAAATGAAGCTAAGACCTAAAAATTAATTCTAAACGGATAGAAATGCAGAGTAGGATGTGTAAAATACCTGGGTGAGACGGCGTTCGATTCCGACGGTCAGATTTTCCGCAGCGACCACGGGAAGTTTCTTGTCAAAAGCTCCTTTTTCAAACTCCAAAGTCAAACGGTAAAAATGACATGGTAAAAGGTCTTTTTATAGGTTTTTTGGATGAATTAGTTCATTTTTTACCATGAAAAGATGTTCTTCGACGCATTTTTGCCCATTTTAAACAGGTATGAGTAATGTGTTGCTTTTGTGCAGGACAAAGGGATTTCGAGGGAAATTGTCATTTTTCACAAATAAAAATATCAGAGTCATCTTTTAAGCCCTTTTCTGACTCCTAAAACATGAAAAGATCGCCGAGCGTTTCTTTTACACTCGTTAAAAACGGAATTAAAAGACGGTCCCCTTTTAGCTCTTTTCTGACCGTAAAATCAGGAAAAGATTGCCGGGTTTTTGTCGTTTCAAACTCGATAAGGAAATAAAACGGCGTGTCCTTGATCGCTTTTTACTTTTCAGGTCGACGACACTATTATGAAAGTACTCCTTGGTCGCAAGATCAAGCGGTTCCCCCAGGTATTATTTTATACTTTTTCGGGCTTGAGGGACACAAATTTACGAAAAAGTTCAACGTGGAGTTTCCTTAAGTTTTTCAGACTCTCTAAAATTGAAAAACGCCGAGTTTCTCCTATACTGGGCTCGTTAAACTTTTACAGTAAAGGACCTGTTCAATTACAAATAGGAACGAACCACTCCTTCCTAGGGTTCGAATTTAAACTAGGTTGGACTCGTCCGAAGGATGAGCTTATAATCAAGCATATGTTATCCTCCTCAAGCTTGTTAAAAATAAAGAGGTACTTGCCAGAAATGGTGGGGGAAAAGAGAGAAGAATGAGCCTATTTGTTACCTTTTGTCTCAAAAGAAGCTTTATTACCGCTCTTGAACACGACACTTTTTCATTCACCTGGGTTGGGAAATCTTTTACCTCACAGTTGACCAAACCACTTTGAAAATCTTTAACCTGGTTCCGGGGATTAACTTTGAGTTATTCATCACCAAGCCATCTGTCGTGTCGTTATGTGTTCAAGAGGTCTGCAAGCAAAACTTTCATCTGCAAAAATACTTGTCATCCATTGGACCATCCCTGAGTCAGTCCTTACAGCAACATTTCTTCAACTTGAACAATGATTTCGTGTTGCAGGCTTGCCTGCAACGAGTCACTTTCTATCGACATCGACACATTATCTAGAAAGATGACTTAGGAATCGACAGTACCTTGAAGTCTGCATGCATCAATGGTAGGTTTCTCGCCTTTGACGTCAGTTTACATCATTGACTTTCGATCAAAGTATTCCGTGAAGTGTTCGACATCAAAACATCTATTCACATTTCACAGGTTGTGCTTGGTACTTTGAGAACCATTGACATTACTGGTGGTCTCTCTCACGCTTGTTAACAGTTCACATCATCGACTGGTAATCAAGTGGTTTCTAACATGTTCGACATCAAATCATTTAATCACATGGTTAGAATCGTACCAATTCGGGAAGTAGAAGTGAAGACCCTGGATCTAGTTTCTACCATCCAGGCTGCGAGGAGTTTTGTATTCATTGTCTATGTAGACTAATCACAAACAGATGGCTGCGTCCATACTGCGTCTACAAAAGTCTATAAAAATGATGTACTGCAAGATCATTCCTATATCAGAATAGTTAGTCCATTAGTTAAAGTTTTGAATCTGAGTATGGGAATGCCTACCTCAGTGATGATATAATCTTATACATGTATTTTGTGTTGAAAATTGCAGGTTCCAACCAGGTCATCCACAAGACAATCCTTGAAATGATAAAGCGCTTCACCCTTCCTAGAATTACAAAACCCTAATCTATTCCAGGCTTCGCACTTTAGGGGGCAATCTGTTACACTAAAAAATGTCACCATGACCACTTACAGTTAGTATGGCTCAAATCAACAGTCATGCTACCCTCTTAGGCAAGTCTTATGCCTCTGCTATCCATCTCAAACTCAAAGAAGAGAGAAAGTCTTGTAAAAAATGTGTTTATCTCTGGGGTCGCAGGTTCTCTCTAGCCTTACCTGCGGGGACGCTTACCATGTTCACAAAAGCTGCGTCCATGGACGCTCTGTATGTTAAGGGACAGGTGTGTCTTTCTGTAAAAGGCAAAATGCGAGAGTTTCATCTTAAAAAAGTTACTTGTGGTTACTTCTAGAACCTTCTAGAGGTCGGTTTGATGAAATGGATGCGCCTCCAGTTGGTTCATGTATCTCTATTAAGGGGGAACTTATCCCATCAATAAGGGAGCTATCCCACCCAAAGAGGGGGATGATCCCATTGATAGTGGACCTGAATAACCTCTTTACAGCACTATAAATAAAGACATTGAGCCAGAGGGAGGGGAGGTTAGAGCTATACATTTTCTTTGGGTAAACGCTGCAGGAATTAGGACTCCCATTTAGAGCCTTGTGAGGAGAGATTGTCTTTGCTTGATTTTACTTGGAAGTGGGTGAGCTTTGTCAAAGTAGAGGAAAACCCTTGATGGACCCTGGGAGGAACTTGCACAACACCAAGGCCAGGTTGTAAGAGTTTCTTTGTTTCGTTATTAATACAAACTGGTTTATTTTTCTCAATAGCTTGTGTTAATGAGTTATTTCATGTGTTCCTTGGTCTGCATGTTGAATATATGTTTTATTATATGAAATACAAGTGCTTGGTAATTGTTTGATTGTTTGTGGTTGCAGGAATTGACATGAAGGAGGAGCTCATCCGGATCGGCAAGGACGGACTACAACAACAACGTTTTGGAATAAGGTAAGCCTAAACACTCGTAGTTTTCATGTTATAAAAGGTATATTTAGAGAAAGATCACTCCATTTTGTCTTGTTTGTCGCTAGAGATTTTAGACTCCTAGGGAGGTCAGTTGTGTCCGCACAAATGACTTTTTCCGCCACGACACTTCAACTTTACAACCAAAGGCCATTACCCTGGTTTAGTGACCAGTAGTGGTATTGCCACTTTATTAGGATCTATGATCATGGTAGGTCAGCTCGTGATGAAACCTCCTATCCTCCTGTTGAATATTTGTGTTTAACATTCAACTATGGATATTTTTAATAAAAAAAAGATTACTTAATAGATGGGGTGGTAGGTCAACTCCTTAAGAGCTAGGGATGGCATAAATTTTTTTGTGGTAACTATTTTCAACTTGGCTAGCCTTGGTTCTCGAAAACTAATAACCTTAAAATGATTGTTGATAAATATATTATTCTTTGTTAAGATTTGGGTTGAGGAACAATTCATTAGATAGTGACGGAAATATTTAAGTACAATTTTGTGGTAATCATCATAAATTTTGCAAGATCAGGGACTTGACAAATTAAGTGTTAAATTTGGAAACTAGGGCCAAACTCCATGTGGGTCATCTTATTCATGGATAAAAATATTTTTATTAGATTCCTCTCGTTTAGAGGTGTAGGATTGATCTAAAGATCATCCGATTCCGATAAGTATTTATGGAGATACGAATTTATTTTGATTATGGAATAATTATCAAGCCTTCCAACAACTCATGTAGCCTCAGAAGCCCAATAGTCGCATCTATTCAATTATCATCAGATGTGTATAAATACAGGAGGACTTTTCCTCATTTGGACTCACTCAACTCATCACATCTCTCTCTCTCTCCAGTGCAGTAAAGAGGCTCTTCTCTCCTACGCAGTAGGTGACTCTTCTCTCACACATGTGGAAGGAAGGTGCAAAACCTAAAGCTAGAACTATAGATCCAAATTTTGACCAGCGTTGACCATCAGACCTCCTCCTCTCAACTGCGCTATAGGTGTACCTAGATCTCCTATGAAATCTGCATTTTTTGGTGAAGGAATCAAGCCGATCCGCTGCTCGGTTTGTGAGATATAGACTGCCCTAGTTTTGATGATGAAGCCGCTAATGTTGATGCTGCTAATCTAGGGTTTGCTACTGCTGATATAAATCAAATTTTTGTACTATTTCTCTCTGTTGAATTATTGAAGATAAAAGAAGATTTGATCAAAGGGTTTCCCCATATTGGGGTTTGTCCCTGGCTAGCCGCCACATCTTGTGTCTCTTGTCTTGGCTTTTTTTCTGTCAATCGTTTAATGTTCTATCTGCACTTTAATTTATGTACACGTGATTGCTAATCTGTGGATAATAATAAGAAATATAAGTAAAATGCTATAAGCATAGAACATACCATAACTTAACATGGTATCAGAGCTGAGGTGAAGACAAAGCCTGAGCAAAAGCAAGAGAAATCACCGGAGAGAAGATTGGCAAGGCTATCCTAAAAGAACTACGGGGTCCTCAACACTCTTCCATGCTAAAGACACGCTCCGTGAGAAAGATGACTATCACGGATGGAAGATGTCTATTGATCTAACCTTAGAAGATCAAGGAGTGTTGGACCATGTGAGAGGCAATATTGTTGAGCCTCCACCAAATTCACCCGCTGCTGCGAGGAACAAATGGAAAGCTGGTGAAGTCAAAACAAAGAAGATCATCTGGGACTCTATCGACAAGCGCTTGGTGGCCTACATCTCTGATCTAAACATCTCCAAGGAAATCTACGATAGACTGGTGAGTTTATTTAAAGTTAATGACGCATTCAAGAAGAAATAAGGGTTGAAGATCAAGAAATGCCCATGCCTAAAGGTCCTCCTACTGCTTTTTCTTCTCATGCTAAGAAAAGGAAAAATTCCAGGACTAAGTAAAAAAGAAAGGCTAGACCTATGGATGGATGAAAAGGACGATGTTACATTGCAATAAAGCAGGTCACTATGCAAGGGAGTGACCTGATAGAAAGGACTCACACTGGGACGATCATCAAGGTCCCTCTCATGACTATCAAAGGAATGAAAAATCTAATAGCAGAGGTAAAAGAAGCACTGGAAGTCAAGTAAGAGGAAAATCATTCAAGAAGGCTAGAAATTCTAGGTATGAATCTAACACTGTTGAAAATAAGTAGGATGAATATTATCTACCAGCTGCTCTATTTACCTCTGCTCCTTCGGACTCAATGGGAATTTGGTTCATTGATAGTGGTGCCTCAAGGCACTTCACTGGTTACAAAGAAGTTCTCCATAATATGATAGAGAAAGAAACTAACCTGGAAATTGTCCTTAGAGATAATATGAAATATCCCATGAAAGGTGTAGGCAATGTCTCTCTTAAATTGAATCAAGGTAACACTATCCACTTACAGGATGTATTATATGTACCTGACCTCAAAAAGAACTTGGTGTCCATCTCAGCGATGGAAGACAAAGGCTACAAGGTGACTTTCAGCGATTGCAAGGTACATATATGGAAAAATATTGTTAAAGATGCCTTCACTCTTGGGTTTCGAGTTGATTCATTATATCAGGTCGAAGGAAGTATGCTAGGTGTCATGTCTTGTGAAACATCTCAAGCCTTGATTGAGAATCAAACTGAAAAGAAGATCAAGATCTTAAGGATTGATAATGGAACTGAATATGAATCTAACGAGTTTCATGACTTTTGTAAAGAGGCTGGAATTAAGAGGGAGACTACTACACCATATACACCATCTTTTTGGCGCCGTTGCCGGGGAAGCGTCAGAGTATTAGTAATTGTTGCTTTTCTTCTACTTTCTTACTCTTGCCTTCTGCTAAGTAGTTTACTTCATTTCCATTATGCAAAAGTAGCATAGACATTTCCTGCTTTCATAGATTAGCATTTCCTGCTTTCATAGATTAGCATTTCCTGCTTTCATAGATTAGCGCCAAAAAGATGGTGGGCTCCAGTATTGTAGCAATAATGCTACAACTCCTGGAGCTTCCTATCTCTAATTTTATCAACCCGGTAGTTCGTACAAACTTGGAAGCGACGGTGCTGTATGCACAAGTACTAGCTCTTGTCGCAGCTGTCACTTGGTCAGCTGGCACAAGTCTGCTAGGGCTCAAGCCAACTTCTATATGCTCACAGAAGAAGCTTTATGAATGATGGACGAAAGCTATCTCGAAGAAATCTAACCTACTTTGCAAAAAGGAAACTGAAAGCCAACAAAGCATGGAAACCCTAGTAAACCCTAATTTGACTAGCTAGGCCCTTACAATGCAAAACTGTGAATGGAACTACTACCACTAATGCCATTACTTGCAGTGAGCTGAAATACATGCATCTAAGCTACTTGCATATGAAAAGACATGTTTTTGTATTTTTTCATTAAGTGGTTGGATTTATTGTGATGATGCTCTTGATTAGGGTTTGGTTCTGCGGGAGCGGTTCGAATGAAAGGAAGAACTGTACGATTTTGGAAGTTGTCTGTGCCATGCTCCATGATCAAAGACTTCCGAAGTTTCTAAGGGCTGAAGCTGCAAACACCGTGGTATATGTACAAAACCGATGCCCTCATCAAGCATTGGATTCCAAGACTCCTGAAGAAATGTTTACCGGTAAGAAACCTGACATATGTCATCTTAGAATTTTTGGAAGCCCTATATATTTTCATGTGCCGAAAGAGAAAAGGAATAAATTGGGTGCATCTGGAAAGAAAGGAATTTTCGTGGGGTATGGTGAAATTACTAAGGGCTATAGAATCCATGTAGCCGATCAAAGGGAAGTCATGATTAGTCATGATGTCACCTTTGACGAAGATATGGCTCTGATCAAGGTGAAAAATCTTCCTACAGTGAGGAGCTCTCAAGAAGCTAACACCAGGGAATCGAAAGAAAAAGAGTATGACAAGATATTTGCACCTGTTGCTAGATATACCACCATCCGCTCGATCATAGCCCTTGCGGCTTCACAAGGATGGAAACTACATCAGATGGATGTTAAGACCGTGTTCTTGCATGGTTCGATCAAAGAAGAGGTCTATGTGGAGCAACCTGAAGGATTTGAGATTTATGATCGAAAATCTCATGTATGCAGGTTGAAGAAGGCTCTCTATGGGTTGAAGCAAGCACCCCGAGCATGGTATGAGAGGATCGATAGCTACTTGATGAAGCTACGATTCACTAAGAGTGAAGCCGATCCTAACCTTTACTTTAAGGTTGAAGATGCCAAACCTCTCATACTGGTGCTATATGTGGATGACCTCTTTATAACAGGTGCAGATCCTCTCATTCACAAAAGTAAGAGGGAGTTGGCTTCTGAATTTGAAATGAAGGACCTAGGACTGATGCATTATTTCCTAGGACTTGAAGTTTGGCAGAAGCCAAGGGAAATTTTCCTATCTCAAGAAAAATATGTGGTGAAGATATTGGAAAGAATCGGTATGGTGGACTGCAAGCCTGTTACTACCTCGATGGATCTTGACTTTAAGAAGTTAAGCGGTAGTGCTGCTGGACCTGTTTTACGAAATGCTACCAAGTATCGTCAACTTTTCAGAGCATTAATGTTCTTAGTGAAGTCTCGTCCAGAAATATGCTTTTCAGTCAACACATTAAGTCAAAATATGGTTGAACCTCACCACATACATTGGATTGGTGCCAATAATCTGTTAAGATATATTTGTGGCACAATTACATATGGGTCAAGATACACTGTCGGAGATGTGAGACTACCTGGATACACTGATGCTGATTAGGTAGGTAGTGTGGTGGATCATAAGAGCGCTTCTGGGTGCTGTTTCTCCTTGGGATCTGCTTCGGTATCCTGGATGAGTAGGAAGCAAAAGTCAGTGGATCTGAGCACTGCCGAGGCAGAGTATATTGCTACTAGCATGGCCTCCTGTGAGGTAGTCTAGTTGCATAAGATCTTCAGTGAGCTGTTTGGATTTACAGTGGATACCACCGTGATCCGATGTGACAACCAGAGTGGGATTTATTTGTCAGAGAATCCCGTATTTCATGATCGCTCCAAGCATATCGATATCAGGTACCACTATATTTGAGATATGGTGTAGCGGGGAGCTATAAGGCTCCAACATATCTGTACAGATGAACAGGTCGTTGACATTCTGACAAAGCCCCTAGGAAAGGTCAAATTTTTGACTTTCCGAGAACGACTTAGTGTCATTCAGAAATCCTCTGATGAGGGTCCTATATGATGTATTGAGCTTTGGGGGGGGGGGCGCAGGGTACTTCTTGGAGTGACATATGACCACAAGGTGACTCACCATCCCCTAGTGGTGTACGTGTACAGGGTAAAAGAATCAAAACTTTCCCTGTGATACCCTATGGCGACTATGTAGCAGGATGATTAGTGCTCCTGTGAGGTCTGGATGATGTGTTCTCCATGACGACTATGTAGCAGGATGATTAGTTCTCCTGTGAGGTCTAGATGATGTGTTCTCCATGACGATTGTGTAGCAAGATGATTAGTTCTCCTGTGAGGCCTGGATAATGTGTTCTCCATGGCAATTGTGGATAGGATGATTTGCTCTCTTGTGGACAAGATGATTCGCTCTCTTGTGGAGAAGATGATTCGCTCTCTTGTGGGACAAGATGATTCAATCTCTTGTGGGATAGGATGATTCGCTCTCCTGTGGACAGGATTGATTAGTTCTCCTGTTGAGGCATCCTACCCATGCAGTCTAGGACTCATGGGAAGTACCTCTCATCTGATCAATGAGCATGGAAATGAGGATAGTGACCATAGTAGTACCGATGGATGCATCGTTGTATCTACCGTACTCCCTATGCTAGGATGACCTTCATTGATCTGGGATCAATGATACTGGTCTGGGACAAATTGTAGGAGTTGCACCCACTATGACGTTGACTTCGGGTCGGTTGAGACTGGTATGGGACCAGTGGTACATACTCTGAGATTGACTTCGGGTCAGTGAAGGACTGGTCTAGGACGAGTGGTAGGAGTGGTACATACTATGACGCTGACTTCGAGTCAGTTAAGACTTGTCTGGGACCAGTGGTACACACTCTGAGACTGACTTTGAGTCAGTGGAGGATGACATTGGTATGGGACCAGTGGTAGGAGTTGTGCTCATTATGATGTTGACTTTGGGTTGGTTGAGACTGGTCTGGGACCAGTGGTACATACTCTGAGACTGACTTTGAGTCAGTATGGTGCATCCTCAATCATTTCTTCTTCTTCATAATTCGGACAAAAGCAAAGCAGAGCAAAACAGAACAAAGCAGAGTAGAGCAGAACAGAGAAGTGCAGTGCAGATCAGTACAGGGTAGAACATAACAGAGCAGAACAATACATAGCAGTACAAGGCAAAAAAAGACAAAGCAGAATAGGCAGAATAGAGCAGAGCAAGGCAAGGGTCATGTTGTATAGGGTAGTTCATTTGATGGATGAATAGTAGCGACCGACAAACAGATTACAGATGGAGTTCTCCCTAGTTGAGAGGGAGTGTTAAATTTGGCAACTAGGGCCAAACTCCATGTGGGTCATGTTATTCATGGTTTATAATATTTTTATTAGATTCCTCTTGTTGAGAGGTGTAGGATTGATCTAAAGATCATTCGATTTCGATAAGTATTTATGGAGATATGGATTTCTTTTGATTATGAAATAATTATCAAGCCTACCAACAACTGATGTAGGCTTAGAAGCCCAACAGTCGCATCTATTCAATTATCATCAGATGTGTATAAATACAAGAGTACTTTTCCTCATTTGGACTCACTCAACTCATCACATCTCTCTCTCTCTCCAGTGCAATAAAGAGGCTCTTCTCTCCTGTGCAGTAGGTGACTCTTCTCTCACATGTGTGGAAGGAAGGTGCAAAACCTGAAGCTACAACTGCAGATCCAAAGTTTGACCATTGCCCATCAGACCTCCTCCTCTGAATTGCGCTATAGGTGTACTTGGATCTCCTCTGAAGGTCGCATTTTTTGGTGAAGAAATCAAGCCGATCTGACGGTCAGTTTGCGAGCTATCGACTGCCCTAGTTTTGATGATGAAGCCACTAATGCTGATGCTATCGATCTAGGGTTTGCTACTTCTGATATAAATCATATTTTTGTACTATTTCTCTCTGCTGAATTATTGAAGATAAAAGAAGATTTTATCAAAGGGCTTCCCCATATTGGGGTTTGTCCCTGGCTAGCCACCACATCTTGTGTCTCTTGTCTTGCCTTGTTTTCTGTCAATCGTTTAATGTTCTATTTGCACTTTAATTTATGTACATGTGATTGATAATTTGTGGATAATAATAAGAAAGATAAGTAAACTTCTATAAGCATATAACATACCATAGCTTAACATTAAGAAATTCAAAATTTGGCATGATGAAATCATCTTTTCATAATTATCCCTTACAAATATTATTATGTTTATAGATAAAGAAAGATAAAATGACTACCCAATCATTATGTCAAAGAGGACCTAGAACATTAAAAGTATTTGCCGTTCACCAAGGAGAAACAAATTAGAAATACCTACAAGCGTCGAATTAATAAAAGTGAACAAAATCATGAAAATGGGCTAATAACAACAGTTGTGATTGAGGTAACAATGACTGTGACTTAGGTAATAAAAACTGTGATTGAGGTAACAACAACTGTAATATATGGAACAACAACTGTGACCTAGGAAACAACTGTAATTGAGGGAACAACAACTGTGATTTAGTAAACAATAAATATTACCGAGGGAACAACAAATGTTACTAAGAAAACAATAGTTGTGACTAAGGGAACAACAATTGTGAGTTCAGAAATAATAACTGTAGTTAAGGTGGAAACAATTATGATTTGAGATTTATTTATCCAATAGTACCATTATAACATGTTACAACCCCAAAACTACCCATACCATTTCAAGCTTGTGGCCATGAAGTTTCAGGCATGACTGTGACAATCCCTCCCAAAAATTAACTCAATGGGTGATCCTAGCAAGGTGGCATGGAGAAGGATTAGTTAATCAACATTGATAGTCACTTTTCAAAATAAAGAGGAATTAAGAGTGAATAATTCTTGACAAGACTTACCATAAGAGTTTTTGATATTAAATTTGAGGTAACGATATTCTTGAGGAGACTAGGGAACAAATGGATAGATGTGGAGTAACGACATAAAACTCAAGAACTTGCTACCTTTATTTTGATGAAAAATGACAACTTTTACTTTGAAGGAAACAACAATTGTAAATTTGAAGGAAACAATACCTAAAAAAATAAAAGAATAAGATAAATATGAAAATAAACAACACTTTATTGAAAAACAATAAATAAATAAATAACTTAAGCTACAACAACTGTGATTTCGGGTGCAATAATGTTGTTTCCTAAGGGAACAACAATATGCTTCCACGGAAAAACAATTTATCAATGGTGAATGAATGGAAACAAAAGATATTTTGGAAAAATGATTTGGTGACAATGACTTGGATCTTCAAATGGAAATCGATTCTTCAATTCTCTTGTTATGAACTCGTCAAGTAATGAAAAAGTCTTTACGTTGTTTTCTTCATGTTGGTGGGGAATAACAAGAACAATTTTGTAGCAAGATTTTAAGATCCAATCCTTTTTTAGATCATGGCACCTAGAAAGGCTCAACATCATATGATATTAAATTTATTAAGATATTCTTGGATGAAACTCGCTTCAAGAATCACTCATTCATAAATTAACCTTATTTATTCTCTTGGGACTTGTGAAAAATGAACGCCTACTTGCAATAAAAATGAAATCATGGAAGAAGAGAGGTGGCAGGGCTATCATAATCCAAGAAATATATAAAAAATAATAACTAGTTACTCTGTAAAAAAAATCCATAGAAAGATAAATAAAATGCATTTGTTAACCACGAGAGAGCAGTGGTCAACCATATTAACCAATAGTGTTTTAATAATAACTTCTTTATTTTTGGTCTGATTTGAGTAATTACAAATCCAAATGAAAATTAATTCAAATAGATATCTCCATTAGCAATAGATTTTAAAAATTTCATGTGATGATATGTCAAACATGCTCATAATGACTTGCATAAGAGAGTTGTTTTCTATTTCCTAGCTTATACCAAGAATTGATATTTTGAGCGTAACTATTTCATTTGATGACAGATTGAACTGATTCAAATTGGATATTAAATTATATTCATTTATATATATCCAATAGAAACATGTTTTAAATACAATAAGAATTGATGGCTCAAATGTGCTAAGGAACAACGAGAAAAAAATAGTTTTAAGAGTGTTAATTTACGATATACAATCAATATTTTGGTCATAAATTTCTCATACGATATCAAAATCTAGTGATTAAAATTGACTTGTAAACTATATTCATAGGGTAATATGCCATAGAAACAGGTTTTTAAAATCTAGCCACTTAAGTCTCCAAAAGTTGATTGTCCCAACTCTGTCCCCGAGTTGCCCACTAGACACCCTGTCAATGTTTTGGTCATAACTTTTTCATTTGAGATACAAATTGAGTGAATAATATTAGATTAGAAAGTATACATCAAGGGATACTTATGATAGAAACAAATTTTAAAAATATTCTCATTTGGTCCCTCAAAACATGACTGTCCCGAATGCATTTTTCAGTAATTTTATCAAGCCCACATGCCATAAAATATGATAACAAACAATTTTTTCCAAAATGGTGATGAGTGTTCGTAGAAATATGATTTTAAATATAATATGTCTACATACAAAAATAAATATATCATTGATATTGATTTACACAACATATTGCAGTAAACACAACTCTTTTTACATATAAAGAAATTTAAACATTTATGTACTTATTTATTTTATTTTTTACAATAACCTACTCTTTGAAAAATATGAAATATATGCATATAAGAGTACTTCCAATGAAGCGATTTTCGAAGCAAAACCTCAAGTATGTACATACCCAAATTAGAAAAATACACGTTAATAAATACCAGGGTAGGAGAGACCAAGTTCCCTTGAAAAGATGGTGCCAAAAATTGGCGAAGTATCGAATGCAGCGACGAACAAATGATAGATTGAAACCAAGATTCGATATATCCTTTCTTTTATTGGTTTTCCATAGTTTTCATGTCATGAACTTCTTCCAATGTCTTATTAATCTCATCTTCTTGTTGATTCATTAGAAGAAACCCCATTGTCTTCCATGAATTTTGCAATTTTAAGATTTAAAACCTTCCCAAACCTAACATAAGTTTCCAATAATGGAATGGGTAAAATAAAATGAGTGGGAAGGGAGGGTAAATTTTGTAATTCAACATTGTAAGCATGCTGTAATGATTTATTATTATGGAGGTGTGGGATGGATTGAGCAGGAAATTGTATAGGGCATGGAGGATTTTGATGATGTAGTTGATAGGGTTGTAGGGATGACCTTGATAGGTAAGAAAAATGATTATTTCATGTTGCAAGATGAAAGAAATATCCACGCAAGTAAGAAAATGAAAGGATATATTTTTGAACCATACATGTCAGCCATGGTTTCCATGGCTGTGAGCTTGTAGTAGCTTCTCGATCTGTTTGATATGTTGCTTTCATCCTCTTACAAAATGCTTAGTTTGACATCGATGGCAAAACCCTTCTTCAAATTCTTCCTGATTTTCTTTACCCTATAAAATTCCCAATTGTGAGTTTAGAGAGCTAATAATATCAGTTTTACAAAATTACTAATTTTAGCTCCTATAACTCTTATTCTTGCAAAAAAATTCAAAAATCGAGAGGAAAGTTCCCTAAAAATATTACTAGCTTTGAAGATTCCTCCTTCAAATGTACCTGCTAATTGGTTAGTGGAATGGGTGGTGCTTACAACACCACTTAAGTGAAATGATAATATTTGTTTTCTTCGAATTTCTACCTCTAAGATTCCTACTTTTATTAATGCATGTTATATGACCTGAAACTACCTATAGAAGGAAGACCTCAACACAAGTTAGCGAGGGTGCGTATGTATGTTCTTACCTCCCGTATTTAATGTCAACGCTCTCAGAGTCAGGAATGGATCTACAACCAAATATTAGTGTGGTAGTGCTATTTGACTACCTCCCCGACAACAATGCCAAAATGTTGGGAAAATTAATTTCTTAATTAAAAAAACAACTAATCACCTGAACACTAATTATCAACCCAAGGGACGTCTTTTTATTTCAAAGAAGTTTGTAAAATATATGAAAGTAGATACCAACAACTAATATTGGTCCTATATGATATCCATGTGATAACTTACAATTACTTCTATTGGCCAGAAATAAAGCTACCTTATGCACACTTTTAAAATAATATCGATCTAGAAAAGCCTAATAAAAAATCAAAAAATAAATAACAGAACTGAAAGTAAACTCTATTTCTAATTGAATCAAACTTCTAGTGCAGAAATGAAGAATTAAGAAATCAATAGAATCAAATGCTAATCTCAAATATGACTCCGAAGAAAAAAATCCATTGAAACATAATCAAGAAACAACATAGGAAATTCTCAACTCTATTCTAATTGCCTATACTAATTCAATGATTAACTACTCTCAAGATAAAGCCAATTTTGTCTAAAAACAACACTAAAGAATTAAAGAAGCATCATACACACTTCAAGTATATAGTAACCAAATAATTCTATAAACTTTTATAAATTACATATAAAAGTAGTAATGAAAATAATATTATCTAATCTAAAGAACAATGTCAATTTTCAAAGTAACAACATATGAAGAAAACCAAACTCAAAATTGATTTATTTTACACAATGAGTCAACATTTCATCCAAGGCAGTAAGCCCAAACTACAGGAGTCAGGATGCCTAAATTAATATTAGATCAATGAGAAATGCTAAGCTCCACTGACAAATTTTTTCATTAAAATTAAAAATAGATACAACACAATGCCAAGCTGTGTCTCTAATTCAACAATTGTCCATCATTTCTCTTGATCTTTGTTTTCATTTAAATACATAGAGAGATAAGGGGAATTATAACTAAACTTATTACAAAATGATTGTCCCTTACAATTTTTGATTGATTACAAAATATCAATAAGAAAGATGAGATCCGAAAGATATTTCCATCAACAATTAGCGGGAAGCAAATCGAATTTGATTGTGCATTTGAGGAAAATTGCAAACCAGATACAATAGAAAATCTAGGAAAATCGCCTTCTGAGAACCTTTCATTTCTCTCAATATAAATTACTTTTTGGAAAAATACCCATTGGAAAACTAATTTGGTCCATTCTGCACAAAACCCATGTCTCATAATTTTGAGATCCATCCTCATTTTCCGAGAAAATCCAACGGAAAATTATTGCTTATTTATCCAACGAATTTCTGAGTTGGCATGTTTGACTATGTGTTGGAGGTCAAGTTTGTAATGTGGATGAGAACTTGGTGGCTGAAATCATGAGTATTGTTACAATAATCTATTTATAAACCATCATTTGCAAAATTATGCATGATAAACTTTCATATATTAAAAATAAAAGAGAATAAACATCACTAATCCACAAGAGCATGACTTATTATAAAATGAAATTATATGATAAATTATGATAGATAACGTGATAAAAGAATGGTGAAATTGGATGAAATAGATGTCAATAAATGGTAATAATAGTGACAATTTAGTGGCCCAACATCCTTAAAATGTCTTTCCATTCTAACCTTTCAGGAAACAAAGTTAATCTAATGAATGAGAAGCAACCCCTTCCTGAAAGGAATATCTCGTCAAGGCAAGTTTATCTTAACATATATCAAAATATTTTCCTTGGTCACTATTTCTTTTGTAAAAATTTTGGTCATTAGGAAAAACATTGCAAGATTTATGGGGCTAATCACCAAAAGAAGATTTTTGAACCAAAGAGGCAAGGCCAAATCAAGATTTATAACACATTTTTTCCTCTTTCAGAGTATAGTCTAGAATGTTTCAAATGTAATAATCCAGGCCATATATCACAAAATTATCCTCTAGATCAAAGATAGACAGATTGGAAAAATAAAGTTGGACAATCTACCTTTGAGAATAGTAGTCTAGCTTTATGTGCTCTGAATAAGGAAAATCAATGGTTTGTAGATAGTGGATGTTCTAGGCACATGACAAGTGACCAAAAAAATTTCGTCTCAATCAATAAAGAAAGGGATGAAAATGTGATATTTGGAGACAATGGATCTGCTAAAATAATTGGTAAAGGCATAGTGAGTGTCATCAATGGAAAGGGAAAAGCACAAAATGCACTCTATGTTGAAGGAATCAAGCATGATCTTCTAAGTGTGAGCTGAATATGTGATCAAGGACATGATCTCATATTCCATTCCAACGACTGTGAGATAAGGAGACCATCTTCAAGAAAACTGGGAGGAAGAGGAGTAAGAATAGTAGATAATGTATACATTCTTAGTGAAATTCAAGAAGAGAGATGTTACATGTGTTGATGTTTCTGAATGTAAGTATCGCTCTTGCACTACATCCACATCAATATCTCAAACTCCTCAGTGGTTATCGAGGAGTAATGGAATGTTATCCCACAATTTTAAGCCACTCCAGTCTGAGTTCAGTTCACGCTATCAATAATAGCACTCAACCTACTCGGTAGTCAAGGAAAAGAAGAATAAAAAACTAACACAATAGCCTAAACATGAAGTTATATACAAAAGGAAGCGAATTGATCAACTCTCTAAGGCTTGAAGCCTTAGATCATTGTAGGGCCTAAAGTGCATGAAACTTATAAAAGAAGAAAACAAATTGGCTACAAAGCTTTATACCTAAACAATTAGGTAAACATTATCCCTCTTATAATGTCAGACATTAAACACATAAGTGGATACATGATAAATGGAGGAAATTTGCTAACTTATTGTTCCTCATCAACCATATTTTAGTTGTTATTTGATAGACTTATATACTAATATGGAAAACCTTAATCATTAATATGACATGTATTTTTAATTCATAATGAACAAGGTTTCATGGTACAACAATTTAATATTGCTAAAGTGCATTAATCAACCCCTTTTTATTAATGCAATATTAGTTAAGAAAAAATGAACTTATTGGGATTTGAAACCATAACCTCCAAGTTGCACAATTAGTGACTTTACCATTGAATCACATACCTAACTTTTGAAATTAGCTCTTTAATCATATAGTTAAGTTGTTGTATTCATATTTGTTTGTTTTTTGAAAATAAAACTTTAATTCATTATGTCACATAGTTAATTATTTTGTTTAATGAATAACATTTATTTGTTACAACAACCAAGCATTGAATAGCTGGTAGTGAGTTGTTGTAGTGTTTTCTTCTCAATGATGTACGAAAAGAACCCACTTAAGATTGTGGATGACAAACAATCTCAACAATAGAAATGGCTGCTAAACATTGTAGATTTGTAGCTATTGATAGAAACAAAACTTGCCAAAATTCTGATCTATGCTACGATCATAGTTAAACAGTGAAAGAAAGAGTAATAACCCCAAACATCCAATGGAAACCAGATATGTAAAGAATAATTTAATAATAACACCTGTGAAGAGAACATATAAATGTTACCAGTCCCCCTCTATGGGATGGGTTCTTGGCTATCCTCAAACGTCTTTAGCTTCTGTAGATTCTCTCTCCTCTATAATGTATAAACCCAACAAAAATATGGTGTGCGACAATGAAAATAATCAGAGTTATAGCAGTGAGTGCAACCATGAAAATAATCAAAAGTGAATAATGAATGGAAAACCCTTCTATTTATAACAAAATATTGAGTTATCCTCAAATAATGAGCAATAATAAAATATTATTGATCCCATTCTTGGAATAACCACTTGGAATATTTTATTATATTTGTTTAAGAGGGAAAAAGTATTTAAACTTTTATTTAGAAATAATAAATAAATAAATGATTTATTTATCATCTCAAGGAATTAGCTGAGGAATAATAAACAAATAAGGATTTATTTAATTATTCCTAAGGGATTTACTCAAATTTAACAAAGAATAATAATTAATTAGTGATTAATTAATTATTCTTAGAGAAAATAAGAAAAATAATGATTTATCTTTTTTTTTTCTCAGTAAAGACTAAATCTATTAAAAGGAAGAATGATACAAATAAGAAGTTACAACCAAGAGAGGCAAGAACACAGACTGTCGGAAAGGATAGGCTATCCACCTCGGCCCCTAGAAAGAAAAGAGAAGAGAGCTGCGCTGAGCAAGAAGAGACAAGAAGAACAGAGGAACAAGAGCAGAACAGAGGATTCTACCCAACATGTGTAGAATCAGATATTCGACACTTTTTTCCTTTCTTTTTACCAAATTTGACCCAGTCAAGAGGACTTTGCTGAGCCGGCATGATTTGCAGATTGGGTTGTGCTGACGGGGAGGAATCCTTGTCTGAATCCGAGGGGGAGGATTCATGATTCCTTTTCTGTGAGATTGGTGGGACAGACGAACCCTTAGGATCGGTCAAGGGAGGGTCCTGTGCCAGCTTTGCTTCCATTCCTTCCTCAACCTGTTCCTCTTCATCCGAGCTAAAATCAAAGTCGTCCATGGGGGGAGGATCATGAGGCTTCCAGGTCTTGGATTTCTGCTTAGGACTGACTTTCTTCTTTTGGGCAGGTATCGTAGGAAAAGAGCCCTGTGTGATGGAAGTTACGACAGCGAAAGGCAGTGTTCTCATAGTCCAGGGTCTGAGTCCAATGGAAGTCTCCAATTTTGAGATTGATCTGGTCAGGGAGACCTTTGCTCATGTCTATTTCTGCACAGATTCTGACAAAGGTGTAAATTCCATTTTCCCCTCTAGAGACGTCTGTGTCTAGAAAGCGGCCTAAAGAATTTCCAATCCCTTGGAATACTGCAAAATGCCATAGGTGCGCTGGGAGATTTGGAAGCCTGACCCAGATGGGGAGCTTGGTGATGACTGTTGTAGTGGGATCGAAATCTGGGAACCAAGGGGTGAGGAATAAACCTGCTGATCCCCAGAACCATGGGCCTGCAGTTAAAGCTTTCTGGTAGTCCTCATCTAGAACGAAGACTACTATGAAGAAGCCCTTTGAGCATAACAGTACCTTGCAATTGTTGGTCCAGTTGGAGTGAATCCATTGGTAGAGGTCAGCAGTGCTTGGCCATAGCCCATTGAACCTGCAAATAATGGCTTGTTCTGTAAACATTTGGGTTTGCTCATCCAGCGATGGGTGCATGATTTCAATAGAGGGGGTTTCCTCAAGTTTGTCCACCAGAAAAGGCTTGGGTGCCTGAACCGGTGGAGCTGTCTTCTTAGGCATCTGAGCATGGACAACGTCTTTATATGAAAATGTCTTAGCAGAGGAGGACTGTCCAACAGCTCCCCCTCTCAAGCGAAGAGTAAGAGTAATGGATGAATTTCTCTTAATGCTATAAAAAGACAGGGGGAGAGGATCCTCAAGTTGTTTACCTTCATGGAGAAGTCGTTGAGCTGCAGAGGGTATCCTCAACTTGAGATCCAGAGCATTCTTAAGGTCCTGCACTAGATCCGATGAGTTCCCCCAATGTAGCTGCGTTTTGCCGGAGATAAGCCTGATCTGGATCTGGAACGCTGCAGAAGGATCAGGGTTCTATTTTCCTTTGCAGATCCAAGTTGAGAGGAGGCTGGAGCATTGAAGGGCCTTCTTCCCCTGAACTTGCCGTAGGGGTTTGTGAGGAGAAGAGGAGAGGGTCCAAAGACCATTGAATCTATCAATGCAATCCACCTAGAAGAGCTTCCAGACGATCCGTCCAGGTAGATCCAGGACACGTAAAATAATCTGAAGATCTAGAGTAGAGAAATGGCTATTTTGGGGGGACAGAGAGGCCAATGGAAGGAATGAGCAACCTTCCAGAGTAGAGACTTTCTTCCTAGGAGCCTCCTCCTGAGGAGAGATGATAGAGTAATCTGCGCGCTCATCCTTGGCCTCTGCATTTGCATTCTGATGGAGGCGGCTAGTACGCGATGCGGCAGCCAAGATCCAAGATCTGGTAGATGCAGTGCCAGGAGCAGAGCAAAAGAGGGAAACCTGCGTATCAGAAAAGAAATGAGAAAGGAAATAACCCCCTAATCCTGGACTGAAACGCACATCTCCTGCCTCGACAGGGCAGACCAGAGGCCAGACGGCGGCCGAGGGCGAGGCAGCGACGGCTGTGAGGTTAGGGTTCATCTTCGGCCGAGGGCGAGGACTCTCAATGATTTATCTATTTATTTTTCATGATTGAGTCAAATTTGACAAGGAATAATAATAAAACAGTGGTTAAATTAATTATTCCTAGAAGGAAATCACATAAATAATGATTTATATAATTATTCTTCATTGGTTTAACTGTAAATTACTTAATAAAGGTAGTTTATTAGGTAATTTTTCATAGTGAAAGCAATTTTACTAGGGTAAAATTGGCTTTACATGGTATAATTTGGTCCATCTATAGGCTAGATGATCAATTTTTTGGTGATAACAGATTGCTCACCAATGTACGAGTGTTAGGAGAAAAACGTATGACCGAAGTACGTTGTAAAGACACAATCACGTAGACAACATGGGAGCCAAGGAGAGAGAGAGAGGGAGAGACCAATGAAGCTGAATTTGAGAGAGGATAGGGACAAAGGGGGCGAGACTAATATGAGTCTCCTTTTATGTTGTGGTACTGGACCTCAATGAGGCATGAGAGGCATACCCATACCCACCAAGATAACTTAGTACAAAAATAATGGTTCGCCTAGAAATATAAAATTGAGCAATGAAGTACATGCTGAATGGTACATGACATGTTGACATAATAGATCCAGAAAATAATACAATGTGTCCCATATACATAATGCACCTAGTAAACACATGAGCCAAGACTAAATACAATAATATTTAAGTATGGGGGTTTTACGCAGTGCATTATATTAGATATCATTTTTGGGATTCAACTGCGTTAAGTAAGATCATTCACGTATGACCATTTCCATGAGAGGTAGTCGTAACTGACTAATTTCTCATGATTTTTCAATAGTTCACTTAGCACTCATTGCATCGGGTGATGCTCACAGGGGTGAAGAAGTGGGATTGAAACTAGTGAAATGTGGAGAACGAATCACATAGCATCAATCATCACTTCCGGGGCTTGCACCCGGTAACCAGGACTTCCCAGGAGGTCACCCATCCCAGAACTCCTCTGGCTCAAGCACGCTTAACTATGGAGTTTTTCCCCAGAAGGTTAGTGGAGGTGGGCTTCTTGACCTGGATAGGGTTGAGTAGCAACAAATCCTTGCTAAGGGAAAGGATTTGTGAGCACGGTTGGTTGAGGTGGCACAAGATGTTGAGGAAATTGTTGACCTCGATAAACTGCTTAAGCTTCCCATAGTTGGTGCATCTGGGGTAAAAGAGGACACTCATGTGTATAGTGGCCATGTACACCACAACATACACAAGGCTTATTCATATGAATAACCTTGTTCTGCTTGGGCTAGCCACCTTGTTGCTAGTTGTTGGTGTTAGGCTAGTTCCCCTGGGGATCACTAGCTGGTTACCTTGGTTACCCTAGTTACCCTTAACCTTATTCTTTTTCTTCGAATTCTAGGGATTGGTATCACTCTATTGTGCAAACACCCGGCCTTGAGGGGGCGGTGGCTGCTAGGGCTGAGGATGCATGGGATGCTGCAGCGCTAATGCTTGAGGGGCTAGAGCGCCAAGTTGTGCATAAGAAGGAGCAACAGTTTGGTAGATGGGTTGGGGCCCTGGAAACATGTTGCTAGCAGGAGGGGCATAAATTTTGGAGGAACTGGTGCCCCCTATGGATAGCCATAACTCTGCTGAGAATATGGCGCAAAGTGAGAGAGGGATCCAATGATATCGTCGACGGCGTGAGATGCCCCTAGTGCATTGGCACTTCCAGGACGAGGGTAGTCTGGAATGAAAGTATAGACATAATCGGATTGAGCATAAATTATATCATATCTCAAAGTGGTCTAGAGAGCTTCTTCCTCGGTCTGAGGAAAATGGGACGCGACATCTTTCTTGATGGGGGATAAAAAGCTCTTGAGCAACCAATCTAGATAAACACGGTCTTCAAAAGGCAGGGCACGACATGTGCTCCTCCTTCGATGCAACTCTTGGACATGGTCAAAAAGTTGAGTGGCAGAGGTGTTTGGTCAATTTAGTGTGTTCTGAATTGCTGATTAAAATGTCAATCCGGGGTTCGTAAACTGACGAAGTGAAGTGTACTATATGTACAAGATAACCATTTTCTTAGTCTTTTGTCGTTTTTGAGTTTTTTAGTTTGTTTTTGGATTTATCTTTTATGGATTCCCTAGTGTGTGATGGAAAAAATGAAAGTTAAGTATGGATGGTAATGGTGATTTCTACAGTGATTTTCCAAACTTAAAAGTGTTCAAAAAGAAAGCTCTAAACTAATTGTAATGAAATCAATTCTTAAGAGGAAGTAGATGTATCAAACAGTGAACTAATGACAATGGCCCAGTATCCTTACTGCTGTATGAAAAAGAAAGTAAAAACTGAACATAAAGCAACTCAAAGACTGAAAGCAAAGCAACTAATTCACACTACTTCAACCCCTGTTCTGATCCTTTACCCTTCAACTCAATCTGCCTTATGGGAAGCAATCATGAACAAGTTGAGAAATATGATATCTAAATTGCAGGAAATTAAATTGCATAAAGGAAACTAATCACACTACTTCAACCCCTGTTCTGATCCTTTACCCTTCAACTCAATCTGCCTTATGGGAAGCAATCATGAACAAGCTGAGCAATATGATATTTAAATTGCAAGAAATTAAATTGCATAAAGGAAACTAATCACACTACTTCAACCCCTGTTTTGATCCTTTACCCTTCAACTCAATCTGCCTTATGGGAAGCAATCATGAACAAGCTGAGCAATATGATATTTAAATTGCAAGAAAGCAAACTAAATCATACTACAATAAGTAATATTCTGATTCCTTACTAATAGAGTCACTTGACTATAGAAAGAAACCATAAACAAATGAGTAGTATGATGTCTAAGTAGTAGAAAAATAAATAAGCAAACCACAATTTGAAAAATGACAGTGCTCGAATTAAACTTCAGAAAATGAAAATCAGCAGGAAGGACAAGATGATCTCATGTCAGTAGTTATAAAAAAAAATATGTAAATCTGCCCGGGCTACCTACAACAAAACTTGTAAAAGAAGCACTGATCAGCTAACAATTATAAAATAAACATAAAGGAAATATAGACAGCAATGATCATCAGAACAACACACTATATATACAAGCAATGATTGAAAAAAACAGTAAATGAAAGCAAGTAAGAAACTATACAAAGCTCTGGTGTACAGGGGCCCTCTGCAACCTCGGCCAGTCAATCACTTAGTCACAAATCCGATTCAGAAAAACTGTCTTCTCATGTATTTAAAGTGAAATGCAGTACAGTGGGTGACAACAGTCGAAATTACAATACAAAAGCTAATCCCTTCAGCGTATATCAACGCGTTATTTATAAGAAAAAGATGCTGCAACTAATTCCTAGATTTATGCTGCTAAGAGACACGTAAATTTCCTTGAGCCGAGATCTAGCGTGATGGTCATGAATTCATGGAGTGGTGGCTGCTTGGTTTAGTTCACGGGCTGCTCTCCAGGTGTGCCAATACCTCCGAAAACTAAGGATCGTGCCACGCAAACCTTCACGTGGGCAAAACAGAGTCGTGCCACCGCGAAATTCTTCATTTGGCCCTTCCTTTGACCATCGTTGACCGCGACTGTTTATGAATGATTTGGCTGATCTGAGGGGACACACCCCATGTACACGTCACGTGCAACTTACCCATGCGGCTGGTTTCTCCATTGGACACCTGTAGCATAGCCTTTAACAAAATGGCCGCGGAAACTTGGGCTGGCCGCGGAAAGTGACAAGTTTCCGCAGCTGCTTGAACAGAAATCTAAATCAAACAACAAGCATAAGCATAGTTAGGAAACCATTCCATAATTTCTTTTTAAACTATTATGCAACGATTTGACAGCTTGGTGGACGAAGTAAATGGAAAAAGAAGGCTGAAAGGGTATATAGGGAAGTGCAGGTTTGGGACTCAACATACCCCCACTGGGAAGGTGTTGCATGTCCTCATGCAACCAAAATTTAGTCACCCCTTTCTAATCCATATGTTTTGATGCTTCTACTAGGACATCTAGCCCTCTTTTCTTCTTCTTTGGTGGTACCACCATTCTTGGTTTCCTTATTAGACACCTGAACTTGAGATTAATCAATGCTCTGCTCAACTTTTTGCACTTTTTCTTCAGCTTCTTGTTTTTCTCTTGCCATAGTCCTAAATGGAGCATAGTGTTATCATGAATAGTCTTATCTACCTTGCTCTGCTCTTTGAGTGCTTCATTTTCCTGCTTGATATGCCTATTTAGGACTTCTAATTCAAATACCTCCTGTTTCAAGGACTGAACTTGTGCATCTAATGGCAGAGTGGTACTTGGACTTGCAGCTGACTTTTCTAATGATTCCAAGTAGTCATATACTTCCTATTGATTGGGGTCTACTTCAGGTGTCTTTCTTGGACTGAGTTCAAAATCTGGTGGAGGAGGAGGACTGCTCTCCAACTCTGGCCGAGAAGGGCTTTCATCATGTGTAGGACTGATTTCAATGCTTGGTTGAGGATGAGGTGGACTTCGGCCAACTGGAGTTTTCTCAGGTGTCTCTCCACCTAAGTCAATGAAGTGGGGCCGTTTTACTTGCGTTTTACTCCCTTTTCCTCTCAACCTTGTGCTTCTCCTTAAGTATGGTGGACTAGTACTCTTTTCTTGTATACTCTGTTTTCCTTTTGCCTTTTTCTTTGCTATAGCAGCAGCCTGAAGATGTACTAATCTTTCTGACAGTGGTTGATAATCCTCCTCTATGGATTGCTCAGGGGATGGGTAGACTTCTTGGATGGTTCTTTTGCCTTTTTCTTTCTTCTGTTTCTTGTCTTTAGCTCTATCTTCTTCTTCTTTTTGGCCAGTTTCTTGAGTTTCTATAGTAGGGGAGTCTTGGACTGTAGTGCTCTTTTCTCTCCTCCTACTTTTTCTTGGTTTCCTCGGTGTGCTACTTTTAGAGCCTCAGATGGCTCTTGGAAGTAGTTTCTTATCAAGAATTGCTCCCATGTATCTTTGTTTTTCCTTAAGTGGTCTTCAATAAGAATTTTTATAAGTCCATGATGGTATAGATGAGGGTCTATATTGCCTATGTGTTTTTGGACTGTAATGCTCATCTTCTTCAAACTCAAGAGCAAGAAATAAGGCAAATTAAGAGTCTGATTTTCTAAGAAATTCATCAACAGTCTAGCATGGTACATATACATCGAACCGAAGCGTCCTTCACAGGTGACAAATTTTTGGATAACTAATAGTAGGCTAGCCCATTCTTCCTTTAATGCATGAACATGGATTCCTTTAGTAAACACGGTGGTGTCCATACTTGGGTTTCTTAGCATGATTCTCCATGCCTGTTCATCCACACTTTTATTTTTGAACCATCTTTCACCCTCTTGAGGTAAGCCTGTAGCAGCTGCTACCGTTGTTTCAGTCACTGTAAGCTTCAAATCTCCAATCTCCACTTTCTGACCATCAAATGACTGTGCAAAAGCCTTGGTTACTTCTTTGTTATACCCTTTAAACCTTTGAATGAACCGTAACCACTTAGATTTCTTAAGTAAATCCTTGGCCTGAGGGTAACCTTCTAGGTATTTTGGTCCTTCTGGCTCTACCCTGAGTAGTTTTCCCATTTCTTTCCCTGTTTCGAATTTCAGCTGAGGATACAATTGCGTATGAGGATTTTAACAGAGGACAGTAGCTCGGTTGCAAGGTTTATGGTAAAAGGTAATGGTTGCAATCGATAGTAGGTGACGGGAATGCTTCGGATTACAGGCAGAACAGAGGATAGATAGTGGTGAATGGGTTTACAGATTGAAGTGCATGTATATGAAAGGAAGGTCTTAAATGAAATGGTAAGTGACCGGTAGTGGAGGCGATATCTTTTTGAATTAACGGCTGTGTATGGGAGATCACACGTTTTTAATAGATAGTTGTGGAAAATACGGTGAAGAAGAGCCGTAAGGAGATTGGTCACATCTCATGAGCGCAGGTGGCAAATGAAGTGCAGTTAACTTGAGTTTAAACATGAAAAACCCATCATGAGACCGTTAAGAAATGAGTGCTTGGTGTATGGAGTAATGTCGTGGGATAGGAGTGGTAATGGAGCTATCCTATCGAATCATTGCACATAGTAGAACTTTTCATGGTTTGATAACTATGCATAATCATGACTTTAATTGCTATTTGACAAAAAATTTTGCTCGTACCTTTGGAAACTTTGTCATTTTTTGCCCATAGCTTTTAGCCAACTATTCTTTCTTGATGTCTTGGAGATGCTCCATATCTTCATGGTATTTTCTCACTTACACCTGCATTTCCATGATTTTTGTACTAAAATTTTGACTGTGTATTTGAAAAACAGAGTGATGGTGGCTGCGGAAATCGTTTCTGGCTGCGGAAACTGTTTCTGGCTGTGGAAACTGCTTCTAGCTGTGGAAACTGGGACAACACCCACTTAGCTAAACAAATGTGGTTAGAAAAGAACTAACTGAGTGGAAATAGTTCTGAAAGGAACTTTTATTGATGAAATGAGTGGAATGGAATGAAAATGAAGCGGAGTGAAGTGAAGAGAAAATGTGAATGAGATGGAGGTGAAGTGAAATGGCAAATGAGGTGGAGTGAAGATGGAAGAGAAGGAGAGGAGATTTTTTTTATAGAAAATATAGAGTGTCAAGTGTCCTTGATTTTCACTCCATATTTTCTGTATAAGCCTGCCAATCTATGATTGGTTTTCAGGCTTATACAATTTTTTATTTTTTTATTCTTTTAACTGAAAGAATAAAAGGCTAGGCTGGTGGGGAAGAAGGATTCTTCTCCACTAGCCTTATTGTAGAATTCTCTTGGAACATCTTGACAAATTCTTCTTTTGAGTGTGGCTTATGATAAATTTTCAATCGGTGGCCATTCAAAAGAAAAGAAATCTGAAATTCATCAATGGTCTTGACTCTTACTGCTCCATTATTAAAGACTTTGTCAATTTCATATGGCCCAAGCCAATGGGTCTGAAATTTACCTTTAAAGTCTTTGAACTTGGAATCAAACAGTAATGCCCAATCTCCCTCTTGAAACTTTCTCTCTTTGATGTATCTGTCATGCCATTTAGCTCTTTGATGTTGAACTAGATCAGTCTTTAAAATTGCTTCTTGTTTGATTTCATATAGCTCATTCAGCTGCTCCATTTTGTGCTTTTGGGCTTCTGATAGATTCATCCCCAACTGGATTGCCATCTTGAAAGTCTTGACTTGAAACTCAATGGGGAGCAGGACTTCTTTCCCATAAACAAGTTCATAGGGAGAATGTACTGTTGTATTCCTCCATGTAGTTCTGTAGGCCCATAAGGCTTCAGGAAGCCTTTCTGCCCAATATTTTCTGTGTAGATGAACAGTTTTGGTGATGATGCTTTCAAGAACTTTGTTTGTAGACTCCACCTGGCCATTTGCTTGCGGATGGTAAGGAGTATATTTTCTGTGCTTGATTTTGTATTCTTCCATCAGCTTCTCCATCAAGTTAGATGTAAATTGACTTCCATGATCTGTCACAATTTCTCTTGGGACACCAAAACGAGTAAAAATATCCTCAAAAAGAAATTGAACAACTGAATTTTCAGTGGCAAAAGGCAATGCTTTAGCTTCTACTCATTTAGTGACATAATCAGTGCATACCAATATATACTTTTTCTATTTAGATGGTGGATTAATAGGTCCAATGAAATCTAAAGCCCATTTTTCAAAGGGTTCGATTAGTACCTGTGGTTGTAATGGAATTTCATTTGAAAGAGTCGGTCTCCCAACTCTTTGGCAATTGTCACACGTTCTGACATATTGTTTTGCATCTTTGAAAAGGGAAGGCCAATAATATCCTAAAGAAAGGATTTTATAGGCCGTCCTTTTGTCAACAAAGTGTCCGCCGCATGGTTCATCATGACATTCCTTGAGGATGTCAGGTATTTCATCTTCCTGAACACATCTTCTGATCACACAATCTAGCCCTGTTTTAAACAATTCATTAGAAATCCATGAATAACTTGAACTCTCTTGAATAATTTTTCTTTTTTCACCAGGAAATAGATGTGGAGGTAGCTTTCCTGTAGCCAAATAGTTAGTAATATCTGCATACCAAGGAGTCTTAGTAGTTATTGCAAATAAATACTCATATGGAAACTTATCCTCTACAGGAGAATCTTCATTAGTATTTTGGATTCTAGACAAGAAATCAGCTACTGTATTTTGTTTCCCTGGTCTATCCAACATAGTAATATTGAATTCTTGTAAAAGTAAGAGCCATCTTGTAACTTTGCCATTAGTAACAGGTTTATTCATGAGATATCTAATTGCAGAATGATCAGTATGGACAAAAGTTTCATAGCCAGTTAAATAGTGTCTAAACTTATTGATTGCATGAACAACAGCTAAGAACTCTTTCTCAGTCACAGTATAGTTTAACTCAGTGGGAGTCAAATTTTTACTGGTGTAGTAAATGGCATAAGAAACTAAATCCTTTTGTCCCAACACAGCTCCTAGAGCTGTATCTGAAGCATCTGTGGAAATATGGAAAGGAAGTTTCCAATTTGGCCCTCTCAAAATGGGTGCTTCAGATATTCTTGTTTTCAAAGTTTCAAATGCAGATTGACAATCAGGATCCCATTTGAATTCACAATTTTTTGTAAGTAATTTGAAGAGTGGAGATGCTATTTTGGTGAAGTTTTCAATAAATCTTCTATAGTATCCAGTAAATCCAAGAAAACTTCTAACATATTTTTGACAATTTGGAATAGGCAACTTGGAGATGACTTCAACTTTTGATCTATCAACTTTAATCCCATCCCGTGAAATATGATGTCCTAAAACAATCCCTTCAGTAAACATCATAAAGCATTTTTCAGGGCTTAATGATAGGTTTGGTTCTTTACATCTTATAAGGACTTTTTCCAAACTCTCTAATGCCTCTTCAAACGAATTACCATAAACTGTAAAATCATCCATATAAACCTCTACACAATCATGGATTAGATCGGAAAAGATTCCTAGTACTGCCCTTTGAAATGTTGCGGGTGCATTACATAATCCAAAAGGAAGTACTCGGTAAGCAAAAGTTCCCCATGGACAGGTAAATGTGGTCTTGTCCTGATCTTTAGGTGCTACCTGAATCTGATTGTAGCCACTAAAACCATCCAAAAATGAAAAATACTTTTTTCCTGCTAAAGTATCTAATACCTGATTGATAAAGGGTAAAGGAAAGTGATCCTTCAAAGTTGCTTTGTTTAATTCCCTGTAATCAATGCATACCCTCCATTTACCATTCTTTTTAGGTACTATAACCAAAGGAGAAACCCATCGGCTATCTGAAATTGGATAAAAGAAGTTTACATTAAGTAACTTTTGGAGCTCTTCTTTCACTATCTCCCTAAGGTTTGGATTCATCCTTCTCTGAGGTTGTCTGATTGGTCTACTATTTTCCTCAATGTAGATGTGATGAATGCAAGTCTTAGGGTCAATACCTTTCATATCAGTATATTCCCATGCAAATGCAGTAGAATGTTTTTGCAAGATTTTGGTTAGTTCTTCCTGTTGTGATCTTTCCAAATTTTTGTTGATATTCAATGTTTTTCCTGGAAAGATCTCAATGGCGGAACTACCAAACTCTTCCATAGAGAAAAGAGACATTTGTCTAGATGATAAATACTCAATGTCAGAATCTAACTGAAATTGTGTGTGGTCATATTCTGAAGATGTTTCAAAGTTTTCTAATGTGTTCAGAATTTGACTATCTTCACTAACTTCAGAAATGGTAAAGACAGGTTGTATAGTATCTTCATCATCAATCCACTCATTATCTCCTATTTCTGTAATTGCTTTCGCTGGAGGATACAGATTGAATTTCTTTGTCGAATTACCATCAGAAATATAATATCCCCAAACCTACAACTGATGAAAGCATCGGCTGTGGCTAGCCAAGGTCTTCCTAAGATGAGAGGGTGTCCTCCTAAATTACTCTTGGGGGTTAAAATCATAAAATCTACTGGATATTCCCAAGAGTCTAAGGAGACTGAAATGTCTTCTAATACACCATCTGGTTTAATAATTGATCGATCTGCAAGTTGCAGTAAAGTAGGTGTAAAGAGAAGATTAGGAAGTTTCAGTTGTTCCATAGTCTGTGTACTCATAATGTTGATAGCATCCCCTAAATCAATCAAATTATTTGGAATTTCTACCCCATTGATATGTGTTTTGATAATTGGACTACCGGTACCTACATACTTCTGCGTAGTAATTTTTCCCATCATGATGTCTGCAATTTTCCCTACCACGTGGATTCTTCTTGTGTCTCTAGGTTTCCTTCCTGGTCTTTTAAGACTCAACTCCTTTATTGTTTTTGCTAGAATATGAATCTCTCTAATGGCTTGTAACAAGGGAATCTTGATACAGACATTCTTCAATTCATCTAGAAAATCATAGTCAGGCAACAAGATTTGTTTTTCCGCCCCTTTGTCAATTTGTAATCTTTCAGGAAAAGGAGGTGTGGATGAAGATGCAGGTTGCTCAACTATAGGAGTTGTGGCGGTTAGCTCTTTTTCTTTCTCTTTCTGAGTGTTAGGGTTTTGAAGAGATGCTTCAGAACCCTTATTGGCTTCAAGAGAATCTTCCTCAAAAATGCTTTGATTTTGGTCATCTATAGAAGGTTTATCTAAAACTCTACCAGATCTGAGTTGTACATCATTGAGAGGAACAATCATATAGGTAGGAAATTGTTGACCTTCTACCATGTAAGCATTTTGAGGGTTTTTATTATTGGGGTTTGGCAATGGCTGAGAAGGAAGTTGATTTGAATTCTGTTGGAATGGAAGCAAGAGTTGAGAATTTGGGTTCTGTTGAGATGGTTGTTGTTGTTGAAATGGCAATGATAGTTGTGGGTTTTGAAAAGATGGAGGATATTGATAAAATTGAGCAAATCTCCCATAAGGATTTTGCATGCCTTGTACCCATGATTGAAAGGGATTTTGAGGTTGGGACCAAGGTTGTTGCCAAGGATTCCAATTTGGTGGGGTTTGAAAGTTCATATAGTTATTAAACCCTTGGTTTTGTTGCCCCTGCCAAGGTCTCCTTGCAACAAAACAAAGAGACTCAATTGTATTTGGATCTTCTTGGAAGACAACTTTGAGCCCAGGAATTGAAGGACAATCCTTGGTCTCATGATTCACTGAACAAATCACACATGTTTCTACAACTTTTACATCCAAGGGACATTCCCTGAGAGCATGTTTTTTTCTACATTTTGGGCAAAAGATGGCTAAAGCTTCAGCTTTTGCTTTCTGCTTATTGTGGATCTTAAGAGTGTCTAGTTGCTCACTAAGACTCCCTAAGATATCAGTTTTGAATTCATCAAGCATATTGCCAATCTCAGCCCTACTTACTGATCCAGTTTCAGATTTGTTTGCTCTGATGAGAGAAGGATCTCTAGGCCCTTTTCCAGTTTTAGATTTTCCTCTTGAGAGATGGACACACAGCTCTGCTATATCATGAAGTGGAAGTTGAAATATGTCTCCTTTTCCCATCATGTTCAAAATATCTATCCATTCATCTCTAATGGCTTTTAATATAAAGGCTTTCAAGGTTTCCTCATCTAAGTTACTCATTTTTGCTCTTTTCAGATTGTATTGGAATCTTTCAAGTAAATCCTCCAAGTTTTCATCTTCTCTTTGTACCATTTTAAATACTTCATCCTTGTGGTTGGTAGGCATACAATAATCCATTTATCTATCCAGAAATGTTTGTTTCATATCATTCCAAGTCCTAATGGATTGAGTGAGTAATCCCATGAACCATTTCAAAGCAGCTCCTTTCAATGTTGAAGGAAACAGTTTGAGTTTTTGAGAGCCTTCCAGATAATCATAGGTTCGACACACGACCTCAAACTCAAATAGAAATGTTTCAGGATCTTCATTTCTTAACCTATGAAAGTTTGGGAGAACAGATGGTGAAATATTTTTCATTGTTTCTTGAGAATCCTCATCTTCTATAGGAAATCCAAATGAGTTATCTCCATCCCTATTTCCCCCATTGTTACCTCTACCTCCTCCATTATTTCCTCCTCCCCCTCCTCTACCTCTACCTCTACCAAATCCGTTAACTCCCTCTTCTGTCATGGTAGTTTTCTCAGAGATTTCAGAGTCCTATGGTTCCTCTACTAATGGCGAACGAGGAGGAATTTCTCCCTCTTCTTCCTCAGATGATTCTACTTCTTCAATTACAATGTGTCTCCTTGTAGAAGGAAAGAAAGGATCTTTTCCTAATTTAGATTCGATGGATGGTGAGGAAGAGTCTCCTAACTCAACTACTGCCTCTTGAATTCCAGGAATCCTAGGGCTAAGAGTGTAGGTTGGAGATGATGGAGGTGTCTCTTGTCTATTCCTTGAGGTAGATGGAGTTGTGAAAATCAAACTCTTGGCTCTAGCTAAAAACCTTCCCCTAGAATCTCTTGTTCTATGCATATCATTTTTATTTTTCTTCAAGTCAGGCTAATAATTCTCTTTCTGATCTTCCAGGTCACTCTAGGTGCAAGAAGAGAGCATACTCAAGAAACTATTAAACCAATAACTTTCTCTTTTATGATCCTCTAGATCACGCTAAGTGCAAGAGGAGAGCATACTTTGAGAGGTTATCAATGTTCCTTCCTTGATTTTTTTTTTAAGAAATTGGCTACGTAGTTTCACTTCCCCGGCAACGGCGCCAAAATGTTTGGTCAATTTAGTGTGTTCTAAATTGCTGATTAAAATTTCAATTCGGGATTCGTAAACTGACGAAGTGAAGTGTACTATATGTACAAGATAACCATTTTCTTAGTCTTTTGTCGTTTTTGAGTTTTTTAGTTTGTTTTTGGATTTTTCTTTTATGGATTCCCTAGTGTGTGATGGCGAAAATGAAAGTTAAGTATGGATGGTAATGGCGATTTCTACAGTGATTTTCCAAACTTAAAAGTGTTCAAAAAGAAAGCTCTAAACTAACTGTAATGAAATAAATTCTTAAGAGGAAGTAAATGTATCAAACAATGAACTAATGACAAAGGCCCATTATCCTTACTGCTGTATGAAAAAGAAAGTAAAAAATGAACTTAAAGCAAATCAAAGACTGAAGGCAAAGCAACTAATTCACACTACTTCAACCCCTGTTCTGATCCTTTACCCTTCAACTCAATCTGCCTTATGGGAAGCAATCATGAACAAGTTGAGCGATATGATATCTAAATTGTAGGAAATTAAATTGCATAAAGGAAACTAATCACACTACTTCAACCCCTATTCTGATCCTTTACCCTTCAACTCAATCTGCCTTATGGGAAGCAATCATGAACAAGCTGAGCAATATGATATTTAAATTGCAAGAAATTAAATTGCATAAAGGAAACTAATCACACTACTTCAACCCCTGTTCTGATCCTTTACCCTTCAACTCAATCTGCCTTATGGGAAGCAATCATGAACAAGCTGAGCAATATGATATTTAAATTGCAAGAAAGCAAACTAAATCATACTACAATAAGTAATATTCTGATTCCTTACTAATAGAGTCACTTGACTATAGAAAGAAACCATAAACAAATGAGTAGTATGATGTCTAAGTAGCAGAAAAATAAATAAGCAAAACACAATTTGAAAAATGACAGTGCTGGAATTAAACTTCAGAAATGAAAATCAGCAGGGAGGACAAGATGATCTCATGTCAGTAGTTATCAAAAAAAATATGTAAATCTGCCCGGGCTACCTACAACAAAACCTGTAAAAGAAGCACTGATCAACTAACAATTAGAAAAGAAACATAAAGGAAATATAAACAACAATGATCATCAGAATAGCACACTATATATACAAGGAATGATTGAAAAAAACAGTAAATGAAAGCAAGTAAGAAACTATACAAAGCTCTGGTGTACAGGGGCCCTCTGCAACCTCGGCCAGTCAATCACTTAGTCACAAATCCAATTCAGAAAAGTTGTCTTCTCATGTATTTAAAGTGAAATGCAGTACAGTGGGTGACAACAGTCGAAATTACAATACAAAAGCTATTACCTTCAGCGTATATCAACACGTTATTTATAAGAAAAAGATGCTGCAACTAATTCCTAGATTTCTGCTACTAAGAGACACGTAAATTTCCTTGAGCCGAGATCTAGCGTGATGGTCATGAATTCATGGAGTGGTGGCTGCTTGGTTTAGTTCATGGGCTACTCTCTAGGTGTGCCAATACCTCCGAAAACTAAGGATCGTGCCACCACGAAATTCTTCATTTGGCCCTTCCTTTGACCATCGTTGACCCCGATTGTTTATGAATGATTTGGCTGATCTGAGGGGACACACCCCATGTACACGTCATGTGCAGCTTACCCATGTGGCTGGTTTCTCCATTGGATACCTGTAGCATAGCCTTTAACAAAATGGTTGCGGAAGCTTGGGCTGGCTGCGGAAAGTGACAAGTTTCCACAGCTGCTTGAACAAAAATCTAAAGCAAACAACAGTCATAAGTATAGTTAGGAAACCATTCCATAAGTTCTTTTTAAACTATTATGCAACGATTTGACAGCTTGGTGGACGAAGTAAATGGAAAAAGAAGGCTGAAAGGGTATATAGGGAAGTGCAGGTTTGGGACTCAACAAGAGGACTGACGGAATGTGGTCCATAGCTCCGTCCCAGTGTTGTACCGGAGAGGTAACTGGAAATATGATAAGAACACTTTAGCAAGTTTCATGAAAACGTAATGAGAGGCAGAGGGCTGGTCTACATACCATTTTGCAACGTCTCCACTGAGCATGTGTTGGAAGAGCTAAAGATGAATGGAGTCATCGGTTATGGAGTTGGACAAACACCACATGTGGAATGATTGAAAATGGTTGGTAGGATCCTCTCCATCAATACCCTCAAACTTTGGGATGTTTGAGGGAAGCTGTTTAGTCAATTTAGTGTTGTCTAAATTGCTATCATAAATTGTCAACCCGGGGCTCGTAAGCTGATGAAGTGAAGGTGTATTATATGTACTTAAGCAACCTCTTAGATCTTTTTGTCATTTGGGGGTGTTGTTTGTGGTCAATTTATCTTCCTAAGATGGAATGGAGGTTTTATAAACAGATGAGTGATAGTGTGTGTAAGGTGATTTCTAAATGAGTGAGTGTGTGTTACTGGTGGTTTCTAACTACCTTGTAAACTTGCAAAGAAAGAGCTTGAAAGAAATAACTTGAAATGAAACAGAAAGCAAAGAACCACTTTCTAATGGCACTAGTCACTACTCATGTTGCTGCAATAAAAAGTTAAGAAAACCACTTTAAAGACCAATTATAATGTTCATCTCTTCCTAACACTCTGCTTCCAACTTATAGTACTATGTGAAACACGATTAAGAAGTAGTTAGATATAAGTCTAAAAAGTAATTGAGCTCTAAGATGACAAATTATAACACCACTGTGCCTTTCTCCAACATTCTGCTTCCAACATACATTGTAATGTGTAACAAGTGAAGAAAGAGTTAGTGATATAAGTCAAAAACTACTCAAAACAAGTTGTACTTTATTAATATTCTGATCTCTTAAAGATGAACAACTTATGATAAGGAGACCATCAATATGTTAGCATACAACTTGAGAAACTAAACTAGAAATCAAGCTAGAAAAACAGAGTAAAGGCAGCAACTATGAATATGACAACTGAAAATACCATTAGAGATAAAGCAAATACAACAAAGACACACAATCCCGGGCTAACACCTGCAGAAAACAATCCTGATCAGTTAAAGTAAATGCTGGAAATGAAATGACAGTGAAAGTAAATCAAAACTGTACATGTTTTAAAGAAAATGAAAATTGCTGAATTCGAAAGAAGGAAATGGCAAGAACATAAAGGTAAATTTACTGTACAGAGGCTGTTATGAATGGGGGCCCTCCATCCACAAAACCCAAGGAAAGATCAGCTACTTGAAGTCAAAACAGCACAGTCTTCTATTAACTCATATGCAGAAATTACAGTAAAAAGTGCTGAAACAACAGCTTTAAAACAGAGTTTCTGTATACACTAAAATTGCAGCAATTACATAAACACAGCAACTAAAAACTAACTCTTAAGCGTACGCAGACACTGGATTTATAGGCGTATGAACAACTGCCTACTGCGTAAAACATGAAACGAGAAATTAACTAACAGTCATGCTAATTAAAGGCACAACAACACGTAAACAGGTCCGTGTTTTATTTGGAGGGTATGTTCGTCATGGAGGTTGAATCCAAGGTTGGATCCTATCTCCCATAACCTGCGTAGCATGGAGGAATCGCCATCTGGAGTGACGTGACCTTTCAGCTCACGCAACACCGTTTGAGCTGGCTTTGTTGACCGAAGTTTGATCCACGTTGACCGGAGGTGTGCGTGGCATTGCTGACCAAACCAATAGCATAGGAACCTTTAACACCTTCATTCTCACGTGCCCATGTGATTCGTTTTTCAAAATGACACGTGGAACATAGAGATCAATGAAAAGGCTGCGGAATGACTAGATAGCTGCGGAATTGTTGAATGGCTGCGGAATTGCCAGACAGCTGCGGAATCTCTGTGCATATGTCAAAAATCTAGACAAAACAGTCAAACATTAGCAAAGTTAACCAATCATGCTTAAAGACATCAAATGTAATGATCTGGGTAGTTTTATGAGGAAAATAGGGCAAAAGAGAGGGATAAGTGAGGAAAAGCTGTAGGTAATGATAGGTAATTAGGTGCAAGTTAGAGGCTCTACAGAAGCTTAGTCGACATAGAGGGCCAACAAGAATCATGGTGTATGGGGTCGTTTATCAATTGGTTTAGATCTGGTAGACTTAACCTAGCCATAAAGGGGAGCATGGGGGCTGCTGGAATGGTTCCTGAGACTGTTTCGCCTAATGTGACCAATGGTATAACACCAGAGCCACCACCAATTTGGTTTCCTACACCAACTATGGGTCCAGACATGGTGACGATATGCGGTGAAGGAGGCTTGGAATCAGATGAGGAGTCAAAAGGACCAGGAGAAGATTTGGGATGGGGACTCGGAAGGCTATGAACTCGAACCCAACGGGGAGGAGTAATATGCCCAAGCGGAAACTGGCTGTGAAGGCCTAATAGTCTCCGCAACATATGCCTTGGTGGTGCAGTGATGGAAGGACACATAGATGAAGGGAGATCAACAATATATCTTTTGTCTCTGATGCAGTGAGATAAATTTATTATGTTAAGTCTTGGCTTGGCGGTGTAAACCAAGCACCCTTCACTTAAGGTGTGCTTGTGTGTGCAAGTGTATTAATTGATTAAGCCCAGATCATGTTTGTAAAAAAAGAAAAAATCTTGTTACAAATAAACTGAAATAAATAACAGAAAATGAACATGAAAACAATTAACTAAACCCACCCAAACTGGGTTTACAAACACTGTACTATTTGGTGGCTAAATTGATGGAAAATACATTGAAACGGTCAAGAGATCTGAATGTCGGTGTGACTGGGATCAAGTGACTCTAAGATGCTGGAAAGTGGTGCAACAACAACAAAAAACCAAAGGGGAAGATCACTGCAAAAAGATAGGGAGATGGGTGAAACACCTAGGGAAACCGATGGGACCCTAACAGATTAACCAAACAAGTTTAAATGTGAAACTATGGATGGTAGCAATCTATATTAACAGATCTGAAACAAAAGGTTACAGATATGGAAAATGTGGCTGGAAGTGCTAGAAAAACTCATACTTCTCACTCAGCTAAACTCCTCCTAGAAAGGTGGAAGTGTATTAGAAGCCTTAGGGGAGGCTAAACTTGACTTTGATGAGTAAAACAGAATGGATCAAGGCCTAAGCAGGATGAGAGAGAGGTCAGACACCCAGTAGACAGCTCTCAGCAAAAACCAGAAACAGATCTGAGAAAAACCCTAACCCAAAAATCGCAGGTTCTGATCTATTTTTGATGAAATCACATTTTTTGGGCTAAAAGCTATGTTTTGAAGCCCAGATCGCACCTTTTGGGCTAAAAATTGCAATTTCTATTTCGAGATTCCTGGTCTGCAAATTTTGGAAAAAAGTGCCACCTTTGCCGTGGCTGCTCCCTGTGACATGCAAAAACGACCAGAAAGCTTGTAGAAGTCAGAAATTTATCAGATCTAGGGTTAAAACACTAAGAAACATTAATAGAATTGAAAAAATAAGAAACGCTAAGCTGAAAGCCAAAGGTCACCCAGGTTTTTGGATCTGAAGTATAAAACCCAGGGGAGTTGCCAATTTGTTGTAGTGTTTTCTTCTCAATGATGTACGAAAAGAACCCACATAAGATTGTGGATGACAAACAATCTCAACAATAGAAATGAATTCTAAACATTGTAGTTCTGCAACTATTGATAGAAACAAAACCTACTGAAATTCTGATCTATGCTACGATCATAGTTGAACAATGAAAGAGAGAGTAATAACCCCAAACATCCAATGGAAACCAGATATGTAAAGAATAATTTAATAATAACACTTGTGAAGAGAATAGATAAATGTTACCAGTCCTCCTCTATGGGATGGGTTCTTTGCTATCCTCAAATGTCTTCAGATTCTGTAGAGTCTCTCTCCTCTATAATGTATAATCCCAACAAAAATATGGTGTGCGACAGTGAAAATAATCAAAGTTACAACAGTGAGTGCAATAATGAAAATAATCAAAAGTGAATAATGAATGGAAAATCCTTCTATTTATAACAAAATATTGAGTTATCCTCGAATAATGAGCAATAATAAAATATTATTGATCCCATTCTTGGAGTAACCACTTGGAATATTTTATTATATTTGTTTAGGAGGGAAAAAATATTTAAACTTTTATTTAGAAATAATAAATAAATAAATGATTTATCTATCATCTCAAGGAATTAGTTAAGGAATAATAAACAAATAAGGATTTATTTAATTATTCCTAAGGGATTTAGTCAAATTTAATAAAGAATAATAATTAATTAGTGATTAATTAATTATTCTTAGAGAAAAATAAGATAATAATGATTTATCTATTTATTTTCATGATTGGGTCAAATTTGACGAGGAATAATAATAAAACAGCCGCTAAATTAATTATTCCTAGAAGAAAATCAAATAAATAATGATTTATTTAGTTATTCTTCATGGGTTTAACTATAAATTACTTAATAAATGTGGTTTATTCGGTAATTTCTCACAGTGAAAGCAATTTTGCTAGGGTAAAATTGGCTTTACATGGTATACTTTGATCCATCTAATAAATTAGGCTAGATGATCAATTTTTTGGTGATAACACCAGTGAAAGAGGTTAGTAAAAAATATATAAAATTAAAATATGTACATAAATCAAACAAAATTAAAAAGACAACTAACTAAAACAACTATTAAATAAACTAAATATCAAAACATAAGTGAAAGCATTATATATATAAACTAGGGTCAACGTAATAAACAATAAAATGTGGTAAAAGAGTAAAAATTACGTAACATAAAGGAAAATACTTAAATTTATAGAACTTTATGATTGTAAAAAAGGAAATTAAAACATTTATACACATAACAATAAAAGTAAAGTTTGAAACTTAATGAGAGAATAAAATCCTATATTCCAAAGACCATCAGAGAGACGTCTGATCCACAAGGGAAATTCTTAATTTTATTGCATTCTCAACCAAGTACACTTCTATATGGTGGAATATGCAGGGAAATGGAGGGTGTTACACAGTCGATTTAAACCAGAGAGTAAGAATATTTGTCCTACATAACAATCATACAGTCGATACCAATTTATATGATAAAACAATGAAACAAATGTAATAACTATTCTTACTTTTACCTGGCTGTAAACTAGTAGGGCTATGTAGTCACTTTGAATTGTATTGTCTACATGCTGCCTGCCTTTTATAGATCTTCTCTTGCAAATGAGTGGCTTCAATCTTCGTTGAACTAGTCAACAAATGAAGGTTTGCTAGTTGTATTTATTGAATTATTTGAACAAATTAATTGTAATCTTTAGTGTATCAAGATCATAACTTAATGTATGCACTTAAATCGTACTTTGCTGGACTTACTCTTCCTTTTTTATATATATTACAAGTTACACATGAATTTCATTACATAAGCTTGTACAAAAGCCTATGTTTCTCAAGAATAATTTGGGTAATAAACTCAAATTAAAATTCAAGATAAAGTGAGAGGATAATCAATAAAGTGAAACTTTGTGATGTAAAAAATCGACAAAATTCACTAACTCCACTGCTTGAAAAACATTATAATATGATACTTCCCCAACTTCCTCCACAGGTTCATTTTTATCTCAATTATTATCCAAAGTTATCGCGTTAAAATTATAACATAGTAAGATAATTACGAGCCTCTTTATCTTTGTTTATTCAATTCTTTTCCATTTGCAATATTCTTTTTCTAATTTTCAAAGGAAGCCAACCAACAACCATAACATTGAATCACATATCAACCTTGGTGTTCACTTTCACAACCCATGTGCACATATCTTTCATCATCCATTTGTATTAATAGTAGAGCCAATTTTGCATACAATGCCTTCCCATTAAAGAATTTAACTCTCTTCTCTTTTTTCATTCTTGATCTCTGGTTCCCATCATCATATTCATCCATAGCCACATATCTAATATGATATATGATATTATTTTATGATCTTCTAGGTCCACTTAATGGTTCAATTTAGAATTGTTGAGCTGCTTTATTTAATTGCTTTTACTTTTTGTTTTTACCAACATAAATATATTCCCATGTTGCAATAACAATGAAATGAGTTTCACTTTTACTTTTACTTTAATATCAATGCAACCATTAAAGCTAATAGTAGGCATATTAATAATTCCTTCCATAGAAATATATATTTCATATGTATGATGTAGTATTTGTTACATGCACAACCAAATTAACTTTTATCATGCCAAAGAGTTTTGGCATTTCCCCAAAAATGAATGACAGTAAAGAAGGATTAAAAATTTAGTTGTGTCAACAATTACCACAAAAGATTCACTTCATACCTCAAGGTTGATATTATGAAGAGTGGATTAGGATCCCTCTTCATTCCAAAAGAAAGTACCATTTTCAACTGCAACAACAATCTCTTTTCCTGGTGGTAACCTTTTAATTGTCTCAAAATCAAGCTCCTTGTTGATCATATACCTGCCAAGTCTTCACCCATATGTGCTTTATATGCATTATCAAACATTTTGATTTTTGTAAAAATAAACATACATATCCCACATGCACCATGGGTGATTGTTATATACCATACATATATCATTGTTGGCACCAAATTTCCTTGAAGATGATAATGTCCTTTGGAAGGAGCTTGAATTGCATGCTTGTATGTGTATTGGCTTTGCATATGTCCTCATAATATATAACACCAAAATTGTCAAGGGCTTAAGGAAAGAAATAATGTTTCTTTTTTCTTATATCATTTTGGTAACAAAACTTTGCATATATCTCTCCTTTAAACAAGAAGAACCTTCTCCTTTGAAAACATAAAGTAATATTCTCTTCTTTGAAAAAATAATATAATATTTTTTCTTTCCTTGTATTTTCAAACTCATGAGGAATCAACAAGAGAGGCCATGCCACACTTACGTCAATAGGACTAGGAGACAAAATGGATGAAAATGTTATGAGATAAAGAAGGTAGGCTTTCTTTTGATTTCATAAGGGTTCATGATAGAAAATTCAGATGGAATGTAGAGTTGGAGATGGGGACACCAACACTCACAATGGCTTGTGGAATTTTAAAATTGTTGAGGTGCGTCAACAACATGAGTGAGACAAATGAAAGCTAGTTGTGGCACAAGAATTTTGGACACTTATGCTTTGTTAACTTGGTGAAGATTAGAAAAATTCAAGTAGTAAGAGATATCCCCATAATTTCAAAGCCATCAAATATTATTTGTGCACCATGTCACTAAGGAAAGGAAACCAAGACCAACTTCAAATCAAAGGAATGTTTGATATCAAAGTCTCTCGAAATAATTCATGCATATATGTATGGTCTAACCAAAACTCCAACTCTATAAGCAAAAAGGTACTTTATTTTATTTATAGACGATTATACTAGAATGGTGTGGGTATTTTTCATAATATATAAGTCAAAAGCACTAGATTGTTTTAAAACTTTCAAAGTGACGATTAAAAATAGTGAGTTGAAGATCAAATGATTAAGAATAGATAGATGTGGGGAATTTACCTTAGGAGAACTCAATGAATTCTGTGAGAAATATGGAATCAAAAGGTAACATTTTATTGCTAGGACTCCACAACAAAATGAAGTAAAAGAAAGAAAGAATAGATCTGTGTTGGAAAATTGTAATTTTCTCGATTACTAGCGACTGTATTTGTGTTTGCATGCCAAAAGTCATGCTGCGAGATGTGTTGGGAAGTTGTCATTGCCTAAGAGTTGGAAAGAATGTTGGCATTGTTGTCAAGCAGACTAGCATGGATGTTTGTGGTAGCATACATTGGCCTTGATGTCCACTAGCGTAGCTGTGATGGTAACTAGGCTAGCATTGATGTGGTTGATGTGTCAGGATCAGGGGGAGTCCCATGGTTATGCTATTCAAGGGAAGTCCAATGGTTGTTGCGGAGTTCTATAGAGAATCATCATAGTAGCAGGCTTAGTGGAGAAGCCATAAAAATATGATTATGATGGTTAGAAGTACCAAAGTTTGGAGGATACTTTTACTCAAGAGATTAGCTCATATTCTCTTAGAGATGCAACAATTGGTTAGTGGTCTGAAAGATATTTATAACGGTATAAATAAGTTTGGAAAATGGCTTCTGGATCAGGGGTTAAAACTAGTTGAAGTTTAGAGACAAAAAAGTTGTTATTTTATGACTAAGGTTGGGACTTAGGTTATTTTGGCCTAGTCGGAAGTCAGACTGTGCAACAAAGTTTTCTGAGAGAAAAAATATCTGACCTCTGACCCCCGACCTGTGTGGGACCAGCTCCTAGTCGGGCATGTGGATTAGTCGGTAGTCGGCCAAGTCGAGAGAGAGGTATAGTCGAGACTAGTTAGAGATCAGGTTGTGCAACAAAGTTTAGTAAGAGAAAAAGCCCCAACTCCCAATCCTTGACCTATGTGGGAATTGATACAGGAAAAAAAGTGGCAGAATGTGATTGGTTCACGATGATTTGTTGGCAGCAACATGGCAGATGATGTGAGCATGACATGACATTATGGAGGACACATGACAGGAAGATTCAACATTTTTGGGTAGACTAATCGGCCAAATTTATGTGAAACATGTCACCATATAGAAGGTGCCATGTGGATTATATGATGTTAGCATGGCATAAGCTGATGATGTGGTATAACTTCAAATTTTTTGACAAGGGGTTGTTTTGTGAAGTTTTTTCGTGTATTTGGTTTTCGGGGTTGAATGAATAGAACATACCAAAACAATGAAAAAGGAACCTAGTTGGGCCTACGGGTAAGTCGGCGGTCGACGCAAAGGCAGACACATAAGAAGCCAGAGCAGGCTGACTCACGACCTCCCAACCAAGATTGAAATATGTACCCAGGAGTAAGTTTTGTGGTAATTTTCAAGGTTAAAGAGTTTTCAAGCCTCTAGGTCTAGTCGTGAAGTCGAGGCATATTCATATACATAACATGTGAAGTGAGCCGACCCACGACCTTTCAACCTCTTGACCTATATTGGAAGGCACGCCCAGGTCATGATTATGTGATATTTCTGTGTGTTACATGGCAATGGACTTTGCGCTTGATGTAACATATTGTAGGCTTACTGAACCAAGGCTTGAATAGCGTACACCTCCCGACCAACATTGAATGGTGGTGCAACACAGTTGTTTCCTGTATAAATGATGACTGCAAGTAATGAAGGCATAAGGTAGCAAGGACCACGATTGCAGGGATGCTTTAATGGAGTCAATGGAAAATATTGTAGGTATGAGGTAGAGACAAAGATTTCCATGATTTGCAGAAGTAGCAATTAACTCTAGAGAAATCACGCTTGAGATTTATTTCATGCTATAAGGAATTAAATGAAAAATGGTTAAGTGCATAAGATATGATGGTGTGTTGTAGGTTCTCCCTTGAATCCTATGTGACTTAAAAGAAAATAAAGAAAAATCCATGCCTGAGGTACATGTTTATCTCTATGAAGTAATTAATAAGAATGGAGAGCCATGGGCAGAGAAAAACATGTTGGTTGTACAAGAAACTCCTAGCATGCGCAATTTAACTTATATTCAATTCTCAGTATGCAGATTCACACAGGTGCCCATTCTCTAAATTTATTGTGCTGCAATTGAAGTTGTTGAGTAGCTGAGTGGAGAAAAATTCTAAGGAGTCCATACTCAACATTTAATATGATAAAAGTGGTAAGTAGTCAAATGTTGCAGTGGTATGGAGATCCATTCAAAGAGCACACTCTCGGGCAGTGTGTTTGACTGTAGAGACAATATTGATCGCTGTGTAGTAGTGAAACAAAACCCAGGATTTCCATTGATCATGTGGGGGAATGCAACATTGTTGAGAGTGAGATGTGTGGAGAGCTCTAGGTGTGTGTGAACTATTGAGAAGTGGTAGAGTGAGTCTATGCTGCAAAGAAGAGGCCGAGATTGTGCCTATGTTGTTGTGGGAGGCCAAGAGAGCCTGTGGAATAGAAGAGGTTGAGTGTTGAATATGCTTTGGGGAGAGAAAAGGGTCAAGAGCCTTGTGTGTTTCTGCAGTGTGGAGAGAGTGTTGTGAGGGTAGTGATGAGTGAAGTTGTTGAGAAGAACAATGGGATACTACAGAGTGAGCAGAGCACATATTGTTAAATGGGTTTGAGTAGAAGAAAGGTTGTTGAGGAGAGCATATATGAAAATAGGCAAAGAGGCTACCAATTACAATGAGCAATAACTCTCCTTATTGAGTGTGGGTTGGAGCCTGCATACAAGAAGTGGGTTCTTCCATCTTTAGTGGGTGTCTGAAGAAATATTGGGGGTTGGTGCCTCGTACAAGTTGGTGCTTGCATAAATCCAAGGAGTTGCAAGTTGGTGCTTCTAATAAATCCATGAAGTTAGTGCTTCACATGGTTATTATGGTAAGCTGATCATGTGTCTACAAATAATAAAATGGAGTTGGCAGTTGGTGCTTCCTGCTAGTGAGTGCCAGAAAACAATCAAAGGGAGTTGGTGCATCCTGTGAGTGATGGATCACAAACGAATTTATGAGTAGGCGCTATTATTTTTACATCACTAACAAAAACAATCTTTAGTGTTTTTTCTCCTGGAAGGGGTTCCACGTAAAACCTATGTGTCATATGTGTGCCGCTCATGATGTGTGTGCTTGTGTTGATACATATGGCTGCTATTATGGTTTGTTAATGGTTTCTCTCTTATAATGGATTCCAAGTTTGAATGAGTAGAGATAAATTCACATAAAATTTTAAAGTAGCCTAAATACTTATTCAATCCCCCTCTCAGTATTAATAATGTTACCAACGATTGGTATCAGAGCCTGGTTCCTTCAGGAATAACTTAATCGCTTGAATGGTAGGTCAAAAGGAAACAATGGCTAATCAAACTTGGCTTACATTAGAAGGAGTAACATTTTAAATTAATTAGAGTATGTACTCTGGAAGGTTAGAATGGAATCCTAATTAATGGCTTTGGATGTTGATGTAGGGTGCTCCATACTAAATGAAGAAAATAGTAAGCAGAATGGAGCTGCCAAGTGTTATGTGGACTTATCCCTCTTGTAGACAAGAGAGATCTCCATAGACTTCAAAGAAACCTAGTAACAAAAAACCATGAACTGCTACCTTTCTCTAGACTATGATTAACTGAAATAGATACTATGATAGAGCCACTTACCGTTTAAACGAAATGATTGATAAAGTCCCCTTCCGATATTTCGACAATCCGCTCCTCAATGCTTTAGATATCCTCCTGTTTCTCCCCAAAACTTCTACATGATGTTATGAAGGAGATATATATTGACAAAAACAAATAAGAGATCAAAGAATCCAATATATAACATAAGAGATAAATGGATTAATTAACCAATCATGTATCATAAACTAATCGATATGAAATTACAATCTATGTAGGTGATCAAGGAATCCTACAAATTATATCAAAAAAGATGTAATTGAGAAAGAACAATTGTCTTTATATTAATAAAATGGAGAATCACCTTACAAACATGTAGTCTTGATGTTGCAAGTCCCTTCCCACAATATTCAACCCTCTCCTTGAATGAATAGCCTTCCAACCTTATTCCTGTAGCATAAGCCTACTTCCAAGAGTCCTCTCCAATCCTCAGGTCTGTGTTAGCTTTATAGGCCAAGAGTGGGAAGTTTGGGATCCATTTTTCAAGGGATGAGATCCACTAATGGAGGAATAGAGATTCCTCAAAGAGAGGGAGTTTCTCCATGATGGGAGGGACAAGGACTGAATATGCAACCATTTTAAGATTGCTGGTTGGGATAGATGCTACCAATAATGATTCTAGACTTTGATTTTTATTTTACATGCGTTAAGTCATGTTCACAGGTCACAATGTAAGACAATGCATACTTATGCATTGTTCCTAATGGAATCCTCTACGTATGTGCAGAAATTGACTAGGGAACTGCGCAAGAAGCCAAAAAATAGGTTTTGTAGCATGTGATCCAACAATTCCACTTTCTTTGGGTTAATTTGGATTCTAACTTTACATGGGAATGCTTTGGGACACATTTGTGGATAGCGAAAGATCCAAGCCAATGGTCATTTTCCTAAATGTGACAAAATAACGTGTAACAGATTATCCCCTAAAGTGCAAAGTCAGAAGAGATATTGATGACTGAAGTGCTTCATCATGCCAAGAGTTGGGTTAGAGATTATAGTCGAAGAGCTGAAACAATCAAACAAATGTTACAATGCAATTTATAATATCATCACTGAGGTAGGAATTCCCATACTCAGAACATAAATGTCTCAAAGAATAGCACGAAAATACATCTGAAGAGCCATGTCAATAGACGACATAGTATGGATGCAACCATCAATGGATATATGTTTATAATCATGAATATTTAATAACTCCATGCAACCTAGATAAACACCATTCAAATGTAATACTATGAGTTGTGAATCTAATCTAATGATCAATCGACAAATGCCAAATGAAATGGCCTCAGATAATAGCTCAATCACTGTGCTATATTCTACAATATTATTCGTTGTTCGACCAAGGAATATCCCTTGAATAGAAATTAACTCATCTGTGGGTGAATAAATGACCTAGGCCGCGGAAGATAAATTCTAAGTACTACGATTAGCGCCATCAACGAAGCCAATGTAAGCTTGAGGGAGCGTTGACATCTGCAAATCAAGTGTAACACAAGATAAGTAGGAGAAGTAGCGGAAAATCATAAAAAGATGCTAAAAATTGCCACACGTAAACTATGGTACAAAAATATACAATTTTTTCACCAAAAAATCTAAGCATAATATCTCTTTAGGTAAAGACCATTTTTGGGATTTCCCAAAGGAATTCCGTCATAATCAACTAGTTCATAGGCCCCTTTTTCTAGTGCATGTTTTATAACATAAGGGCCATGCCACATAGGCTCGAATTTACCAGTGCCTAACTTATCATGCTCTTTATCATAGACCAAGATTAAATCACCCTCTACATACAAATGACGTTTGACATTTTCATCATAATATGCTTTAACCTATTTATATTTGGCCTCACTAGCTAATGCAACATCACGGAGAGTCTCATCGAGATATGCTAAGTACAAGAAATGTTCTTCTTTGGTAGAAGTGGCTGGTAATAATTAAATTTCTAGTTTCAAAGATGATATTTCACATTCAATTAGTAGAACTGCTTCCATGCCATAGATAAGATGGAAAGGAGTAAAACCAGTCGAAGTTTTTGTTATGGTACAGTATGCCCACAAGGCTGGATAAAGCATTAAATTTTAATCTCGTTTATGAGTCCAAGTAATCCATTTAATCATGGTGTTTAAAACCTTGTTAACGAATTCTAGTTGGCTATTTGCCTATGTATAAGATGGAGTAGAATTGTCATGATGCAGACCTATCTTTGTGATAATATGGGTCATCATAAAGTTTAAAAAATGGTTACCATGGTCCGTGATAATGGCTTGTGGAAGTCCGAACTGAGCAATCACATGATTGAGCAATAAAATGGATGCTATTTCACCATCATCCTTATATGTGGGCATCACCTCATCCCATTTCGTAAAATAATCTACCTCAAGGATAATGTACCCATGCCCCACCTAAGTGAGGCTTACATGTAAGGAAATCAATTCCCCATTTAGTGAAAGGGCTGAAAACCATGATTAGGTTAAGAGGAGCTAGGTGTGCATGCATTTTTCAATCACATATTTGACAATTTTGGCATTTCCGAAATGAAATTAGACAATATTTGACATAGAAGGCCAGAAATACCTTGTGCGTAGGATCTTTTGAGCAGTGCCAAACCCTGACATATGACAACCACAAGCTCTAGAATGATAGTCTTTTAATGCATTTTCGTCTTCCTTGTGAGTTAAACATTGTTTGAAGATAGAATTGGTAGCATGCATCACCAATAATATTGTATTGTTGGGATTGATACCAGATATGACGATGACCAATTCGACTCAATTCTGGCAGAAATTTCTGAGTGTAAAGATAAATGATCATATCTCCATACTAGGGATCTAAAGTACTAATCAGAAAGAGAGATTCATATGGAAGAGAATCCTCTACCATGTTTTTCGTCTCAACATGGGGAAAGTCACACAATAATTCAACAAATACTAATGATTTCTTAGATTTGGATTTCATGAATTCCAAATCAAATTCATATAGGATGACTATCCATTTGGAATACTTGCCCCCTAGAAATTGTTTAGTGAGAATGTAAACCATGGGGTTGCAATCATAAATCACAGTATTTTTGCGCAATAGAATGTAGTGATGAAAATGTTAGACAACTTGAACGCCTACCAAGGCCAATTTCTCCACATGTGCATATTTTTCTTTAGTAATGTTCAATTCCTACTTAAGTAATATATCACATGTTCTTCGTTCGATTGGTCTCCCTGAACTAAAACCATGCCAATAGTGACATCAGATGCAAATAAGCATAGAAAGTAGTCTCGATGATAATCAAGAGGATGCAACAACGGTGTATGGGTCAATGCATTTTTAAGTGCATCAAAGGCATTTTGAGCCATTTCATCCCAAATGAGTGAGATGCCATTTTTCAATAGTTGAGTGGAACCTTTAATCAACTCGTCATATTTCTGGATGTATTGATGTAGAAAGTTTGCTTTCCCTTGCAAACATTGGAGTTTGCGGAGATTGGAAGGAGGAGGAAAATTCAGAATAACCTCAAGCTTCAGCGGATTGACACAAATGCTTTCCTCTGAAATGAAAAATCCTACAAACGATTAGATTGCACACAAAAAACACTCTTGTGTGGATTCAATCGAATATTGTAATGATGACATCTAATAAATATTGCTCTCAAATGCATTGGATGGTCTTCCCATCTCAGTGAATGAGCTAGCAAGTCATCCAAATAAGGTTGCACAATATGCTTGATATCATGAAATGCATAAGACATAGTTTGTTGAAAAGTTGCACCGACATTATTCAAATTGAATGGGAGTTTTTGATAGGCAAAAGTCCCCCATGGGTAGATGAATGCGATTTTGTGTTAATCAACTGGGACTATGGTGATTTGATTGTAGCCACAAAATCCATCCATAAATGAAAACATTTCATTTCTGGCACATTTGTCAATGATTTGGTCGGTATAGGGAGTAAGATAATTGTCCTTCAGACAGACCTTATTGATATCCCTGTAATCCCCACATACTCTAATGGTTCCCTATTTCTTGTTAACAAGCATGATATTGGACACCCAATTAGTCAAGGGAATCAGGTAAATGAAACCTACTTTGAGCAGTTTATCGACCTCAGCTTTAATCGCAGTAACTTTCCGTGGATGCACCAAATGTAATCATTGTCTGATAGGTTTTGCATCCTGGTAAGTTTTAATCTTGTGCAAAACAATGCTTGGGTCAAAAATTGGTATTTCCTCATAGGATCAGGCAAAAATGTCTCGAAATTCTTGAAATAGGGCCTTATATGTTCAAATTTATTCAAATGAGCATAAGATGCCTATGTGAATATTTTCAATAATTCCTGTTTTGACTAAGATGTCAATGGTAATAATTTTATATATTTTTCCCAAATTCCTTTCGGACTGAGCTTGAAAAACTAAAATGGGCGACTCTAGATTATCTACTTTCTCAGGCGAAAACATAGTTTAAAAATCATTCTCAATTTTATCAAGATTAGGTATAAAAGATCAACGATGATGGTAGTAATTCCATGGCATTTCATATGAAGTCATGACCTCCATAATACTTTTGTTAGTAGGAAACATACAGTCAAAAGGATCAGAAGGTGAAACTCGTTCTAACTAAGGTAAAGGAGAATAATCATCATTGATCACATTCACTCGATCAATATAAGAAGATAATGGGTCAAAAAATGATTGAATTTCATGATAAGCCAATTCAAATGCGGCTCAAAGGCATCTCATTTCCATAGGTGGTTAATTCAGACTCTAAAGACACTATCCACAGATTAGAAGATTCCATAGTGCTTGATGTAACCATTTTAACCTCGGGAAGATAAGAAGGAAAATTCAGTGGAGGGAGCACAAATGTTAACATCAGTGATGAGTCTTTGAGTAAACCAACACCAATATCCTCATAAAGAGTATTCATTTTTCTGATAAAAGGTATGCTACATGTAGAGTTAGGGTCTGAACTCTGAAGTATAGTAATACAACTAGTCTGCTTTGACAATATTCCCTTTGTGAGGAAATTGTATCATTCAAAATAGCGATGAGACGAATGCTAAAATAATGTAGGTCCAACTTAAACCAACCAAAATGTTTTAATCGGGCTGAGCATCAACAACTTCAACTTCGATTGTGACTGTTTTACCCTCTAGCTCTATGAGCAGATCATTGAGGATTCCATATGGACAAAAACCTCTTCCATCAAAGGCTTTTAGAGTTGTAGGTGACTGATTAATGGTTCGAGAACCTAAATATTTCCATCAAGCAATCGACATAATACACGTAGAAGCTCATTCATAAAAAAATGCGAAACACTCGTCTGGTTTTAAGAAAAATTGGAATCCGGAGTGCCAGTTGATGAGGGAGTCTTGGGATATGACTCTTAAGATCAAAGATAATTAGATTAAAATATTGCAGATCAATAGATCCTATGGCTGACAATAATTTTTTTTGTTGTGTTGGGCATGTTTTCAACACATCCAGAGCTAACATTGCGGAAGGAGACATAGCCATGTATTCAACAATGTTATAATTTTGTTCAGCTCTAGCATGCGGGTTGAAACCTGATTTCTGAAGCACACCTTTGGGAGATGGTAGAATCATCATGTCAGGATTCAATTTCTCGATCTGTAATGGTTAAGAAGGAGGAAGAGGAATTGAACTAGATGTTTGACAAAATGAACTAGCCTCATTTTCATTGTCAAAAGGACCCGTAGACCCGTAATCTTTTGATCTTGTAGTTACCATAGCTTACTGTGAAGAAATCATCATGATATCTTGCTATGTGGAAGAGGAATATGCGTTATGAGAAACCAGTTTTCTACCTTGAGAAGAATATGGATCCCTCAAAACAACGGTAGTTGGAGAACCTTCAATGAATTTGGAAACCTCTGCCCAATGTGTGCATTCCTTCGTATAATGATCCTCATTCAAAATAAGGCAAGGATAACGAGAATTTTGTTTCTCATTAGTAGGTTCAGTTTTAGTGGGTTTATCTTTCGAAGAAGTATTTTGTTTCAATTTACCTTTCCCCTTCTTTTTACCTCTAGTTGACTGACTCTTTCCAGTGGATGATTCTGCGACATTAATTTTAGAGATAACTTCCAGAGAGAGGTTTTCAGACAGTGAATCTTGTATGGCCAAAGTCTGAGTATTTTTAGAATTTTTCTTTTCCCCTTAGACTGTTGGCTAACAAAACCTATTATACCATCAACAACATTAGATCCTATAGGAGTTGTAATTATTGGATCACCTGTAGGGCGTAGTAAATTTGGGATTTTCTCATACAAGGTGCCAGATTGGGTGCAGACTAAGTTTAAATATTGGGCATGACCAATTACATGATCTTCCATAATGACACCTCCCTTAGCAACATCCTCGGTAATAACATGAAGAAGTGACTTCGTAAACCATTAAGCTAAAATCTGATCTGGAATAAAAACTTTGACTAGCCGATGTCTACATCTCCATTCATGTATATGATTAGAAATATGAGTCAATTTTGATTATTTTAAAGAAGTCAATAGTTTGGTACCAGTATCATATCAAATCAATAGCTAGAAATGGGTTAAAAACATTGTTGCTAGAGAGTTAAAGTTATGGAAAGAGGTGCAAGGTATCTCAATGTACATTTGGCCGCCGAACTGATTAAATTTCATTAGAAAAGGTGAAAAAAGATAGAATCATCGATTAAAGAATTTGATGCACACCAAAGATGATATGTCATCACATGATTGGATGGGTCTTCTCCCGATTTGCCTTCAAATTTGGGTATGTCACTTGGTAACTTGGTAGGAATCATCGGCTAATAAGGATAATAATAAATGGGATCATTTGTTAACCGAGATAAATCAGGTAAATCTAGGGTTGAAATAAATGATAATTTATGGTTAGGGTCTTGTGGTAAAGTTTGATAACCTTACGGGTTAAGACCAACCCCTAGAGGAGGATACCCAAGATATCCTGGAATAGCTTGTGCAGTTGGAATTAGAATTCCACCAGGGTAACCAGGGTGAACCATACTAGGTTGAGGTTGAACAGGGACTTGATAAGTATGACTAGGGTATGGTTGACTCTGAAAAGGTTGAGCTTGACCCATTTGACCTAAGTAATATTGCCCCTGTATAGGTTGAACTTGCAAAGGTTGACCTTGAACAAATTGACTTTGAACAGGTTGAATTTGAATAAATTGACCTTGAAAAGGTGGGTTTTGGAAAGTTTGACCTTGGAAAGGTGGAATTTGAAAAAATTGTCCTTGAAAAGGTGGAACCTGATAAGCTTGACCTTAAAAAGGTGGGATTTGGAAAGCTTGACCTTAAAAAGGTATTTGCATTATTCCTATAGTGAGTTACTTGATAGGAATCTGTGGTATAGACTAGATTGTACGAAAAATTTGATAAGAAAAAACTTGAGGGATTTCTTGAGTAGTTTGAGGAACAAATATTTGAGGGGTAACTGGAATGGTCATTTGTGATACTCCTGGAATAGGTGTCTGAGGAGAACTTGGAATTGTCTACAAAACAGGTGTTTGAACAAGCGTCTATGTTGCACTTTGAATAGGTCTTTGAATTGGTTGTTGAACAAGTGTTTGAGGAATTCCCTGGACAAGTTGTTGGACAATTGTTTGTGGAATCCCTTGAACAGGCTGTTGGACAGGTACGACAATACTTGGAATAGGTATTTGAGGAATAGGTTGTCTAGTAGGTTGAACAGGTTGATAAAGTGGCACTTGCGAAGTAACTAGACCAATCTGTTGAGTAAAACCAGGATTACAAATAATGTTTGTCCTAAGGTAACGAGTACCAAGAAAAGGTTAAGTTACAGTAGGTTGACCTAGACCGGGCTAAAGTATTTGACCATAACTTCTAGTAAAAGGTTGACCCCCAACTGTAGGATAAGATTTGACAATAAGTTGTCCTCTAGGTGGAGGATAAGGTAGTTTCACCCCGAGCAGGTAATAAACACCATTTGGGGTTACTTGAGGGTTACTTGAGATACTAGATACCATGTGAATTTGTTGGTTTGATGCCATAGGTGCTTCAAGCATGGATGTCATTCTCTGAACATTATATGTAGATAAAACATATGACCAAGTAGAAGGTTGAGGAGAAGAAGCAATTCCTGAAAAATTCCCAGTAAGTGACTAGTATCCAGGAGGAATTGATGGAACACCATACAATAGTGATTCTGGGGAGTTGGTAAACATGGATGAATTAATGGGTTGGCTCCCAATAGAAATTTATGACATAGTTCTTTCTGTTGAATAAAAAGGAACGCATGGGTGAAAAATTATGACCTAAGAAGGCTAAAGTGGTAGAATACCAAGGGTTAGGCCAGAAAGGAGAGAAAGGAACTCTTGGATCAAATGATTTACTGAAGGTAAATGGAGAATGAGGTGTTTCTACCTCTTCGTTTCTGGTAATATCTTCAATGCTAATTAACCCAGGAGGTAATCGAGTCGTAATTATTAGCCTTGTTCGAGGTGAAGGTGGCTTAGGAGTAGGAGCTATAATAGTCGAAGGTGATTCAGGTTGAGAAACTTCAAACTCAGGTTCTTCTACATTTGGTTTGGTTAGTTCAGTGTTTGAAACTTCACCAATATCAGATTCAGTTTGAATTTTTTCAGTAATCTCTGGGCCAAAGTGAAGTAAGCCTGGTTCTACTTCTTTCACTGGATTCAATTCATTTTCTATTGTCTCATATTGTAAAATTGTCGATGTTTTAGGTTCTTCTGAGGCTTTATATCCTGTTGAATTTGACCTTTCAGTTTTTATCTTTTCCAATTAACTAGGTGTGTATTCAGGGGGTTTACCTTGCATTCTATGTGACTACCTTGGTGATTCATCCAGGATGAAACTTTATCTCAAAATCAAACAATACTCACAATCCAATCCTAAGGTATCTAAAAAGTAAAAACAAACTATTATCGCATGGCAAAACAACTAAGTATTCAAACCATGGAAATAGGCTTTTCATAGTGAGATCGCTAACTGGTGATGAAATCCAACGTGACATAAATCAAAGTGAAATGTGGTTTTAGATAGAGTGGGTGGATCCAATTACACTGATAACCTACTTAATGTACACGATCTAGTGTAAGTAAACTTCATTTATGCCATCTCGAATGAATAACTCCCTCCAAAAATTTCCAAGTGAGTCTAGCCAACGTCTGTTCCAGGTATAGCAAAGACTTCCCCTCTTCCATCACCTCGAGTAAAATCCCTAAGAATATGGTCATTAAGGTTACCACGTAAAATAATTCAACCTTGGGGATAGTCGCACATCAGACGTACACGTAAGGGCAGAGTAACAAAGCTCAATCCTATTGAAAGTTCCTCAACATGGTTAATCTGAGGTTTACTTCCAAGTGACTCCAAGTACCTTTTGACACCATTTTTAGTATTCTTCAATCACTCTATTGTAGCTAATGAAGTGGGGTCGATCACTTCATTGGGTTCGATATGATCTTGTGCTTGACTCCTTTGTAAGGGGAGCTTCCCAGAGAAAAATTGAAGTAAATGGATTTTTCCCCCTATCACAAGATGCTAATGTTTGTTTTCAACTTTAGAAAGTTAAGTTTCTTTCCTATTCCAAATCCATATAACCTGATCTACTGTAGGTGGAAAAGAGCCCTAAAAATAAAACTTTCTAGATTGATTTTATTAGCATTGATTTTAAGAGATGTTATTTACTCAAAGGTAATGGATGTGAAACTGATGAAATTATGACTTGACGCAAATCCTAATGCAATCGAAAATGAAAATTTAATATTTTCGTTTCAATGAAAATCTATTTGAAGTAAGGAAAGAGTCTTTCACTTTTTCAACTGAAATGTAAAAAAAACTCTAAATCCCACTATATCCCTTTTCCTAAAATGCAGATATCCAATTTCAAATCACCCAAATATTGAAAATAACTTCAAACTTTCACTTTGCTGAATAACACAAAAAATCAAGAAATCTCTCTTTTCATACAATCACTCAGAAATTCGCAAATGAAACAAGAAACCAATAATCACTAAAAATGAATTTTCCCTAATTGAATTCTATGAATTCACTTGCAGCAAAAGTACAGTTCATGAACACTTCAACAACAAAAATAAAATGTCATTTCATTTCAAAACTAGCACAAGATGTATTTTTTACAAACAATACCTAATCTTGTAAATCGTTAATTTTGACACACAAAAGAGCGAATTGGACTCAAAACTGGATATAATTGAAAGAAGAAAGATAGATAGTCAACAAGACAAGACCAACAGATCTCTCTTGTGATAGATCAACCATTCATCAGATGAGATTTTACCTTAATTTGAAAAAACAAGACAAACACAAGCAAATATTAACATAACACTCAACTAGACTGACAATCATTCAAAGAAGGTACAAACAAGTGTAAATTAACCGGAAAAAGGAAAAAGTTTGGACTGGATGAGGTTAAAACTAAAATTTTTAAAAATTCCATGTATGTGCACATCTTATAGAGGAAACCAATGCGTATACACTCTATTTCTAAAACAAAGGTGCACATATATGCACACTGTGCCTAAAACCTAAGTGTGCGCAATGGGGAATTTTGGAAAAAATAAAAAAACAAGTCAAATCCAAACCAGAATACAAATTTTTAAGATTTTCAGACACTCAGGGAAGGATTGTATAGACAATTCTAAAGGTCAAACAAGAAAACTAATGGAGAGTGAGATGAGTCCCGAGTGGAGCCACCAATTTGTTATGTGGACTTATATCTCTTATAGACAAGAGCAATCTCCCTAGACTTCAAAGAAACCTAGTAACAAACAACCATAAACTGCTACCTTTCTCTAGACTATGGTTAACTAACACAAATACTATGATAGAGGCCAATTACCATTTAAACGAAATGATTGATGAAGTCCCCTTCAGATATTTTGACCATCTGCTCCTCAATGCTTTAGACATCCTCCCATCGCTCCGCACAACTTCTCCATGATGTCCTGAAGGAGATGTGTATTACCCGAAACAAACAAGAGATCAAAGCATCTAGTATATAACATAAGAGATAAATGGACTAATTAACTAATCATTTATCGTAAATTGATCAATATGTAATCACAATCTATGTAGGTGATCAAGGAATCCTACAAATTATATCAACAAAGATGTAATTGAGAAAGAAAAATTGCCTTTATATTAATAAAATGGATAATAGACTTACAACCTTGTAGCCTTGATGTTACAAGTCCCTTCCCACAATCTCCAACCCTCTCCTTGAATGAATAACCTTCCAAACTTATTCTTGCAACATAATCCTACTTCCAAGAGTCCTCTCCAATCCGGAGGCTTGTGTTAGCTTTATAGGCTAAGAGTGGGAAATTTGGGATCCATTTTCCAAGGGATGAGATCCACTAATGGTGGGATAGGGATTCCACAAAGAGAGGGAGTTTCTCCATGATGGGAGGGATCAAGACTAAATAGGCAACCATTCAAAGCTTTTTGGTTGGGATAGATGCTACCAACAATGCTTCTAGATTTTACTTTTTATTTTTACATTCATTAAGTCATGTTCGCAGGTGGTAGTGTAAGAAAATGCGTACTTATTCATATTTCCTAATGGATGCATCTGTGTATGCACGTCAATTGACGAGGGAACTACGCAGGAAGCCAAAAACATGGTTTTGCACCATGGTATCTAGGAATTCTACTTTCTTTGGGATAATTTGGATTCTAACTGTTATCACAAAATCATGTACTAAGGGCTGCTACTTAGCAAGATCTCATGCAACTATTTCAAACCAGGCTTTAGACTAAGGCTTAGCCTCCTTAGTCAGAGAGGGCTCTCTCACAGATTTTTGATATGAATTAATAACAAGAAAAGATGGCTAACTCTTCAAACAGTACATGAAAATAAGCTGGTTGGAACAACAAAATAACACTTCTTCCATTGGGCTCATGGAGTCAAACACCTCTGCAGTAAACTATTAACTACTCAATCATGGAAGCCAAGGCATATAATGTTTAAACACTCAGAACATTTCTCAAAAAGAACCTCATCTCATAAACATACACAGGAAGTCTGAGCACTAGGTGAATTCAGAGTGATTGCATATCTATTGAGATGTAAAACAGAAAGGATAAAGACAAAACCACATATATTCTGAGCCTTTGAACACAATATGAATCTTGGGAAGAAAAAGTAATCTTTCTATTACTGTCAAAAGTCTTTTACATTAGCCAATATAAAAACTCTGTTTTTTTCATAAATATCCAACCCTCATTACATCAGAGTTTTCACTATATATAGGAAAACAAACTTAACTACTTTGAGTCTCATCCTCTAGCATGAGGGGAGCTCGATCACTTATCATTAACTATCCTTATCTATTTTAAACAGACTCATTAAATACACAAAGTGTTGAGCTGTAATTACAAAGAGTCCTAATCAAACTAAACTCTAATTTCATCTCCTCGTAGCATGATTCTTTTCTTGATCTTTGAAAGCTGTCTTCTGTTGGTTAGGCTGAGATGACTGAGCTACAGGTGCAAGGAACGCTGACTTTGGATACCTGAAGGCGCTGATGGATCATTTATCATTAGGATCAAAACCCCTATTTTTATGGTCCCTGTCTCCTACCATCCTCCGAAAATCAAGCAACATGTCCCAGCTCCTTTAATATCCCAAAAATTACGAGCCTCACCATACTTCAAGTGCGTTGGAAGCTTCATGGATAGCCAGGTGTATGAACCAAAAAGATACTCCTCGTATGCCATTCTGCTAAACCCTAACTTGTCATAAAGTAGCTTTACAAAAGTTTAACTTGAGACAAAAATTTTACCTTTACCAAAAGGTCCACCTGTCATTCTCTGAATAGCCAGGATAGCCTTGAGTGATATCTCTTTCATTACTTTGGTGTTTCCTTCAAAAATCTGCTGACCTCACCATTAAACTGCTCATCTTCCTTATAAAACAGCACCTACAGCAGTTTCGTAGCGCGCTACGAAACTGCTGTTTTTGCTGAAACAGAGTATATTTGCCTTGAAACGTTTTTTGCTTAGACTCATGACTTCTTCAGACCCTTTCTACAGGTGTTAGGGACCTAGATGATTTCAAAATGATGGAGCTTAAACAAAATTTATCAAAACTTAGAAAGGCACCTTTCCCTTTAAATCAGTGAGCTAGTTTACCTAGCTTCTTCTTCAAATTGGTAACCTCCTTCTTCAAAGCTTTGTTTTCTGATCTCAGGCTCATGTTCATTGTCATCAAGGGTATCTTCAACAACAGCTTTAGTAGCACTATCATTTGAGAAAATTTCCTTCACTTCAGCTTCATATTTAACCCATAAATCTGCAATCGAACCAACTACTCCCATATGTTATGGCTGAAAAATATGTCTTGAGACAGAGCTCGTAATTTCTCACAGAAGACGTATTTGGAAAAACGGAAGGAGGTTTTTGTGAAAAAATCCGTACTTAACAAAAACCTCTTTTGGTTTTTTAAAACACTACTCCAGCTGCCCAGAATCTGTCTTTGAAGAAGATGTGTAAAACTGGAAATTAAAAACTGCACCTACAGCAGTTTCGTAGCGCAACTTTAGTCACTTGTTTCTCCCAGCTCATAATCAATTTGAAGAAACTGAAAGCGGTTTTTCTAGTTCAGTATGTTAGGAATAAAAACCTCTTTCAGTTTTTGAAAATATTCTTTCAGCTGCTCTAAATACCTCCTGGAAGTTGACTACTTAAAGCAGAGAAATATGCCTGTAGAAATATGCGGTGAGACTAGAGTCCGCCTTTTACTTTGGCATAATCCAGGTTCATTGAAACCATCCTTTACTCAATAGTCAGACAACACATCATCTGGAGATTCCAACAGTTCATTATACTTCTTAGCTAATGAACCGGGTGTTATAAAATTATCATGAGCTTTTGTTCTATCTGCTGCTTTTTTTTTTACTCTGGTTTGCATCCACAGGAGTTGAAACATCACGTAACCGTTTCCTTAATATAGAGGGAGTATTCATAAATTTCTTGGCAGCACTCTTCAGTATAGATCCTGGGCTCTTGTCATTGAAAGCAGATCCCCATGGGTTGCCAGGAGGAGTAAAACAATCAAATGATGACATTATCATTTGCCGCACACCAAGTGGACTATATGCCTGATGAAGATAGCCACATGAATTAATCAAATCACAATTAGCAAATGGAATATCCCAATTTGACAGACGAGGTGGCTCATAAAACAAGGACTCAAAATTTGGATTTTCTGATTGACAATCAGTATTACCCCCAACACCCATTTCACAAACCACCTTCCTATTAACATCAGCTGTCATTTACAGTGAAGCTGATTGAGGACTTTTATCCAGGTTAGCAAGCTTTAAACTCTCACTAGAAGGCAAGCAAACCTGTAGCAGCCGATCACAGTGTCGTAACTCAGATGAATTACAAACTCCACCATCAATTGCAGAAACAGGCTTTTCTATGCATATATCATATTCCCCAAATTTATCAAGAATCCATGCACAATGCCTTCATTTTCATTTGTCACAAACTCATCTGTCTCTGCCATGTGTCTTTTGATCTCTTCCTAGCAGCAGCCTGGAAATAGCTGCACAATGTTAACTGTGCCTTGGGAGATAGTATATCTTTACAGCAGGGGCAAGAGCTGAAGCAACCATCATAAAATCAACAAAAACACCAAGAAGAAGAAGCTAAGATCGAGCCTGCCAGCGAAGATGTCTCAGATCAGCGAATCCCCAATTTCGTAGCGCAGCCAGTGCAAAATTATGAGTTATGCGCTACGAAATCACCTAAACAATGTTGCGCTGCGAAACTGCTAAAAGGATCTATGCGCTGCGGAAATACTTTGTCTTTAAGCTAGTCTGAGCAATTTTGGTAACAAAATTTTCAGTGATAACACTAACTTTGTAGGGGAATTCTTTGGGACACATTTGTGGATAACAAAAGATCCAAACTAATGATCATTTTCCTAATGCAATAAAATGACATGTAACACCAAGGAAATCATCACGAAAGTGTTTTCTAAGCTAGATGATGATAAAGTAAGGCATTATGGGACAAGAAAGGAAATGCTAGACAAATTGCAATGTATGTATGGAGAATTTAGCAATGTGGCTCAAGAGGAAGTTGATGAACCTTGTTTCTCAAGCAATGAACCCAAATCTGTAAAGGCTGCTGATAATGAAAAGAAGAGAAGAAAGAAGAAGGAGAAGACATCCCAAAGGAAATATGCTCAAAATATTGAAGATCCTTCTTCCAATAAGGAATAATTTTCCCATCACTCTCGAGTTAATGATGAAGAAGTCTCAAAAGACAGGTCATGTTTCTCAAAAGGTATGCTATTTCTCTGTGATAAATGTAAAAATATAGGTCATTTATCCTCTAGATGTTCATGTGAAGTTTCTGAAGAAAGAGATATAAGTACATCTAGTGGTTGTGAAGAGAGACCTACATTTGTAGCAATGACCAATGAGCATACCTTAGAGGAATAAGAGAGATCCCAGGTGTACTCATCCATGAAAGAAAATTCGAGTACCCCTAGTAGTGATGAAGAAGGGATACCCATCAGACCTGTGGAAGACTCGATGGACACAAAGAGGAATTGATATCTTTGTGGAAGCCCAACTAGCACCTTTGAAAGTGAAGAAAATTATCTAAATGAAAGGATATTTTTTAGAAAGAAGTTGATCTCTTCTCTAAAAGAGATCAAGGAGCTATCAGAGGCTGATCTCAAGCATAAGGAGAAGTTGCAGTAATATGAGCTCGAGAATGAGAAGTTGAGCAAAAAAAATGTAGATTTAAATGCACAACAAGAAGACGCTAGCAAGTTGAATGAGATGTTGACCAATCAACTAAATGATAGAGAAGCTCACTGTGAGAGACTAAAAAATGAAGCAGTCTCATTGAGACATGACATAGAAAGGGAAAGTAAAGAGTTGTCTCAATATCAAAAGCTTGAGGACAACAATAAGGCTTTGCATGAGATGCTTGTTAAGCTAAGATTCCTCCTCATCAAGGCTAGTTTAGGGCTCAAAGAAGATTCAAGCTAAATATTCCAACAAAGGCAGTTAAAGATTCCAACAACAAGGGAAAATAAATTGTTGGAAAAAAGAAACAACAACGAGGAGTGCAACAGAAGAAAGAGAGGCAGCTATAAGGAAGAGTGCAAGACAATGTTTTAGATAACCATGCAAGGTACATGAATAACCAACCAAGGTCCGTTACCCCTTAAGGAAAAATCCCTCAAGGCACAAGGCATAAGGCAATGAGGACCATGATTGCACATATTATTTAATGGAGTCAATTACGACTGTCATAGCCAGGAGACATAGATAGAGAGGACCATGATTTGTAGAAGCAACAGTTGACTCTAGAACAACCATGGTTGAGCTTTCTTGCATGCTATAAGGAATTAATGAAAATTGGTTAAGTGTAGAAGTAATGATGGTGTGCTACAGGTTAACCCTTGACTCCTATGTGCCTTAAAAAGAATAAAGAAAAATCCATGCCTGAGGTACATGTTGATCTTTGTGAAGCAATTAAGAATAATGGAGAGCCATGCTTAGAGACAAACATGCTAGTTGTATGAGAAACTCCTGGCATGCCTAATTTAACTGAGATTCAATTCTCAGTATGTAGATTCACAAAGGTGCCCATTCTCTGAATTGATTATGTTTCTGAAATAGTTGTTGAGTAGCTGAGTGTAGGAAAAATTGTAAGGAGCCCATACTAAGAATTTAATATGGTAGCAGCGGAAAGTTGCCAAAAGTTGAAGCAGTATCGGGAGCCATTCAAAGAGAAAACTCTCGGGCAGTGTGTTTGAATGCATAAACAACATGGATAACTATGTAGCAGTGAAACAAAACCCAGGATTTCCATTGAGAAATGTGGGGTAATGCAACATTGTTGAGAGTGAGCTATGTGGAGAACTTTGGGTGTGTGAACTGCTGAGAAGAGGCAGAGTGATCCTGTGCTATGAATACAAGGCCGAGAGTGTGCCTATGTTGTTATGAGAGGCCAAGAGAGCCTATGGAATAGAAGGGGACGAGTTATGAATACATGCTGCGGAGAGCAGAGGGCCAAGAACCTTGTTTGTTTTTGTAGTGTGGAGAGCATGCTACAAGGGTTGTGATGAGTGAAGTTGTTGAGTAGAATAGTGGGCTACTGTAGAGTGAACAAATAACATAGTGCTATGTGGGATGAGTAGAAGAAAGGATGTTGAGGAGAACATAGCTGAAAATAGGTAAAGATGTTTCCAATTATAGTGAGTAGTAAGTTTCCTTATTGAGTGTAGGTTGGAGCTTGCATACAGTAAGTGGATGCTTCCATCTTCAGTGTGTGTCTGGGGGTTGGTGCCTCCTGCAAGTTGTTTCTTGCATAAATCCAAGGAGTTTCTAGTTGGTGCTTGAAATAAATCCATAAAGTTGGTGCTTCACATGTTGCTTCTAGTAAGCTGATCAGGTGTTTACAAAAGAAGGGAGTTTTTGCTTCCTACTAGTGGGTTATAACAAACAATCAAAGAGAGTTTGTGCTTCCTGTGAGTGGTGGCTCACAAATGAATTTAACAAAAAATCAAAGGGAGTTGGTGCTTCCTGTGAGTGGTGGCTCACAAATGAATTGATATAATAGAGTAGGTTCTCTTACTTTTACATCAATAGAAAAAACAAGCTCTGGTAGTTTTTCTCCCGAAAGGGTTTCCACGTTAAACCTGTGTGTCATATGTGTACTGCTCATGATGTGTGTGCTCGTGTTGATAAACATGGTTGATGTTATGGTTTGTTAATGGTTTCTCTCATATAATGGATTCCAATTTTGAATGAGTAAAGATAAATTGGCATAAAAGTTTAAATTAGACTTAATAATGATTCATCCCCCCTCTCAGTATTAACATTGTTTCCAACAATTTGTACAAGAGGCCCCAAGAACAATGTTATTGGGCATTGGTTTATAGGAAAGTTTTTGGAGGGAGGGAGTTAGGGCAACAATCTATGTCACGAACATAGCTCAAATTTGGGTAAAGAGTGATAAAACTACATATGAACTATTGAAAGGAAGGCCTACCTTTGTGAGACAATTCATAATATTTGGATGTAAATGCTTTATGAACATTAATGATGATTCACTAGGAAAATTTGATTCACGTGTTGATGAAAATATTTTCCTTGGATACTGATTAAGAAGTAAGGCTTAAAAATGCTACACCAATCATTTGTGGAATATAGTTAAAAGCATCGATGTAAAGATAGATGAGAAACATCCTGAAAAGGAAGTATTTCAAACCAATGAAGAATAACCTATCCTTGCATATCCATAGGAAGGCGTTGCAAAATAAGAGAAGGAGCCAAAAAATCAAAAGGAGGAACCATCTCAAACATTGTCAAAGTTAAAATTTCTACAAAAACATCATCCAAAAGCCCAAATAATTGGAGATGTGGATGGAGGAGTACAAAATTTAAGAAAGATGACAAACACACCAAAAAGGAATGGTATTTCCTTGCTATCCACAATAGAATCAGAGAATTTCACTCAAGAAGTAAGGAACTCATTGGGTAAAGGAAATGGAAGAAGAGATGAACCAAATTGAAAATAATAGAACATGGGAGATAGTAACACATTCGAAGGATAATAATTTCATAGGAACCAAGTGGGTGTATAAGAACAAAATGAATGAAGATGGACAAATCATCAGAAATAAGGCAAGATTGGTGTGCAAGGGATACACTCAAATTGAAGGAATTGACTTTGAAGTGAATTTCGATCCTGTTGTTAGACTAAATAATATAAGGATTTTTTTGTCATTTTCTTGTTTAAAAGGCTTCAAATTATATCAAATGGATGTGAAGTCAACCTTTCTAATGGAGATCTAAAAGAAGATGTATACATGGAACAACCAGAGTGGTTTGGCTTATCTAAAAATAAAGACTTTGTATGCAAATTAAAGAAGGCCTTGCATGGATTAAAGCAAGCTCCAAAAGCTTGGTATGCTAGACTTGATCATTATCTTCAACAACAAGGATTCATGAAATGATCCAGGTGGATATTGGTGGCCACTTGCCAAGTCCACCTAGACCCCCACCATTGTCCCTCTTGACATTTTCAGTTTCCTTAATTATAGCACAATTTACTATTTTTAGCAGTTTTCGGGTCCTAAACTTCAGGAGCCGTTTTGAGGCCCTAAACGATGTTTTTTGGGAAATCCCGCTCCTGCGATTTTTTACATAAAAGATCGTTGTTTGCGTTATAGTCCTCAGAAAGATCTTTTCAACGGGCTATCATGCGCGTAAAACGGAGATCGTATGCCAAAGTTACGACCCCGGGAAGTTGATGTACCAATTTACCCAAACGGGGCCCATAGTTTGGCGTTTTCATCTTCTAGGGTTAGGTTTTGGAATGTGAAGGGTTTTCCATTGTTTCTCAACTATAAATAGGCCCTCGAGCCTCATTGTAACACAGTTCGGAACAGTTCAGAGGCATGTAGCCGACACATCTCTTCTCAGAGATAAGCTACCATCGCCTTAGCTGGGTCATTTCTATTTGTAAGCATATTTCAGTATTCTCCATTAGTGAAATGAAGTATTATTTCCGCCGCATCTCTGTTTTTATGGTTATCGCATCTCTGTATTTATGGTTATCTCTGTAATCTATTGCGTTCCTGCTTAAATCCGGATTAGTGGTATCAGAGCGGTCTGCTTTTTCTCGGTTTTTCTTTGCATGTCCCCAACGAGGTCGGGATATAAGGAGTTAGGTCTTGAACTGGTCGAACCTTTGCAAGACCAACCTCGCAAATCTCGACGGCCTCCCATGGCGGATGAGAAGAAAGACGAGGGGGCAGGAGATCCTATCAAAATCTTGCTCGAGGAAGCGCTCGAGCGGCAAAGGAACGCGATGATGGATAGCTTTGCGCAGATCCTTCAGCGGCTACCCAGAGGCGACGCATCGGCTTCCAACAGCTACTCTGGAAACGCCACACCGTTTAAGGTACAAGTTAATTTTGAAATCCCCATCTTCGAGGGTCAAATAGACGCAGATGCCGTAGATAAATGGTTAAATCTGCTAGATGGGTATTTTTCTGTTCACGAATTTTCAAGTCGGGAGAAGATTGTTTTCGCTCTTCTCAAAGCAGCCCCCCACGTCAAGGACTGGTGGGAAACCTATTGCGAGCAGAAGGATGAAAGTACAGGCTCACTATTTTCAACCGCACCCACTTGGAATGACTTTCGGGATGCCATCAAGGAGCAGTACTACCCCGTCGGAAGCTATGAGGACAAATACATCAAATGGACCACACTGCGGCAGGGACGAGACCAAGATGTGCCGGAGTTCACAAACATTTTTCATACCCTTCGCACACAGTTGGGTATCAAAGATTCTGAGCTGCATCTGGTACTCAAATACCGCGGCTGCCTACACAGATACATCCAGGAAGAGATGGAGTTCTTGAACATCTCCTCACTCGGCACAGCATACCGATACGCTGTCAAAATCGAGCAAAAGTTCAAACAGAAGAAGCGAGACTTTGGATCTGCAAATCCAAAGCCCAAAGGACAAAGCCAAGGCGGGGTGACCCAAGACAACCCGTCGAAGCCGCAAGAAAAGAACAACACCACGAAGCCGAAGAAGGACACAGGAAAGTGGTGTGAGTTCCACAAGAGTCCCACTCATAACACAAGTGAGTGTCGGACCAAGCAGTCGCTGGTGGCCGAGTTGAAGGCTTCTGAATCAGATGCATGTTCCGACTCTGAGTCAGAACCTGACAAGGGGAATGACAAAGGGAAGCAGATTATTGATGCGGATCCCAGCGCCACTGTTGCTACTGCCAAGATCCAGAAAAATGAGCCCGAAGATCCAGAGGAGGGGGAACGTCTTTTCCACTCACAGATGTGGGTGAAGGGTTCGCCGCTGAAATTCATTGTCGACAGTGGCAGCCAAAAGAACCTCATTTCAGCAGAGGTCGTGAAGCAGTTGGGCCTACCAACTACACCACACCCACAGCCGTACAGTATCGGTTGGCTCCACGAAGGACGAGATCTCAAAGTTCGCCAGCAGTGCCGCCTTCCCTACAGCATCAAGCCCTTCACAGACGAGGTATTGTGTGATGTTACAACTCTGGATGTTTGTGATGTACTATTAGGCCAGCCATACTTGTGGAGGCGACATGCTGTGTATGAGTCAAGGCCTCGCGCTGTCATCATTTCTTTGGATAATTCATTATACAGGATACCGGAGGTAGCCCCACCTACCGCCACCTCTTTGATCACTGCTAAGAAAGGCAGCAAGCTCATCTCACAGACTAGGAAATTTATTTTCTGTCTGGTTCGCTCCCAAAGTAAGGGGAAGACCGTTGCTACATCCATGACCCCCGCGAAGGGTTCCTCCACACAGCAGCAGCAACAGAGGGATACAGTCATGACAGAACACAGGAACAACTTCTTGTTACCCGGAGGGGTACCACACAAGTTTCAGGTGGGCGACAAAGTTTGGTTACATCTGCAGAGGGAGCGCCTTACCAGAACCCATCAGAAACTCAGACCACTTCGACATGGTCCTTACACCATTACCAAGGCTATGGGAGACAATGCATTTGAGCTCAGCATTCCCCCATTCCTTGGCCTGCACCCAGTGTTCAAAGTGGACCGCCTTCGGCCATACTTTCCACCATTGCTAGATACATCCGACATTGCAGAACAGCTCACCCCCACAGAATTAAATCCAGATTGCATGGAACAAGCTGCAACTGATCGAATCATGGACACACAGATCAAGAATACTCGCCAACAGAATATTCAACTGTATCGAGTTGTCAAAGCAGGCCAACTCCTTCACAATGGCAAGTGGCTCACCAGGGACCAAGTTCAGCAAAATTTTCCCCATCTCATGGAGGAACTCAACGCAATGGGGACCATTGCTTCCTAAGGGGGGAGGAATGATCCAGGTGGATATTGGTGGCCACCTGCCAAGTCCACCTAGACCCCCACCATTGTCCCTCTTGACATTTTCAGTTTCCTTAATTATAGCACAATTTACTATTTTTAGCAGTTTTCGGGTCCTAAACTTCAGGAGCCGTTTTGAGGCCCTAAACGATGTTTTTTGGGAAATCCCGCTCCTGCGATTTTTTACATAAAAAATCGTTGTTTGCGTTATAGTCCTCAGAAAGATCTTTTCAACGGGCTATCATGCGCGTAAAACGGAGATCGTATGCCAAAGTTACGACCCCGGGAAGTTGATGTACCAATTTACCCAAACGGGGCCCATAGTTTGGCGTTTTCATCTTCTAGGGTTAGGTTTTGGAATGTGAAGGGTTTTCCATTGTTTCTCAACTATAAATAGGCCCTCGAGCCTCATTGTAACACAGTTCGGAACAGTTCAGAGGCATGTAGCCGACACATCTCTTCTCAGAGATAAGCTACCATCGCCCTAGCTGGGTCATTTCTATTTGTAAGCATATTTCAGTATTCTCCATTAGTGAAATGAAGTATTATTTCCGCTGCATCTCTGTTTTTATGGTTATCGCATCTCTGTATTTATGGTTATCTCTGTAATCTATTGCGTTCCTGCTTAAATCCGGATCAGTGGTATCAGAGCGGTCTGCTTTTTCTCGGTTTTTGTTTGCATGTCCCCAACGAGGTCGGGATATAACGAGTTAGGTCTTGAACTGGTCGAACCTTTGCAAGACCAACCTCGCAAATCTTGACGGCCTCCCATGGCGGATGAGAAGAAAGACGAGGGGGCAGGAGATCCTATCAAAATCTTGCTCGAGGAAGCGCTCGAGCGGCAAAGGAACGCGATGATGGATAGCTTTGCGCAGATCCTTCAGCGGCTACCCAGAGGCGACGCATCGGCTTCCAACAGCTACTCTGGAAACGCCACACCGTTTAAGGTACAAGTTAATTTTGAAATCCCCATCTTCGAGGGTCAAATAGACGCAGATGCCGTAGATAAATGGTTAAATCTGCTAGATGGGTATTTTTCTGTTCACGAATTTTCAAGTCGGGAGAAGATTGTTTTCGCTCTTCTCAAAGCAGCCCCCCACGTCAAGGACTGGTGGGAAACCTATTGCGAGCAGAAGGATGAAAGTACAGGCTCACTATTTTCAACCGCACCCACTTGGAATGACTTTCGGGATGCCATCAAGGAGCAGTACTACCCCGTCGGAAGCTATGAGGACAAATACATCAAATGGACCACACTGCGGCAGGGACGAGACCAAGATGTGCCGGAGTTCACAAACATTTTTCATACCCTTCGCACACAGTTGGGTATCAAAGATTCTGAGCTGCATCTGGTACTCAAATACCGCGGCTGCCTACACAGATACATCCAGGAAGAGATGGAGTTCTTGAACATCTCCTCACTCGGCACAGCATACCGATACGCTGTCAAAATCGAGCAAAAGTTCAAACAGAAGAAGCGAGACTTTGGATCTGCAAATCCAAAGCCCAAAGGACAAAGCCAAGGCGGGGTGACCCAAGACAACCCGTCGAAGCCGCAAGAAAAGAACAACACCACGAAGCCGAAGAAGGACACAGGAAAGTGGTGTGAGTTCCACAAGAGTCCCACTCATAACACAAGTGAGTGTCGGACCAAGCAGTCGCTGGTGGCCGAGTTGAAGGCTTCTGAATCAGATGCATGTTCCGACTCTGAGTCAGAACCTGACAAGGGGAATGACAAAGGGAAGCAGATTATTGATGCGCATCCCAGCGCCACTGTTGCTACTGCCAAGATCCAGAAAAATGAGCCCGAAGATCCAGAGGAGGGGGAACGTCTTTTCCACTCACAGATGTGGGTGAAGGGTTCGCCGCTGAAATTCATTGTCGACAGTGGCAGCCAAAAGAACCTCATTTCAGCAGAGGTCGTGAAGCAGTTGGGCCTACCAACTACACCACACCCACAGCCGTACAGTATCGGTTGGCTCCACGAAGGACGAGATCTCAAAGTTCGCCAGCAGTGCCGCCTTCCCTACAGCATCAAGCCCTTCACAGACGAGGTATTGTGTGATGTTACAACTCTGGATGTTTGTGATGTACTATTAGGCCAGCCATACTTGTGGAGGCGACATGCTGTGTATGAGTCAAGGCCTCGCGCTGTCATCATTTCTTTGGATAATTCATTATACAGGATACCGGAGGTAGCCCCACCTACCGCCACCTCTTTGATCACTGCTAAGAAAGGCAGCAAGCTCATATCACAGACTAGGAAATTTATTTTCTGTCTGGTTCGCTCCCAAAGTAAGGGGAAGACCGTTGCTACATCCATGACCCCCGCGAAGGGTTCCTCCACACAGCAGCAGCAACAGAGGGATACAGTCATGACAGAACACAGGAACAACTTCTTGTTACCCGGAGGGGTACCACACAAGTTTCAGGTGGGCGACAAAGTTTGGTTACATCTGCAGAGGGAGCGCCTTACCAGAACCCATCAGAAACTCAGGCCACTTCGACATGGTCCTTACACCATTACCAAGGCTATGGGAGACAATGCATTTGAGCTCAGCATTCCCCCATTCCTTGGCCTGCACCCAGTGTTCAATGTGGACCGCCTTCGGCCATACTTTCCACCATTGCTAGATACATCCGACATTGCAGAACAGCTCACCCCCACAGAATTAAATCCAGATTGCATGGAACAAGCTGCAACTGATCGAATCATGGACACACAGATCAAGAATACTCGCCAACAGAATATTCAACTGTATCGAGTTGTCAAAGCAGGCCAACTCCTTCACAATGGCAAGTGGCTCACCAGGGACCAAGTTCAGCAAAATTTTCCCCATCTCATGGAGGAACTCAACGCAATGGGGACCATTGCTTCCTAAGGGGGGAGGAATGATCCAAGTGGATATTGGTGGCCACCTGCCAAGTCCACCTAGACCCCCACCATTGTCCCTCTTGACATTTTCAGTTTCCTTAATTATAGCACAATTTACTATTTTTAGCAGTTTTCGGGTCCTAAACTTCAGGAGCCGTTTTGAGGCCCTAAACGATGTTTTTTGGGAAATCCCGCTCCTGCGATTTTTTACATAAAAAATCGTTGTTTGCGTTATAGTCCTCAGAAAGATCTTTTCAACGGGCTATCATGCGCGTAAAACGGAGATCGTATGCCAAAGTTACGACCCCGGGAAGTTGATGTACCAATTTACCCAAACGGGGCCCATAGTTTGGCGTTTTCATCTTCTAGGGTTAGGTTTTGGAATGTGAAGGGTTTTCCATTGTTTCTCAACTATAAATCGGCCCTCGAGCCTCATTGTAACACAGTTCGGAACAGTTCAGAGGCATGTAGCCGACACATCTCTTCTCAGAGATAAGCTACCATCGCCCTAGCTGGGTCATTTCTATTTGTAAGCATATTTCAGTATTCTCCATTAGTGAAATGAAGTATTATTTCCGCTGCATCTCTGTTTTTATGGTTATCGCATCTCTGTATTTATGGTTATCTCTGTAATCTATTGCGTTCCTGCTTAAATCCGGATCAGTGGTATCAGAGCGGTCTGCTTTTTCTCGGTTTTTCTTTGCATGTCCCCAACGAGGTCGGGATATAAGGAGTTAGGTCTTGAACTGGTCGAACCTTTGCAAGACCAACTTCGCAAATCTCGACGGCCTCCCATGGCGGATGAGAAGAAAGACGAGGGGGCAGGAGATCCTATCAAAATCTTGCTCGAGGAAGCGCTCGAGCGGCAAAGGAACACGATGATGGATAGCTTTGCGCAGATCCTTCAGCGGCTACCCAGAGGCGACGCATCGGCTTCCAACACCTACTCTGGAAACGCCACACCGTTTAAGGTACAAGTTAATTTTGAAATCCCCATCTTCGAGGGTCAAATAGACGCAGATGCCGTAGATAAATGGTTAAATCTGCTAGATGGGTATTTTTCTGTTCACGAATTTTCAAGTCGGGAGAAGATTGTTTTCGCTCTTCTCAAAGCAGCCCCCCACGTCAAGGACTGGTGGGAAACCTATTGCGAGCAGAAGGATGAAAGTACAGGCTCACTATTTTCAACCGCACCCACTTGGAATGACTTTCGGGATGCCATCAAGGAGCAGTACTACCCCGTCGGAAGCTATGAGGACAAATACATCAAATGGACCACACTGCGGCAGGGACGAGACCAAGATGTGCCGGAGTTCACAAACATTTTTCATACCCTTCGCACACAGTTGGGTATCAAAGATTCTGAGCTGCATCTGGTACTCAAATACCGCGGCTGCCTACACAGATACATCCAGGAAGAGATGGAGTTCTTTAACATCTCCTCACTCGGCACAGCATACCAATACGCTGTCAAAATCGAGCAAAAGTTCAAACAGAAGAAGTGAGACTTTGGATCTGCAAATCCAAAGCCCAAAGGACAAAGCCAAGGCGGGGTGACCCAAGACAACCCGTCGAAGCCGCAAGAAAAGAACAACACCACGAAGCCGAAGAAGGACATAGGAAAGTGGTGTGAGTTCCACAAGAGTCCCACTCATAACACAAGTGAGTGTCGGACCAAGCAGTCGCTGGTGGCCGAGTTGAAGGCTTCTGAATCAGATGCATGTTCCGACTCTGAGTCAGAACCTGACAAGGGGAATGACAAAGGGAAGCAGATTATTGATGCGCATCCCAGCGCCACTGTTGCTACTGCCAAGATCCAGAAAAATGAGCCCGAAGATCCAGAGGAGGGGGAACGTCTTTTCCACTCACAGATGTGGGTGAAGGGTTCGCCGCTGAAATTCATTGTCGACAGTGGCAGCCAAAAGAACCTCATTTCAGCAGAGGTCGTGAAGCAGTTGGGCCTACCAACTACACCACACCCACAGCCGTACAGTATCGGTTGGCTCCACGAAGGACGAGATCTCAAAGTTCGCCAGCAGTGCCGCCTTCCCTACAGCATCAAGCCCTTCACAGACGAGGTATTGTGTGATGTTACAACTCTGGATGTTTGTGATGTACTATTAGGCCAGCCATACTTGTGGAGGCGACATGCTGTGTATGAGTCAAGGCCTCGCGCTGTCATCATTTCTTTGGATAATTCATTATACAGGATACCGGAGGTAGCCCCACCTACCGCCACCTCTTTGATCACTGCTAAGAAAGGCAGCAAGCTCATCTCACAGACTAGGAAATTTATTTTCTGTCTGGTTCGCTCCCAAAGTAAGGGGAAGACCGTTGCTACATCCATGACCCCCGCGAAGGGTTCCTCCACACAGCAGCAGCAACAGAGGGATACAGTCATGACAGAACACAGGAACAACTTCTTGTTACCCGGAGGGGTACCACACAAGTTTCAGGTGGGCGACAAAGTTTGGTTACATCTGCAGAGGGAGCGCCTTACCAGAACCCATCAGAAACTCAGACCACTTCGACATGGTCCTTACACCATTACCAAGGCTATGGGAGACAATGCATTTGAGCTCAGCATTCCCCCATTCCTTGGCCTGCACCCAGTGTTCAATGTGGACCGCCTTCGGCCATACTTTCCACCATTGCTAGATACATCCGACATTGCAGAACAGCTCACCCCCACAGAATTAAATCCAGATTGCATGGAACAAGCTGCAACTGATCGAATCATGGACACACAGATCAAGAATACTCGCCAACAGAATATTCAACTGTATCGAGTTGTCAAAGCAGGCCAACTCCTTCACAATGGCAAGTGGCTCACCAGGGACCAAGTTCAGCAAAATTTTCCCCATCTCATGGAGGAACTCAACGCAATGGGGACCATTGCTTCCTAAGGGGGGAGGAATGATCCAGGTGGATATTGGTGGCCACCTGCCAAGTCCACCTAGACCCCCACCATTGTCCCTCTTGACATTTTCAGTTTCCTTAATTATAGCACAATTTACTATTTTTAGCAGTTTTCGGGTCCTAAACTTCAGGAGCCGTTTTGAGGCCCTAAACGATGTTTTTTGGGAAATCCCGCTCCTGCGATTTTTTACATAAAAAATCGTTGTTTGCGTTATAGTCCTCAGAAAGATCTTTTCAACGGGCTATCATGCGCGTAAAACGGAGATCGTATGCCAAAGTTACGACCCCGGGAAGTTGATGTACCAATTTACCCAAACGGGGCCCATAGTTTGGCGTTTTCATCTTCTAGGGTTAGGTTTTGGAATGTGAAGGGTTTTCCATTGTTTCTCAACTATAAATAGGCCCTCGAGCCTCATTGTAACACAGTTCGGAACAGTTCAGAGGCATGTAGCCGACACATCTCTTCTCAGAGATAAGCTACCATCGCCCTAGCTGGGTCATTTCTATTTGTAAGCATATTTCAGTATTCTCCATTAGTGAAATGAAGTATTATTTCCGCTGCATCTCTGTTTTTATGGTTATCGCATCTCTGTATTTATGGTTATCTCTGTAATCTATTGCGTTCCTGCTTAAATCCGGATCAGTGGTATCAGAGCGGTCTGCTTTTTCTCGGTTTTTCTTTGCATGTCCCCAACGAGGTCGGGATATAAGGAGTTAGGTCTTGAACTGGTCGAACCTTTGCAAGACCAACCTCGCAAATCTTGACGGCCTCCCATGGCGGATGAGAAGAAAGACGAGGGGGCAGGAGATCCTATCAAAATCTTGCTCGAAGAAGCGCTCGAGCGGCAAAGGAACGCGATGATGGATAGCTTTGCGCAGATCCTTCAGCGGCTACCCAGAGGCGACGCATCGGCTTCCAACAGCTACTCTGGAAACGCCACACCGTTTAAGGTACAAGTTAATTTTGAAATCCCCATCTTCGAGGGTCAAATAGACGCAGATGCCGTAGATAAATGGTTAAATCTGCTAGATGGGTATTTTTCTGTTCACGAATTTTCAAGTCGGGAGAAGATTGTTTTCGCTCTTCTCAAAGCAGCCCCCCACGTCAAGGACTGGTGGGAAACCTATTGCGAGCAGAAGGATGAAAGTACAGGCTCACTATTTTCAACCGCACCCACTTGGAATGACTTTCGGGATGCCATCAAGGAGCAGTACTACCCCGTCGGAAGCTATGAGGACAAATACATCAAATGGACCACACTGCGGCAGGGACGAGACCAAGATGTGCCGGAGTTCACAAACATTTTTCATACCCTTCGCACACAGTTGGGTATCAAAGATTCTGAGCTGCATCTGGTACTCAAATACCGCGGCTGCCTACACAGATACATCCAGGAAGAGATGGAGTTCTTGAACATCTCCTCACTCGGCACAGCATACCGATACGCTGTCAAAATCGAGCAAAAGTTCAAACAGAAGAAGCGAGACTTTGGATCTGCAAATCCAAAGCCCAAAGGACAAAGCCAAGGCGGGGTGACCCAAGACAACCCGTCGAAGCCGCAAGAAAAGAACAACACCACGAAGCCGAAGAAGGACACAGGAAAGTGGTGTGAGTTCCACAAGAGTCCCACTCATAACACAAGTGAGTGTCGGACCAAGCAGTCGCTGGTGGCCGAGTTGAAGGCTTCTGAATCAGATGCATGTTCCGACTCTGAGTCAAAACCTGACAAGGGGAATGACAAAGGGAAGCAGATTATTGATGCGGATCCCAGCGCCACTGTTGCTACTGCCAAGATCCAGAAAAATGAGCCCGAAGATCCAGAGGAGGGGGAACGTCTTTTCCACTCACAGATGTGGGTGAAGGGTTCGCCGCTGAAATTCATTGTCGACAGTGGCAGCCAAAAGAACCTCATTTCAGCAGAGGTCGTGAAGCAGTTGGGCCTACCAACTACACCACACCCACAGCCGTACAGTATCGGTTGGCTCCACGAAGGACGAGATCTCAAAGTTCGCCAGCAGTGCCGCCTTCCCTACAGCATCAAGCCCTTCACAGACGAGGTATTGTGTGATGTTACAACTCTGGATGTTTGTGATGTACTATTAGGCCAGCCATACTTGTGGAGGCGACATGCTGTGTATGAGTCAAGGCCTCGCGCTGTCATCATTTCTTTGGATAATTCATTATACAGGATACCGGAGGTAGCCCCACCTACCGCCACCTCTTTGATCACTGCTAAGAAAGGCAGCAAGCTCATCTCACAGACTAGGAAATTTATTTTCTGTCTGGTTCGCTCCCAAAGTAAGGGGAAGACCGTTGCTACATCCATGACCCCCGCGAAGGGTTCCTCCACACAGCAGCAGCAACAGAGGGATACAGTCATGACAGAACACAGGAACAACTTCTTGTTACCCGGAGGGGTACCACACAAGTTTCAGGTGGGCGACAAAGTTTGGTTACATCTGCAGAGGGAGCGCCTTACCAGAACCCATCAGAAACTCAGACCACTTCGACATGGTCCTTACACCATTACCAAGGCTATGGGAGACAATGCATTTGAGCTCAGCATTCCCCCATTCCTTGGCCTGCACCCAGTGTTCAATGTGGACCGCCTTCGGCCATACTTTCCACCATTGCTAGATACATCCGACATTGCAGAACAGCTCACCCCCACAGAATTAAATCCAGATTGCATGGAACAAGCTGCAACTGATCGAATCATGGACACACAGATCAAGAATACTCGCCAACAGAATATTCAACTGTATCGAGTTGTCAAAGCAGGCCAACTCCTTCACAATGGCAAGTGGCTCACCAGGGACCAAGTTCAGCAAAATTTTCCCCATCTCATGGAGGAACTCAACGCAATGGGGACCATTGCTTCCTAAGGGGGGAGGAATGATCCAGGTGGATATTGGTGGCCACCTGCCAAGTCCACCTAGACCCCCACCATTGTCCCTCTTGACATTTTCAGTTTCCTTAATTATAGCACAATTTACTATTTTTAGCAGTTTTCGGGTCCTAAACTTCAGGAGCCGTTTTGAGGCCCTAAACGATGTTTTTTGGGAAATCCCGCTCCTGCGATTTTTTAGATAAAAAATCGTTGTTTGCGTTATAGTCCTCAGAAAGATCTTTTCAACGGGCTATCATGCGCGTAAAACGGAGATCGTATGCCAAAGTTACGACCCCGGGAAGTTGATGTACCAATTTACCCAAACGGGGCCCATAGTTTGGCGTTTTCATCTTCTAGGGTTAGGTTTTGGAATGTGAAGGGTTTTCCATTGTTTCTCAACTATAAATAGGCCCTCGAGCCTCATTGTAACACAGTTCGGAACAGTTCAGAGGCATGTAGCCGACACATCTCTTCTCAGAGATAAGCTACCATCGCCCTAGCTGGGTCATTTCTATTTGTAAGCATATTTCAGTATTCTCCATTAGTGAAATGAAGTATTATTTCCGCTGCATCTCTGTTTTTATGGTTATCGCATCTCTGTATTTATGGTTATCTCTGTAATCTATTGCGTTCCTGCTTAAATCTGGATCAGTGGTATCAGAGCGGTCTGCTTTTTCTCGGTTTTTCTTTGCATGTCCCCAACGAGGTCGGGATATAAGGAGTTAGGTCTTGAACTGGTCGAACCTTTGCAAGACCAACCTCGCAAATCTCGACGGCCTCCCATGGCGGATGAGAAGAAAGACGAGGGGGCAGGAGATCCTATCAAAATCTTGCTCGAGGAAGCGCTCGAGCGGCAAAGGAACGCGATGATGGATAGCTTTGCGCAGATCCTTCAGCGGCTACCCAGAGGCGACGCATCGGCTTCCAACAGCTACTCTGGAAACGCCACACCGTTTAAGGTACAAGTTAATTTTGAAATCCCCATCTTCGAGGGTCAAATAGACGCAGATGCCGTAGATAAATGGTTAAATCTGCTAGATGGGTATTTTTCTGTTCACGAATTTTCAAGTCGGGAGAAGATTGTTTTCGCTCTTCTCAAAGCAGCCCCCCACGTCAAGGACTGGTGGGAAACCTATTGCGAGCAGAAGGATGAAAGTACAGGCTCACTATTTTCAACCGCACCCACTTGGAATGACTTTCGGGATGCCATCAAGGAGCAGTACTACCCCGTCGGAAGCTATGAGGACAAATACATCAAATGGACCACACTGCGGCAGGGACGAGACCAAGATGTGCCGGAGTTCACAAACATTTTTCATACCCTTCGCACACAGTTGGGTATCAAAGATTCTGAGCTGCATCTGGTACTCAAATACCGCGGCTGCCTACACAGATACATCCAGGAAGAGATGGAGTTCTTGAACATCTCCTCACTCGGCACAGCATACCGATACGCTGTCAAAATCGAGCAAAAGTTCAAACAGAAGAAGCGAGACTTTGGATCTGCAAATCCAAAGCCCAAAGGACAAAGCCAAGGCGGGGTGACCCAAGACAACCCGTCGAAGCCGCAAGAAAAGAACAACACCACGAAGCCGAAGAAGGACACAGGAAAGTGGTGTGAGTTCCACAAGAGTCCCACTCATAACACAAGTGAGTGTCGGACCAAGCAGTCGCTGGTGGCCGAGTTGAAGGCTTCTGAATCAGATGCATGTTCCGACTCTGAGTCAGAACCTGACAAGGGGAATGACAAAGGGAAGCAGATTATTGATGCGGATCCCAGCGCCACTGTTGCTACTGCCAAGATCCAGAAAAATGAGCCCGAAGATCCAGAGGAGGGGGAACGTCTTTTCCACTCACAGATGTGGGTGAAGGGTTCGCCGCTGAAATTCATTGTCGACAGTGGCAGCCAAAAGAACCTCATTTCAGCAGAGGTCGTGAAGCAGTTGGGCCTACCAACTACACCACACCCACAGCCGTACAGTATCGGTTGGCTCCACGAAGGACGAGATCTCAAAGTTCGCCAGCAGTGCCGCCTTCCCTACAGCATCAAGCCCTTCACAGACGAGGTATTGTGTGATGTTACAACTCTGGATGTTTGTGATGTACTATTAGGCCAGCCATACTTGTGGAGGCGACATGCTGTGTATGAGTCAAGGCCTCGCGCTGTCATCATTTCTTTGGATAATTCATTATACAGGATACCGGAGGTAGCCCCACCTACCGCCACCTCTTTGATCACTGCTAAGAAAGGCAGCAAGCTCATCTCACAGACTAGGAAATTTATTTTCTGTCTGGTTCGCTCCCAAAGTAAGGGGAAGACCGTTGCTACATCCATGACCCCCGCGAAGGGTTCCTCCACACAGCAGCAGCAACAGAGGGATACAGTCATGACAGAACACAGGAACAACTTCTTGTTACCCGGAGGGGTACCACACAAGTTTCAGGTGGGCGACAAAGTTTGGTTACATCTGCAGAGGGAGCGCCTTACCAGAACCCATCAGAAACTCAGACCACTTCGACATGGTCCTTACACCATTACCAAGGCTATGGGAGACAATGCATTTGAGCTCAGCATTCCCCCATTCCTTGGCCTGCACCCAGTGTTCAATGTGGACCGCCTTCGGCCATACTTTCCACCATTGCTAGATACATCCGACATTGCAGAACAGCTCACCCCCACAGAATTAAATCCAGATTGCATGGAACAAGCTGCAACTGATCGAATCATGGACACACAGATCAAGAATACTCGCCAACAGAATATTCAACTGTATCGAGTTGTCAAAGCAGGCCAACTCCTTCACAATGGCAAGTGGCTCACCAGGGACCAAGTTCAGCAAAATTTTCCCCATCTCATGGAGGAACTCAACGCAATGGGGACCATTGCTTCCTAAGGGGGGAGGAATGATCCAGGTGGATATTGGTGGCCACCTGCCAAGTCCACCTAGACCCCCACCATTGTCCCTCTTGACATTTTCAGTTTCCTTAATTATAGCACAATTTACTATTTTTAGCAGTTTTCGGGTCCTAAACTTCAGGAGCCGTTTTGAGGCCCTAAACGATGTTTTTTGGGAAATCCCGCTCCTGCGATTTTTTCCATAAAAAATCATTGTTTGCGTTATAGTCCTCAGAAAGATCTTTTCAACGGGCTATCATGCGCGTAAAACGGAGATCGTATGCCAAAGTTACGACCCCGGGAAGTTGATGTACCAATTTACCCAAACGGGGCCCATAGTTTGGCGTTTTCATCTTCTAGGGTTAGGTTTTGGAATGTGAAGGGTTTTCCATTGTTTCTCAACTATAAATAGGCCCTCGAGCCTCATTGTAACACAGTTCGGAACAGTTCAGAGGCATGTAGCCGACACATCTCTTCTCAGAGATAAGCTACCATCGCCCTAGCTGGGTCATTTCTATTTGTAAGCATATTTCAGTATTCTCCATTAGTGAAATGAAGTATTATTTCCGCTTCATCTCTGTTTTTATGGTTATCGCATCTCTGTATTTATGGTTATCTCTGTAATCTATTGCGTTCCTGCTTAAATCCGGATCAGTGGTATCAGAGCGGTCTGCTTTTTCTCGGTTTTTCTTTGCATGTCCCCAACGAGGTCGGGATATAAGGAGTTAGGTCTTGAACTGGTCGAACCTTTGCAAGACGAACCTCGCAAATCTCGACGGCCTCCCATGGCGGATGAGAAGAAAGACGAGGGGGCAGGAGATCCTATCAAAATCTTGCTCGAGGAAGCGCTCGAGCGGCAAAGGAACGCGATGATGGATAGCTTTGCGCAGATCCTTCAGCGGCTACCCAGAGGCGACGCATCGGCTTCCAACAGCTACTCTGGAAACGCCACACCGTTTAAGGTACAAGTTAATTTTGAAATCCCCATCTTCGAGGGTCAAATAGACGCAGATGCCGTAGATAAATGGTTAAATCTGCTAGATGGGTATTTTTCTGTTCACGAATTTTCAAGTCGGGAGAAGATTGTTTTCGCTCTTCTCAAAGCAGCCCCCCACGTCAAGGACTGGTGGGAAACCTATTGCGAGCAGAAGGATGAAAGTACAGGCTCACTATTTTCAACCGCACCCACTTGGAATGACTTTCGGGATGCCATCAAGGAGCAGTACTACCCCGTCGGAAGCTATGAGGACAAATACATCAAATGGACCACACTGCGGCAGGGACGAGACCAAGATGTGCCGGAGTTCACAAACATTTTTCATACCCTTCGCACACAGTTGGGTATCAAAGATTCTGAGCTGCATCTGGTACTCAAATACCGCGGCTGCCTACACAGATACATCCAGGAAGAGATGGAGTTCTTGAACATCTCCTCACTCGGCACAGCATACCGATACGCTGTCAAAATCGAGCAAAAGTTCAAACAGAAGAAGCGAGACTTTGGATCTGCAAATCCAAAGCCCAAAGGACAAAGCCAAGGCGGGGTGACCCAAGACAACCCGTCGAAGCCGCAAGAAAAGAACAACACCACGAAGCCGAAGAAGGACACAGGAAAGTGGTGTGAGTTCCACAAGAGTCCCACTCATAACACAAGTGAGTGTCGGACCAAGCAGTCGCTGGTGGCCGAGTTGAAGGCTTCTGAATCAGATGCATGTTCCGACTCTGAGTCAGAACCTGACAAGGGGAATGACAAAGGGAAGCAGATTATTGATGCGCATCCCAGCGCCACTGTTGCTACTGCCAAGATCCAGAAAAATGAGCCCGAAGATCCAGAGGAGGGGGAACGTCTTTTCCACTCACAGATGTGGGTGAAGGGTTCGCCGCTGAAATTCATTGTCGACAGTGGCAGCCAAAAGAACCTCATTTCAGCAGAGGTCGTGAAGCAGTTGGGCCTACCAACTACACCACACCCACAGCCGTACAGTATCGGTTGGTTCCACGAAGGACGAGATCTCAAAGTTCGCCAGCAGTGCCGCCTTCCCTACAGCATCAAGCCCTTCACAGACGAGGTATTGTGTGATGTTACAACTCTGGATGTTTGTGATGTACTATTAGGCCAGCCATACTTGTGGAGGCGACATGCTGTGTATGAGTCAAGGCCTCGCGCTGTCATCATTTCTTTGGATAATTCATTATACAGGATACCGGAGGTAGCCCCACCTACCGCCACCTCTTTGATCACTGCTAAGAAAGGCAGCAAGCTCATCTCACAGACTAGGAAATTTATTTTCTGTCTGGTTCGCTCCCAAAGTAAGGGGAAGACCGTTGCTACATCCATGACCCCCGCGAAGGGTTCCTCCACACAGCAGCAGCAACAGAGGGATACAGTCATGACAGAACACAGGAACAACTTCTTGTTACCCGGAGGGGTACCACACAAGTTTCAGGTGGGCGACAAAGTTTGGTTACATCTGCAGAGGGAGCGCCTTACCAGAACCCATCAGAAACTCAGGCCACTTCGACATGGTCCTTACACCATTACCAAGGCTATGGGAGACAATGCATTTGAGCTCAGCATTCCCCCATTCCTTGGCCTGCACCCAGTGTTCAATGTGGACCGCCTTCGGCCATACTTTCCACCATTGCTAGATACATCCGACATTGCAGAACAGCTCACCCCCACAGAATTAAATCCAGATTGCATGGAACAAGCTGCAACTGATCGAATCATGGACACACAGATCAAGAATACTCGCCAACAGAATATTCAACTGTATCGAGTTGTCAAAGCAGGCCAACTCCTTCACAATGGCAAGTGGCTCACCAGGGACCAAGTTCAGCAAAATTTTCCCCATCTCATGGAGGAACTCAACGCAATGGGGACCATTGCTTCCTAAGGGGGGAGGAATGATCCAGGTGGATATTGGTGGCCACCTGCCAAGTCCACCTAGACCCCCACCATTGTCCCTCTTGACATTTTCAGTTTCCTTAATTATAGCACAATTTACTATTTTTAGCAGTTTTCGGGTCCTAAACTTCAGGAGCCGTTTTGAGGCCCTAAACGATGTTTTTTGGGAAATCCCGCTCCTGCGATTTTTTACATAAAAAATCGTTGTTTGCGTTATAGTCCTCAGAAAGATCTTTTCAACGGGCTATCATGCGCGTAAAACGGAGATCGTATGCCAAAGTTACGACCCCGGGAAGTTGATGTACCAATTTACCCAAACGGGGCCCATAGTTTGGCGTTTTCATCTTCTAGGGTTAGGTTTTGGAATGTGAAGGGTTTTCCATTGTTTCTCAACTATAAATCGGCCCTCGAGCCTCATTGTAACACAGTTCGGAACAGTTCAGAGGCATGTAGCCGACACATCTCTTCTCAGAGATAAGCTACCATCGCCCTAGCTGGGTCATTTCTATTTGTAAGCATATTTCAGTATTCTCCATTAGTGAAATGAAGTATTATTTCCGCTGCATCTCTGTTTTTATGGTTATCGCATCTCTGTATTTATGGTTATCTCTGTAATCTATTGCGTTCCTGCTTAAATCCGGATCAGTGGTATCAGAGCGGTCTGCTTTTTCTCGGTTTTTCTTTGCATGTCCCCAACGAGGTCGGGATATAAGGAGTTAGGTCTTGAACTGGTCGAACCTTTGCAAGACCAACTTCGCAAATCTCGACGGCCTCCCATGGCGGATGAGAAGAAAGACGAGGGGGCAGGAGATCCTATCAAAATCTTGCTCGAGGAAGCGCTCGAGCGGCAAAGGAACACGATGATGGATAGCTTTGCGCAGATCCTTCAGCGGCTACCCAGAGGCGACGCATCGGCTTCCAACAACTACTCTGGAAACGCCACACCGTTTAAGGTACAAGTTAATTTTGAAATCCCCATCTTCGAGGGTCAAATAGACGCAGATGCCGTAGATAAATGGTTAAATCTGCTAGATGGGTATTTTTCTGTTCACGAATTTTCAAGTCGGGAGAAGATTGTTTTCGCTCTTCTCAAAGCAGCCCCCCACGTCAAGGACTGGTGGGAAACCTATTGCGAGCAGAAGGATGAAAGTACAGGCTCACTATTTTCAACCGCACCCACTTGGAATGACTTTCGGGATGCCATCAAGGAGCAGTACTACCCCGTCGGAAGCTATGAGGACAAATACATCAAATGGACCACACTGCGGCAGGGACGAGACCAAGATGTGCCGGAGTTCACAAACATTTTTCATACCCTTCGCACACAGTTGGGTATCAAAGATTCTGAGCTGCATCTGGTACTCAAATACCGCGGCTGCCTACACAGATACATCCAGGAAGAGATGGAGTTCTTTAACATCTCCTCACTCGGCACAGCATACCAATACGCTGTCAAAATCGAGCAAAAGTTCAAACAGAAGAAGCGAGACTTTGGATCTGCAAATCCAAAGCCCAAAGGACAAAGCCAAGGCGGGGTGACCCAAGACAACCCGTCGAAGCCGCAAGAAAAGAACAACACCACGAAGCCGAAGAAGGACACAGGAAAGTGGTGTGAGTTCCACAAGAGTCCCACTCATAACACAAGTGAGTGTCGGACCAAGCAGTCGCTGGTGGCCGAGTTGAAGGCTTCTGAATCAGATGCATGTTCCGACTCTGAGTCAGAACCTGACAAGGGGAATGACAAAGGGAAGCAGATTATTGATGCGGATCCCAGCGCCACTGTTGCTACTGCCAAGATCCAGAAAAATGAGCCCGAAGATCCAGAGGAGGGGGAACGTCTTTTCCACTCACAGATGTGGGTGAAGGGTTCGCCGCTGAAATTCATTGTCGACAGTGGCAGCCAAAAGAACCTCATTTCAGCAGAGGTCGTGAAGCAGTTGGGCCTACCAACTACACCACACCCACAGCCGTACAGTATCGGTTGGCTCCACGAAGGACGAGATCTCAAAGTTCGCCAGCAGTGCCGCCTTCCCTACAGCATCAAGCCCTTCACAGACGAGGTATTGTGTGATGTTACAACTCTGGATGTTTGTGATGTACTATTAGGCCAGCCATACTTGTGGAGGCGACATGCTGTGTATGAGTCAAGGCCTCGCGCTGTCATCATTTCTTTGGATAATTCATTATACAGGATACCGGAGGTAGCCCCACCTACCGCCACCTCTTTGATCACTGCTAAGAAAGGCAGCAAGCTCATCTCACAGACTAGGAAATTTATTTTCTGTCTGGTTCGCTCCCAAAGTAAGGGGAAGACCGTTGCTACATCCATGACCCCCGCGAAGGGTTCCTCCACACAGCAGCAGCAACAGAGGGATACAGTCATGACAGAACACAGGAACAACTTCTTGTTACCCGGAGGGGTACCACACAAGTTTCAGGTGGGCGACAAAGTTTGGTTACATCTGCAGAGGGAGCGCCTTACCAGAACCCATCAGAAACTCAGACCACTTCGACATGGTCCTTACACCATTACCAAGGCTATGGGAGACAATGCATTTGAGCTCAGCATTCCCCCATTCCTTGGCCTGCACCCAGTGTTCAATGTGGACCGCCTTCGGCCATACTTTCCACCATTGCTAGATACATCCGACATTGCAGAACAGCTCACCCCCACAGAATTAAATCCAGATTGCATGGAACAAGCTGCAACTGATCGAATCATGGACACACAGATCAAGAATACTCGCCAACAGAATATTCAACTGTATCGAGTTGTCAAAGCAGGCCAACTCCTTCACAATGGCAAGTGGCTCACCAGGGACCAAGTTCAGCAAAATTTTCCCCATCTCATGGAGGAACTCAACGCAATGGGGACCATTGCTTCCTAAGGGGGGAGGAATGATCCAGGTGGATATTGGTGGCCACCTGCCAAGTCCACCTAGACCCCCACCATTGTCCCTCTTGACATTTTCAGTTTCCTTAATTATAGCACAATTTACTATTTTTAGCAGTTTTCGGGTCCTAAACTTCAGGAGCCGTTTTGAGGCCCTAAACGATGTTTTTTGGGAAATCCCGCTCCTGCGATTTTTTCCATAAAAAATCATTGTTTGCGTTATAGTCCTCAGAAAGATCTTTTCAACGGGCTATCATGCGCGTAAAACGGAGATCGTATGCCAAAGTTACGACCCCGGGAAGTTGATGTACCAATTTACCCAAACGGGGCCCATAGTTTGGCGTTTTCATCTTCTAGGGTTAGGTTTTGGAATGTGAAGGGTTTTCCATTGTTTCTCAACTATAAATAGGCCCTCGAGCCTCATTGTAACACAGTTCGGAACAGTTCAGAGGCATGTAGCCGACACATCTCTTCTCAGAGATAAGCTACCATCGCCCTAGCTGGGTCATTTCTATTTGTAAGCATATTTCAGTATTCTCCATTAGTGAAATGAAGTATTATTTCCGCTGCATCTCTGTTTTTATGGTTATCGCATCTCTGTATTTATGGTTATCTCTGTAATCTATTGCGTTCCTGCTTAAATCCGGATCATGAAAGGAGTTACAAGAAGCAAACTTTACATGAAGATGGGAAAATACAATCTACTAATCACAATAGTATATGTCGATGATTTGATTTTTGGGAGCAAAAATGATAATATGAGTCACAAATTTGTCCAAGATATGTCAAAAGAATTTGAAATGTCAATGATTGGAGAGTTTCCTTATTTTCTTGAAATTTAATTAACTCAAAATGAAGTAGGAATGTTCATGTCACAAGAAAAATATATCAGGATACACCTAAGCGATTTGGGATGGAAGAATGTGTTATTGTGAGCACACCTATCATTACAAGCTGTAAGTTAAGTACAAATTACAAATCTCCTATGGTGGGCGCATCTCTTTACAAATCAATGATTGGAAGTCTATTATATTTAATAGCTTCGTGACCAAATATCATGTATGAAGCAGGAATCGTGGCAAGATTCTAGTCAACCTCTATGGAATATCACATGCTAGCTATAAAAAGAATGCTCAGATACCTGAAAGGTAATCTTGATTTTGGACTATGATACCCTAAAAGCACAAAAATTACCTTGACAACATATATTGATGTAGATTGGGAAGGATGCGTTGATGATTGAAAGAGTAACAATGGGAATGAATTCTTTTCAGAAGACTGCCTTGCCTCTTCGCTTAGCAAGAAACAATCATCTACATCTCTCTCCACAACTGAAGCTGAGTATATAGAAACAACAACTTGTTGTACAAAAGTCCTATGGAAAAAGGGAGATTTGAACAATGTTAATATAGAAACAAAGCATCTTATCACCACCTATTGTGACAATACCAGTGCCATCAGTCTCTCAAAAAATATAGTCATGCATTCAAAGACAAAACATATTCACATCAAATATCACTTTCTTTAAGAACAAATTGCATTGTAGAACATCAAAATGAAATATGTCAAAACTAAGGAAAAAATTACATATATCTTCACAAAACCCCCACCTTGAGAAGCATTTGAATGTATTTATCAAAATATGGGGGCCATCTCTGTTACATCCCATTAGAGCATCCATTTGCTATTGATGTCAAATGGGTAGAATATGATAGGGGGAGCAACATCATGACAAGGGGAGTAGCACGATGACAAGGGGAGAAACATATGAGGATATTGTTTCCATCAATAACAAAGGGGGATTATTGTTGGAAGAATAATTTGTTATTGATGTCAAAGGATGAATTGATGAAGATAAGGACACCATAGATTCAAAGATCACATTAAGCCATTTCCAATGAGCTATAACATGCCTCCTCACTCCTCTCCAATAAGAAGAAATTCTTTTTTTAAGTGAAGAAATGAAATTTTGTCCCCCTTCTTCATTCAACCTACCTTGAGATCAAGTCGACCCTATTAAAGACATGACAATTCAATATATATTTGACTAGTAGAAATAAACAACATGTCTCCTCCATTTTCTCACCCAAATCGGCCAAGGAAGACAAGACAAGAAGATCATATTTGAGGTAGAGAGATAAGGTTCATATCTCATGAACCAAGAAGCAAATTAAGGAAAATTGGTTGTGGTTATTATCTTTTCTTTTAGATAAACGTTTATTGGTGGGTTTCTGAGCAGGTTTTGAAGCTATCTCTTGCTAGATAAGATTCTTTTGCATTTTGTGGAGAAAAAATTGGATTTGTAAACTTATTCTCTACCTATAATTTGACCTGTGGAAGAGGAAGAAATTCGGCCTACTCTCTACAATTCGGTTTGTGGTAGGACAAACCTCGGCCCTGAGGTAGGACAAGCATCAACCTCTAATTTTCATCCTCTACAATTTGACATAACCTTTCTTAGACTCTTGGCTAGAAATTTGGAGTTGTTTTCAAGTCTCTTGAAGAAGGACTGGAACCATACTTTGAAGTAACTTTATGGCATATTTTGAATAATTTTTGGAGAAACTCTTCAAACATTCTTTGAGGCAGACTTTGAACCAATTCTTGAAGCAATTCATGAGGTGTTTGAAGCATAGTTGAAGCATTATTTGAAGGCCAACACTTGAAGACATGTTGTAGCAGACTTTTGAGCAACCTTATTGAACTTTTGTTGGGGTAGAATTTAGAAGCCTTGTTGAAGCAGACTTGAAGCCTTTGTTGGAGCAACCTTTGGAAGTCTCGTTGTAGCAGAATTGAAGAATTCTTGGAGCAGGTTTGAGAAGACTTTGTAGACCTTTTTTGAAATGTATTTGAAACTTATTTTGGATACATCTTGTAGAAGTTGATTTTCAAGTCTATTTGGAAATGTTGCAGCCTAGTAAGATTGGAGTCCTCATTTTAACGAAGTTGGTGCTTGGATTTATTCAAGATTGAAGCTTTGAAGGAGTCATAGATTTTGTTATACAAGTTGGAGCTTGAGATATGTTTAATGGGATTGGAGTCCTCACTATCTCCATATATATATATATATATACTTTGGTTCTATTTCTTGTGTTCTGGTTTAACTTGTGAAAAAACTCTTAACTAATGTAATATAAGAATTCAAAGAAAAATGGATTCCCCCCACCCCTCCACCTTAGTATTTCTAGCAACCCTCTATCTGCTTTCAATTATCTTCTTGCTCAACAATATATCTGTAATTTTTAACCTTGTACAATTAATTGCTGCAAACAAATTCTTAATAAAACATAAAAGATACAATGGAAAACACACAAATTTACATAGAGATTTTATCCTAGAAACCCAAACTCGGGAAAACTAGCAATATTTTTTTCATTATATATTTTTTTTCTATACAATATTACAATACAATATATATCCAACGACATACATGAACTACAAATTCAACCATGTTTCAAAGCTAAAACTACAAAACCATGGGAAAAACTTATCATGCACCACAAAATCGCTTTTAACAAAACTGTGGGTTGCAAACCGCTAAAACAAATGAAAAAACCACCCAATTATTTATTTATTTATTTTTTATTTTTTATTTTTTATTTTTATTTTTTTTCAGGGTGTTGCCCCGAACCCCGTGTAGAGGGGTTGGTAGCTACCCTAATTTTTGTGGTAAATATAAGTTTTGCAAAGAATATAACACATACCCAACAATATGAAACCAAAATCCCAATCCCAAACACAACTTTGCACACAGCGACAAATTTTGCTTCCAAAATTTTGATTGTATGAAGGATGTCTTGTTGTATCTCGTTTTTTTTTATAGATCTTGAGCAATTAGCATTTTGAGAGTCTAATAAATCTCTAGTATCTTGGATAGTTTGGTCTCTGGAGTGTCAGAATAAAAATGGTCTTTCACCCACCCCTCAATTTCATCTAGAAGTTGAACCTTATATAATGCCTATCGTTTAGCATGGATAACCTTATCCAACTCTTCTACTTCTTGTTTAGCCACAACTTAATGTTTTTCTTCAAATTGTTTCTTAGTTTCCCATGCATCTCTGCATCTTTGGAGGAGTGAACATGATGCCCTAAGGTTGAGGCTTGTCCAAAAGCTGCCTTGGTGTTCCCCTTATGAGCCCCCCATCCTTGCTAGTGCTTCAAACCATCCTTCTTGCCGACACGACAATCCAAAAGTAGAGGAAGCAACACGAAAGACCAAAGGGAGAATGGGCAAGGGAAAGGGAACCAAATGGATGGGAAAGACTCCCTTAACCACCATCCAATCATGACTTTGAAATTGATACTAGAGAATAGAGGAGGATATCCTCCCTCACACCAGACTTAGGAAATACTCCACAACAACTGAAATAATAGTATATGAAAGAAAGATTAGTTACCTAGAAGCAAATCAAGAATAAACCATTGAGAAAATCAAAACGTAAAACAATCCGTTTTCCTCCACTCTTTCCTCTATTGGATAAAGTAAACAAAACTCTACACAAGTGAAGATTTGAAAAACACTTCATTCCACTAGAAAATATATTCAAAAATAACAATTCCCAACTCCTCCACATCAAATTATCATCACATAATAATTGGTGTGGAGGATTTCATACCCCTCTCTGCAATCTCCCTCCATCCCACGCTGTGAGACATTAAAATCCCCTTACTTACACCTTAATGAAACTTGAGTGCATGATAAAATGGAGGCTTGACCATATGTTTGAATAATTGTGACTCCACTCATTAACACCCATGAACGACTAAATACAAATATTAATAATTAATAACTTTTTTAATAAATTGTTAGCTACCTATACCAATAGGTTTCATATTTCATGATTGGCAAAGAAAGTTCCAAATATGCTCTGCTTTGATGATGCAAAGATCCCATATTTCCAAGAGAAGACAATGTGTGTATATAGCTTGATGTGGACTCAATTTTGATGGATGGTCCAACAGCCTAATCTGGATCATGCCATGTTTCAATTTTCTGTTGTATAATAGAGAAAGAAGTCTGTCCAAACTGTTTAATCTTGGCAGACCAGTAGCTTAGGTAGAGACTTAAGGTTCCCAACTGCTTAATCTGGGACATTGGAAGCAATAAGGGTAATTCTAGATAGAAAATCAAAAGAAAAAGCCAAGAGAAAAGAAAAGGCAAATAAGGGTCTGCAAGTCTAAGTGCACCCTCCAAGAAGAAACAAAAAATGCTAGGCAAGTAGATGGGTAGGCAGATGGGGTTGCAGAAATGTCATTCCTTACAATTGAATGTGTGCTAACCTATTCACAAAGGAAAATCAATGGATTGAGAAGGTCTTCTTCTCCATCATGTTGCAGCAAAGCAAAGGAGCATGTCTAACTTCACATTTTCCCCTTTCACATGCATTACTAACATCCCTTCATCAGTTATGTTCATGAAAGAATTTGAGGTTTTATGCTGGTTCTTATTCCTTTAAAAGCCACATTTCTTGTCTAAAAATCTTTTCATTTTGATCTACTCCCTAAGCTAGGTTATCTTCACATAAACTTAGTGATTTCACTCCTCATTCACCTTTTCCATCCATATTAACCCCTAACTTCTATTATCTAAATCCCCTATGTTACCCTTTCCCTACTATTATAACACTATGGTGTATAAACCCCAAGCATTGTATAAATATCCCTCCCCTTGGCATTATAGCCATATGTTCACTGTTAGGGATTAAATTGACATCTGGTCAATTTGAGAACCCTAAGCCTTACCCCTCTTTTCCCTTCAGAAGTTATCCAAGCCATTTAAACCCTTCATATGCTAAAAACCTTGTAAAAACCCCATTTTGTACCCCTAACCCGCTTCATTTGCAAAATACATATAAAAACCCACTTTTTTCATTTACCCAAAGTCTTAGCGCTATCCACCTTTTTATAAAAAACATTGAAAAAACCATGAAAATCCGCCAATTTCCAAAGGTTCCCGCCGGGCGCAAATATCAAAAGAAATATTATTTTAATCCCGCCCGCATCCGTATCGTCCGACCAGCTCAACGATCCGTCGACCATCGGATCGGGCCCTTTTCATCCGAGGGCCCTCGTACATATCGGACCGGCCCCGACGTCCGAAAGATAGCTTCCGAAATCTGTCAGAGGGTGACGTCAGGCCTTTGCCACGCGTCACCCCCACATCATATCAGAGGTACTTCTGACATTTCCGCTTCCGTATGGAAGGCGGTGCGATATAAAACTGCTAACCATTTCCGGTTTCGGTGAACCCGCCTGCCAGCGTCACTGCCAGCGTCATCACCCTGTCAGCGCCCCGTCCGCCATTTGCTCCACCTGTCTGCCACCTCACCATCCCCGTGGACCCCTCTTGTGCCGCCACGTCACCCGATGACGTCATGCTGACGTCATCCGACCTTGACCCCACCTGATGACGTCATGCTGACGTCATCCAAAAAAAGCGCCAATGTTCCAAAAATCCATATTTTGGCCAAAATTTCGCGTTTTTTGCACTTTTGGAAAAAACGACTGTTCTTTTCTCTGCATGTTTTTCACGTCCAACCGCACGCCAACCTGCTGAATTCGACCTGGAAACCGCTGGCGCGCCATTTCCACCTGCATTCGTGACCATTGCTCACAGTATACCAGGTATTTATCCTTATGAATCCCTCCTGCGCCTGGTTTTGTCCGTAAATCGCCAAAAATAGCTTAAAACAGTGAAAAAACATATAATTCACCGGCAAATCCCCTGTGCCTGGTCTCCTTTTGCACCTGTAACGACGAAATTCACCTGCTGAGCCTTGTTTGCCCGAGTTGTTACCAAAACCTGCATTCTGTTCGTGCAGTCGTGAACGGGAAATCCAAATTGCACCCTTTGGAGAAAAAGAGTTTAAGGCCAGGCATTTATCTTATCCATACTTTAAGTAGTATTTCAATTGCTGCAATTGACCATTTATCCTCTGTTCCTCAGTAATTTACCTTTCTGTTGAAAGAAAACTCTTTGGTGTTGCTCTGCACAGTAACACCAGTTTATAAACAACAGAAATCCTAAAAGTAACCATGGATCCACCAATAGCTCCTGTAGCATTGAACATTGCTCCTTTAAATGCCCCTCAGAGATAATTGGATTGGCAGCCTCTAGCAGACCTGGATTATCAGATAGCAGAAGAAATTCTAATGCACAACAAGTACCACATTCATTTGCTGAATGAGTTGAGGATTAAACATGAGGCTGGAACAAATGTATTGGGCATTTGGGATTCTTTCCTCCCTCTATTCAAACTCCCTCAGGTCAACCAGTTTCCTGACCTAATCCACCTATGTGCTGAATCCTACGACGCCACTCAGAGGGCTGTGATTGACCCTTCAGGCTCAGTTGTTTTCTACACTACCCCTGAAGCCATTAGAGAGATGCTCCACTTCAAAAATGAGAAGAGATTAGTCCCTTTATCATTGGCTGATCTGATAAAGCAAGGAGCCAAATTAACAGATGCTCAGGTCACCAAGTTAAATCAATTATATATTGACTCTGACACAGTGAAGTACCCTCCCATTTCTCATGTTTACCTAAACCAATTGGGCAGGGACCTTGTAGACATGATCAGTCCCATTCTGGGCTATAATTCTATTGAGTTTGTTGATGAGACTGTGCTGGTGATTATGCTCATGTTTGCCCCTGGCAAGTCTCCAATCTGCTATGACTATGCCACCTACATATCTGACAAAATACATGAGCAATTAATGAACTTGTCTAGAGAAAGGGTGTTCAGATACACCTCTTACATCTACCACTTGATTTTGTATTATCAACATGAGAAGTTCCACTTTTCTATGAAGAGAGTGGATGCACAAGGAAATCCAAGGTCAGTGGTGTATTTGTCCTCTGCTTTCCACTGCAGATCTGTTTCTCCATACACTTATTGTGAATTTATAGACCTCTTCATCCACCCAGCCATGTCTCTGCTCATGAGCTCACCTCCTCCTAGGCTAACTGATGAGATGCAGAGGATTCTTCAGCTGTCCAAGGCATACAACATCGGGGATTGGTATTATTACCAACACCACACAATCATCAGAATATATGGGTGTGAGCTGCCCCCATACATATTGCCCAGATATGTGCCCATGAGATTGTTTGCCCTGGAATACTTCAGGCAATTTGGGAATGCTGATGTGCTGCACTTTTCAGGCAGAGGCAAGAAAGCACAACTCAAGGTCAGAAACCAATTAGGCCACTTCATCTACAACAAAAGGGAGGAAGGTTGGCAAGAAGCCGACAGCATGTTAGGATCCCTTGGCCTACAGACCAGTTTCCTTTGGAAACCTTATGACCCCAATCACTTCATAACTTTAAGAAGGGTCAAGTATAGGCTGTCTGGTTATGACCATGTAAGGTTTCCTCACATAGAAAAATATGCAAATCAAGTAAAATGGAGGAGGGGAACCTTAGAGGAGGCTACTACACAAGAAGAATTAAATCAAAGAGCAATTAGAAATATCCAGAAGATCGCTGACTTGGAGCTTTGTGCACAGGTGTTTACTCTTCCAAGCACTGAAGTGGGACCAGCTGCATCTTCCTCCACAGCAAATCAGCAAGCGGTTAAAGCTACTGAGAAAACGTCAAGAAAAAGCAAAGAAAAGGAAATGGAACCAGAACAACCACCTCATGAGGAGGCACAACAGCAACAACAACAGGTACAAAAACAACAAGAGGGGCAACAAGAGAAAGAGCAGCCATTACAGCAAGAAAAGGCAGCTGAAGCCCCAATTTCCACTGAGTAGCATGCTCAGGACACGGTGCCTCCTAGGCCACAAACGACAGTGGAGGCCTCAGTCCTCCAAACCCCACAAAAAGAATACATAAGAAGAAAGAGGGACAGAGAGACTCCCCTCACAACAACAACGACTCAAGGGGAGAAAAGACACAGAATGAATCCCCTTTCAGAAGAGGAAATGCCTATGGGGCAATCTTTGGGCATGGGCCCACCAAGTCTGGAGGCCTCAGCAAGTTCCTTCCAGCAGGAACAAGAGAGGATAATGGGAGGAGAAGTCAGCTCCTCAAGCCAGCAGAGAGAAGGTGAACTGAGCATCAAACAACAGTTCATTGACATAAAGAGGAGGAATGAGCCAATACAGATACAGCTATATAATCATTTGTTGAAAATGGATCCCACCAACCAGCAAAGACTCATGTCTTCATATGATGTTAATGAAGGAAAAATGATCATGAGTCACTTCATGCCAACTGCATTGCAGCCACAGTCCCCTTCAGACTACTTGAGGACCAATCTTGAGGTCCTTGCCAAGGACATCCACCCAATGGACAAAATCGAATTGCATAAGCAAACGGGTGAGATGGTGTATGCCTCCTTGGCATACAAGACATTGGATAACTACAGGCTAGAAAATAGCCTAAACAATACAGCTGCCCAACTTGAGTTGGAGAGAGCATCCTCTCAAGCAAAGGACAACAGGATTAGGGCCTTAGAAGATATAACCATAGAGATTGGGCATAACCCCAAGGACATCAAGGGCATACAAGAAATATTGAAATTGAGGGATGCAGACATGGCAGCTTTGAGGAAAAAGATCAAAATCCCAGCAACTATTCACCCTCAAACGGAAGAAGTTGCCCAGTTGAGACATGATCAAGATGCCACAGCTTTGCTGGTGTCTTTATACAAACAGCTGATCCAGACTCAAGAAAAGTTGGGAGAATCAGAGGCTACACAGGCAGCATTGCAAGCATCATTACAACAAAAGGAAGGAGGTCAATCATCCATAAATAATTAACCTGGAGGAACCTCCTCAGACCACAGCTCCTCCTACTGAAAAGACAACACCATCTACATCAGCAACTGCACCAACAACAACAGAGCAGGCTCCAAGCCTGGACATGCAGAAGCTCAAGAATGAAATACAAGCCCTGGAAACCCAAATGGCAGAGCTAAATGGGGCCAGGGAGAGTCTAGCCAAGCTCAATGAAAGGTATGATAAATCCAAGCAGACTATGGCAGAAAAGGGCAGGGAAATAAAAGCCCTCAAAGACAGGATAAAGGAGCTGGAGAAGGAGCTCACACTGGATAAAGTGACAGCTGAGCTCAAGACAATCTTATGGGCCAACATTGGCCAATCCATCACTGACCAATGGCAATATATTGAGAAAATTCATGAGTAGTTGGAGCTCATTGCAAAAGCACAGAGGGAAATCCAAAGATCAAGGGCATCTCTAGGCAATATGCCTGAGGTTGCCAATAGAATGATCAATGTGCTTAACAACAGAACAAGTGCTCAGTTAGCAACTATGGGAATCTCCAACATGACTGAGACTATTTTGTTAATAAAGAGGGTCCTAACACTAAGAAGCCTGGTGCAGACACTAGAAAGAAGGACCCAGGACATGCAGACAGAGGTCAATAGATTCCAGGACAAATTTGTAGCATTGCAAAACAGAGGTCTCCCTAGCTTACTGAACAGTGCAGGAAGACTACTTACACATGAGCAGTATGCCAAGAGGGTCAACACATTCGCCACAAATCAGATCACCGAAAGGCCTAGCACCTCAGAGGAAACAGGGCCAGCAACAGGACAAAGTCTCTTCAACAGGGTAGAGAATTTATTCTTTATAATGAATGAAATTAAACATCTGTTTGAAGTGCCTCCCACCTTCTATAAATACACAGAGGCAGATGAGACATTGGAGGCAATTCTTAGACATCAATTGCCCACACAGGAATGGTGGACTAAGGCAATACAAATGATCTTATAGACAAGAAGCCATTCACTAAGTTTTTTCATCAAAAAATACAAGTTAGCATGCACAGGAAAATTTTGATAAGATCAGCATGCATGGAGAAGAACGGGCTGAGCCAACTCAGCAAAACTATTTCGGCCACCAAAGCAGCAGTGACAGCTACAGGTGACAGGGCCAAAGAACTACAGCACGATAGCCATAAAGGCACATTTTTCCAGAATTAAAGCAGAACGTTCAGACCGACTCAGTGGCCTCCAAGGGTCAAAATATCTCCTGACATACATAAAGAGCATTTATTGTGTATTCAATGATGTAATAACTTCTTATCTGCTTTCTGTACAAGTTGGTGAATGTATTCATTTCTCAGATGACTCAACGCCTCAGATATTTTGTATGAGCGCTTGTATATATTCCCCCCTCGCATAATCTTGCAGGGGTTGTTGTTGATCTCTCTTCAAGAGTTTCTTATGCTGTAAATTTCCAGACTATTAATACAAAAGCTGATGGAATTTCCAAAGCTCTGCGTTATCTGAGTCATTGTGGTGTTTGGCTGAATGTTACAGGATTCCTGCGTGTTTCATGAATCAATAAGTTTTCTTCAAACTCTTAGTTATGTGTTTTGTCATCTTTTCATAGCTCATCCATGTTCTGTGTTTTATAGTTAATGGCAAAGAAAAAGAATAGTTCTAGGATTTAATCACAGATTACCCTAGACTCAATCTATGCTATTATTAATGTTTTCTTCAGTTACAGTTATAAAGGTGTAATTCTTAATTGCTGCACTTTCAAACTGTATGCTTTCATAGTGACTGTTGTTTCAGGAATTCAAGTTTGCTCCTGTGCAACATATCTCTTTCTCACACCCAGCTTAGTGGAAAATTCTTAATTGCCTTCCACTGGTTAATACACACTTCACCATCACAATTTCAAATTTGTTTCATGAAGTATTTAAATGGCCCTGTAATTTCAGTAACTCAACTCAATATTTCAGATAACCTGTAGCCACAGACTGCATTGCCCAATGGACTAATACTGCCTGAAAACTTACACCTTAGATGCAGAAGACATCCCTCAACCAAAACGTAAAACAAAACCCTGAACCTAATAGCTAGCCTGAAAAACTATCAAAACAGAGACAAATCATATAGAGAGAGCCCTCTCTGATTACAGTTTGGCTAGAAACTGTAATACAAAGATTGGTTAGTGGTTACCCCGGCCGTATTCCCTTGGGAGTCAAAGGGAACAACCTAGGTGTTAACATAATTGGTGACTCCACTGGGGAGAAAGCATATTATTTTTCAACTGTGGTCTGTCCATAGACTGTGGTTCTAAAAAGCTTGAGCAGTCCCTTAAAATAGTCCTAAAATATCCTAAAAATATAAAAAAACAAGTTCAGAAGCTGGCTGCTAAAAGGGAACCTAGACACACTAGGTCAAACCCTGACCCTAATCCACCAGCTATTTTTGAAAATCCTAATACCATACCCAAGATCATTAGGAAGCAGCGGGAACAGGAGACCCTTGCTGACTCAAGTCCTAAGACAACTCATCCAAACCCTGTTCCAACTCCAATCAAGGTTTTATTTCGGTCTACCCTTGGTTGCCACAGTTCACCATCCACATCTCAAAGCCCTCCTTTCACACCTCCATCCACTGCACATATTCCCTTGACCAACACTCTAGTTTCCACCTTTCCCACTACCCATGTTGTACCAGTCATTCATGCTATCCCAGTTATCCATGTTAACCCTCTAAATCCTGCAAATATGGCTAATAGATATGCACCCCTGCAGTTACCTGCCAATGCTCCAGCTCTACCTCAGGAATATCAATCCAAGATCTCATATTTTGACTCCATTGGCCCTTTCACGGCAATTCAGCATGCCAGAAGGATGCAAGACCACTTTGAGAACTATGAAATTGATGATGACAGTGTGAGAATGAGAGTCTTTGTTCAGAGCCTCACAGGGGATGTAAGAACTTGGTTTAGATCACTGGCTGCAAATACCATCACAACCCCTGATGACCTTTATCAAGATTTTACTAATAGATGGGAGAAGAAGAAAGATCCCCTGCACATACTAGGTGAATATGACACAATCAGACGAGGTCCTCAAGAGACCGTGTTGGAGTATTGTGCAAGATTTAATAATGTATATAATGCAATACCATAGAATTTAAGACCTCCCCCTGATTTGGCCTTGTACAAATTTCCTGATGGTTTTGACCCTGATATGGCATATCAATTAAAAGAAAGGGCACCTGAAACCCTTGAAGAAACCCAAAAGGTTGTTGTCATAGTAGAAGCTAACCTGATTGCCAAAAGAAACAGGGCAAGATTGGAAAAGAGAACCACCTTCAAAGAAGAACCCTCAGCCTTTGATCAAAAACTAGATGCAATACTTACTGGTATGAAGAGATTGGGTGATAGAGTAGAATTAGTTGAGAGAAAGTCATCATGGGAAGCACCACAAAATAACCCTATCAGGAATCCAAATTTTAGGAGAAATCAAAACCCAAACACTGGCAAAACCGGTTATGATCCAGGCATAAGGCCTCCTTTCCAAGAAAACTATACTGAGGCATCCACTTCAAATGAGCAAACAGATGACACCCACATTAACCTAATGGGTCTGAATGATGAGCAACAAGTTTTCTTGAGTCAAGAGGATCATAAATATGATGACATTCAGCAATTCCAAACCAGGTTAGGTGAGTCATTTGACTTTAAACAGGGATATGACATAGCTGTTTATGAAGTTCATAAACAATATAAGCTAAGAAGCAGAACTATAAATGTGACACAGCCTGACAAGACAAAGGACACAACACAACCTAAGAAAGCTATTATCACAGAACCAAGAGACAAAACTGGTCCAATTACAGATGAGGTAACAGTTGAGGAAATAGCTGTAACTTCTCCCTCAAAACAACAACCAGTAGAGTCATCACCCTTGCATCCCAACCCAACTAACATTCCTCAAGAGGTCAGTAACAAGGACAAGCTTCAAGATCAAGATAAGAATCAAGAAGAAAACCTAGTGAACAAGGAAAGGGCTGCCACCCACAACCCCAAGATCCAATCTGAAAGACCCTTTGACTTAGTAGCTGAAATTGGAAAATTGAAGGTAGCTGTTCCTCTTTCAGAACTAGCCAAGCATGACATTTATAGACAACAAATCAAGAAGTCCCTTCAAATTACTCATAATAAAGATAATGTCAATGTGTTGGATGACACCCCAAAATTACTGTTCGGTCCAGAAGTTGATGGAAAAACAGCCGTCGCAGGTATCTTACCTTTTTATGTCAGTTTACATGTTCATGATAAGATACTACACAATGCAATGTTTGATTGAGGTGCCTCTCACAACTTGATGCCCAAATCAGTCATGGAAAGATTGAATCTAGATATTACAAGACCATATAAGGACCTATTCTCATTTGACTCCAGCCAAGTCAAGTGTCTAGGCTTGATAAAAGACTTATGTGTGTCCCTTGTTCAGTACCCAAATAAAACAATTCTCATGGATGTTGTGGTTGTTGATATCCCACCTAAATATGGGATGCTGTTATCAAGATCATGGGGGGCTAAACTCCAAGGTTCCCTACAACTAGACATGTCATGTGCAACATCTCTGTCTTTAGGCAACCAAAAAGACTATATAGAGAAATACTTTTGAAATACATGGTCAGCAGTGAAGAAAAACCTCAAAATTTTCCCATATATGCTGTTCATTCTGATATAGACTCATATATTCTTTTCAATGACAATACATGTCTTACAAATAATGATGTTGAAACCAAAACACTTGAGCAAGACCAGGATATTAATGAACAAGCTGCTGCTCTAGAAATCAAGCTAATTCAATCAAGTGATCAGACTATCCTAGAAGACAAACCAGGTGAAAAACCAGAACTTCAACTTATGATTCCAGATCACAGACAAGTTATTAAAACTCCCCTAGAAAAAGAGAACCTATGGTTTCTAGAATTTGATGGGTCAGTCAAAAAGTTAGGGGTAGGAGCAAGGGTTTGGATACATAATAAACAAAATAGTCATGCAGAGGGCCGAGCCTATAGGTTAAACTTCAGATGCACCAACAATATGGCAGAATATGAAGCTCTCTTGCTAGGCCTTAAGCTAGTAAAATCCTTACAAGCCACAAAGGTTTCAATTATGGGAGATTCAGACTTGATCATCCAACAAGTAAAGGGAAATTTTGTTACTAATGACAAAAGACTGAGATCTTATAGATCTGCTGCTGCTGAACTACTACAGTTCTTCACTCAATTTCAGATTACCAAAATTCCTAGGACCCATAACCTGCATGCTCATAGTTTGGCCACATTTGCAAGCACCTGCAAGTTATCTTTTGAGCCCCATCATTGCTTTACAGCTGAGGTAAAACACAGACCTTCTGTCCCAAACAATGTCAAAGACTAGCAAGTATTTGAAGATGATGCACAGATAAATAATTTCCTGACCCTGCAACAAGAATTTGCAGGACTAAATATTGACATTGAGGGAGCAAGTCAATCACAAATACCTGAGGGAGCAAGTCAATCACAAATACTTGAAAGAGCAAGTCAATCACAAATACAGAGTAAACAGAATAACAAGCCAATATCACCTAAAACAGCTCACCAAATCCTACATCCAACAATTTTCAACAAAGACAATATACAAAAAATTCAACAAATCAGTTGTGAAGAAGTGGCTGATGCTGAAGCTGAAGTGATACAATTGAAAGATAATTCTCTTCCAATAGGCCTAACTCCACTAGAGGATATCTTTGATTCAAATGATGTCCCAAGAAAACCAAAAATGCAGCCCCTTAACTCTGCCATTGAAGAATGCAACATTGGAACCACTAAAAAGCCCAAGATAATAAAATTATCTGCTTCCCTACCCCCTAATCAAAAGCCCAAATACATTGACCTTTTCAAAGAGTTTCAAGATGTCTTTGCATGGAGTTATGAGGACTTAAAATCCTATGACACCTCTGTTATCCAACACACAATCCCTCTCAAGCCAAATCAAAAGCCATTCAAGCAAAAATTGAGAAGAATAAACCCCATGATTCTCCTAGCAATGGAGCAAGAGGTACAAAAAATGTTTAAAGCTGGTATCATAGCACCAATCAGGTTTTCTGATTGGATCTCAAATTTAGTGCCCACAAGAAAGAAAACTGGTGAAATAAGACTCTGTGTTGATCTTAGAAATCTAAACCAAGTGTCCCTCAAAGACAACTATCCCCTACCTAAGATGGATCACATACTCCAAAGAGTGGTAGGAGCATCAAGGATCTCATTACTGGATGGATTCTTAGGTTTTAATCAAATCCTAGTGCACCCTGATGATCAAGACAAAACTGCATTCACAACCCCATGGGGAACTTTTAAATATGTAAAGATGCCTTTCGGATTGAAAAATGCAGGGGCAACATTTCAAAGGGCAATGGATATTGCTTTTGCCAAAGAAATTCATGACTTTCTTGTCATTTATTTGGATGACCTTACACCTTTCTCAAAATCAGACCAAGAACACTTGAAGCACTTGAGGCAGATTTTCTTAACATGTAGGAAATATGGAATTTCCTTGAATCCCAAGAAGTCTCTATTTGGTTTGGAAGAAGGTAAGCTGTTGGGGCATATTATTTCAAAGGATGGCATAAGAATTGACCCAGACAGGATACAAGCTATCTTACAAATGCCCCACCCAAGAAATATCAAAGAATTGCAAGCCTTCTTGGGTAAGATCAACTTCTTGAGAAGGTTTATCCCAAACTTAGTAGAATTGATCAGATTACTGAATAACATGCTAAAGAAGGACTCAAAGGTGAAATGGACAGTTGAAGCAAATCAAGCCTTTGAAAGTATAAAAATAGCCCTTACCCAAGCCCCAGTCTTAACAAATCCTCAATTTGACAGAGAATTCATCATTTTCTCTTTAGGATCTACATCCTTTATTCCCATGTTATAGCTTATGTGCCAAGTCCCATTGTAAAAGACATTCTCACTCAAGAAAACCTAGAGTGTAGAAGAGGAAAATGGATTGCCAACATCTTGGAATTTGATATTGAGATAAAACCTACAAAACTAATAAAAGGGCAAGGTTTGGCCAAACTAATGACCGAAGCAAACTTCCAAGCCTTAGACATAAACCAGCTGGACAATGAACCGGAGCTGGCGACTCCAAAGATCAATGTAGCCTTTGAACAATCCCCTTGGTATTCTGATATATGTTATGTACTACAAAACCTGTGTGCTCCCCCAGGATTGTCCAGAACTAAATGTAGGTTCCTAAAAATGAAAGCTTCAAGATTTTGTGTCATGGATGGCAATTTGCTTTGGAAAAACCATGAAGGTATATTGTTAAACTGCTTAATTGAGAAAGAGACTAACAAAATAATGGAAGAATTTCATGCAGGTGACTGTGGTGGACACTTGTATTGGAAGTCCACTGTGGATAAGATACTGAGGGCTGGTTACTATTGGCCCACTGTTTTCTCTGATGTCAAGAAATTCACTACCTCTTGTCATAAATGTCAAGTGTTTGAGGGAAAGAGAAAGTTACTGCCACTTCCTTTGAGGCCTATTGCAACAGAGAGACCTTTTCAACAATGGGGCTTGGATTTCATTGGGGAAATTCACCCTTCATCTTCAGGCCAACATAGATGGATTCTAACAGCTACAGACTACTTTACTAAATGGATTGAAGCTGTTCCATGCAGACAAGCAAATGATTCCACTGTCATTCAGTTCCTTGAGACCAATATTCTTTCTAGATTTGGTTGTCCTGATAAAATAATAACAGACAATGCTGCTGCCTTCAGATCTAAGAAGATGGTGAATTTCTGTCACAAATTTCACATTACCTTGGGCCATTCTACTGCATATTATCCCCAAGGAAATGGCCTTGCTGAATCATCAAACAAAAGCCTTGTGAACATCATAAAGAAGTTATTGGAAGAAAATAAGAAGAATTGGCATAAGAAGCTTGTGAATGCCTTATGGGCAGATAGAAAAACAACCAAAAGATCAATTGGGATCAGCCCATATGAGTTAGTTTATGGATTAGAAGCCAAATTTCATTCATCATTGGGAATCCCTGTCATGAAATTACTTCAAGAGAGTCAAGCTGAGCCAAATGATATGCAAAGAAGGGTAAATCAAATAATATGTTTGCAGCAAACTAGAGACCAAGTTTACAGCAGAGTTCAAGTTTTACAAGAAAAGTTAAAGAAAGCCTTTGACAGAAGGACCAAGGCAGAAGATATTAATGTTGGAGACAAAGTCCTCAAGTGGGACTCAAGAAGAGAAGATAAGGGAAAACATGGAAAATTTGATTCCCTTTGGAGAGGACCATTTGCTGTTCAAGCAGTACAAGGAAACAATACTTATTTCCTTAAAAGTCTTAAAGAAACTGATTTGGATGAAGGTCCTGTGAATGGCAGGATGTTGAAGCACTATTTTGACTACTATCCATAAGTGCAGCCTGAGTTTCCCTTGTACATAATCAGGTGTATATATTACTTTCTGTTAAAATGTAAAAATGCAGTTTCTCAAGTTTTATTGGTTGTCAGCAAAAAGCTAATGAGTTCAGAGATCTACCAAGATGGGAAGAGTACAATTTGGCATGTCAAAGCAGCATACTTCAAGTTTTGGTAAAAGCAGTCAAGGGCCAAGGCATTCTGACCTGCTGTTCTTGGTCTTTCAAATGGAAAAACCATCCCCATGTGGAGCCACTGTTAGCTACCTATACCAATAGGTTTCATATTTCATGATTGGCAAAGAAAGTTCCAAATATGCTCTGCTTTGATGATGCAAAGATCCCATATTTCCAAGAGAAGACAATGTGTGTATATAGCTTGATGTGGACTCAATTTTGATGGATGGTCCAACAGCCTAATCTGGATCATGCCATGTTTCAATTTTCTGTTGTAGAATAGAGAAAGAAGTCTGTCCAAACTGTTTAATCTTGGCAGACCAGTAGCTTAGGTAGAGACTTAAGGTTCCCAACTGCTTAATCTGGGACCTTGGAAGCAATAAGGGTAATTCTAGATAGAAAATCAAAAGAAAAAGCCAAGAGAAAAGAAGAAGTCTAAGTGCACCCTCCAAGAAGAAACAAAAAATGCAAGGCAAGTAGATGGGTAGGCAGATGGGGTTGCAGAAATGTCATTCCTTACAATTGAATGTGTGCTAACCTATTCACAAAGGAAAATCAATGGATTGAGAAGGTCTTCTTCTCCATCATGTTGCAGCAAAGCAAAGGAGCATGTCTAACTTCACATTTTCCCCTTTCACATGCATTACTAACATCCCTTCATCAGTTATGTTCATGAAAAAATTTGAGGTTTTATGCTGGTTCTTATTCCTTTAAAAGCCACATTTCTTGTCTAAAAATCTTTTCATTTTGATCTACTCCCTAAGCTAGGTTATCTTCACATAAACTTAGTGATTTACTCATTCACCTTTTCCATCCATATTAACCCCTAACTTCTATTATCTAAATCCCCTATGTTACCCTTTCCCTACTATTATAACACTATGGTGTATAAACCCCAAGCATTGTATAAATATCCCTCCCCTTGGCATTATAGCCATATGTTCACAGTTAGGGATTAAATTGACATCTGGTCAATTTGAGAACCCTAAGCCTTACCCCACTTTTCCCTTCAGAAGTTATCCAAGCCATTTAAACCCTTCATATGCTAAAAACCTTGTAAAAACCCCATTTTGTACCCCTAACCCGCTTCATTTGCAAAATACATATAAAAACCCACTTTTTTCATTTACCCAAAGTCTTAGCGCTATCCGCCTTTTTATAAAAAACATTGAAAAAACCATGAAAATCCGCCAATTTCCAAAGGTTCCCGCCGGGCGCAAATATCAAAAGAAATATTATTTTAATCCCGCCCGCATCCGTATCGTCCGGCCAGCTCAACGATCCGTCGACCGTCGGATCGGGCCCTTTTCATCCGACGGCCCTCGTACATATCGGACCGGCCCCGACGTCCGAAAGATAGCTTCCGAAATCTGTCAGAGGGTGACGTCAGGCCTCTGCCACGCGTCACCCCCACATCGTATCGGAGGTACTTCTGACATTTCCGCTTCCGTATGGAAGGCGGTGCGATATAAAACCGCTAACCATTTCCGGTTTCGGTGAACCCGCCTGCCAGCGTCACTGCCAGCGTCATCACCCTGTCAGCGCCCCGTCCGCCATTTGCTCCACCTGTCTGCCACCTCACCATCCCCGTGGACCCCTCTTGTGCCGCCACGTCACCCGATGATGTCATGCTGACGTCATCCGACCTTGACCCCACCTGATGACGTCATCCAAAAAAAGCGCCAATGTTCCGAAAATCCATATTTTGGCCAAAATTTCGCCTTTTTTTGCACTTTTGGAAAAAACGACTGTTCTTTTCTTTGCATGTTTTTCATGTCCAACCGCATGCAAACCTGCTGAATTCGACCTGGAAACCGCTGGCGCGCCATTTCCACCTGCATTCGTGACCATTGCTCACAGTATACCAGGTATTTATCCTTATGAATCCCTCCTGCGCCTGGTTTTGTCCGTAAATCGCCAAAAATAGCTTAAAACAGTGAAAAAACATATAATTCACCGGCAAATCCCCTGTGCCTGGTCTCCTTTTGCACCTGTAACGACGAAATTCACCTGCTGAGCCTTGTTTGCCCGAGTTGTTACCAAAACCTGCATTCTGTTCGCGCAGTCGTGAACGGGAAATCCAAATTGCACCCTTTGGAGAAAAAGAGTTTAAGGCCAGGCATTTATCTTATCCATACTTTAAGCAGTATTTCAATTGCTGCAATTGACCATTTATCCTCTGTTCCTCAGTAATTTACCTTTCTGTTCAAAGAAAACTCTTTGGTGTTGCTCTGCACAGTAACACTAGTTTATAAACAACAGAAATCCTAAAAGTAACCATGGATCCACCAGTAGCTCCTGTAGCATTGAACATTGCTCCTTTAAATGCCCCTCAGAGACAATTGGATTGGCAGCCTCTAGCAGACCTGGATTATCAGATAGCAGAAGAAATGCTAATGCACAACAAGTACCACATTCATTTGCTGAATGAGTTGAGGATTAAACATGAGGCTGGAACAGATGTATTGGGCATTTGGGATTCTTTCCTCCCTCTATTCAAACTCCCTCAGGTCAACCAGTTTCCTGACCTAATCCACCTATGTGCTGAATCCTACGACGCCACTCAGAGGGCTGTGATTGACCCTTCAGGCTCAGTTGTTTTCTATGCTACCCCTGAAGCCATTAGAGAGATGCTCCACTTCAAAACTGAGAAGAGATTAGTCCCTTTATCATTGGCTGATCTGATAAAGTAAGGAGCCAAATTAACAGATGCTCAAGTCACCAAGTTAAATCAATTATATATTGACTCTGACACAGTGAAGTACCCTCCCATTTCTCATGTTTACCTAAACCAATTGGGCAGGGACCTTGTAGACATGATCAGTCCCATTCTGGGCTATAATTCTATTGAGTTTGTTGATGAGACTGTGCTGGTGATGATGCTCATGTTTTCCCCTAGAAAGTCTCCAATCTGCTATGACTATGCCACCTACATATCTGACAAAATACATGAGAAATTAATGAACTTGGCAAGAGAAAGGGTGTTCAGATACACCTCTTACATCTACCACTTGATTTTGTATTATCAACATGAGAAGTTCCACTTTTCTATGAAGAGAGTGGATGCACAAGGAAATCCAAGGTCAGTGGTGTATTGGTCCTCTGCTTTCCACTGCAGATCTGTTCTCCATACACTTATTGTGAATTTATAGACCTCTTCATCCACCCAGCCATGTCTCTGCTCATGAGCTCACCTCCTCCTAGGCTAACTGATGAGATGCAGAGGATTCTTCAGTTGTCCAAGGCATACAGCATCGGGGATTGGTATTATTACCAACACCACACAGTCATCAGAATATATGGGTGTGAGCTGGCCCCATACAGATTACCCAGATATGTGCCAATGAGATTGTTTGCCCTGGAATACTTCAGGCAATTTGGGAATGCTGATGTGCTGCACTTTTCAGGCAGAGGCAAGAAAGCACAACTCAAGGTCAGAAACCAATTAGGCCACTTCATCTACAACAAAAGGGAGGAAGGTTGGCAAGAAGCCGACAGCATGTTAGGATCCCTTGGCCTACAGACCAGTTTCCTTTGGAAACCTTATGACCCCAATCACTTCATAACTTTAAGAAGGGTCAAGTATAGGCTGTCTGGTTATGACCATGTAAGGTTGCCTCACATAGAAAAATATGCAAATCAAGTAAAATGGAGGAGGGGAACCTTAGAGGAGGCTGCTACACAAGAAGAATTAAATCAAAGAGCAGTTAGAAATATCCAAAAGATGGCTGACTACAATATATTACTTTGGCATCATCTTGAACATCACTATGTAGTGTATCTTTGGATTTGAATTGAGCTAAATCTCATTGATAAGAAGGGTTATATTTGTTGACCATTAAAGAGATTTAATTAGTGATTAATAGGTGTTAGCATAACACCTTTCATAAGAGAAATAACTCACATTTCAATGGGAAAATTTTAGGGGCTAATCTTCATAAGTGGGCTAATTTTCCATGCTTTTTCCACAAAAAAAAAGATTCACCAATTTTCATCATTATTAAAAATTATTCGCCCAAATTTTAGAGTATAAATTTATTTTACCTTAAATATCGTCAAAATTATATAGAGACTGTATATACAATAATTAGAAATTTAAACATTTTCACACCAAATATTTTATAGCTTGCATATTAGGGAATAGTAATATTCGCAAAGGTTTCTAAAGTTTAAGATATATTTCCATCCTTAAAATTTTCCTTGGTGCTACTACTACAATCCATTGCTCTAATGTTGTCTTCAACATCATTGCTTAATCTTTTTGAAAAACAAGTTTAAGTTTGCATGATGTTAAATGCAATGTAGTTGGGGGCATCATGTTTTACTTCACATTTGTGTCAATACAGATATTCCCAATATCATTTTTTGGATATGCACCATTTCCATCACCATCATCGCGAGGGAATGTGCCTCATTGAACCATACATTTCATCATTAGTGCATTATAGATGCTAAAAAAAGCCATGTTTGGTGTCTCCTATGTATATCTTTTATGTTGATCACATGTTGTTTGTATTCATAGTAGCATCATGTTGCATTGATGTCGCATCAATATTGTCTAGATGGGTCTTGTATTTATGACAAAATCATAAAAATTTGCATCTTGTGGGTGATATTTGCACCAAAAGGTGCTCTCCAACCTAGTATGACAGAGATGTTGTAATGTTAGGCAATGTAATGCCCTGTAAACATTTTGAAATAGTCAAATTACTTAAAAAAATTAATAAATATAAAATTAATAATTATATTTATAATTATAATTAACAATCAAACATTTTGACTAGGTCAAATTAAATAAAAATAAAATAAAATAAAAATATAATATTAATAATTATAATTAATAATTAATTAAACTAGTCTAGATCCATTTTAACTTTGGATCTACCAAGCATTGAGAGGGATCTAATCTTTTGATATGCATACCTCTTGATATGCAAACCTCTTTTTGAGTGAAAATGGATTTTTTCCCTCTTGGTGCTTGGTAGATCCGAAGTTAAGATGGATCTAAGGTGGTTGCATTATATTACATCCATTTTTCATCATAATAAAGTTACATTAGTATCAAAATTTGTGTTGGGTTGTTTCAAAATCATCTTATATTGATTCAAAATGCATAATGTTAGCATCAAAGTTACATAATTCTAGTGTCACAATCACAACTTGATTATTATTAGTCATTTACTTATTTTTCTTTTAAGTTTTGTAATTAATTGAATATATATATATATATATATATATATATATATACACATATACATATACATACATGGTTGTAACATCTACCCAACAGAGGATTTCTTTGTGTATCACTTGTGCTACCAAGGTTCCAAAGACCAATACTTTGGTACAAACACATTGGTCCCAAAACTAGGCCATACAACTATATATGGATTACAAAAGTGATTACAAAATCCCGTATTATTATTACATCCATTTTTCATCATAATAAAGTTACATTAGTATCAAAATTTGTGTTGGGTTGTTTCAAAATCATCTTATATTGATTCAAAATGCATCATGTTAGCATCAAAGTTACATAATTCTAGTGTCACAATCACAACTTGATTATTATTAGTCATTTACTTATTTTTCTTTTAAGTTTTGTAATTAATTGAATATATATATATATATATATATATATATATATATACATATACATATACATATACATACATGGTTGTAACATCTACCCAACAGAGGATTTCTTTGTGTATCACTTGTGCTACCAAGGTTCCAAAGACCAATACTTTGGTACAAACACATTGGTCCCAAAACTAGGCCATACAACTATATATGGATTACAAAAGTGATTACAAAATCCCGTATTATTAGATCTTCCAAACCATACATAATAGGAAACTAAATAGATGACAGGCAAGAAAATCATTCCGACTTAGAAGATGAGATGGGAGCTGGGGGTCTGGCACTAGATCCTAGAGGTTTTTTTTTTTCATTGTTATTTCTATAATATTTGAATATTGATTTGATTGATGAGTAATATGCGTATATTTTACCTCATATTGATAATGAAAGGAAAAACCACACATTTAAATGTAATTATGAAATTTCAACATTGAATAAATTTCACACCATAGACATGTATATATAAATACAATGATGAAATTTTTAATTAGATTGTAAAATAATCATATAATCTTTTCTGTAACTAAAAAAAGTAGTACACTATAACCCTAGGGAAATGTTAAGCTTGTATACAACATTCCATGAAAATTTTTGTACATAGATATGAAAATGAGATGTATTTGATATAAAAAGTGATTGAATTGTTGTGAATTCCCTTCTCATCTTTTGAACCTTATTATTATAACTTTGTGAAAACATGATAAAAACATGGATTCAATAAAAACACAATATTTCTAACACATAAGATGTCTCTGATTCCTCCAAATCACTCTCATCATCATCAATTTGATTCAATGGTATAAAAATATTAGGTCAAATAAATATAATAGGTTAAAAACCACACAAAAATAAATAACTAAAAACATATCAAAATAAATAACTACAAACCTATCAAAATCATTAACTACAAGTATTATTCATTTCCTTAGTGCTCTTTTGTTATGGTGTGTGAGGGTTCACTTCTCATGCCTCCTTGTTGACAATCCTCTTAGTTGTTATTCAATCCCAAAGAATGTTAGTTTTAACAATATTAAATGGTTTCTTTGTTTTGTTTTGTTCTTTCCTGTCATCCTTGAAGAGTTTATTGATGTACTCGCTAACTTTTTTTAAAATCATGAAAAATAAAGTCAACTATAAAATTCAATAACAATACATAACAAAAATCTACTAAGGGAATAGAAACACGAGTGAAAAAAATAAAATTAATTTCAACATATATCACTTGATGTGGTATCTTGTCTTCCTAACAATCCCAAATAATCCAGGAGTACATTTGGTAACTTTTGATGTAGATGTTGTAATACTCTTTTATTATCAATATTATTATTTTTTATCTTGATGTTTGTGGTATTATTTTGACCACTACTTAATGTCAACATTAAAATTTTCTTCATGGAAAATTCTATCAATTCCAAATTTTAAAACCTTTCTTTTTCCACCAACTTAAAATTCAATGAGAATACATAACAAAAATCTAAAATGTAAAGGAATAGAAACATGAGTGATGAAAAAATAAAACTAATTTGAACATGTATCACTTGATGTGGTGCCTCGAACTCTTGACAATCAATAATATAATCCATGAGGAGTAAATTTATCACTAAATAGTATATGTGAGAAATTTTGATGTAGATGTCACAATACTCTTTTCTTATTAACATTATTTGTTTTATCTCAAAGTTTGTTGTATTCTTTTGACCACTCCTTCATGTCAACATTAAAATTTTCTTTGCCAATTCCAGATTTTAAAACCTACCTTTCCTTTTCCATTATATCATATTACTAAAAAAGTTTGTTCTCTATCTTGTACCAAGATAAATCTTCATCTCTATTCATCATTCCAAATTTTAAAACCTACCTTTCATTTTCCATTATATCCTCTTACTAAAAAAGTCTATTCTCTATCTTCTACCGACATAAATCTTCATCTCTATTCATCATTATCTTTACATCTTGTCCTCAACCATTAATTTAAAAAACATAATAAATAACATGAAAAATGTATCGTATTGGATTCAATTAGACTCTAAATTTCTTTTGACCACTCCTTCATGTCAACATTAAAATTTTCTTCGCCAATTCCAAATTTTAAAACCTACCTTTCCTTTTCCATTATATCGTCTTACTAAAAAAGTCTATTCTCTATCTTCTACCAAGATAAATCTTCATCTCTATTCATCATTCCAAATTTTAAAACCCACCTTTCCTTTTCCTTTATATCATCTTACTAAAAAAGTCTATTCTCTATCTTCTACCGACATAAATCTTCATCTCTATTCATCATTATCTTTACATCTTGTCCTCAACCAGTGATTTAAAAGACATAATAAATAACATGAAAAATGTATCGTATTAGATTCAATTAGACTCTAAATTTAAAAAAAAATGTGAAATAAGTTAGACCATGGCTAACATTCTCAAAGTGACTGCAATTGAGGCTTGACATAGAACTTGATCCAATAGTAACAAACACAAATATTCTCATCTATGTATAGTCTCTCTCTTTGTTATACTTCTTAACCATGCTCCATTTTTTTATTATAAAACAAATTATAATAAGAATGATTGAAATTATAAATACAACCCTTTATAAAATAAATACATATTTCTCAATATTATAACAACCCTAAAGTATGTGATTACAACTCACTAGGGGATTTTTTACCTTCATGCTATTTCAAGTGATTTTTATCAAAACTCGAAACAATGGCATGAAACCTTCTATTATTCATGTTAATTATCTTGAACTTGTAATTTAGATATTTAATTACATGCTTATTCTTAATAAATGAAAGTTCATATCTTAAGTGAAAAATAAGATAAGATAACTCTTCTTAATTTTAAAATAGATAAGATTACTGTTTTTAATTTTAAAATTGTAAATTATATGATAATTTTGAATTTGCTCAATCTTCCTTTAAATTGATATAACTTTAAGTTTATATATAAAAAACAAATAATCATTTTATTATTACAAATTTTTTGATGTTTTTATTTATTTAAGGAACAAACTCATATAAGATGTTAATTTCGGTACAAACTTATAAATATCAAAAATATTATAGAGATAATTAACTTTAAGATTTTTTTACTTTTCATATGCAATGTTTAGTTACTCAAATTAGTAAACCAACATTATTTATTATAAATAATTTGCATAAATGATATTGTTAATTTTTTAATTATATTGATTTTTATTTTCTAATTTATTTTTGTTTGTTTGTTAAGTGGTGTGAGTCTTGAGATGACTACATGTTTAACCTTTGGCTTGAGAAACCCCAGATTTAGGAATATTTAAGCCATCAAAATCACTCGGGGATAGAACTCGGCTTGGCTCACACCAACCCTTAGCACGACTATATTTTTTCCCACAAAGTTTCAAACCAATAACCTTCACATCAAGGAGTGCCTTATAGTACACCCCATCAATGTCTAGTCTATTCCCCATGGGCTTTATTTATAATTTTATTATAACAATAATTATCTTTTTTTTGTTTGTTGATAAGTGGGTGAATCCTGAAAATCACACTTACCCTGTGGCTGAGAGGCCACGACTCAGGGGCATCTAAGCCGTCAAAGTCACCTAGGGATCACACCCAGCCTGAGCCACACCAACGGAAACCATGCTGAATTTTTTGGTATTGGCGAGACTAGAACCGGTGACCTTTGCTTAAGGAGCGCCTTAACAGCACGCTCCTTCACCGACTATTCTAAATATCTTTGATACTATACTAGTAATTTTATCAATATTAATTTTAAAAAGTAAATAATAATAATAATAATAATAATAATAATTTTATTTTAAAAACATCGTTACATTTTTACACTAGATATAAAAGGATTTGACCTAGTCAAAACTTTTTGTCTCTCATCTACATCCAGAGGTATCCATGGTCCATGGCCATGCTTCTCTTGAGGACCTCCTACACCATAATATACCATGTTCTGTAACATTCCAAGGCTTTTTATGGAAAATGCTTTCATATCAGCCTTAAAAGCAGCAAAGGGAGGGCTTGGCTTTATCACTTTGAAAAAAATTCTTTCCATTACCTTTATATGCTTACTTGTATTACATGAAGATGAGTGGGTTGCACAGGAAAGAAAAAATCTATCATGACCCGTTCGTTCAATCACATTCAGTGAGCAAAGCGAGGAAGAACTGTTCATTCAACCATTAATAGGAGCTTATTTATGAGCCGATGACATAACTACTCCTATTTTTTACCCTATTTCTAAGCCATTTCCCTAAAGGAAACCATAGTCTCAACTAGTTAAAAAATATCAAGCTTGTTCAAAACATTGATAACAAAACCTCTATAAACTGAGTTACTAAACAATTTCATAACTAGAAATAGTTGCCTAAATTTATTGTTCATGCTATTTAGGAATCTTAAAAAACAAGAAAATTAGATATCAAGCTTGGAGTTTGAGCATTATCCTCCACTAAGACTTTGACAAACATATTGGGCTCCTTGCTTTTTTCCTGTGAAGTCCACGATGGTTGTCGGTATTCATCTAAAAATATAGGGTTAGCTCACGACCCCCCTAGAAGCTTGAGAACTTGAGTCCCCTCAGAAGCTCAAGAACCCTCTATTTTCTTTCAATTATCTACTTCCTCAACAATCTATGAAACCAAAATCCCAAATCCCAAACACCACTTTTCACATAGGCTCAAATTTTCTGTAAAAAATTTTCATTGTGTAAAGGATGTTTTGTTGTTCTTCATTTTTTTAGAGCTTGAGCAATTAGTGTTTTGGTAGTCTAATCAGTCTTTGCTATCTTGAATAATTTGTCTAGTCTATGCTCCATGGGCTTTATTTATAAATTTTTGATAAATGAAATTTGATTTAAATAAATTATAACAAAAACTATACTAGTAATTTTTTTTTTTTGGTTGATAAGTGGGTGAATCCTGAAAATCATGCTTATCCTGTGGCTGAGAGGCCACGACTTAGGGCATCTAAGCCGTCAAAGTCACCCGGGGATCGCACCTGGCCTGAGATGCACCACCGGAAACCATGCTGGATTTTTTGGATATTGGCGAGACTAGAACCGGTGACCTTTGCTTAAGGAGTGCCTTAACAGCGTGCTCCTTCACCGACTGTTTTAAATCTCTTTGATACTATAGTAGTAATTATCAATATTAATTTTAAAAAGTAAATAATAATAATAATAATAATAATAATAATAATAAGTTTATTTTAAAAACATCATTACATTTTTACACTAGATATAAAAGGATTTGACCTAGTCAAAACTTTTTGTCTCTTATCTACATCCAGGGGTATCCATGGTCCATGACCATGCTTCCCTTGAGGACCTCCTACACCATATATACCATGTTCTGTAACATTCCAAGGCTTTTTATGGAAAATGCTTCCATATCAGCCTTGGAAGTAGCAAAGGGAGGGCTTGGCTTTAGCACTTTGAAAAACATTCTTGCCATTACCTTTAGATGCTTACTTGTATTACATGAAGATGAGTAGGTTGCACCGGAAAGAAAAAATATATCATGACCCGTTCATTCAACCAAATTCAGTGAGAAAAGTGAGGAAGAACCGTTCGTTCAACCATTAATAGGAGCTTATTTATGAGCCGATGACATAACTACTCCTATTTTTTACCCTATTTCTAAGCCATTTCCCTAAAGGAAACCATAGTTTCAACTAGTTAAAAAATATCAAGCTTGTTCAAAACATTGATAACAAAACCTCTATAAACCAAGTTACTAAACAATTTCATAACTAGAAATAGTTGCCTAAATTTATTGTTCATGCTATTTAGGAATCTGAAAAAATAATAAAATTAGATATCATGCTAGGAGTTTGAGCATTATCCTCCACAAAGACTTTGACAAACATATTGGGCTCCTTGTTTCTTTCCTGTGAAGTCCCCGATGGTTGTAGGTATTCATCTAAAACTATAGGGTTAGCTCATGACCCCCCTAGAAGCTTGAGAAATTGAGTCCCCTCAGAAGCTCAAGAACCCTCTATTTTCTTTCAATTATCTACTTCCTCAACAATCTATGAAACCAAAATCCCAATCCCAAACACCACTTTTCACATAGCCTCAAATTTTCCGTCAAAAATTTTCATTGTGTAAAGGATGTTTTGTTGTTCTTCATTTTTTTAGAGCTTGAGCAATTAGTGTTTTGGTGGTCTAATCAGTCTTTGCTATCTTGAATAATTTGTCTTTCAAGTGTTGGAATAAAACTAGTATTTCACCCACCCCTCAAATTGATTTAAAATTTGAACCTTAGAGAGGATCTATCTTCTAGCACGAGAAACCTTCTCCAACTCTTCTACTTCTTGCTTAGCCACAACATAACATTTATCTTTAAATTGTTTCTTAGTTTCCCATGCATCTCTCATTGATTTGGAGGAGTGAACAAGATTCCAAAATGTCGAGGCTTGTCACAATGGTCACCTTGGCCTTCACTTTGTGAGCCCCTAAATTCCTTCTAGAGCTTCAAACCATCCTTCTTGTCGATAAAACCAAAATATAGAGGAAACAACACCACATATTGAAGAGAGAATGAGCAAGGGAAAGGGAACCAAGTGGATGGGGAAGATTCCTTGAACCAACATTCAAGCTTGACCCCGAAATCGATACTAGAGAACAGATGAGGACAATCTACCTTATACTAGACAAAGGAAACACTCCACAACATCCAAAATAAAGATAGATAAAATAAAAATAAGGTACTTTGAAGCAAAATTAGCAGCCCAGAGTGTATGACAACCCCTTTTCCTCTACTCTTTCATCTACTAACTTGACAACCCTTTTCCTCTATTATTTCATCTACTAACTTGCACAGAAAAGAGATCTAAACAAGTCAACATTTAAAAACGCCCCATTCCATTAAAAAAGCATCCTCAAAACTAACAATTCCCAACTCCACGTCAAATTATCATCAGATAATTCACTGCATGTACACCATCATCTTAAGATACTTGGCCTGGTCACTAACCCAAAAATTACCTTTCTAAATTTATAAGAAATTATCATGTTAATAATTATTGTAGAGGAGTTCATACTTCTCTTTCCAATCTCACTCCATCCCACGTTTAGTCGCATTAAAATCTCATTGCTCACTCTTTAAGTTATAGTTATTGTGGAGGAGTTCTTACTTCTCTTTACAATCTCACTCCATCCACGTTTAGTCGCATTAAAATCTCATTGCTCACACTTTGATAAAACTTAGAATGCATAAGAAAGTGGTTTAAGTGATTGTAACTCTACTCGTTAATAATTTGTGATTAAATATAAATATTAATAATTAATATTTTTTAATAAAAAAATAAATAATAAATAAATATAATAAATATTAATAAATTAAAATAATATTGAATATAAACATCATTCTTACCATGTTTTCATTTCCAATAAGACAATCTTATCTCAGAATTAAAATCAATATAAAATTATTTTTATATTTTATAAAGGACATTAATATCATGAATTTTATCCAGACTATGGTTCTGATTTCAAGGATATTGGGTCATGAGGAGTTTCCTTTTCCTTGTAACTGAAGAACCCAAAGCTTAACCTCTACATAATTGAAACAAAGTATTGATAATAAAAAATTAGCTTACCGTTTTGTTTGGAGAACAATTTCAACAACTCGGGGCCCAAGGAGTGATACGATATATGGTATTTTAGATTTGTAATTTGTGGTTTGAGGTGGGAAGAGCTTGAACGAGTCATGAGGTGGGTTCACACATCAATTATATTAACAATAAATTGAAGATAACGTGCTTGGCGAAGTCGTTGCTCATGTGTACACTCATAGACCACAAGGAATGAGAAGTTGTGATTGATGCAAAAGGTTATTACCAAACCATTAAGTTGTGATTGATGCAAGAGGTTATTACCAAACCATTAAGATGACATGTGTAGTCGTGGAGCTTTCATTGGTGAGAATAACTTAATTTGGTGATTGATAAAGACACTGTAATAGGAGAAAACAAGACAAATGATAATAGTAATATCCGGGGATAGGGATAGTAAACTATATTTGGTGATTGATAAAGATAGTGTAATAGGAGAAGCAGACAAATGATAATATGTGGGGACAGGGTAGTGTATGGTAATGTGTCCAAGTTGTGTATAGGGAATTGGGAATTGAGCAAGGTTTAAAAAATTAAAGAAAAAAATTTGGTATTTAAAAAATCAAAATTGAGATGGATTAAAATTGAGATGGATTTACGATGAAAATGAAAATTTGTTATAATTAGTATATTTTAGGGAAATATAGATGTCGATTTAAAATGAGGAAGGAGGAATTTGGGTTTATTTTTGATATAGGAGGTTATCATGAAACTATTAAAGTAGTGCACTCAAAGTTTTTGTTGTTGCTTTCTTGTGATGGTTTGAGACTTGAATTGCACTAAAGTTTATTGACAAGAAAGGTTATATTTGGTGATCAACAAAGAAACATAAGTAGCTATAAATAATGCTCTATATACATCTTTCATGAGAAACTTAACTAGCACTAATATGATACATTGTTCTAGTGTCGTCTTCAACATCATTGTATAATGTATCTTTGGACTTGAATTATGTTAGAGCTCATTAACTAGAATGGCTAGCTTTGGTGACTAATAAATAGACTTAATTAGCAATAAATAATGCTCTACATACAACTCCTTCCATGAGATACTTAACTAGCACTACTATAATACATTACTTTGACATCATCTTCAACATCACTATTTCGTATATCCTTGGACTTGAATTGAGCTAAATCTCACTGAGAAGAAGGGCTATATTTGGTGACCAATAGAGAGACTTAATTAGTGATTAATAGCTCTTGTATATAACACCTTCCATGAGAGAATTCACTGGCACTACTACAATAAATTGCTCTAATGTTGTTTTCAACATCATTGTTTAATCTTTTTGAAAAACAAGTTTAAGTTTGGATGACGTTAAATGCAACGCAGTTGAGGGCATCATGTTATACCTCACATTTGTGTTAAGAAAAATATTTCCAATGTCATTTTTTTACTTGCATCATTGCTAGCATTGTCATCGTGAGGAAATCTCCTGCATTGAACCATACATGACATGACATCATTAGTGTAATATATATGCAAAAAAAACACATTTGGCATCTCCTATGTATAGCCTTTGAATTGATCACATGTTGTTTGCGTTCATTGTAGCATTGATGTCAAATAATTATTGTCTACGTGGGTCTTGTATTTGTGACAAAATTGGAAACTTTTTCATCTTGTGGGTGATATTTGCATTGTATTACATCCACATTGCATCATAGTAAATCTACATTAGTGTCAAAATTTGTGTTGTGTTATGTTATATTGATCCAAATTGCATCAAAGTTCACGCTGACATCAAAGTTACATAATGTTAGTGTCAAAATCACAAGATGATTATTATTAATCATTTGCTTATTTTTCTAATCATTAGTATTAATTATTTTTATTAATTTAAGTTTTATTATTTATTGACGATTAATATAATTATAATCATGTGTTAATTAATTAATTTTTCATTGTTATTTTTATAATATTTAAATATTGACAACACATGCGCCCACACACACGAGAAATTTTAATTTAATTGTAAAAATAATCATATAGTCTTTTATGTATCTAAAGAAGTGGTACACTATGACCTTAGGGAAACGTTAAGCTTCTATACAACATTCCACGAAAAATTATGTACATATATATGAAAATGAAATGGATTTGATATAAAAAGTGATTGAATCATTACTAATTCCCTCCTCATCTTTTGAACCCTCATTGTTCTATCTTCTTAAAAACATAATAAAGACATGGATTCAATAAAAATAAAAGAATGCTAACACATAAAATATCTTTGATTCCTTTGGATCACTCTCTTCATCATCAATGTGATTCAATGGTATTAAAAGATTACATGAATGAAATATAACATGTTAAAAAGCATATCAAAATAAATAACTAAAAACATATCAACATCAATAACTATAAACATATCAAAATAAATAATTGCAAACATATCAAAATCAATAACTACAAGTATTACTCATTGCCTTTGTGGCCTTTTGTTAGAGTGTTTGAGGGTCCACTTCTCATGCTTCCTCATTGACAGTCTTCCAAGTCTCTAAGAATGTTTCTAAAACTAGTTTTAACAACATTAAATGGTTTGTTTGTTTGTTTGTTTTGTTTTGTTCTTTCATGTAATCCTTGAAGAGTTTATTGATGTAGTCACTAATTTTTTTCAAAAATATGAAAAATGAAGTCAACTATAAAATTCAATCACAATTCATAACAAAAATCTAAAAGGTAAAGGAATAGAAACATGAGTGATACAAACAAATCTAATATGAACATATATCACTTGATGTGGCATCTTATCACCCTGACAATCTTAGATAATCCTTGAGGAGTACATTTATCACTAAATAGTACATTTGGGAACTTTTGATGTAGATGTTGTAATACTCTTTTCTTATTACCATTATTTTTTTATCTCAATGTTTATAGTATTATTTTGACCACTCCTTCATGTCAACATTAAAATTTTCCTTCTACTTATATATGGTCCCACTAAAATACCCTCTTGTTTATCTTCTACCAAGATAAATATTCGTCTTTATTCATCATCATCTTTACATCTTATCCTTAATCCTTAATTTAAAAGGAATAGAACAAATAACATGCAAAAATAGATTATATTGGATTCAATTACACTTTAAATTTCAGTAAAAGAGGCGGGATAATTCATACCATTGCTAACATGCTCAAAGTAATTACATTTGAGACTTGGCTTGGAACTTGATCCTATTGGGAATCACAATTTTTGTTAGACCAAAACCCATAGGTGTTAGTCAACAATCAGATCATCATAGATAAGGATCCACAAGAGGCAGTTAGGCCATGTTGTGAAACACAATGAGAGCATTGGTTTATCTAATGTCCAATAATCTCCCCCTAGCACGAGTAGGGTGTGTATCAAAATTGTGACCTATGCTTTTATACCTATTGTTGGGAACCATGATTATTATTAAACTAAAACCTGCAGGTGTTAGTCAACAATCACATCGTCAGATATAAAGATCCACGAGAGGTTGTTAGTCCATGTCGCGAAACCACCAGGAGCATTGGTTTATCCAATGCCCAATCGATCCAATTGTAGCAAACACAAGTATTCTCATGTATATATGGTCTATCTCTTTGTTAAATGATTTTTAGAAATCCTCCATTTTTTTTTACTTAAAACAAATTAGAGTAAAAGGTGGACTATGCGATCATCATTAACGGGATTCCATCTCCTTTTTTTCGTGCGGCCAGAGGTCTTCGCCAAGGATGTCCCCTATCGCCGCTTTTGTTTATCTTGGCTATGAACTCACTTAGGCTACATATCAACAATGCCATCAAGGAAAACAAGTGTCGTCCTCTGAGAATTTACAGAAATAATTCAATCTCACACAATTTATTTGTAGATGATATTATTTTATTCGGAATGATTTGCAGATTCACTTGGATATGCTTCTATGAAATCCTTAAAAATTTTCAAAAGGATACATGATTGCAAATAAACAATGCAAAGTCAAAAATTTACCACAATGATATCAATCTGGATGAAGTTGAATGGTTAGCTGGCCTTTTTGGAATTAAGGCGCAAGCCATTAGTCTTGGAATTAAATATTTGGGTTTTCAGATAAAAGAAAATGGATACTCAAAGACAGATTGGCAATGGATTCCAGATAGATACTACAGGAATATTTCAGTTTGGGAATATAGATGTCTTTCTCTAGCGGGAGGAGTGACCTTGGTGCAATCAGTATTAAATCAACTCGCGGTTTACTGGACACATTTATATTTTCTTCCTGCAAGTATAATTCAAAATATGAATAAACTAACAACGAATTTTATTTGGGGTGGTCAAGTAGAAAGAAGGAAATATCATCTCTCAAAGTTATCCAATATCTCGTTGCCAAAGAGTGTGGGAGGATGGGGTTTGCTTGATATGCGCACTTTTGGGAAGGCTCTTTTATGCAATTCTTTGTGGAGAGTGATTCATGGAGAAGGACCATGGAGTATCACAATTTAGAAGAAATACTTGGGTAGGAAGGACTTATCATTTTGGTTCAGGGAAGGAAGGATCGGCGCCTCATATGGTTCCTCAATTTGGCTTATCTTTCGTAAGATAGAAAGTTATTTTTTAAAGAACATAATTTGGCATTTCCAAACTGGCAATAAGATCCTTATTGGAAAAGACCAGTTCCTGAGTGGTGCCAAGGAGATCAGTGTGGCTGAATCTTTGTTAAAGTTCTTTCATAGAAAGGGTATTTTATTTTGGGACAGTTTGATTTCTGGCTGGTAGGGACCTATTCCACTATGGAAAGATGTAGGAAATCTGGAAATTCTAGGTGCGATCGCTCTTCAACAGGAACACATTAGGACGTGCCTAAGGAACCGTGGCATTTTTCGCTCAGTGGAATCTGATTGTCTCATCTGGAAAAATTTGAAAGGGATGAATATTGTCCGTGTCAAAGATGTATATCAGAATTTAATTCGTCAAAAGAAGCCCCCTCACAATCCTTTTTTCCCTTGTATTTTTTGGAAGGATAGATGCCCTTCCAAAATGATTTTCTTCGCTTGGCTAACATTCCATAACAAGAATTTATCTTGGGAAAACTTAAAGAAGAGGGAATGGCACGGTATTGGTTTGTGTCCTATATGCAGATTAGAGGAGGAGAACAACGGTCACTTATTTTTAAAATGCAAAAGAACTAAGCAATTATGGCATGCTTTGGAGAATTGTTATGGAATCCAACATAAATTCCACGCTTCAATTATTGAAGCGTTTCTCTAGTGCAGTGAGCAAAAGGAATCATGGAGAACAATTTTTATTATCACTCTATGGAGCATTTGGAAGTGGCGAAACAACTCTATTTTCAATAACAACAAATCTCCTTTCTTGGAAATATTTTTCAATATTGTTTCTCTCTTTGAAGCACTCCCGCAAAAGACTCTCAAGAAAAAAAAGGGCGCCTGTAAAGAACTTTCAAAGGAACTCTCAATTTTTCCAAGGGCGTACTTCGATGGAGCTGAACAAAAGGGTTCCTGTGGCTGTGGATTTCTCATTATAGTAAATGAAAATAACCAATTTTACATCCAATGGAACGGGGGGAAAGGCTCCAACGGTAAAGCGGAGGCGATGGCTCTCGCTGGCCTCCTAAAATTTTGCCTATTTCTAAATATTCAGGATGTCTCAGTGTTTGGAGATTCAAAAGTAATGGTGGATTACGTCTCAAAAAAAATTTATATTTTCATGCCACACCTTGTAGGATGGATGGACAGGATCAGTTTTTCTGGGGATGTTTGGATGGAGGATCTATTCATCATATTAGCAGGGCTCAAAATCAGCAGGCAGACTTGTTGTCAAAAAAGGGTCTTCATCCGGCTCTAGGTTCTTGGTATTTATAGGTATCTTCTGAAGGGAAAATTTTTTCTATCCAGGAATTTTCTCTTCCTGATTTCTAATTTTATGATAGCAGTCTCACAGGTTTTCTCTACGCATTTTGTTTTAATTGATGTTGCTTCTTGTTTTATCTCCGCAGAATTCTCCTCCTATGACAAATATATGATCTAAGAAAATCTTGTAGCTAGATGTTTTTGTCTATGATCTGTGAACTCTATGATCTAAGATAATCGTGTAGCTGGATATTAGTCTTTGATCCGTCAGTTTCCTGGCAGGTGTCTTTTTTTGGAATATGTTCCATGTTTTTTGATAAATGATCCAAAGCTATGGATCATCTTTAGAATTTCAATCGAATGTACAAATATGCCTCTTTATATTTCTCATATAATACAATATCATGCTTTTTTGTCTTGAAAAAAAGGTAATGATTAGAATTATAAATGAAACCCCTTATAAAATAAATACATATTTCTCAATATTATTACAATTTGCTAGGGGATTTTTTACCTTCATCAATTGCTACTTCTTTCACCATTGTTTTATCCCTACTTTTTATTTTATAATGTTCTTCAACATTTTCCCCACATCTAACATCATTATATGATTTCTCTCACTTGGAAGCCATGTGATATGTAGATTTATTGAGGTGATTCACAGGTAAGGTAAGTACATAAAATCCATGGAATAAGTGATATATGCATAATTGGACATGAACATTGAAATACACATACAAAACAAAAACATTTGTAGAGATATTTTGTTTAATAAAAGATAATGAAAGCCACAAAATTCAACGAAACTCAATTAAACTCTAAGAGGGCTTGATGTAAATATTTGAGTCAATGTGACCACACCTTCCTTCAATCTAATAGAACATTATTTATGGTTTTGGTATCATGCCTAAATTTCCTATTCCTACCTATGTTTTAACCCATATGGGCTATTACACATTATTATTATATTGGAATATCTCTAGTATGTTATTACACATTCATAAATATTGCATAAAAATACTAAAACAATAGGATACTTCAAGTATAAATAGGTAAATTCAAATTAAATTAATTTGTTTCATATGCATTAAGAAGAATGTAAATGGGTATGTTTGTGATTTGTGAAAGTAACTTGAACCCCTTAGCCACTAACCTTATAGCTCCCTAACCCACTAACCTTTATCTCCCTAAATCAATAACCAATAAACCTCTAACCCTTTAGTCCCTATTCTTTTTACACTTTAAGTCAGTTAATAACCCCTAGCCTCCTACCCCTTATCCATTAATAACCTAATTAGTAACAAATTAACACCTTGATTCACAATCCCATAAAGTAAACTACACTTTGGTCACACATTGAAAGATGTTTGTTAGTTGTTGAGGTGTTTAGTGTGCCAACAATAATTAATGTGACAATTGTTTTCCATTTAACTACTAATTAGACTTCGGAAAATCTAAAATGGTCATTGTGCAATGTAGAGGTTATATTGCATGGACATAAACTTGTATTATTATTATTGTTCTTGTTCTTGTTGTCCATGGTTGAAGTAGATTAGGTGAAATATTAACGAACTTCATTCTTGGTTTAATATGGCAAATATGAAGAGGTTCTAGTAGTAAGATTTGAGGGAAATCCAAAAAAAGGTTTTATAGTTAAAAAAAAAGAGAAAGTTTTATAGTTAAAAATCCAAAAAAAACCTAACAAACTAATACATGTAATATTCAATGAGCATTACACGCAAGTACAATTTTCATTGTGATATGAGAGGACATGGTGTGTGGTTTAACAATAAAATGGGGAGTCCATTTAAGATTTTATAGTAATTTTTAGTGATAATGATATTCTTATGGTATTTAATATTCACACTAGTTATCATTTGGTTTTATGTTTATATAGTAATGATAATTATCCAAGTTAGCTACTATTAGATTCTCATGCCTATTAGAGGCATCATTATAATGGCCAATAATCAAGCTAACAATTTGAGATGAACATAGCTTAAGGTTTAGGGTAGCACACCACTATATTCACTTTCTTATTTGGAAAAATCACTAGCAACATACCATGTGGATTAGAAAATTAACTCAATGTGAGAAACGAGGTTCTCCCCCAAAACTTAAATGTAAAAAAAAATTAAAATCGATAAAAACATTTGAACTAAAAGTGAACTTTGAGGCTGCTAGTGATATGTAAACTATTGTGGATATTACATTAGATATTTTGTTAGAATAGATCTATTAAAAAAATAAAAATATATACTATTAACGGTTAATTCCTTTAGATTCTGGATATTTTATTATTAATTTTATTTTTTAGACATGCAATAGATAAATTTGGAAGGTGAGGCTACTCTACTCTCATTTGTTTGGAATGGCACTGATGTAAATACAAATGAGGAGGCACATTTTATGGAGTTTCCTGAGACTATGGTCTGTTGGATGCTACAAAACAAAAATCCCCTCTACTCTGCTCCTTTTCTATCCACACTCAACTACTCTTCTCTACTATGGAACAAATTGCACTCCAATAGAATGAAACCACATTTCCTCCTAGTGGTTCAGTTATAACACAACTTGATAGACAAATATGAGTTAAATTTGACCCATTCAACCCTCAACATGAGTTAGAGTTGAACCCTTATAAATTCTTATTCATATTCCCAATATGGCTAGCCCATTTTCCATGAGTAATGGAAGTTAACATGGTATCCCCTTGAATTATGGTGGTTAATCGGGATAGATCAACTTCTGAGAGGCATACATTTTGCATGTGAACTCTGATTGACATTTTTATTAAATCATTGGAAAGGTATTTGTGTATAGAATAGTGTTAGGGGCTACCGCACTTAAGAAACAATTTTTTACCCATAAAAACATTCATTTAAGGCCTCAAATTGGCCCCAAAATGTTTCTGATCCAAATTCTCCAAACTATGTCCCACTACTAAAACTACTTTTCTAAAGTGATTTATTTGATTTTTCCACCTGTTGGAGGGGTTAGTTGACTTAGTCGACTAGACCAGTCAAGTCAGAAAAGTATACTGTAATTCGGTTGACAACCTTGTTGAGTTCACGACTAAGTCAGATTAAGCTAAGTAAGTTCAGATTGTTAAACTGTTGTAATTGTCTCGACATAGTATAAATATCCATGAATGTATGAATGTATCAGTTCCATTTGACTTTAAGAGATATATAATAAAAGTGTTCTTCCGCTAGTTCTCCACTACTTATGTCTCTTCTCTTCTCTATTTACTTATGTGATTTTCTATGTGAATGCTTGATGTCCTTACTACTCGTAATGATGTGTACTTTTCCCTAGATTACACCATTGGTTTCATTGTCAGGAGTTTTGTACTCGAGTATCAATGAATATGCAAGCATAAATGTTAGCGTTGGAAGAGATACAATAGTGGTGGGAGTCAAAAATTAACTACTACTTGAAGAACTATGGGAGAAGAAATAGACTATCATTAGCAAAAGTGAGGGCTAATTTTTTTTATAGAAGAGCGCAAACATTTTATTGAAGGAGCCTTGATGGAAATAACAAATTTCCTCAACCAAGTTTCTTATGAGAAAACCAAAAACTGATGCTCGACTATTACTGAAATTGTCAAACAGAAGTCACACGAATTTTCACGAGTGGTTCAAGATGATTCTAGATGACTTTTGAAAGGAACAAGCAATAGAAGAAAGAACCTCCATTGAACATATTAAAGATAGGTGTTTTGATGACCTTCATGATAATTTTTTCTATATGATCCCTACCATGTTACATAAGTCCCTCCTCGACAAGCGTGTTGGACATATCGTCGAATACCAACCTCCTTTGTAGACTTCGATAAACATTGTCCGCTAATGAAGGAAATTTGATTGGAAAAAGTTCCTCGAAGCACAATTTAAGGATACAAAAGAAGTGTGGGACTAATTCCTAAGTAAATAAACATGGCTACTAGGTATTTCCTCACCACTTGAAAGTATGTCATGATGGAATTGAGGGTAACGATTTGTGAGAAATAAAGAAATAAAAGGAATAAAGAAGAAATAAAATTGGAGAAGTATAAATAAATATATATAAATCATAAAAATGGAAGGGAAAAGGTCGACTACAAAGAAACAATAAGGATAAAGTAGGCAACATAAAAATATTTAAAAATATAAGAAGGACAGGTATTCAAAAGATAGCATGGGGAAAAAGGAAAAAAGGACATCAAGAAATAAGAGAAGAGTACCAGAGGAAGAAAATGAAAATTCCGGAGTGTGAGAGAAAATATGCATAGACTCCTTGGATGAGTTGAGAGGCATAGAACCACCCATTTCGAGAGAGAATAGTGGTCTACAAATATGTCCTAGAAGGAAAGTAGATGAGGTGGAAGTTGATGACTCTGGTCCTGCAATACCACGAATATCGACTATATCAATATCGAGTCCCGTTGTTAAATAATTCCTTCAGAAAACATCACATATTTATTCAGGAATTCCCGTTGTTTGACATAAGGAGGATAAACAAAGAAATAAGCCAAAAAATGAAAATCCTGTTGAGAACCAAACAAAAAATGAGATCAAAGAAAATGAAGAAATGCTTCTCCAACATAGAATCTCACGATCATATCCCTCCTGCCACAATTAGTATCTATAGAGGAATTCGAAAGTTCAAACATGGTCATCAAAGAGTCACGACCTAAAGTAAGTTGGTTTACTGAGTATATAGCTAGAGTGTGCTAGACCGATGAGTCATTTATTGAAGACAACGTCGACAAGAAAGGAAGTAACACACCTTTGAGAAATCGACCATTCATCGATCCTGTTGGCACCGAACAATCAAGTAATTTTTGAATATCTGGAACATCTAAGCCTTTGAAAAATAAAATGGGATTAAATCACATACCCATCTATGAGGGAGATGAATATGATAAGAATGATTGGTTCATCTGTGAGAAGTTTTGGTTTGTGAATGATATCACCAATGAAGATAAATAGATCACACAGTTTGCAAAAACTTTGAGGAAACATGCACTCACATGGTTTATGAATCTTTATCAAAATCAAACAAAATAAAAAGATGAAATTAAAACCAGTTTTCTTACTTTCTTCAAGCCATAAGATGTTAAACATATGGCAACCCAAAAGTTAAAATAAATCAAGCAGTGACCCAATGAAATAGTGCGTGGATATGATAAAATATTTAAATATTTATTAAGTCAAATCCCATATATCATCGACAAAAAATTATTAGTTCAGTGGTATGTGGCTGGTCTCCTCCAAAACATATGTGGGCCTTTGAGGATGCATGAAGTCAAACCGTGTGAAGAAGCCCTTAAATCGGCCCAACGAATTGAAACTGATGATGAAGGACAATCAACTAACTCATTGAATGATAATAATCTTGAAGACAAAAGTGAACAACTACAAAATTCTTTGATGGCATTAAAATTTTAGAGAAATAATTTATGGTGCACTAATTATTGACTTTGAGGGAAAACAAAGGATAATTGTAAATTTTAATGAATATGTTTGACGAGTACAATATGACATATACTATGACATATGCCAAATATCATTGAATCATACTACTAAAGATTGCCAATATAATCATTATAACTCTAAACAAAAATGGTGTGCCATTGTGAAGACCATAACCACTCAACACAAGAATGTCAACTCAATAGGCAAAATAAGTTGAATTATCATGCTATTTATCATATGCAATCAAGAGATCAGTGCAATGAGCCACTAATGCATGGCAGAAGAGGAAACAGTCGAGGAGGATATGGTGGCTGACGAGGGGGATATAACAATAGAGGTCGATGAAGGTATTATTTCTTTACTTGTTGGCAAGAAGGTCATGCAAACCCTAATTTCCCTTTAAAATATAAGACCGACTCATGCTTTTGTAATATGTGTTTTTGGTGGATCGTTCCTTGGAGGATTACCCCAAGACATTGAAAACATATTAAACAAAAGAACTATGAATTTACTTCAAACTATCCATAGGAAGTATATTCTAAATTAAAAAAACCTTCATGTTGTTATAAGGTTGGGAGAATGAAGAGATAATAGTGTTCATAATAAGAAAATGATCCAACCAATAAGAAACATGACTAGAGATTTGGATATGTGTGTAAAATGATACAATGTCAAGAGCGGTCAAATTATTTATGAAAGAAGCCAATAAACAGAGACTGCTGAAGGATATTATTCTAGAAGAATTTTTGGAGCTTTTAAAAGAAGAACAATCATTTGGTCGCCTAGTAGAGCTTTTAAATATGTTAAAAATCTGTAACAAAAGTAAGGAGAAATTAAAAAATGTACGTCATTTGTCACAAGGAAAAAAATTGGAAGATCACAATCCAAAAGTCAATTTGGAAATAAATGGTTATATGGTAAGACAAGTCATTGTCAACTTTGGGTCACAAGTTAATATTCTCCCCTATGAAACATGGATTATTTGGGAAGGTCGAATCTAGATAGAACGACCAACTATCTCAAGTTTGATGAAGAAATATTCATTGAACCCATTGGAACATTGAGACAAGTGAAAACTTCGATGATGCGAATTCTGACGATAGTCGAATTTGAGGTCATCGACTTAGTTGATGGTATACTTGCATATCTCGCGCTATTCGACTAACCTTGGGATTGAAGAATGAAATCAAGCATTCATTAGAAAAATACATAATCAAATTGAAGGGCAATGATAAGAAAATCATCATTCCTTTAGACCCCCGTGAAGGAAAACCATGGGTTGAACCTTGTGAAGAAGAGTTAGAAACAAGAAGATTGTATCAAGTGCTACATGAAGATAGGGACAATGTGGAACCTAATTCCTTCAGAGAAAATTTAACAGGATCACCTCTTCCCATTGGTCAAAATTTAGATACAAAGCTTTATGAATTGCAAGTAAAAAATTATGATAAAATCAAAGGAGTCCTGGAAAATCAAAGTAATCCCAACAACAAAAATTTGACCCTATTATTCTATCAAAGTTGTGCCTATACTTAGAGAAATACATTGTAGAGAAACACCATCACTGCTACCGACTGACTCAATGCAAGATTCTAGCAATATGATTCGTATCTCAGATCATGATAATTTTGAACAAGAAAAGAGCCACCTCTTAAAAGTCTTCAAGAAGAATGGATACAAGAGACACCAAGGGATCAAGGCTTTCAAGAGGGTTGAAAATCCCAGGAACAAGCATCATAGGGATGATTATGCTGGTACAGTTCACCTCCCTTACATTCTAGGCACCACTGATAAATTGCTCACATCCTAAGAAAGAGTAAAATAAAAACCACATTCAAACCTTTGAAAACAATCAGTAGATGCCTAAAATCAGTGAAAGATCCTATTAACCCTAAACAACACAAAGGGGTCTACTTGGTCCCGTGTTCATGCGGAAAATCATACATTGGGGAAACCGGTCGATCTATATTAACAAGGATTCAAGAACATGCTGCGGATATTAACCATAACCGCTCCAAAACCTCAGCCTTAGCTGAGCACTCAAGCAAAACCAATCACCACATTTGCATCGAAGACTCCTATGTCATGGCCAAAATTGAGCATTACCACCATAGGAAATTAAGAGAAGCTATTGAAATAAGAAAATACCCTGATAACCTAAATCGCGATGATGGTTGGAAGATAAGCGACAACTGGATTCCCACAATAATAAAGGATTCCGCCACTTCCTAGTCCCCCGTGTCCTTTCCCCTTTCATCCCTATATCTGATCCATTTCCCTTACCCTCATAATGCAATATACCCTTCACCCATCCAATTAATTTAATTTCCATAATAAAATTCTATATATATGAAATATTATTTATATCATAACAAAATATATATATATATATATATATATATATATATATATATATATATATATATATATATATATATCATAATATATTAACAATATTAATCTAATACATATATATCATAATATATTATATCAAAAATATTAAATATTATTTATATCATAACAATTATTAAATTAATATACATATATTATAATATATTAAATCAACCAATATACATAAAAATAGGTATAAAAAGTAATACACTAAGCTTTTATATTCAAAACAATGTAGGTAATTATAACAAAATCACAATACACACTAAATCAATAAACATTCATCACACTATAATAAAACAAAACATAATGTATACTAAATCAAAATATACAATCATAACATAATATATCCTAATATATTAACAATATTAAATTAATATATATATATATCATAATACATTAAATCAACAATATTAAATATCATTCATATCATAACAATATTAAACTAATATATATATATATATATATATATCATAATATGTTAAATCAACCAATATACATAAAAATAATTATAAAAAGTAATATATTAAGCTTTCATATTCAAAACAATGTAGGTATTTATAACAAAATCATAATACACAATAAATCAATAAACATTCATCACAATATAATAAAACAAAACACAATGTATATTAAATCAAAATATACAATCATAACATAATAAATCAATATATACATAGCTTAACACATTAATACCAATACCAATCAATATACATATATAGTTATAAATACATATTATATCTATATATATATATATATATATATATCACAAGATAACAAAACAAAGCATAAAATATATTAAAATCAATATATATTAATCAAAACATAGTATATAGTAAATCAATATATATATATATATATATATATATATATCTCAATATACTTAATCAATCCACATACATATCTTAATACATTAAATCAAGTACTTGTAATTAGTTTAATAAACAAAACAAATTAGGTCAAAGCATAATGAATATAAATAAACATTTATATACAAATGAACTAATAAGTCCATTCATAACAGAAAATCATGATTAAGTCAAAAAAGATTTAAACACAATACAAATAAATAAAATGGATAAATGATAATAGTAATAAGATATTTATAAAAATAAAAATTTTCATCCTAAATCTAATTAATAAACCGCTCCTATTTAAATCTTGTCGGTCCTGCACTCTCCCTGATCCTAACCTATTTATTCACCATTTCCCATCTCTGACTTCTTCAATAATTCTCATCCTGATGATGAACCACAGAGGCTGGTTCGAAACGTCGATGCACTAAAACAACAGATGCGATGAATCCGGAAGATACAACCACACAATATGATTAGATTCAAGGAATGGGCTTACCCTGTAAACCATGTCGAGCAAGTAGGAAAATATATTGGATAACATGGGAGGATGCAAAGTCTGGTGAAATTTTTTATAGGTTAAGTAGAAATATGGTGGGATAACCACTCATATTGACTCCAAACATGGATGATAAAAACGATGTATTTTATGTCATGGTTTATTTGATCTGATCGTTCCACGTAATCTCTTAAAAGGTGTTCTGTGTGAACTATTTTGGTTTTACTAGATACCTGCTACGGGCCAAGCAGCTAGGAAGAAATGTAAAGAACGGGAGTTGATGAAACTAGCATATTTACTCCACCATTCATTTTGTTACACATGAACTCTTCCATCTTGGAGAGATGGCTGAGCGGACCAAAGCGGTTTTTAGTCCCGGACAAGACCCGTCATTCATATACGTAATTGTGAGTTGAAATGGTGCAAAATTAGATATAGAGATGAGAGAGTCTTGTCCCACATGTTTCCAAATACTCTAGATGAATTTCCTAACAAATGGTATAAATTAGAAGAGGCTTGACAAAAATCTCTACAACGGAAAGAGTCTAAAGAAAATTTCATTAAGGATTTTGTGTTCCGACTGGAGGAACACAAATTGCTTGATGTAGTTCAACAAATAAAAGAATTTATAAAGAAAAAATGAACCGAAAATCTTAATCAAGTGTTAGGTCCCTATAATACTTGTGATTTCCCCATTACTATTGTCATTGTAGCCCTTATTTTTATTATTGTGCACCTAGTGTCCCCATATTATTATTAGTGTGCCCCATACAAGCCTAGTATTGCTATTGTTGTGCCCTTATATTATTATTGTTATGTCGGCTTTGATTACATTGTGACCCCTTAGACTCCTATATATAGAAAGGAGGTTTAGTCATTTGTATCACAGAAGAATTGTTCATTTGTGTAGTGTAAAGGGGGTTTCCCCCTCGAAGAGGCTGATTTTGAAGTTGTGGATCTATCTTTTATATATTTTTGTGAGCTGGTTCATAACATTTAGTATCAGAACTTTGAATTCTAGGGTTTTGCTTCTCCAAATAAGTCATCGTGGCATTTTTGTTATAAATTTTTTTTCTGCGACATTTCAGAAGCTAAAAAAACCTTTTGAGTCTAAATATTGATGATGCTCGGGTCCAAATTTTAGAGCTTGTCTCATTATATTTTCAGAGATATGATCTAAGGATGTTAGGGGTTTTGCAGGCTCCTGAATTACATCCCAAATAGGTGACCTTGGGAAAATATTCATAACTTTCTCTCTAAGTATCAGATTGAAAGTTCATAAGAAGTTACAGAAATAAGACAGACTGTATTTTTCGGTGCATTATTTTCAGGTCGTATGGGTGAAACAGGGACATGTGGAACTTCATACAAGTTCACTCTATTGAAAAAGTGTATAATTCATTCATCTTGGAAGGTTGGGCATAACTCTTTCTTGGGGAATCCAATTTTGATCAGACTGGTGCTATTGGAAAGAGGACTCAGAGGGCTACCACAGTTCATAATATCAATCCTTAGAGATCCAAAATTTTAGAGATACATCAGATTCAATGTCGAGCTCCTACAAAGTGAAAAAAAGGTGTGTAGTTTTTTTAAATTTTTGTAGAAGTTTGGTTTGAAAAATTAGTTTGAAGGAATTCAAAGGGAATAGTGAAGCATAATTATCATTAATTGATGCCCCGAAGAAAGAAAATGGAAACACCTAGTAAGCAACTTGAAAGCTTTAACATGACTCATGAAGAAGAGGAAGAAATGCAACATGATATATCAAAATTACGATACCAAGTGCAACAAAATTTACTCTCACAAAAAGTAACAGAAGCTAAGATGGAGGTTTTAAAGAAAGGCGTGGAAGCTAATATGGATGGCATGGACGATAAGATGGATGGTTTAAAGAAAGGCATGGAAGCTAATATGGATGGTTTAAATAAAGGCATGGAATCTAAGATGAATGGCGTGGAAGCTAAGATGAAAGGAAAAATGGAAGATCTGAAGATAGATTTGACAAAGTTGCTACAAGAAATGTTTACTAATGGTGAAAGGGTACTAAAGGAAACTCACGATGAGAACAAAATAAACGTTAATCATGATTTCATAGACTCTAATGTTGGATTGAGGACCCACCATGTTCCAAATATCGATATGAGGAAGTTTGATGGAAAGGATCCTATAACATGGATACTAACGATGGAGCAATATTTCGATCGCCATAATTTGCAAAACACACAAGAGGTATGCATTGCAACTTTATGTTTGGAACCAAATCAGTTTGTATGGTATCGATGGCTTTTCTCTCGTAAACAAATTGTCACAAAATTTTTACAGAAGAAATGATAGCACATTATGAGTATACAAAAAGAAACACCTTTTTTAGCCAATTGATAAATATCAAACAAAAGGGTTCAATGATGCAGCACATTGAAGACTTCCAAAAATTGAATATAAGGGTAAAATATATTCTAGAGGAGCATATAATTGATGTGTTCATAAGGAATTTAAAGGATAACATTCAACATGAGGTTTTTCTTTGGGAACCTGATCCATTGGAGAAGGCATTTAGGTTGGCAAGAAAAATGGAAAGATAAATTATGGAAAAAAGGAAGCCTACCACTCACAACTATAAAGATGGAAGTGTTATTGCCCCTAGCCTTCCACAACCTACAAGGTTGACACCACAACAATTGGAAGCAAAAAGAGAAAAAGGGCTTTGTTACAGTTGTGATAGAAAATACACTAAAGGTCATAAGTGTGCTGATAAGAAATTATCTTACATATATTATGAAGAGGAGGAAGAAAAGGAACAAGAAACGTGAAAAGAAGAGGATATACACTAGGAGCAAACCCTAGAGAAAGAAGAAATGAATCTGACCATATCTTGTAATGTATTGGTTGGTATTACCACTCCTCAAACTATCAAGATGGAAGGACATATCAAGAATAAAAGGGTAATAGTGTTGATTGATTCGGGCAATACCCATAATTTTATTCATTGTAAAATAGCCAAGGAATTGAATTGTTTCCTATATCCAACACTAGAGTGTCAAGTGATGGTTGCAAGTGGAGGAACCATAAATTTCTCTAGAAAGTGCCATAATATCAATCTATCCATGGGAGAATATGTATTGAATAGCTCAATGCTTTCCATTCCAATGGGTGGTGTTGATGTTGTACTAGGAGTCCAATGACTACAATCCTTGGGTACAATAGCTTTTAATTTTCAAAATATTTTCATGAAATTTTGTTTGGAAGGAAAGGTAGTTGAATTAAGGGGTATCACAGGGAAACCAGGAAAGATAATCAACTCTAACAGAATGACAAAGCTTCTAAAGAAAGAAAAACGAGGCATAATTTCACAATTATGTTCGCTAGAGGTTCCCACATCGAAATCATCTATCTCTCCAGTTCGCCAAATAGCCTTGGACAACCATTCCAAGGTATTTGAGACTCCCAAAGGCCTCCCACCTATTCGTGATCATGATCATGCTATTCATTTGATTCTAAGAATTTTTCCTCCAAACATCAGGCCTTACAGATATTCCTATGCCCAAAAGAGTGAAATTGAACGTATGGTTGTAGAAATGCTAGAGGTTGGTATAATTCAACCTAGTCAAAGTTCTTTCTCTTCTCCAGTAATATTGGTGCATAAGAAGGATGGATCATGGCTTATGTGTGTGGATTATAGAGAGCTCAACAAGCTCACTATTCTAGATAAATTTCCCATTCATGTCATTGATGAATTATTAGATTAATTGCATGAATCAATTTACTTCACTAAGTTGGACCTTCGTTCAGGATATCATCAAATTAGAATGAAGACTGAAGACATTCCAAAAAAAACATTTAGAACTCAAGAGGGTCATTATGAATTTTTGGTTATGTCTTTTGGCCTTACAAGTGCACCTTCTACTTTTCAAGGTTTGATGAATTCCATTTTCAAGCCCTTCCTTATAAAATTTTTGTTACTATTTTTTGATGATATACTAATCTACAACAAGTCTTGGAAGGATCATGTTCAACATTTTGACAGGATTCGCAAACTATTGGAGGAGAAACAATTATATGCAAAAAGCTTAAAATGTTTCTTTAGAGTATAAGAGTTGGAATATCTGGGTCATATTGTATCTCATGAAGGTGTTAAGGCAGACCCTGGCAAAATTAAAGCCATTAAGGAATGGAAAATCCCCACATCCATAAAGAATTTGCAAGAATTTATTGGGTTGACAAGGTATTATCACAAGTTTGTTAAGAGTTTCTGGAGAATAGTAGCACCTCTAACAACATTATTGAAGAAAGATGCATTTTCATGGACTCTAAAAACAACAAAGGCCTTTGAACATCTTAAAGAGGCAATGTGCCAAGCACTGGTCTTAGCTACGCCAGACTTCACAAAAACCTTTATTGTGAAATGTGATGCCTCGAGAAATGGAATTGGTGTTGTTTTAATGCAAGAAGAAAGACCCATTGCTTTCGAAATTTGTCCAAAAAAAGGAAAGTATTTATGCAAAGATATTTATGAGAAGGAAATGTTGGCAATACCACATGCACTTAAGAAATGGTGACCCTACCTAAGGGGAATACACTTCAAGGTAAAAACAAATCATGATAGTATTAAATACTTTTTAGAACAAAGATTATCTTTACAAGAGCAACAAAAATGGGTCACAAAGATGTTGGGTTATGACTTTGAAATCATCTACAAAATGGGAAGCAAAATGTCGTGGTAGATACACTCTCAAGAAAGGATGAGGATGTGGAATCATTGCTTTGCGCCATTTCTATCATCCAAACATATTGGATAAACGAAGAAAGGGATGGATGGAAGAATGGTACAACAAGATCCAAGTACATCTGATACATTTAGCTGGAAAAATGATTCATTATGGTAAAAATGTCACTTATACCTATGTAATAATTCCAAACTCAAAAAAAATATTCTTATGGAATTTCAGACTTCTCCCTTAGGAGGGCACTTAGGATTTTTAAAAACTTAACACAGGGTCAAGAAGGAATTTTTTTTGGGATGGCCTTAAATCGGATATTAAAAAGTTTGTGGCGGAATGTTTGGTTTGCCATGAAAATAAAGTTGAAACAATTAAGACCCTAGGTCTATTACAACCTTTATCCATTCCAAGCCAACAATAGGAGGAGGTTTCAATGGATTTTATCACAGGTTTAGCCAAGTCTGAAGGAAAGAGTGTCATCATGGTGGTAGTTGATAAACTTACCAAGTATGCACACTTTTGTGCATTATCTCATCCATTTAAATCCAATACAGTTTCTACAACATTTATGGAAACAATTCAAAAGCTACATGGAAACCCAAATATTATTGTAAGTGAAAGAGATCTCATTTTCATTGGAAATTTTTGGACATAATTATTTTCTTGTATTAGTACTCAATTAGCTCATAGCTCGTCTTATCATACTCAATCTGATGGGAAAATTGAGATCGTAAACAAATGTTTGGAAGGATATCTTCATTGCTTTGACTTTTATAAACAAATACAATGGGTCAAATGGTTTCCTCTAGATGAATGGTGGTATAACACTTCCTTCTATACTGCAACAAAAATGACCCCATTTATGGATATCATCCACCATCCATCGCATCATATGTAAGAGGAAATTCTAAGGTTCAAGTAGTAGAAGATCACATCGAGCATGAACAACAAGTTCTCCAACTCTTAAAGGATAACCTCACTTTGGTGCAGAATATATTGAAACAATAGGCAAATCAATAGCACAACGAAAGAGGTTTTGATGTAGGTGACTGGGTATTTGTACGGCTACAACCATATAAACAAATGTCCCTCAAGCAAGCTAAGAAGGATAATAAATTATCACCAAAGTATTATGGTCAGTACGAGGTGTTGCAAAAGATTTGTACTAGGGCATACAAATTGGAGCTTCCTGCAGCTTCCCGAGTGCACCTCGTTATCCATGTTTCATGTTTAAAGAAGGTTATAGGTGACAATCTCCCAGTTCAAACAATATTGTCAGAACTTGACAAGGAAGGAAAGATCATATTGGAACCTCAATCAGTCATAGAAAAAAGAACTTGACAACTACGAAATCGATCAATTTTAGAGTATCACATCAAGTGGAAGAACTTACCCACTGAAGATTCCACATGGGAGGATGAGAATTTTATACAGAAGCATCCAGAAATACTCAAGCGTTGGGGACAACACTTTTTGAAGGAGAGAGGCATGTTAGGTCCCTATAATACTAGTGACTCCCCCATTACTATTGTCATTGTAGCCCTTATTGTTATTATTGTGACCCTATTGTTATTGTTGTACCCTTATATTATTATTGTTATGTCGGCTTTGATTATATTGTGACCCCTTAGACTGCTATATATAGAAAGGAGTTTTAGTCATTTGTATCATCGAAGAATTGTTCATTTATATAATGTAAAGGAGGTTTCCCCCTCGAAGAGGCTGATTTTGAAGTCGTTGATCTATCTATTCTATCTTTTATGAGTAGGTTCATAACATCAAGAAGAAATAGTTGACATCTCATAAAATTTTAATTATTTGTCATGGAAATCAAAACATAAAATGGTTATTCAGTTAGAAATGTAAGAAGTTATTGTTCATGGCCAAAGTGTTTGTTAGAAGAAGGATCATCCGGAAAATCACAAAGGATGAAAATCAATGTACAAACTTGAAAAAAATGAAATTGAGAAACCTGAGAAAGTAGACTTCCACCTACATATAGAGAGATAAAAGTAGGATATTGATGACTCAATGAGTTAAAGGCACTCGACTAGATGGATGCAATAATAATAATAAGAGAATTTGACATATAAAATGATGATCAACAAAAGATCACCCAACTCAATGGCTATTGGTTGTATAAGCAATAGGAGAATTTTTCGATTTACTCAAGGAATATCAAGATGTGTTTGCCTTTGATTATAAAAATCTGAAAGTACTTGTAAAAGAAATGGGGTAGATGAAGATCAACCTCATTCCTAGAGCTAAGCTAATTGAAAAGAGATATTATAATATTTCTCATAAATATAAACCTTTTTTCCAAAAAGAGAGGGGATTCTTTCTGCTAGCATCATCTACCCAATTGAAATATCATAATGGGGAAATCCTATGGTCATGCAACTTGAAAATCATGACCTGACTAAGTTGCACATGTGTGTCGAATATCACAGGTTGAATAAATTAACAGTAACTGACCAATTTCCACCTCCATTTGCTGACAAAATTATAAATGAAGCTGCGGGTCATGAATGCTATTAATTTATAGATGGCTTCTCAAGATACTATCAAGTACCAATTGAAGAAGAAGATCGAGAGAAAACTACATTTGTCACTGAATTTGTATCTTTTTCATATGGGCTAATTCCTTTTGGATTAAAAAATGCACCAACAATTTTCTCAAGGATTGTCATCAAATCTTTTCAGGAATACATCTACAAAACAATGTCAGAATACTTTGATGATTGTACACTCTATACGTTACTTAAGGATCATATACAATGGCTCAGACCGATTTCGGAGAGATGCAAGAAAATACGTCTATCATTGAATATATAAAATGTGTCTCTGCAACACCTATAGGAATACTACTGGGACATGTAGTATCAAAGGAAGGAATAAAAGTCAACATGGAAAAGATCAAAGTAATTTTAGATCTGAAACCCCTAGTGAATCATAAGCATATCAAAATATTTTTGTGGCTCATAGGATACTATAGAAGATTCATAAGGCATTACTTTGATATAAAATTTAACGAAGGATGTTCCATTTAATTGGTGGAAGGAGTGGGATGAGTCATTCCATCTATTAAAAAAGAAACTAGTCGAGGCACCCATACTTAAGTTCCCTGACTAGTCAAAAAAGTTTCATGTACACATCAACAAATCAAATGTGGCAGTTAGCATAGTCCTACCACAACCAGATAATGAGTTGATAGATCATGCCAATGCCTATGCCATTCAAAAATTTAACAAAGTTGAAAGGAACTATTGAAAAATTGAGAGATAAGATTTAGCCCTGATATTTTCATTGCAGGAATTCTGACATTACCTCTTTGTGAATCCATTCATATTTTATATTGTTCATCAAGTGTTGAAGTATCTTGTTAATAAATTGGTACATTAAGGATGAATTTGTCGATGATTATTACTATTCCAAGAATTCAAATTTGAAGTCATTGTTCGACTTGGTAAAAAGAATGTTAGGCCTAACCACTTATCCCAATTGGAATCTGGAGAAGAACCGACAAACATTGAAGACAACCTCCTAGATGCACATTTGTTTAGAGTTGAAGCAATCCCTACAGAGCTTGACAACATTACATAATTATTACATACAAGAAAGGAAACAGAGGATTCTTTGAAAAAAATGAAAAATAATCTCACTATTAAAGAAATAGCATTTACATTATTAAATGGTCAATTATAAAAACTTCCCATTGACAAAGTACTTTGGTGATGTGTTTTGTAGCACGAAAGGGAAGACATGATCAATGAAGCTCATAAATGAGACGTTGAAGGACATTATCAAGGTGATACAACTGTAAGGAATAATCTGCAAGTTGGATTATGGTGGATGACATTATTTTGAGACTATTGAGTACAAGTACAAAAGTGTGATATATGCCAAAGGTTTAGGCGCTCATTACCAAAAAATCACATGCCACTACATTCGATTGTTTTGTCGCTACCTTTTTATATTTGGGCAATCAAAATTTTCAAACCCTTTTCCAAAATAACTAAATGATCAGGAGAAAAATATATTATAACAACAATGGAATATTTAACAAAGTGGGTGGAAGCATAACCAGTCAAATCTTGTACAAAATAAGTTACAACAAAATTTATTTATGAAAATATAGTTACTCAACTTGGCTATCCTATGATCATAATCAGTGATATGTGAACTCATTTTGTAAATGCCACAATTAAAATGTTGATGTTGAACTTCATGATTGAGCATAGGAAGAATATTGCTTACCATCCGCAAGAAAATGGCACTGTGGAATCATTCAATAAGACATTACATAAAGGGCTAACAAAAATATGTAATATAGACAGAGATGACTGGGATGATAAAGTACCAACCATTCTCTATACATATCACACAACTTACAAATATTCGACTAGATCGACTCCCTTTAAGCTGGTCTATGGTTAGTAAGCAAGTGTCCCACTTCAATGTTTGGCGAATGCAATAAATGTGTCGACTATATTGAAATATAACACAAAGATGCAAAAGGAATGACTTAAGCAATTAGAACATCTAGAAGAAGATTGACTCCACTCACTCCATCATCTGTAAGCCAACAAAGACCAACAAAGGGCATGGAATGATAAAAATATACAAAAAAAGAGCTTAAAATTTGATGATGTGGTAATATTTTATGATAGCTGGATGAAGGGAAACAATAAGAAATTAGAAATTACATGGCTTAGACCCTTCACTATTGAAGATATCCGTGATTTGGGAGTTGTAAAACTTAGGACATTACAAGGGAACTTGTTCAAATCACTTGTTCATGGTGCATGAATTAATAAGTACATCTCTTAATAACATTGGCATGTTCCTAGTGAAAACCTTTTTGAGACGCCAGGGACATGGGTTAGCTTGAAAACCACTTTGTGGAAGGCTAATTGACCAAATTATTTGTAAAATTAGTAATTTTATTTTTCTAATAAAAATTTAGTAAGTATATTACAAAAGGTAGTTATAAATTAGAAATAAAGTATCTGAAATAATAGTTGTAGAACCATTAAAAAGAGGAATCACAAATTAGCCTGGAAGATATGATAGAAACATGGAGTAAGAAACATAACTGTGCAATCTCTTAAATAGAAGAGCTCAAAATAATAAGGATCAACATAAGAATAAGGATTTAAGAGCTCAAAATAATAAGGATCAACATAAGAATAAGGATGAAATAAGGCGAGAATGATGAGAAAGAATCTAGAGATCATTATAATAAAATAACTGACTCAACAAGTAGATTCAAAGGATGAGCTAGAAGTTGATTTGACGAAAGAAAAACCCACTCGATGGAAGATGTCCATAATGAACACTTTGATAGGATAGATGATCAGGGGCGGAGAACCAACCAAATTTTAGAAAGCAATATCTCAAAAGAAGTCAAAAATAAATATCATCTGCACGAGTTTGACAGGATAGGCCATAAATGACAATTTTTTTTTAAATGAATGTAATCAAATGCAACATTCTATTCATGACACACCACATACCAATGAGTACCATTTTCGTCAGAAGCATGTTATCCATCAACTCACATCATAACAAAATAATTTAACATTGTGCAAAGTAGGTGGTGGACATGTGTGATGCACACGCTAAGTGAAGTTGAAATATTTATTCACGATTCGAAGAAACAAATGATGGGGGAAATAATGAGCGAGAATTATGGTGCATTTAATTAAAATTATATAAAAATGAATGAAGAATTTAATACACCCAACATTCTGCCAGAAATTTTTCTAAGTACCAATTGTGATCTTGGTGATATACAAGACATTTAGAGCCTTGTAATTTTTTATTCTTAGCTTCTATATTGTCTCAGAACCAAAGAGTTTCAAGGTGATTTCAAAATTTTGAAGAGGAAAATTCACTTCAAATAAGAGGATATCATAGTTGAGTCAAGAATGAAAGACAAATTTGATCTCTTAGGAAAAATATAGCTTGAGGAAAAATTCTTGTTTAGTCATTATCATAGTGGGAAATTATGCCTTGCACAACCTGTGTCAATTTCTGAAAATGCCATTTATATGATTACTATACTCCCATTTAAATGTAAGAATGTATACAAAACAACCGATTCTAACAAGTGGATTATTGAATTCATAGGAGGGTTGACCGACAAGAATTCAAAGGGATTATTAATTGGAAAAGTCTAGTATCTGTTGGTTATATGAATTTTCATGATTGTGGCCCTTTACCTCACACCAAACAACAAAGATTCATATGTCAAATTAACAATGCTTTAAGCAATTGGGGAAATATCAAAGTCAGGGAAAACATAAAATTGGGAGATCATGTTTTTAACTTGGTCAAGACCAACTTCCAAGAGTGCCAAAACTCCGCTAAATACATTCTTTTTTACTCCCTGCTTATTTGGTTAACTATGAAGTTTAGTCCACCTATTGGGGAGACTGACTTCACCAAGAAAAATGGTCCACTAATGGAAAATTTTATAATTTTCTCACATGGATGGTCGTGGAAACCCCAGTTTTTAGGTCCCAAAGAGCTATTTAGAAATTGGCGATTAAATATCAAATCAACCTCAGACAAATGGAGGGTTCTGCAACATGTTTGTTGAGAATTACCATCCACTTCACATATACAATTATGTTTGGAAATCACTAAAGTATGGTACAATAACACTGCAGAGGTATACCCTTAAGAGCTACCACCATATTAGCCACGAGGTGAGCAAATCTTTTAAGAATTTCATCGACAATAAAATACATTGATTCCAATTCATTTAAGGGTTCTTCATCCTTTTGAAGATATCATTACCCCAATGTCTAATGTAGTGCGGGAGGAAGAAAGAGAAGTTGCATCATACCTATAACCTTTTAAGGTTGACTTGTTAATTCCTTTATCAGAAATGACTAAGAAGTCTAGCCGTAAGGATTTGTAGATTCCAAATACTACTTCGACTTCCTCATTAGGAATTTAGTGGGAGGAATTACTAACATATATCTAACTTAATGACCCACAACAACAACAACAACAACTAGATTCAATCGTCCAACAATTGTTGGAATCAACTAAGGAAAATGGAAAAGTAGTGAAAAATTCCAGGAAGACAAAAGTTTCAACTTCAACCATTTAAGCGGACTTAATATAAGCATATGGATATGCCAAAGATGTCCTCATTAAAAAAATCCAGCAAAATATGAATGAGGTTCAAGAATCCACCTTAGTGCATATTTAAACACGAAATGACATATCTACCGAGGCACATAATGAGAGGTAGTTGGGTATAAGTACTCAACAAAGTTAGATTCCAGAGATTGATTTAACTGAAGATTCACCCCTTATAAATCCAATGCATGTCAAAGAGGAGAAGCAACAGTTTGATCATACCCTATCAGAGCAATCAAACTCACAAGAAAATTTGTCGCAAAATGTCTTTTCTGATGACAAAGTTAGGACAGACAATGTGCAACCACAACATACGTCAGCCACGCCAATAAGTCAATACCAAGTGTTGTCGATTGATATGAATTCAATCGACACACTAGTAACTGAATTGACCTCGACCAATAGACCAGTGACCAAGCCAACTTCAACAAGCACACCAATGATTAAAGTCAAGAAGGAATTCATCAGCATTCCAAGTAAGTTCTCTAAGTTAATAATTTCTAGCGACAAAGAGATTTTTGAAATTCTAGAACATTTTGTAAAATTAGTAAAAATAAGGATGGAGAGGAGAAAAAAAGACACTAACAAGCTTCAATGGAAAAATCATAAAAATCAAACATTTTGTTGGGTTGTTAGCATCAAACAACATAAAAATCAAATACTGACATGCCAACTGAAGTTGATGATCATATTGTTTCTCTTCAACAATTAGTGCATCAAATGATCGACTGTTATGAAACCAGCTCACAAAAAGATAGAAAAGATAGATGAACGCCTTAGAAATAAGCCTGTTCGAGGGAGCAACCTCCTTTACATTACACAAATGAACAATTATTGGATGATACGAATGACTAAACCTACCTTCTATACATAGGAGTCTAAGGGGGTCACAATATAATCAAGCCGACATAACAATAATAACATAAGGGCACAAAAATAACAATAGTGGGTTTCTTTGGGGCATACTAATAACACTATGGGGACAATAGGGGCACAATAATAACAATAAGGGATACAATGACAATAGTAATGGGGGAGTCACCAGTATTATAGGGGCCTAACATGCCCCTCTCCTTCTGAAAAGCATCGTCCTCAACGCTTGAGTAGTTCTAGACGCTTCTGTGTAAAATTCTCATCCTCCCATGTGGAATCTTCAGCAGATAAGTTCTTCCACTTGATGCGATACTTAGAAATTGATCGATTTCATAGTTGTCAAGTTCTTGTTTCTGTGACTTCTTCTGGTTCCAATATCATTTTTCCTTCCTCGTCAAATTATGGCAATATTGTTTGAACTGGGAGCTTGTTGCCTATAACCTTCTTTAAACATGAAACACGGAAAACTGGGTGCACTCGAGAAGCTGCAAGAAGCTCCAATTTGTATGTCATAGTACCAATATTTTGCAACACCTTGTATGAACCATAATACTTTGGTGATAATTTATTTTTCTTCTTAGCTTGCTTGAGGGACATTTGTTTATATGGTTGTAGTCGTAGGAATACCCAGTCACCTACATCAAAACTTCTTTCGCTGCGATGTTGATCTTCCTATTGTTTCATTCTATTCTGCGCCAATGTGAGGTAATCCTTGAAGAGTTGGAGAACTTGTTGTTCATGCTCGATGTGATGTTCCATTGCTTGAACCTTAGAATTTTATCTTAAGTATGATGTGATGGATGGTGGATGATATCCATAAAGTGCCATAAATGGGGTCATTTTTGCTGCAGTATGGAAGGAAGTGTTATACCACCATTCAGCTTGAGGCAACCATTTTACCCATTGTGTCTATTTATCAGATGCAAAGCAATGAAGATTTCCTTCCTAACATTTGTTTACTATCTCAGTTTTCCCATCAGATTGAGGATGATAAGATGAGCTATGAGCTAACTGAGTACCGAGACAAGAAAATAATTATGTCCAAAAATTTCTAGTGAAAATGGGATCTCTGTTGCTTACAATAAAATTTGGGTTTCCATGTAGCTTTTGAATTAATTCCATAAATGCAGTAGAAACTGTACTGGATTTAAATGGATGTGATAATGCACAAAAGTGTGCATACTTGGTAAGTCTATCAACTACCACCATGATGACACTCTTTCCTTCGGACTTGGGTAAACCTGTGATAAAACCATTGAAACCTCCTCCCAACATTGGCTTGGAATTGATAAAGGTTGTAATATACCTGGGGTCTTAATTGTTCCAACTTTATTTTTTTGGCAAACCAAACACTCCGCCACAAAATTTTGAATATCCAATTTAAGGCCATCCCAAAAAAATTTCTTCTTAACCTTGTGGTAAGTTTTTAAAAATCCTGAGTGCCCTCCTAAGGGAGAAGTGTGCAATTGAATAAGAATCTTTTGTTTGATTTGGGAATTCTTACATAGGTATAAGCAATTTTTGTACCATAACGAATCATTTTTCCAGCTAAATGTATCAGATGTACTAGGATCTTGTTGTAACTTTCGAATGCGTGCCCACACTTCTTCTTCATTCTTCCATTCCTCCCTTGCTTCGTTTACCCAATCTGTAATGCCCCACTTAAATCTTATCCTACAAATTGTGTTAATATTTACATTATCTGAAAATATTGAGAAATATTGGTCTAAAATAAATTTATGATTTCCATTATTCAAATTCCCCACTTACCTTCTCAATTTGAATATTGTGTAGGATATGGTCTCCTTCCATTAATTCAAAATATATTTATTCATTCACACACCCCAATGTACCCTCACGTTTACTAAGGAGAAGACATGGTCCTCTCCATGTAAGCACATTTCACATTCCCCAATGTACCCTCACATTTACTTGGGAGAAGACATAGTCCTCTCCATCTTATCATCAATATATATTTATTCATTTCACATTCCCCAATGTACCCTCACATTTACTAAGGAGAAGACATGGTCCTCTCCATGTAATTACACTTCACATTCCCAAATGTACTTTTCAGATTTACTTGGGAGAAGACATGATCCTTTCCCATTAAATTCTCAATTTTATATTCATATCACAATTCCAAATGTACTCCTAGCTTAGAAGAGAAGTCAACCAAGGATGGGTGAGAGTTAATGACATTAATGAGAGGTCGTTGAGGAAAGAGGGTATAAAAAGGGAAGGGGGAAGGAAGAAAAGGGGGAGTTGGAGTTTTGCTTAGGATTGTGGGGGTTGGTTGTGATTGTTTGGCCTTGTTATGATTTTTGGGAGACCTTGGAAACCTGTGGAGGTTTCTTGGGTTTGAGAGGAGGAAAGTATCATTATCTAGTTGTGCACATTCTTCTTGAGGACACACTATATCTGGTTGGACTTGGGCACGAAGGGCTAGGGAACCTGTGGAGGTTTCCTGGGCTAGGAATTTATTTCCTAGTTGGCTGGGAGGTAAATCCGGTTGGGTCAGCCAGAGGGAGCGTTCAGCTGGAGCTATAAGACAAAGGTATCATCATCAACCGCCGGAACAGGTATTTTTCCATGGACTACTCTTGTTAAGTTGATATCAATGGAATGCTCACCTTAATATATGTTGCTTATGATAAAATGATAAGATGTTAAATGTTTAAAGCTATGTGAAAAGGTCAGCAAGCTCCTTTTATTATTTCTACATTAACAAGAAAATAGATATGTTAGTGTATAATAAAATAGAGGCTCTAATAATAGGAAACAGGCCCTTACACATGGTATCAGAGCTTTGGTTCAAAATCTGGACCCAAAGCCCACTAAATAGCTATTCCATAATCAAATTTCTTATTAAATAGTTGAAAAGCCAGAAAATTAGAATGTCAAAATGTTTCAATAGCAGTCCAATGGCTTAGTGCCTAGGGATATGAGAGAGCTAGTGTTTTTCTTCAACTTAAATGCGCTTGTAAAATTCGTGACAGAATAAATAATATTATAGAAAAAAATAAAAAAAATCTGGACCGAGCTCCTAGATGAAGAAGCTTGATGTCCCAATAACCAGAATTTTCCCACTAAAATAGTTCGCTTCTTTGGGCACAACGGAGGACAAAAATCACTGCCAAACATCAAAAGTTAATTAGGGCCTGAAGCTTAACAAGAGAAATTCAAAGATGTATACCTGCTGCCATGGCATTTCTGGCTGCCAGGCGAAACTGATTGACGATCCCAGGGATTTCTGAGGTCTCAAGGGCTCGAGGTTTGGAATAGTCTCCCCGGTTACCGTCCGGCATCAGGATGGTCCAGCCATCTACGATGGGTTTGTCTGTAGAAGATACAGGGGACTTTTGGGTATTTGGATCCAGAATATGCGTCAAGTGGGGAACTGACAGTCGTGCTGCTTGAGTTGATCACTGGCCGCCGGCCTCTAGATCTAACTCTATCATTTCCGGAAAGTAGTCTAGTCTATTCGGCCCGACCCTTGCTTGCTCGAGCAATGGAAGATGGCAATCTAGATGCCCTTGTTGATCCCCGCCTACAGAACAACTATAATGTGAATGATATGATGCGGGTAGTTGCATGTGCAGCTTCTTGTATTCAAAAGTCTGCAAGAAGCCGCTCGCGTATGGAACAGATAGTTCGTGTCTTGGAAGGTGATGTTCCTCCTAGCATTCTTCACAACGGAGTCAGTCTGCCGCAGAGTACTCTGTATGTCTCAGTGGGAGGATCTGTCTGTGTCGCTAGCCAATATAGTGAAGACACTGAAGAATCTCAAAAGATTGACTTAGGAAGTCAGGAACATGGTAGTAGTGAGTACAGTGCCTCTACCAGTGAATGGGGTAAACCAATCTGTTTCTAGTAGATAATATCTACAAAGTAAGGAAGTGCATCCAACATTGAGAGGTCACATGTCCCTAGGATTAATGGGCATGACAGAACTCTCTCATATACAACCTAATAGTACCTCTATGGGAAACACACCGACAGAGATTTTCAATCAATGTATAGAAATTATTAATCGATTTGCAAATGTTTGCTGTTTGAAATATTACTTAATCTGCTTATTCTACCGGTAGTTACATTTATCAACAAATACACACTTGATAGTTTGGAATCCATGGATTCTTCTCTCCTCTCCTCTCCAGCTTGTTTTCTGGGGAAGCTTCTTGTTTTTCTCACAAGTATTATAATCAAGGAAGCATAAATGTTCTCTGTAGAGCAAGCTAACTTTTAGTTTTTCAAGCTAGGGCTTGACTCTTTCTTTGCTTGAGAGTGAAGTTCAGGTGAGGCTGTAGACTGTGTCTCTTCATGACTGTCATCAGCTACCAATAGAATGTTATAGCAGATCTTGTGTGGATGAGCTTGTACAATAGCGCATGTGCAGTATAGATGATTTATTTTCTGGGCTATGTGACAAGCAGGCAAAATGTGGTCATATTGCTTCACATGTTAAATCCTGAAATGCTTCAAGGAAATTATACTCCAGGTGCTTTTTTTTTAATATTTACATTTAGCACAGGCTAAACTATACTGATTGTCAGCTTTGACATTGCAGAAAGCATTACTTTGTTTGACTCCTTCCCACAGATTACTTTTATTTTTTTTCCTTGCAACTGTTCTCCCCATCTTTCAGCTGCCAAAGATGGTTCCTTCTGTCCTGTTATCATGCCATGTAAATCTGTAAGGTTGATAACTTTATTCAGGATATAATACAAAAGAATTCAAGTTTCACTCCAGCCGCTGGACATCGGAAATATTCAACAGAAAGGTTTAGGACTGTTACCAAAATTAGTATAAAAACAATGATGGATTTTGATTTAATAATTTGATTGCTAAATTTATGGAGATTTACCTACTCTGTCTTTTGAATTTAAACCGTGACCTCTTAGAATGACACTAACTGTGACCTCTCAAGATGAAACTCATATTCTTAACAAATAAGCCCACTCACATGCCCCAAAAAAAAAAAAAAATTTGGATCCACTAGGCTCAATAGGGCATGTGACTATACCTAAAATAAAAGTAAAGTAAACAGGAAATTTATTGCTAGCTAGCTAACAAGGGGACCAAGATTGAACCAACCCTTCCATAAACATTAACCAGGGGCAAGTGCAAGTTGTGAGAGATTGTTTATTAGTGCCAAGTCCAATCTTAGGGTTCTGTATGCTGCGCACCAGACCATCTCCTGCTACTCAAACAAGAACTGAATCAGGCCTTCAGAGAGGACATCCATATTCAAGTCATTTCATTATGAGACTTCGGCATTTCTTGGTTAAGAGTTAAATACGTTAGTCTCTTTATTTATTGCTGGCCTCCCATCAATCTTTTCTTTGCCAATATCTTTTTATACCTTTATGTCTTTTTTTCCAAAGATATGTATAAAGTCATATGCCCAAAAGGATTGGATCTATTCCATTGGTGAGGAGCAAGGAAATTTTTACCATGGGGTAAATTTTAATCACTGTTTTGTATATATATAAAAACACATCATGCATATTCCCAAACTTCATGATATTGAGAGAGTTGTCTATTAGCTTCATGATATTGAGAGAAAATTGTCTATTAGCTATGGCAAACAATCCAATGAATGAGATTTTTGGATTTGGATCTATTGATGAGGAACAAGGAGTTTTTCACTATTGGGTAATGTTTAATCCCTGTTGTCATGTGCCCAAAAGGGTTGGATTTATTAGTGAGAAGTAAGGAGTTAATCAGCATTCGGTAAGATTCAATCCTAGTTTTTATATATAGATAGATAAGTCTTTCCAAAGATATATATAAAGTCATATGCCCAAAAGGATTGGATCCATTCCATTGGTGAGGAGCAAGAATATTTTTACCATTGGGTAAGGTTTAATCACTGTTATATATAAACACATCACGCATATATAAACCATGGGTAATGCAGGAGCAATGTAATTTATCTCATGGACTTTTAGTGATCATTGCAAGTAAAACAACCTAGTATGATCCTGTGTGTGATTTTGTGCCCAGTAAGGTTTGAATCTGGATCATTGACACGGTGACACCCTGTTTCAACCACTAGAACACAGCCTACTGGACTTGGGGGTGCTTTTGTTAACACATGAAACATGTCAGATACCATTATCATGACTACACTAAGGATATTAATTATCACTTAAGAAACCTAGAAATTTGGGACTCGGTTGCATGAAGGAAGATGTTTAAGGTGTCAACACCCAGTCAAAGCAATACCTCAGGTTTTGCCAGGTCCATGAAGACAATGAAGAAGATTTTGATGAGGCAGGTCCATAATTAGTGTCTCAGCACTAACTCAGATTCTACTTAATGGTCTGACTGATGAAAATATGACACCACACCGAAGGATGAAACCAAAAAGGATTAATGCCTTTGAAGCTCTTCCGAAAAAAAAGTGATATTAACAGGACTTTTGAAATCTGCAATTATTAGGGCCTCCAGTGGAAGTAATGCAGCCAGGGGCTGCAGGTGATGATGGAAATGAAAAACCCCACAAGAAAGGTAAGGAAATTATGTTAGAGCATGAGAATGATATTGTGAAATCCAAGAAAGAGAAAATTCTCAATGACAGAGATAAGGGTAAGTTGAGATACAGTTTAGTGTCGATTGAATTGTAGTCTAGCAGTAGACTTGTGGGAGTTTACCAAAACCAACCCAGACTCGATACTCATGCAATCCATGCGTGGTCTCTACTTGAAATCCCTGCAGTGATTATTGCATCAGTGCAGTTCTGCATTGGCCAAAATTGGATAGTTTCTGTTAAAAATAATATATATATATATATATATATATATATATATATATATATATATTTTGAATAACCAGTAGTTATAGTTAAGCTAATATATAGACAATGAATAAATGTATACTTTTATCATGTATTTGAAACATTTTAAATTTCGAATAGCCACTCCACTTATTATTAAAGACGAACAAAATTTTAATGATCGAAACAAATACTAGGAAAGGAATAAATAGATGTGATAAAAAAAAAATAACAAATGAAAAAAAAAGAAAACAAGGGTCAAGGATATTGAAAATAAAAATAAAAATGTAAAGAAAAGAAAAATAAGATTTAACTTAATGTCCAAACTCCAGGGCATATACAAGTCTGCAATGTCCTAACAGTGAGATTCACGAAGTTTTGTGTTGTTATGCCTACTTTAGACCAGAGAAAAGAGTACATAAATGTGATATACAATTTTTGTGAAATTAAAGTCTAGCAAAATGAAAAGATAATTACAGAGCAAGATTTCACATATCTCTCTTTTCAGAATTAATTTACAGGATTGAATAGTCTTTTCTTCATAATATAAATCCAATTTCAATGTAGTTGTAACATGCATAGTATAGTAGAGAAGACCTTTTATATTTTGAGAGACTGAGGTACAACGAAAAAGTTTGTGCAGAAATGAATTTGTTGGTTTGTGAATGCATAATAATTCTGGGCCATTTTGTAATCCACTTTGGAAACTTCTAATTATAACTGGAGATTTGCCATGACGATTGAAGGATTGCAATGCCTTAAAGGTTGTTCCTAACATGTGGCACCATAGTATGGGAAATTTATTTTCTTTGGTTGTTAAAATATATCTGGTTCAAATATGGTAGGTGCCTAGATTTCAAGGGCTGGCAAATTGGTCAGTCTGTTTATACATTGTATATAGCCTAAGATATATGCTTCTCACGTAGTTTTCAAGAGGGGTGGCAAATCACTCAAGAAATCAATGGTGTTTCACTGTGAAAGACTATCTAGGATTTTATTTAGTTCTTTTGTAGGCAACCTGTGCTTTTGTTCAAATTTGAATGTATGTTGTGGCTTCAACATTAGAGCATATATGATCTAGTCACTAGGCTTCTTGGCTAACTTGATTTGGATAGAAGTATTATTTTCTTTTTAACGGAAATAAAGATTCATAACGATAATTTAAAAACAGCCTCAGCTTTAGGCATATAATTTACAGAGCGATAGGAGTTACTCAAAATTCCTTGAGATTATTAAACAAATCCAAGTTGCAGGAAATGTGTAGTATAGGGTTGTATCATTCATTAAACACATGTCGTATAGCCCTGAAATGTGTTTTCAGCTGAACAAACATGACTAGGAAATGCATTTCGTACAATTGGAAATGCTCACTATCAGAAACGCATTTGCAGATTGTATTGGCATTATTATAACCAAAATGGTTTTGCTGAGTTTTTTTTTTTTTGAACTCAATTTTCACCCTGATAACAAATAATTTTAAATTTTTAAAATAAAATTGATAGAAGCGAAAGAGAGAAAATGTCAATTTTTACTCAAATTTTTATCACTATTGTTCATTGAATCCCAGATTATTGGACAATTGAAGTTAGCACAACTTATTTATTGCATCGTAATTGAAATATATTAGCACACCATATTAAAAATTAAAATTATTAAACTAAGTCTCGGATTACTTTATGAAACTGTACAACTTAACCAAAGATGGTCAAATTTAGACTTACCAGAACCTTTACTGCATTTTCTAGTTTACTATCTCCTACTTGTTCTTTGCATAAACAAAGTTATTTAAATGCATAAATATCGAAATAAACACAAATGCAGCCTTCCCAAAATAAACAGATCAACATGTTCTAAAGTTTAATTTTGTGGCTAAGAAGTAACTTGCATAACTTGAATTGATCTATTGCTTAGGGTTCTCTATGGACTATCTAGAATGTGGTAGAAATGTTAGGAATAATGCTAATAAGTCTTAGATATCACGCAGATTTTGAACAAATCAAAATGGTGAAAACACGAAGGAACCAAGGGCTTGGAGAGTCTTCACAAGGACCTCCTTCAAATAACCCATTACCTTCACCAGAATTGACTCTCATCCTGCGTTCCTTGGAAGCAATTAATGAAACCTTAAGAGGACGCCAAACAAATGAAATGGAAGGGGAACACCCTTCATCAGGGTTAGGGAACCCTGAGGGATCTAGAGACTATGATAGAAGACCTCCAGTTGAGGATATTACTAGAGAGATCCAGAAGATTAAACTCCCAGAATTTGCAGGAGGTCGTGCCAGTGAGCGTGCATAAGCCTGGTTAGAGGGGATGGGAAGGTGTTTCACACTAAGGGATTACAATTCCAATTCCAAAGCCAAAATAGCAATATTCCAACTCAGAGATAGTGCTCTGAATTGGTGGGGTAACTTGGAGCGTCAACTGCACCTCACTCCAGACACAGTTACTTGGGAATTGTTTGAGGAGAGGTTTAGGAAGAAGTACCTACCAGCATATTATGAAGAACAAAAGGTAGGAGCCTTCCATGCCCTGATACAGGGAGGTCGTATTGTATAAGAATATGAAATTCGATTTATGGAATTAGTCAAGTACGTTTCCTACATGGATACTAATCAGCGCCAAGCGGATCGTTTTATGTATGGGTTGAGACCTAAGATTAGGGCAATGGTACAGATGTGGAAACCATCCTCAATTGCAAAAGCTGTAGAACAGGCTCGTTATGTCGAAGAACACCTAGATTTAAAGGGTGAAGGCAGAGCCATCTTTCCACGTCAAACAGGGTTTATGGGGAAGGCCCCTCGTACCTTCCCAAGGGGGGGAAGTCGGAGGCCACCACCATATGGAAACAGGGTTATACCTAGAACACCAACAGTAGGAATTTCCATGGTTTCTAGTGCAGCTTCACCCACAGTTTCAAGGGCGCGTATAAATCAAAGTCATAGGCGAGGAACAACAGGTAGGGGTAGGGGTTCCAGGGGAAGAAACTCTTTCCAAAGAACTCCACATCATTCGGTTCAAGGTCCACCACGCATCACTTGTTGGGGATGCGGAGGACCTCATTACCAGCGGGACTGCCCAAAGTTTCGAACCAGTAACAACAGAAGAGAGGGAAAATAACCAATAGGGGGAGCAGGTAGCCACCACCGAATCTATGCCGCAGTTGACAATCAGCAAGTTGAACACCAGTCTGCCGTGGTAGAAACCTCAGGTATGATAAACAAAGTAAAAGTTAAATTTTTTTTTGACTCTGGTGCTATAGATAGTTTCATTTCACCAGTTGCATTAGAAAAATGTGGGCTGGCAACCTATGAGCACGATGACTTTAAACAAGTTGAGATGGTTTCTGGAATAAAACAAGCAGTAGGGCCTAGTGTTGACCAATGTCAGGTAAACCTCGGGGTGTGTATGACTAAGTTGAAGGCATACGTCACAGAATTGGGAACGTATGATGTAATTGTTGGAATGGACTGGCTTGAAGCTCATCGAGCTTTGGTAGACTATTTCAAGAAGAAGGTGATCTGTTTAGATGATGAAGGTAGGCCAATTGAGATTTGTGGAATCAAGAGGGGAGTGTCCCTACGATTCATATCTATGATGAAGGTAAAACGTTGTCTCAGACAAGGTTGCAAACTGTATTTGGTCAAGACTGTAAGTGACCAGAAAGGACCTTCCCTGGATCAACATCCAGTTTTGGCAGAATTCAAGGATGTTTTTCTAGAGGAATTGCCTGGATTACCTCCTGTAAGAGAGATTGATTTCACCATTGATCTGAAACCAGGTGCAGAACCAATATCTAAGACACCCTATAGGATGACAACTCCAGAGCTTTGTGAGTTGCAGATGCAGTTAAAGGAGCTCTTAGACTTGAGATTGATCAGACCTGGTATTTCCCCTTGGGGTGCACCAGTAATTTTCGTCAAGAAGAAGGATGGTTCCCTGCGCCTATGCATAGATTATAGAGACTTAAACAGAGCCACGATAAAGAATAGGTACCCAATACCTTGAATAGATGACTTATTTGATCAAATGAAGGGGGCAGCGGTCTTCTCAAAAATCGATCTACGATTTGGGTACCACCAATTGAGGATAAAGGAGGAAGACATCTCAAAAACTGCATTTCGAAATCGATTTGGGCACTATGAGTTCGTAGTTGTTCCATTCGGTTTAACTAATGCACCAGTAGTATTCATGAGCCTCATGAATGGTGTGTTCAGGAAGTATTTGGACCAATTCGTGCAAGTCTTCCTTGATGACATTCTTATATATTCCAAGAATGAAAAGGAGCATGAAAAGCACCTAAGGGTAGTATTGACTTGTTTAAGGGAAAATCAATTGTATGGGAAATTGTCAAAGTGTTCCTTCTTTCAGAAGAAAGTCCATTACCTTGGGCACATCATTTTAGGAGAAGGGATTTCAGTTGACCCGGAAAAGGTGAAGGCCATAATGGATTGGCCAGTACCAAAAAATGCCCATGAGGTACGTAGCTTTATGGGGCTAGCTGGGTATTATTGCAGGTTTGTGGAAGGGTTTTCAAGGATTGCAAAACCCATCACCACATTACAGCGAAAGGGGGTTAGGTATGAGTGGACAAATGAATGTGGCACTGCATTCACAGAGCTGAAGAGGTTACTAACTAGTGCACCGATCCTTCAAGTACCAGACATGACAAAAGACTTCACTGTCTGCACCGATGCTTCGACGCAGGGATTGGGTGCAGTATTGATGCAAGAAGGCGGAGTAATAGCTTACGCTTCTAGGAAATTGAAGAAGCATGAAGAGTTATATGCTACCCACGACTTAGAATTGGCAGCAGTGATGTTAGCCTTGAAGCTATGGAGACACTACCTCATTGGGAGAAGATTTGAGTTAAGAACAGATCATCAAAGCCTAAAGCATCTCTTCACTCAAAGGGATTTGAACGCCAGACAAAGGCGATGGAGCGAATTCATGAGTGAGTATGATTTTGAAATCTCATACATCAAGGGAAAGGAGAATGTAGTGGCAGATGCATTAAGCAGGAGGCCACGAACTTTCTCCCTAGTAGCCTTAAAGGTAAATTTAAGGGAGCGGATATTGGAGAAACTCTTTGAAGATAGTTGGTATTTAAAAGTCATCTCAGCTATCCCAAATGGGAAACAGATAGAACCAAAGTTTGAAGGATATGTCCTTGAATCAGATGGGCTATTGAGATTCCAAGGGAGAATGTACGTACCTAAGGAAGGGGGTATAAGAGAAACCATCCTCGGAGAGTCTCACAGAGCACTCTATTGTGCACATCCTGGGGTAAAGAAGATGTATGTAGACGCAAGGAAACTCTTCTTTTGGGCAGGCATGAAGCATGACATAGTCCAGTTTGTCGCCAAATGTCTTGAATGTCAGCGAGTGAAGGCTGATCATCGCCATCCAACAGGACTCCTACAACCTCATGACATCCCTACGTCTAAATGGGAAGTAATTTCCATGGATTTTGTGGTGGGTTTGCCACTCACTTCCTAGAGGCACAATGCTATATTGGTTATAGTTGATAAATTGACCAAAAGTACCCATTTCATCCCAGTAAGGGACACTTATGATGTTACGGATGTGGCGCGAGTGTTTGTCAATGAATTTATCCGACTGCACGGATTGCCCACAAAGATCATTTCTGATAGAGACTCCCGATTTACATCTAGGTTTTGGACAAGTTTGCAGTCAGCACTGGGAACTCAGTTAAACCTAAGCACTGCATATCATCCAGAAACAGATGGGCAGACCGAAAGAGTAAATCAGGTTCTGGAGGACATGCTTAGGATGTACGTCATGGATAATCAGACTCAGTGGGAAAGGTACTTACCATTGGTAGAGTTTGCCTACAATAACAGTTATCATAGTTCAATCGGGATGCCTCCTTATCAAGCTCTATATGGAAGACCTTGCAGGATGCCGTTGAGTTGGGAAAAGTTGGAGGACCGAGTGATAGTTGGCCCAGAATTAGTTCAAGAAATGGAGGAACAGGTAAAGCAGGTTCGACAAAGGTTAAAGGAAGCACAGGATAGACAGAAGAGTTATGCTGATTCACATAGGATTGATCGCAGTTATGAAGTAGGGGACCAAGTTTTTATTCGTATCTGGCCCAACAAAAGCACCATCCGGTTTGGGAAGGGGACGAAATTGTCACCTCGGTTTGTAGGACCTTTTAGGATCAAGGAGAAGATTGGACCAGTTGCCTATCGTCTTGTACTGCCGCCCCATTTGCATAAAACTCATGATGTTTTTCATGTATCTGTTTTACGACATTATGTTTCTGATGAATCTCACAAACTGGATTGGCAGGACTTGCAGGTCTCGGACATGGGAACCGTAATGGTAGAACCATTACGCATATTGGACCGTAGGGTTCGACAGCTCAGACGTCGCACGGTGGACCAAGTTAAGGTCCAGTTGGACAAGTATAGCCCAGGATCTGCTACTTGGGAGGATGCAGAGACTATGCATCGTGACTACCCCTCACTTTTTGAGCATCTGTGATGCATATTTTGACTTAGATAGCTACCTATGTTAATATCCTATTTCCATGTTATTTATTTATGAACATTATGTAATATTGATGCATTGGTTGACACATAAAACTACTTATATGAATCAATTGATAGATTTGATATTAATGATAGAAATGGTTGATGTATGGACTACATGTATGACTCACTTAGTGATGGACTATCTAGTGCATAACTTACCAGAATTACTTTGGTTCATATATAGCTCAAGTGGATATGATTTATTTAAATGAATGACTTAGCGAGAATTCTTAGATTGACACATGGGTACTAGACTTAGTAATGATGATTATATGTCTTGTTGTTATATAAATGCACGAATGAGAGGCTAACCGCAGGGGAAGAGAACTATGTGATAGCCAAGAGGGAAGGATGAGACATCTCATGAGGAAGGTATAATGTACATTATTTTACTTCATTGGTATCTACTTGATATGCACTCTTATGACACAAGAAAAAAATGCAAATGATAGGTGGCAAGACGACCTGACTGGATTATTCGATCACAAGTCCAACCAACTCTGTAGTGTGGTCCGTGCTCTGAAGGAGGGGTGGAGGTGTTTCCCACCGTGTATCCTCTGAAACCTGGAATCGTGGGGAGGACAGCTGAACGCTCCCCCTAGACGTGTGATGACGATTGCCAGATTCCTGCTGGGGAAAGTTTGGTCGAGGCATTCGACGCTCCCACCATGTCGGTTTTATCAGTGGTCAGTATGGCCTTTGCCACTGATAAGGCAGCAGAGGACGGATAGGGTGGGAACGGAAGTAGGCCAGGGTGGATAGGAAGATATAGATCAGTTGGAGACTCTTGATGGGAAGTAATGCCATTGTCCGACTTATCGAATTTTAATGCTATAACTCTCTCTGGTTTGCTATGCTTTCAAACTCCTTGTATCTTTTCATTCTAACTTCGGGACGAAGTTTTCTGAAGGAGGGGTGTATGTAATGCCCCACTTAAATCTTATCCTACAAATTGTGTTAATATTTACATTATCTGAAAATATTTGGAAATATTGGTCTAAAATAAATTTATGATTTCCATTATTCAAATTCCCCACTTACCTTCTCAATTTGAATATTGTGTAGGATATGGTCTCCTTCCATTAATTCAAAATATATTTATTCATTCACACACCCCAATGTACCCTCACATTTACTAAGGAGAAGACATGGTCCTCTCCATGTAAGCACATTTCACATTCCCCAATGTACCCTCACATTTACTTGGGAGAAGACATAGTCCTCTCCATCTTATCATCAATATATATTTATTCATTTCACATTCCCCAATGTACCCTCACATTTACTAAGGAGAAGACATGGTCCTCTCCATGTAATTACACTTCACATTCCCAAATGTACTTTTCAGATTTACTTGGGAGAAGACATGATCCTTTCCCATTAAATTCTCAATTTTATATTCATATCACAATTCCAAATGTACTCCTAACTTAGAAGAGAAGTCAACCAAGGATGGGTGAAAGTTAATGACATTAATGAGAGGTCATTGAGGAAAGAGGGTATTAAAAGGGAAGGGGAAGGAAGAAAAGGGGGAGTTGGAGTTTTGCTTAGGATTGTGGGGGTTGGTTGTGATTGTTTGGCCTTGTTATGATTTTTGGGAGACCTTGGAAACCTGTGGAGGTTTCTTGGGTTTGAGAGGAGGAAAGTATCATTATCTAGTTTTGTACATTCTTCTTGAGGACACACTATATCTGGTTGGACTTGGGCACGGAGGGCTAGGGAACCTGTGGAGGTTTCCTGGGCTAGGAATTTATTTCCTAGTTGGCTGGGAGGTAAATCCGGTTGGGTCAGCCATGGGGAGCATTCAGCTCGAGCTATAAGACAAAGGTATCATCATCAACTGCCGGAATAGGTATTTTTCCATGGACTACTCTTGTTAAGTTGATATCAATGGAATGCTCACCTTAATATATGTTGCTTATGATAAAATGATAAGATGTTAAATGTTTAAAGCTATGTGAAAAGTTCAGCAAGCTCCTTTTATTATTTCTACATTAACAGGAAAATAGATATGTTAGTGTATAATAAAATAGAGGCTCTAATAATAGGAAACAGGCCCTTACACAATTCGATTGGATAACAGAAATTTCGCACAACAATGCTTCCACATCCTCATCCTTTCTTGAGAGTGCACCTGCCACAACATTTTGCTTCCCTTTTTTGTAGATGATTTCAAAGTCATAACCCAACATTTTTATGACCCATTTTTGTTGCTGTTCAGAGGATAATTTTTTTTCTAAAAAGTATTTAAGACTATCATGATCTGTTTTTACCTTGAAGTGTCTTACCATTAGGTAGGGTCACCATTTCTTAAGTGCATGTAGTATTGCCAACATTTCCTTCTCATAAATAGCTTTTTGTAAATACTTTCCTTTGATTGGACGACTTTCGAAAGCAATGGGTTTTTCATCTTGCATTAAAACAACACCAATTCCATTTCCTGAAGCATCACATTCCACAACAAAGTTTTTTGTGCAGTTCGGCATAGCTAAGACCGATGCTTGGCACATTGCCTCTTTAAGATGTTCGAAGGCCTTTGTTTCTTTTGGAGTCCATGAAAATGCATCTTGCTTCCATAATGTTGTTAGAGGTGCTGCTATTCTCCCTTAATTCCTAACAAACTTGCGATAATATCGTGTCAACCCGACAAATCCTCGCAAATGCTTTATGGATGTGGGGATATTCCATTCCTTAATGGCTTTAATTTTGATAGGGTCTACCTTAACACCTTCATGAGATACAATATGACCGAGATATTCCACCTCTTGTACTCCAAAGAAACATTTGGAGCTTTTTGCATATAATTGTTTCTCCTCCAATAGTTTGAGCACCCTGTCAACATGTTCAACATGACCCTTCCAAGAATTGTTGTAGATTAGTATATCATCAAAAAATACTAACACAAATTTTCTAAGGAAGGGTTTGAAAATGGAATTCATCAAACCTTGAAATGTAGAAGGTGCATTGGTAAGGCCAAAAGGCATGACCAAAAATTCATAATGACCCTCATGAGTTCTAAATGCTGTTTTCAGAATGTATTTAGACTTCATTCTGATTTGATGATATCCTAAACAAAGATCCAACTTGGTGAAGTAAATTGACCCATGTAATTCATCCAATAATTCATCAAAGACAGGAATGGGAAATTTATCTTTAATAGTGAGCTTGCTGAGTTCCCTATAATCCGGACACATGCACCATGATCCTTCCTTCTTGTGCACCAATACTACTAGAGCAGAGAAAGAACTTTGACTAGGTTGAATTATACCAGCCTCTAGCATTTCTGCAACCATACGTTCAATTTCACTCTTTTTGGCATAGGGATATCTGTACGGCTTGATGTTTGGAGGAACACTTCCTGGAATCAAATGAATAGAATGATCATAATCACGAATAGGTGGGAGACCTTTGGGAGTCTCAAATACCTTGGAATGATTGTCTAAGACTTTTTGGAGATCTGGAGAAGTAGATGATTTCGATGTGGGAACCTCTAGTGAACATAATTGTGCAATTACATCGCATTGTTCCTTATTTAGAAGCTTTGTCATACCGTTAGAGCTGATTATCTCTCAGTTTCCCTGCAATACCCTTTAATTCAACTTCCTTTCCTTCCACACAAAATTTCATGAAAAGTTCTTGAAAATTAAAAGCTATTGTACCCAAGGATTGTAGCCATTGGACTCCTAGTACGACATCAACACCACCCATTGGACTGGAAAGCATTGGGTTATTCAATACATATTCTCCCATGGATAGCTTGATATTATGGCACTTACCAGAGCAATTTATGGTTCCTCCACTTGCGACCATCACTTGACACTCTGGTGCTAGTAGAGCGAACTTGTACGACGTGCCACAGGTCACTGTTTCAACCTTAGGTTCTGAAAATTATACCCAAAAAAGCTATTGTCCGTCCTATTTCTGAAAATTCTTATGAAAATTCAATCTGATGCTCAGAGCGAAAGTTATGACGATTTTCCTAAGGTGACCTGTTTGGAATGTAATTTGGGGGTCTACAAAAACTCTAACTTCCTCAAATTATATCTCCGAAAATATAGAGACACATGATCTGAAGTTTGGACCAACGGTTCAACACTATTTCATCTCAAATGGGTTTTTTTTATCTTTTGAAACATCGCAGAAAAAAATTATAGTGAAATTTCCATGATGACCTATTTGGAGCAGTAAAACCCTAGAATCTAAAGCTCTGATACCAAATGTTATTAAACCAACTTACAAAAAGATAGAAAAGATAGATGAATGCCTTAGAAATAAGCCTCTTCAAGGGGGCAACCTCCTTTACATTACACAAATGAACAATTCTTGGATGATACAAATGACTAAACCTCCCTTCTATATATAGGAGTCTAAGGGGTCACAATAGAATCAAGCCGAAATAACAGTAATAACATAAGGGCACAAAAATAACAATAGTTGGTTTCTTTGGGGCATACTAATAACACTATGGGGACAATAGGGGCACAATAATAACAATAACGGATACAATGACAATAGTAATGGGGAAGTCACTAGTATTATAGGGGCCTAAAATCGACCAGAATGAGTAGATCAATACACAGATAACTAAGTTGGAGTAAAAGATAGTAGTTTTAGGAAGCCATCAATTGTCAGAAGTAATTTGGAAAGCTTATCAATAATTTATGGCAGCCAAGCAAGCAATGGAACACACACTTTATAGAGGAGCCTCCTGGACTACCATTTTGAACATGTGGCCTACTTATTTAACATCATCTCACGACCATATTAGAATGAAAAAGATGCTTATCTTATTCTTACCCTCTAGGGAAGTCTCTAATCCAAGGGAAAAGTTGAAATTAGATAAAAAGCTTGAGCAAGAAAGGAAAATTGAAGCCCAATTGATGCAAGAAGAGTGCTAATGGCTCGGAGAAGGGAAGAAGGCCCAGATGGAAGGAACTAACGATTTGGAGTTTTTACACCACCCTAAAAGCATCGGTATGGATGAAAAACAATATAATTATCTAATCCAAATCATACCTCCCTTTTTTGAGAGGATTTTAGTCCCCAAAATATTTTACTGAATGACATGGGTAAATTTTTCCTGTACCTTCTCATTGGAGTACCATTTAGCCTCGCCAAAAAGTTTTCCTTTCAGCCCATTCTGCCAAAGGTCATGTTTCTCATGTCTTGCATTATGGACCTCTTCTACAACATTGTATCCTTTATCAACCTTTATCGAGTATTTAGAGCTAATTCCTCTATGGAAGGTAGGACCAAATCCTCTTCTTCATGTAGAATGGATGGCTCAAAGAGTTTTAGATTTTCCACATTTACTATAAAGTGAATGCACATGTATGGGGGTAGATTGAGTTTATAGGCATTATCTCCAACCTTTTTTAGTATTTTAAGGGAACATATATTAGAGCCTTGATTTTCTTATCAAGACCCTATAACCTCTTCTTATTCAGTTGTAACTGTACTTTATCTCACACTCTAAATAACTTTTGTTTTCTATGTTGATCATGCATGACCTTGTGATTTTTCTACGACTTATTTAGTGTCTCCTATACCGGTATATGGATATTCATAATCTTCTAAAAAAAAATATGTCCTCAAAGCATCCCCTATGAGGTCCTCCCTCACTCCTCCTTGCTTTCCATGTGCAATATCCAAAGGCGAAGGAAAAAATATCCAAAACAAGTTTCGAATGGGGATTTACTAGTAGAAGTAATGGGTACTCAGATATTATAAGAGTGTTGTATATATACAATATTTTCATCCCAAGTATTCATATACTTCTGATTGTAACCCCACAAAATTTGCTACAAAGATCTATTAACTACTTATGTTTTCCCATCTACCTATGGATGGAATGTTGCAGACCTAGCCAAATTTGTGTCCATCTTCTCCCATAATTTAGTCCAAAATGCAATGAGAAATCTAATGTCACTATATGTAATGATGTTGGTTATCCCAAAGGGCACCCAGACCTATCCATAGAAATTTTTTTCCGCTTCTTTACCTTTAATGGTATTCTTATAGGGCATGAGAACACACATCCTTTTGATCCTATCAACTACCAAGAATAGGTATTCACACCCCTTCCTAGTTGTTGGTAAACCTCCCAAAATGTCCATGGAAATTATTTCACAAAGATGAGTGGGTACAGGTAAGGGATAGTATAGACATTGTTTCCTATTATGGGGCTTGTTGGTACAACAAGGCATACATCCTCTTATGAATCTAGCTAATCTTCTCAGTGCATTTTGGGATAGTAAACATGCCTTTGTAATATGGCCATTGTTTTCCCTACACCAAAATGCACTAGAACCTTGGAGGTGTGAGCCTCTTCGATTAGCTATATTCGTTCACTTTTAAGAACACGTAACATGTTCAACTTGTAGAGTAAACCATTCTGGAAGTAATAGTAAATTGTGTTATCTCCATTTTCTACATGACTCTTGCTCTGAAACTATTGAAACAACTCCTTGAAGTCCCCATCCTCTGTATATGCCTCTCTATATGCTTTATGGGTGAAAGGATCCATGTGCATTAGAGTCCCCAAAGCTAAAATTTTCAATGTGGGCGACCCTAAAAGCATGTCAGATAACTTTTTTTTTTCCCTTCTTGTACTTGATCACTAAATGGAAATATTGTAAAAATATCATTCGCTTGTAATGATTGATCTGTTGTAACTTACTCTGGGCATATAGGCACTGTAATGGCTAGTGATATATGTGGATGACAATCTCATTTCCCATTAGCTAGTGTTTCCACTTCTTGATAACTTGTATAATGGCATAGAGATCCTTTTTATAGGTAGGCTAGTTGAGAATGACCCCATCAAACACTTCAAAATATTATCATACATTAATTATTCCTTGCATCAAGACTGCTCCCATAGTGCATGTAGTTGAATCCTTCCCACTTTGAAGGGTTGCTACAAGTTTGGTAATGCAAGAAGTGATGCTTGATTGAATTTCCTCACGTTCTATGTTTCCCCAATGAAACTCTTGGCCTTAGAAACATTGGTAGGCATTTGACATTTTATGATGGGTTCCATCTTTGTAGGGTCTATCTTAAGCTCCCCTCCACCAATCACATAGGATAAATACGCCAAAGATGGCTATGCAAACTCATACTTCTTGAGATTTTCTATTAGTTAGTGTTGTTTCAAATTCTATAGCACTTGCATCAAATGTGAGATGTGCTCATCCTAGGTAGCAATGTATACCAATATATCATCTAAGAAAACAATAACAAATGAATTTAGATATAGGTTTATCCTATCATTAATTAATCTCATTAACATAGCTGGTGCATTGCTTAGACCACATGGCATTACTAATCACTCATACAAACCTTGTCTTGTTTTGAAGGTAGTATTTTAGATATCTTCTCCTTTAACATGAACCTTGTGATACCTTGATTTTCAATCCAACTTGGTGAAATACTTTGGTCAAACAGGTTAGCACTCTTATGCAGAGGATACTTATTATTGAGTCTAATTTTGTTTAACACCCTATAATCAATACGCATTTTCCAAGTCCAACCTTTCTTTGTTACAACTATGATGAGTGACCCACATGGTGAGGTACTTGGTTGAATAACACCTTACTCCAGTAGTTGTTGCAACTTCTTCTTCACCTCATTTACTTCTAGGAAATATTGCTTTTACAACCCAATGTTTGTTAATGGAGTGGTTGGTAATAGTTGGATCTCATGCTTCACTTCCCTCTTTGGTGGTAGTCACTTAGGCTCCTAGAACATTCCCCTATATGCATGTTTCAACTCTCTAATTGTTTTCATTTTTCCTTAGTGCACCCCTCCATATCCATGAGGAGTAAATTTATCACTAAATAGTACATGTGAGAATTTTGATGTAGATGTCACAATACTCTCTTCTTATTAACATTATTTGTTTTATCTCAAAGTTTGTGGTATACTTTTGACCACTCCTTCATGTCAACATTAAAATTTTGTTTTCCAATTCCAAATTTTAAAACCTACCTTTCCTTTTCCATTATATCGTCTTACTAAAAAAGTCTATTCTCTATCTTCTACCAAGATAAATCTTCATCTCTATTCACCATTCCAAATTTTAAAACCTACCTTTCCTTTTCCATTATATCGTCTTACTAAAAAAGTCTATTCTCTATCTTCTACCGACATAAATCTTCATCTCTATTCATCATTATCTTTACATTTGGTCCTCAACCATTAATTTAAAAGACATAATAAATAACATGAAAAATGTATCGTATTGGATTCAATTAGACTCTAAATTTCTTTTGACCACTCCTTCATGTCAACATTAGAATTTTCTTTTCCAATTCCAAATTTTAAAACCTACTTTTCCTTTTCCATTATATTGTCTTACTAAAAAAGTCTATTCTCTATCTTCTACCAAGATAAATCTTCATCTCTATTCATCATTCCAAATTTTAAAACCTACCTTTCCTTTTCCATTATATCGTCTTACTAAAAAATTCTATTCTCTATCTTCTACCGAGATAAATCTTCATCTCTATTCATCATTATCTTTACATCTGGTCCTCAACCATTAATTTAAAAGACATAATAAATAACATGAAAAATATATCGTATTGGATTCAATTAGACTCTAAATTTAAATAAAATAATGTGAAATAAGTTAGGCTATGGCTAATATTCTCAAAGTGACTGCAATTGAGGCTTGACATAGAACTTGATCCAATAGTAACAAACACAAATATTCTCATCGATGTATAATCTCTCTCTTTGTTATACTTTTTAACCATGCTCCATTTTTTATTATAATACAAATTATAGTAATAATGATTGAAATTGGATAAAAACTGAGAATGCATAAGAAAGTGGTTTAAGTAAATGTAACTCTACTCGTTAATAATTTGTGATTAAATATAAATATTAATAATTAATAATTTTTTTGATAAAAATTTAAATAATAAATAAATATAATAATTATTAATAAATTAAAATAATTTTGAGTAAAAACGTTAAGCTCACCATGTTTTCAATTCCAATAACAAAATCTTATCTCAGAATTAAAATCAATATTAAATTATTTTTATATTTGTAATTTGTGGTTTGATAAATCATGTTCACACATCAATTATGTTAACAATAAATTGAAGATAACGTGCGTGGCGGAGGCGTTGGTCATGTGTACACTCATAGACCACAAGGAATGAGAAGTTGTGATTGATGCAAGAGGTTATTACCAAACCATTAAGATGAGATGTGTAATCGTGGAGCTTTCATTGGTGAGAATAACTTAATTTGGTGATTGATAAAGACTCTGTAATAGGAGAAAACGAGACAAATGATAATAATAACATTTGGGGATAGGGATAGTAAACTATATTTGGTGATTGATAACGATAGTGTAATAAGAGAAGAAGCAGACAAATGATAATATGTGGGGATAGGGTAGTGTATGGTAATGTATCCAAGTTGAGGATTTATAGAGAATTGGGAATTGAGAAAGGTTTAAAAAATTAAAGAAAAAAATTTGGTATTTAAAAAATCAAAATTGAGATGGATTTATGATGAAAATGAAAATTTGTTATAATTAGTATATTTTAGGGAAATATAGATGTTGATTTAAAATGAGGAAGGAGGAATTTGGGTTTATTTTTAATATAGGAGGTTATCATGAAACGATTAAGGTAGTGCACTCAAAGTTTTTGTTGTTTCTTTCTTGTGATGGTTTGAGACTTGAATTGCACTAAAATTTATTGACAAGAAATGTTATATTTGGTGATCAACAAATAAACATAAGTAGCTATAAATAATGCTCTATATACATCTTTCATGAGAAACTTAACTAGCACTAATATGATACATTGCTCTAGTGTTGTATTCAACATCATTGTGTAATGTATTTTTGGACTTGAATTATGTTAAAGCTCATTAACTAGAAGGGCTAGCTTTGGTAACTAATAAAGAGACTTAACTAGCGATAAATAATTCTCTACATACAATGCCTTCCATGAGATACTTAACTAGCACTACTATAATACATTACTTTGACATCATCTTCAACATCACTATTTGGTATATCCTTGGACTTGAATTGAGCTAAATCTCACTGAGAAGAAGAGCTATATTTGGTGACCAATAGAGAGACTTACTTAGTGATTAATAGCTCTTGTATATAACACCTTCCATGAGAGAATTCGTTGGCTCTACTACAATACATTGCTCTAATGTTGTCTTCAACATCATTGTTTAATCATTTTGAAAAACAAGTTTAATTTTGGATGACGTTAAATGCAATGCAGTGGGGGGCATCATGTTTTACTTCACATTTGTGTTAAGAAAAATGTTTCCAATGTCATTTTTGTTTACATGCATAATTGCTAGTGTTGTCAATGTGAGGGAATGTGCGCATTGAACCAAACATGACATCATTAGTGTATAGCAAAAAAAAACACGTTTGGCATCTCCTATGTATAGCCTTTGAATTGATCACATGTTGTTTGCGTTCATTGTAGACTTGTATTTGTGACCAAATTAGAAACTTTTGCATCTTGCTGGTGATATTTGCATTGTAATACATCCACATTGCATCATAGTAAATCTACATTAGTGTCAAAATTTGTGTTTGTGTTGCATCAAAGTTATGTTTTACTCATCCAAATTGCATCGAAGTTATATCATGCTGGCATCAAAGTTACATCATGTTAGTGTCAAAATCACAACATAATTATTATTAATCATTTGCTTATTTTTCTAATCATTAGTATTAATTATTTTTATTAATTTAAGTTTTATTATTTATTGATTATTAATATAATTCTAATCATGTATTAATTAATTTATTTTTTCATTGTTATTTTTATAATATTTAAATATTAATGATACACACATGTGCACACACACGAGAAATTTTAGTTCAATTGTAAAAATAATCATATAGTCTTTTATGTATCTAAAGAGGTGGTACACTACGACCTTAGGGAAATGTTAAGCTTTTATACAACATTCCATGAAAAATTATGTACATATATATGAAAATGAAATGGATTTGATATACAAAGTGATTGAATCATTTCTAATTCCCTCCTCATCTTTTGAACCCTCATTGTTCTAACTTCTTAAAAACGTAATAAAGACATGGATTAAATAAAAATAAAAGAATGCTAAAACATAAAAGATCTTTGATTCCTCCTGATCACTCTCTTCATCATCAATGTGATTCAATGGTATTAAAAGATTACTTGAAAGAAATATAACATGTTAAAAAGCCTATCAAAATAAATCACTGAAAACATATCAACGTCAATAACTATAAACATATCAAAATAAATAATTGCAAACATATCAAAATCAGTAACTACAAGTATTACTCATTGCCTTTGTGGCCTTTTGTTATGGTGTTTGAGGGTCCACTTCTCATGCCTCCTTCTCATTGAAAACCTTCCAAGTCTCGAAGAATGTTTATAAAAATAGTTTTAACAACATTAAATGGTTTGTTTGTTTGTTTGTTTTGTTTTGTTCTTTCTAATCCTTGAAGGGTTTATTGATGTAGTTGCTAAATTTTTTCAAAATTATGAAAAATGAAGTCAACTATAAAATTTAATCACAATTCATAACAAAAATCTAAAAGGTAAAGGAATAGAAACATGAGTGACAAAAACAAATCTAATCTGAACATATATCACTTGATGTGGCTTCTTATCGTCTTGATAATCTTAGATAATCCTTGAGGAGTACATTTATCACTAAATTGTACATTTGGGAACTTTTGATGTAGATGTTGTAGTACTCTTTTCTTATTACCATTATTTTTTTTATCTCAATGTTTATAGTATTCTTTTGACCACTCCTTCATGTCAACGTTAAAATTTTCCTTGTACTTATATATGGTCCCACTAAAATACCCTCTTCTCTATCTTCTACCAAGATAAATATTTGTCTTTATTCATCATCATATTTTCATATTGTCCTTAATCCTTAATTTAAAAGTCATACAATAAATAACATGAAAAATGTATTATATTGGATTCAGTTACAATTTAAAATTCAATAAAAAAAATGTGGGATAATTCATACCATTGCTAACATGCTCAAAGTAACTACATTTGAGACTTGGCTTGGAACTTGATCCTATTGGGAATCACAATTTTTGTTAGACCAAAACCCATAGGTGTTAGTCAATAATCACATCATCAAAGATAAGGATCCACAAGAGGTAGTTATGCCATGTTTTGAAACACAACGAGAGCGTTGGTTTCTTTAATGTCCAATAATCTCCCCCTAGCATGAGCAGGGTGTGTATCAACATTGCGACCTATGCTTTGATACCTCTTTTTCGGAACCACGATTATTATTAAACTAAAACCCACAGGTGTGTTGACAGTCCTAGACCCGCTAACATGTCAAGGGAATCTCCCTGATAAGAAGTCCTAATTAGACCTCAGACTATTTGGTGTAGAAGTCCGACAGTGGGTCATAAGGTAATGCCTTGACCGCGATGTTGCATAGAGCCAAGTAAGATAACTCTGTCAGTAGCAAGGGTATGACTGAGGCAGTGAGTCAAGGAATGAGTATGAGAGGTTCCAACACTTCAAAAGGAGAGGAAGGTGAAGGTGAGTTCTAGGCTGAAAGGGATCAGTCCCAACTCAGCTTGGAACACACAACAAAAAGGCCATGCACAACTTCCGGAAGAGCAGTTGCCATGGATGCAACAGTCACAACATACAAGGTAAGATAACATGAACAACACTCACGGATCAGTCTGAGACGAGTGTGATGGTTGATATAACAAGGTTCAAAGAAAGGTTTGTTTGATGTCCGGCAGAGCAGTCGACACGGACGGTGACATCATTAACAACATATGCAACACATTAACAACAAGATTCATATAATTGCATACAAATCAGTTCATATACAAGTACGTAAGTTAAACAACATATATCATTAAGGCAACTAGAGCAGTCCAACTACAATAACAACATATGCATGAAAATGTGTTGGCTTTTATTATATAAAGAAGTGTAAGTCACAATCATACAATACACCATGTAAACCTACTAGCCCCATCAGTGGAATGTTACAGCCACATCCGCCTGCTCCTCCAAAGAGATATACTAGCTCCGTGCAGTGGAGAAGCCAAGGTGCATTATAATACTGTCTAAGCCTTCTTCAAGATAGTCTTAGTAAAATCTTGGCTGACCAAAAGCCCATATAATGAGTTATGAGGGACTATTTATAGCAAAGGGTGGGGTGACCCTTGACATTCCCCTTTGTGACAATTCAACTACCCTCATGACTCTTCACCTACTCTATGACTGTTACATCCAACTATTAACACTCGACTTACACTTGACATGACTCAACATTACAATGCACATGTACTCATGTGAGACAACATGGCTTGAGAAAGGCTTGCTAAACATCATTGACACTCGATCCACTGTGATGAGACCAACTCTTTGACATTCTTGTGATGGTGAAGGTGGTGAGCTAATGCCAAGCGTGGTCGGCTGTGATGATGTGCATGCACCTCATGGTGACATCCTACTGAAGAAAACTCTTGCCTCTGTTGCAACCAGTGCATTGGTTCGGCCCCTTGATCCAACTCATTTTCTAACATGCGCATGGTCTTCTTGGGTATGGTTGAAACGGCAACACACTAATGCATAGTGTCTGTGTTGATCTTCAAGTGCGTGCTGGTGGTCATGCACATAAACTTTCCGAAGTACATGTTCAACCCCAGTTGGACTTTCTTCTTGTCTTCGCCTTGGTGAGTTTGTTGAATGGATTGGATTGCATGCGTGTGCTCAACGACATGCATGTTGTTGGATCCCTGACGTACGATAAACAACATTTCTCACCATGTTTTCTCTGTGTCAGCTGTTGGGATAGATCCTTAACTCGTACTGGTGCAGTTTCATCCATTAGTGCATGTTGTGCCCATTGTTGTTCCTTTTCCTACTGCAACTCATTGGGCTGTCTGCACAAATTCATGTTCTTCATGAGTTGCTTCTTCAACACATGCAACTCCTTCTTTGCTCCATCTTTTTCCTTCGTGAAATCTTCCTATCGTGTCATCACGTCATAGCTTGAGTCTCCAAAGTGTCTTTCATTATTAGTGGATTTGCTTTATCTTGCAACTTTTCCCCACCCCTCTTGGATTCGCTGCATTCGGTATGTTGCCTTCAACTCTTGTTCATGATGCTTCTCGCTGTGATGCTGCTGCTTGATGTCCTTGTCCATGAGCAACTTGATGTCTTCATGAGTAGGTAAGCCCATGGGAATTTGATCGACTACATCCCCAAGCGTGCTTTGAACAGTGCCTTCATCTCTGCTCTCTTGGAAACCATTGTACCTATACTGCTGAGAGGTATATGAACACCTGTGATACCTAGAGACATGGCAACACTCATAGCAAGCAATCTGTCAGTCGAAAACCAAAATGAACATGAGAACTGACTTGCAACATACCTAGGTAAATGATCATGAAGGTTGCATAATTTCAGCTGGGAGGTCGGGAGAACGATTGCCAAGACTGTACAAGGCACAATCCAGGCTGCTGAGAGACTGATTGACTACTGGAAATTCGAAATGTACAATCCAGTTGGGAAATTGGCTACTGGGATTGTTTAATGGGTGATTCCAGCTGGGAAAGACTGCTGGCTTAGGGACAAATTTGCACAAAATTTTGGGCCAAGCAACCACTAACCTCTAGAAATGCACAATTCAGTCTAGGAGGCCAATGCTGGGCCAGAATGCAAAAATATGGAGAGGAAGGTAAGCCTTCCTTCTCCAGATTGCACAATGCAGCCTTGGTGAAGGAAGAGACCGGGCCAAGGTTGACTCGACTCGTCAATGGGAAACTGAAAGCAAGTAAGTCGATGAAATTCATGGCAACACTAAGTGATAGTAGAAGTGATAAACAGTGCATGCAAAACATGAAGGGAAGATTGAGCAAACAGATCGAAATGCATGTGGGTGAGGCCATTCACTGGTTGGGTGAACATCTGTGCAAAACAGTTTCATGCATGCGACAATAGTGAGATAGCGACGGAAATTGAAACAGAACTAGGACAAGCTAGAATATATGTAAGTGACAGCAGGCATTCAAAGAAATCAAGAAAACAACACTCAAACAAGCGAATAAACAAAAAATGATAGAAATGTTGAAAAAGACAAGTCGAGGCCACTTACCTGTGAATAGCTGAGCCGGATGCGTCAAAGAGTCTTGGATGTGCTGTGGGATGTTAGAGCGCCAAGGTCAATGTGAATGAATGAGCTCTGATGCATCGAATAAATAAGTTTGGTCTCAAGACGTGCATGCCATAAAGCTAGGAAAAAGTGACACTTGGAGGGAAACTTCTAAAACAACTTTGCATGTAACCCCTAACTGCTAAAAATAGCTCCCTGAATCACGTGATGCCTTTTTCATGTTGTCCCTTGATATTCCAGGAAGATCAAGTCATGCATGCATGCAAGTCAAGTTTCCTTGGTTCCGGGTCAACCAAACTATCCATGCATGCCAGTGCTCAACTGCTTGGGAAAAATGTGCATTACTAACTGTAAGCTGCGCTGATTGCCCAAGGGGATTGTGAAATTTTTGGGCCTAGTAGCTGACTGCTGCCCATATTTGCACAAATCCTGGGCTAAACAACCTATTGATAGGAAACATTGCGCAAATTCTGCTGGGAGGGTTGGCTGGCAAGATTGCGTAATCCTGGAGACCAACATGCTATCGGAGAGGTTTGCGCAATTACTGGAGAGAAATGCTGGTTTCCCTCTATTAATGCGCAATTTTCAAGGGGAATCTGCTCAACCTATAGCTGGACCAAGCCCGGGTAAGCATCTTGTGAGGGGAATGGATCGACTGTGATCAACAGACTGCCTTTGTATAAGGAAAACACTAGAGCTTGAGTACTTGATGAAGCAAGACAAAGTGTTGTGTAAGGTTGGTAGGGAGGCTCCAAAATAGGTTAAGGAAAAATTTTGGAGGGTGATTGCAGCCTCTACAACACTTGGTGACACACTGGTAGAACTCCAGCTCTCTGCATAGACCTTGTTCGTGAAAAGAAAGTTTAACACCTTTGGAAGTATTGTTCAGTTCTTAGCTCATATTGGTTTCACACTAACTTGATTGTAATATGTAGCATCTGCCACACCCTTGGTCGATTGACACACATTCCAAGCCAAGGAAACAAAAATTTTTCAATTGGGGTTGAGGGGTATATAGGTGCACAAGAAGTATAGTCGCCAGAGTCTTAGTTTCATCTTTGGTGTTGCTCCACTGCTAGCAGGCCTAGACAGTACCCCGGTGGAGTCACATAGGAAAACAAGCATGGCTCTGCTGCCAGTGAGCCTGGTCAGTACCCCGGTAGAGTTACTTGCATCACCTCCCTGTGCAGAAAGCCTTTCTCTTCTTTTGCCTTATTCATTTTTCACTTTGAACTTTTTGACTTTTCATTTTTTCATTTTCATTCTCACTGTGCATAACACTTATTCATTTCAAAGGCGGAAGAGGGATCCTGACTTATTGAGAGCAGAGGAGGTTGTTCCAGCAGATAAATAGTTTATTATATCTCTGATGTGCCTGTTAAGATTTTTCCCCTCACCTTACTCTACTTGACTAAGCTGACAAGGGTTAACCCAAAAAAACCAAATAGGGAAGGTGACACTAGTTAGCACACAAGAATTGTGTTTTCACCAAGGTTCACTTCGAATCAGTACATATTTTCCTTTGACGTATCATGGACTAAAGGTAACAAGTTCATCATATAGAGGAAAGATGACAGATAACTAAGTAGTGATAGTTGTACAAGCCCTCTTCTACTTTACCCAGCTCGTTTCATGAGTCACACATGGTTTCATGTGAACAAACCTACGAACAAAACAAACGAATGAACTAACAACAAAGCCAAGCAAAAGCAAAAGCAAAAAAAGAGCAAAGCAAGCAAACAAACAATAAAACAAAGCATGAAAGCAAACAAGCACGCCAACAAACAACTGAAAGCAAATACTACTCCTACTCCTACATTAACGGTGCATGGGCTTGATCACGTGAACTAATACTTCCAATGTAGTCACCAGCACATTTGTAGACCCATGTGGCTGAAAGCTTGGTCTGGGAGTAACCCAGTTGTGCAAACCAACATACAAGAAAGAAATGATAGTGAAGACAACCACACTTCGTGTTTCAAAGTGCCCATGGGACATAAGTGAGTGCATGTGCATGATGGATAGTCCATGGACTTATCATGGTGTTGTGTGGCACTATGTGCAAATTTGAAGAAAAAGCACACTTTTGACTGAGACATGCAAGCAAACGAAAGAAACAAAGATAACTTGCTTCGCGAATGAGTGATGGCAATGTAAGACTCCTCCAATGCATGCGCAATGGGATTGTGTAGTTCGAGTGGAGGAAGTGTGATCCGTGTGTGAGGTGGATCTTCAATGCATATAGATGAGCGATGAGGAGCCTTGGGTGATTGAATAGTTTCATGTTCGGAAGTGAGACTAACCCCAAGAGAGCGAGGGCTGACATAACCATCAGCTTGGGCTGAAGTGCCTCAATCTTCTTTGGTGTCTCAAATTCATCATGAGGTAGATCATCATAAACTGGTGGCTTCGAAAGATAAACTATGATAGATTGATGATCGTGATAAAAAATGGAAGAAAATGAATCATGATTGCCATGATAAAAAAATCAATGAATTCTTTGGCATCCTCATGATCAGATGAATCAAACAGAGGGGTAGATGAAAAGTGAATGAACTCATCCTCTGTGTTTCTGGAAAAGACAGATGACAGATCAAGTGGATATTCAATGAATAACTTATCGTCTCCATTGTTGAATGATGGACTAGCATCTGGTGCGTCCTGTAAGTGTTCAAGAATTGGTGCATCTGTAGATGAGGACACACATACAAGATCATGGATGGGAGGTTCACCAAAGAATCTAGGAAGGAACAGAGGGGGCTCGGATGGAAGGGAGTCATCCTTCATCGAGTGTTGATTTTCAAGCTCCAACTCATACTCTTCATGAATGATAGTGCATGTTGGTTGTGCAACACCAACTCTGTCAGTGGGTTGTTCCTTATTCACAACAAGTGAAGGGTTTGGAATGGATGAACACAATACAACATCATCTAGAGGAACACCTGAGTGCAAAGATGAAGGTCAAAGAAAATAATGCATATGGGAACTCGAAGGACTCACAACCAACTCTGCGTGAAAATTAAGTGGAGTGATGTTGGAAGGGTGTGAAGGGTGAATAGATGTGCGAACGTGATCCCCAAGCATCATAGGGTGATGGTGGAACTGTTGAATGAGAGGGAGGCAGATATTCCAATGATACAGTGCCTGCTCCCACATGGGATTGCATAGTTCCATCAATGAAGAAGGTTGAGCGAGGCTTGACATCAAGATTTCTACTGGGATGGGTAGATTTCTTAAGGCAGTACTCGAACTGGTCGCAGAGATAAGCGAACTTGATCTAGCTCTTCGAGCTTGAAAATGTAAGTCACGGAAGCGCTGCCAAAAATAAATAACGGATTCATGTGGAGCCCTCCATTATTGTAAGAGTTTTTGGTCAAGATGATCTGGATCAAAATGATGGAATGTGTCTTCAATAAGGCCACAGAAGTTCTCACATGAGTGCACGGTGTTAGCCGGTAGACTGAGCACCCAACAAAATGGGGATTCGTGAAGTGTGAATGCAAGCAGCAGACCAGCCTGTTTGTCAGTAAACTCATCTTCCTCATAAATCATGGAAAGGAAGTTATGTAAGTGCTCAAGCTAGGCCACTTCACCTTCACCATCTTACGTGCGAGTGGACAAGATATTGAAAATATTCCCCGAGATGGAGACATCTTCACAATTCGAAAAACACCTCAGGGGAAGAAGAATGCAAGACAAAATGAAAGATATACAAAGGTTCAAAACTGGATGAGAGGACATTGCTTATCATCAAGCCCTCCTTCTAGCGCCAGAAATGTTGACGGTGCTGGACCTGCCAACATGTCAAGGATATCTCCCCAGTAAGAAGTCCTAATTATACCTCAAACCTTTTGGTGTAGGAGTCTCAACAGTGGGTCGTAAGGTAATGCCTTGACCATGATGTCGTACAGAGGCAAGTAAGATAACTCTGTCAGTAGAAAGGGTGTGACTGATGCAGTGAGTTAAGGAATGAGTATGCGAGGTTCCAACACTTAAGGTGAGTTCTAGGTTGAAAGGGATCAGTCCCAACTCGGATAGGAACACAAAACACAAAGGACATGCATAGATTCCAATAGAGCAGTCGACACAGATGTGATAGTCACAACATACAAGGTAAGATAACACAAAAAGCACTCACGGATCAGTCTGATATGAGTGTGATGGTTGACATAACAAGGTTCAAAGAAAGGTCCGTTTGATATCCGGTAGAGCAGTCGACATGGATGGTGACAACATTAACAACATATGCAACACATTAACAACAAGATTCATATAATTGCATACAAATCAGTTCATATACAAGTACGTAAGTTAAACAACATATATCATTAAGGTAACCGGAGCAATCCAACTACAATAACAACATATGCATGAAAATGTGTTGGCTTTTATTATATAAAGAAGTGTAAGCCACAATCATACAATACATCATGTAAACCTGCTAGCCCCATTAGTGGAACATTACAGCCACATCCGCTTGCTCCTCCAAAGAGATATACTAGCTCCGTGTAGCGGATAAGCCAAGTTGCATTACAATATTGTCCAAGCCTTATTCAAGATAGTCTTAGTAGATGATTGGTTGACCAAAAGCCCCTATAATGAGTTATGAGGGACTATTTATAGAAAAAGGTGGGGTGACCCTTGAAATTCTTCTTTGTGACAGTTCAACTACCCTCATGACTCTTCACCTACTCTATGACTGTTACATCCAACTGTTGACACTCAACTTACACTTGACGTGACTAAACATTACAATGCACATGTACTCATGTGAGACAACATGGCTTGAGCAAGCCTTGCTAAACATCACTGACACTCGGTCCGCTGTGATGAGACCAACTCTTTGACATGCTTGTGATGGTGAAGGTGGTGATCTGATGCCAAGATTGGTTGTCTAGGATGATGTGCATGCGCCTCATGGTGACATCTTGCTAAAGCGAACTCTTTCCTCTGTCGCAACCGGTGCATTGGTTCGACCCCTTCATCCAACTCGTCTGCTAACATGTGCATGGTCTTCTTGGGCATGGTTGAACCAAAAGCACATTGATGCTTAGTGTCCGTGTTGATCTTCAAGTGTGTGTTGGTGGACTTGCTTCTTGTATTCGCCTTGATGAGTGAAATGAATGGGTTGGATTGCATGCGTGCGCTCAACGACATGCATGCTGCTGGATCCCTGGCATGCGATCAACAACATTGCTCACCATGTTTTCTCTGTGTTAGTTGTGGGATAGATCCTTAACTCGTACTAGCGCAGTTTCATCCGCGAGTGCATGTTGTGCCCACTATTGTTCTTGTTCCTGCTACAACTCATTGGACTGTTTGTGTAGATTCATGTTCTTCCCGAATTGTTACCTCAACACATGCAACTCCTTCTTTGTTCCATATTCTGTCTTCGCGTGATCTTCCTGTCTCACCGTCACTTCATAGCTTGAGTCTCCAAAGTTGCCTCTATGTTGTCAACAACCTTCCTCTTGCATTCATTGTGTTTGCTGCATTTGATGAATTTGGTATGTTGTCTTCAGCTGTTGTTCATGATTGTTGGGCCTCAAAATAGTCCCTATTTTCACTCCATTATTCACCAATATTTTCACATTTTACCTTCATGTCACCTCCCTTCCACCTCCATATCATTACATTTACCTCATTATTGGGTTCTAACAATACTTTTCCAAAGTTTATTAATTCTTAACATTTCTAAGTGAATTTATGGCTAAAACTTAGAAAATAATATGCTTAAACTTATACCTAACAATTAGCATGAGTTTGTTGACATGTGTAGGTTGCAAGGAAGCTTCCAAGACACCTTTTTGTGGCCTTGAATGATCAAATTCGAATTTGATAAGATACACCTCATGGAAAAGATCATGGAGAAGATCATGGACCTCATGGAGGAAATCATGGAGGATAGGGTTATGTGTCTAGATGGTTGAGAAATGTATGGAACTAAAAGAGAGATTAATGGATCATCATTATGAGTTTGTTATCTCCTCTCATTGTATAAATAGGAGTACCTCCTCCATTCCAAAGGGAGGACTCTTAGAGCATTGTATCCAATTGATGATGGAATAGAATAAGGCTTCATTTTTCATATATTTCCATTATGTACTTTTAGATATAAATTTTGTGAATGTAGGATATGAATTTATGTAGTTTTAGATATAAGTTTTCTTAATGTAGTATATGGAATAATTTGTCTTGTTCTTAGGAGAATTGAGCTCACTCTAAAAGGATGAGAGAAACATGTTATTTCATATTAGATTTTATTTCATTTCATTGTTTAGATGTTTAAGGATTTGATTGGTGAATGAGTTTTGAATTAAAATCTTATCAGCATATGAGAGAACAACCAAGGGTCTAAGTTAGACTCTCTCTCTATTTGATTTGCATGATAATTGGAATTCATTCTTTTTCTTTTATGTTTCAAGTATCATATGAGGAGATACCAAGAGTCTAAGTTAGGCTCTCTCTCCAATGATTTATATGGTAATTGAAATTCATTCTTTTGCGCTTTTATTTCATTCTTCTGCTTATGAATGAATCTTAGTTTAGTTTGGATTAGTGCATGAGAGGAAAATCAAGAGACTAAGTTAGTCTCTCTCTCTACTTGAATCTGAGCAATAATTAAAGTTCATTCTCTTGTCTTTATTTCAAGTTTTTAGTTTTATATGGTTTCTCTATGATACTGTAGGGAAGGACAACCAGGACCTCCTTAGTTAGGAGCCTCTTCCCTTGCATATTATATTGAATCGTAAATGATTAAGTTAGACATAGGTTAGTTGCCTACTACTGCATATATTGTGCTGGCATCATCACAAGCTTACGAGTTTCCCTGGTCGATAATTTATGAGCAATTTAAGTCCAATAAATTGCCCAACATTTTGGCGTCGTTTCCGGGGATGGTGCTAAGGGATTAGGCATTAGAATTTAATTCAGTATTTATTTTTCTTTAGACAAAATAACTTGTGAGACCTGGTGACAGTAGGATCTTCACAAAGGAGTTTAAATTTGAGTTTTTTGATAATTTAGTGTTTAGCTAGTTTTAAATTTTGTCTTTTCAAAAAACACCCCCCCTGCATAAATAAACACAAATCAATCGATAAGTATGCTCTCTTCCTGCGCTTCATGCGATCAGGAAGATCAGAAAGTCCATTGATTTGGTTCAAATAAAAAAACTCTTGCTGAAGAATTAATTTGCAAAATGAAATAAAGAATTTTGTGAAAAAAAACATTTTTAAATTTTTAGATGAAATTTGGTTTTTCATCAGGGTTCTCCATCAGCAAGGAGAACATGGAACTAATGCCTGGGTTCTTTCAGGATCCTTCCCTTTAAGAATCGCGACCTGGGAAGCGAAATCGGAAGAAAAATAAAAAAACACTTTTGGGGGACTAAAGCTTTGAATATTCATTTAGAAGGTGTTCGACAGATTTGTAAATGATTTACAAATTTGGCGAAGCATTCACGTTCAAATTTACAATGCATTCGGCTTTGTTCCAACGGGCCTACTGTATACAACACCTTTTATTCAATCAAAAGGATCAAACTGGGACCACTCTTTTCACCTGCACATAAACTCAAAGCATTAGCAATGATCATAATTTTAAAAATGACCCCAATGGTCATTTTAAAATTATAAAATTATGTTATAAAGATTATGCGCTATATGGAATTCAAAAATCATTAAGTTTATGATATATGTTAATGATATATATCATAAGTTTATAAATGCGCTAACATATATGTTACAAAAAGACATACGCATATATCATTAACATATATGTTACAAAAAGACATACGCATATATCATTAACATATATGTTACAAAAGGGAATATAAAATGCGCATATCAAAAAGGAAAATATATAAATCAAATGCGTATATAAAAAGGGATATAACATAGTTATAAAGGGCCAAATGCGCATATCAAAAGGAATATCATATAGTTGCAAAGGGCCGAGGGTTTCCAAATGTGCATAAACTACAGAAATCAAATGCGCATATAATATTACAAAGGGCCGAGAGTTATTATAACAAAGAATATGGTCGCAATGTAATCAACAAGTGGAGGCCGTAAGCATTCATTCGATGGTGAGAGAGGATGATGTTTAAAACAAAGTTATGGCATATATATATTTCAAAATCACCAAACCGAAAGCATATTCAAATACGATGGTGAGAGAAAGGTATATGGCATATATATTTCAAACGCACCAAACTATGGTATAACGTTTCAAAGCTTTGAACGTAAATCGTATGGAATAGTTTTGGCACATTATTACACCAGCCATATGATAATAACCACACAGCAGTGCTACAACCAGGTAAGGAAATGATAATAATCAAATATCATTGCAATGAAGGGCACGACGGAAGCCATAATCAACAGACGTTGCCGCAATGAACAAATGAGAAACCATAAACTCCACGCAGGCCAACACACAGGTACGGTGATGACACGGTGTAATGGCAGCGTACGGCTATTGGCTGGAGTAGCGGTGGAGGATATGCGTAGGAAACAACAAATACGGCCATCCTCATGACTCAGTCGGGAGACTGAGTCAATGAGGACGGCCATGTAACCACGTATACCAAACAAATGAACGCAGGGTACAGCGAGGAAACGGTCATAAGAAACCTTCCCTGCGCTGTTCAAACCACCATTCTTCATTGCCAGAGCTCAGAGAGTCGAGTTTGAAGCCGAAACATAGCAAAAGGAGAAAGGAGTGTGTTGAGGGAGATTTTAAAGGCAAAATCTGAGTCGTATGAGTAGAAGAAGCCGAGTTTTGCAAGCAAACAAGGTAAGAACTCGAGTTTATTTCGCTCGGCGACTGTAGATAGGGATGAGTTCGCCATTAACTCACAAGATTTCGTTGCTTTGACACCAGTTCGACTGCCCGAGGAAGGAGGGATTTGAAGTGTTTGTTTGCATCCCACGCGGCCAGTGATAGTCAGGTAACACTAAAACCGGGATAACTCCAAGTCTGCAGCACGTATGGATAGGTTAAACAGATATTTATGCGTAGATCATGGTCAATCGCCAGCATTTAAAGTTACAATTTGCATGCATAACACGATGGAGGAGTTTGAGTTAAATGTGGAGTCTAATGCATCAAACGCGGAGAGTTAGTTTGAATGCTGAGCGCTAAGGGTTGTTATATGTATGAGCGCTGCTTGTTAAACCATTGTTGCATTTAACCTGCTTGTTAACTTTCATTTGTTTGCTGCGCGCTAAGTCTCTGTCATATGCATGTGAATACGATTTTGCTGTGCGCAATTGTCATTGGCTGCCAACAGAGGAACGCATAAATCATGGAATGTTTGTCATATGCATGTGAATACATGTTTGCTCAGAACAGAGGACGCATTAAATTGCAGAGTGTTGTCATATGCGTTGTGGAATGCATTAAATCAGATTGTTGAAGTGCTGTTATATGTGTATGGGCTGCTAAACCGAGTGCGCATTGGTATATGCCGAGAAGGATTGTCAAATAAAACAGAGGAAAGCTGTAGGGTGCATATTCAAAACAAGTCAAATATATTCATGCTTCACTGTGCGCTTATGTATTAAAATTTTAATATATTTGTGCCATTGAAATGCGTGGGATTGCCTGCATATATGCTATATTGACTGCAAATCTTAGTGGAATGCGGAAATTTGCATTGTTTGTGTCTTGAGGCTCTGCGTTTTTAAAAAAAAAATTTGTTTGACAAACTGTGAAGCAATGGCAAGTTCCAATGAGTTTTGGCCGTGAACTGAGGGCTTGAGTTTTTAATTCGCTGTAGTCAGGTGCTCGTCCATAAATTTGGCCCAGGTCGCATTAATCTCCCAAATGAGTGCGCTACGTTTGGAGAAATTAGTGTGACTCCGACAGTTTATCATTATCATTGCGATTTAAGTTGTCCACTGGCTCGTGAGCTTCCATGGCCGTTCTGAGATCGACGACTGTTAGACAGGCAGCAGGCCGACTGGCTGCTTACTCTTCTTCTGGCGTGTTGTGTGCCCTTCCAAGGACTGCTCCCAACTTTACGATCACTAGGAAGCCACCTGTGTTCGTCGCCCCCGATCGCCCCACTCCCCGTCAATCGCTGTATCTTTCGAACATTGACGATCACGGGGAGTAAGGTATCACATTTTCGATTTCTTATGATTTGAATTTGGATTTGTATATTTTTGTTTGTTTTGTTTTTAGGTTTGTATGTGTATATACTTAGTTATAATATCTTAATAATTGATTTGTTTTGATGTTTGACTTAATATATATTATGATTGTATTAGTATATTAATTATATTAATATATTAATATGTTATAATTATATTAATATGGTTAAAAAATCAAAACAACATTTTTATTTTACAATTTATTTTTAATTTAAAAAATATGGATTTTCTTAAAAAAAGAAAATATACTAACTTCATTTTAGTGATCGTTTTTTAGGTTTTCATAAATAAAATTTGGTTGATTTTAATTTTTTTTTTTTCATCTTAAATAATAAATTAAAAATTTTATGTTTTTAATTTATTGTTTAAAGAAAAAATCTAAATAAAATCAACATAAAAAAAAAAAAATTTACTATTTTCTTTTTAAATTTGTGTTTTTTTTTTTTTTTTTTTTTAAATTCACAAAATTTACACAGATTTGAAAATAAAAAAATAGGATACTTGGAAACACATTTCAAAAATCGAATGGAGGATTCTAAACACGATAATTATTTCAAAAGCTTCAAGTTGGCATTAACTCATCACAACATTCTGTTAAACGCTTTTATGTGACATACTCATATGCAGAACAGAATAGATATTTCTCATGTCAATCTTTTTGCAAAGAACATAACCAAGGAGTATTATTTTTCACGATTGCTTTTAAGATGGGATTGAAACTGATATCATGAATTGAGTTACTTTCAACGCTTTGATTTTTCCTAAATCTGATTTATTTGGTATGAAATTTTTGCGTAAGAATCATGAAGGAAATGATCAATTCTTCTTGAACAAACTTATGTTTCCTTTCTGCCAAGTTTTTTTACAGGTTACAGGATAACGAAGTGATCATTCAGGAGATTACATTGTGACGACAATTAGTCTTCCAAAGACGAAGTTCATGAAAAATTCTGAAGACAAATCCATCTCCACAACCATTACCTTCCACCTCCCTGAAAAAGTTTGAATTCCACCAATCATACATCCATAACGCGTGACACTTCCAGATCCATTTTTCACAGCAAGAGTTCTTATTCATCCAACATGCATTTCCTTACATTCATTTCTTACAAGCTTATTGCCATTTCCATTGTCTTCACCATTCCCCTTCATTTCCACCAATAAAACTCTGCTTGAGTCAAAGTCCTAGAGTCTATGTATCATTGAGAAAACACCTAGAGGCTTGCATGCCTTAATGGCAAGTACTCTTGCCAATGAACAATGAGAGTACATTAATATCCCTTGTTCGTTGGATCTTGTAGGTGACTCGACTACGACAAATTTATTCGTACCTACAGAGATGTGTTAGGCATCCTGACTCCCATTGGAATCAATGGTGGGAGCTCTTGTGTTGGTTAGGGGCATTCATTAAGGGCCACTAAGTCAACAACTTCTTGCTATGTTCGACATCGACACATTTAATCACATAGTAAGATTTGTGCCATCGAGCGTTGAAGACTTGAAGACCCATATTTTGTAGCAGATGAAGCCAATTTCCATTCATTGTATTTCCATTCATTGTATACATTGTATTTCACTTGAGGACAAGTGAATAAATAAGGCTGGGAGGAAAAGGTAACTTCTATATTTTGTATACCTTCCAAGCCTTATATATTTTCAACCATATTCAGCAAGACTCATCAGATTCATCACCCAGCAGCAGATACAACTTTCAGCCATGTTCAGCAGACTCCTCAGTTTTTTCATCTAGCAGTAGAGGATCCAGCAGCCGATACAATAACACAGATTCATCTTTCATCCACAGCTTGAAGAAGCAGATTTAGAGCAGAATTGTGGCAACTGCACATGCATGATTCATGCATGATTTTTCCAACCAAGTAAAGAAGACCATGAAAAAAAGTTCTTGTAGCCACACGTGCACAACTCTCATCCATTTTGGAAGGGTAAGTTAAGGTATGATATTTTCTAACTTTTAACCATTAAATTCCTTGAAAAGTTAGAATATTATTTTTTGGAAAAACTTCACTTCCTTTTTCCTTGCTTTCCCCATTTCACATAATTTCCCAAATCATCCGTTTAAGGGGAAGGATACATCCACATTCATATAACATCCACATTCATATATCACATTCTTAACCCCACTTACCTTCAAGCTATATTCACTATTACATGAGCATACAAATAGCTTTGTCAAAAGTATTTAAAAGTTAATTGGATGCTAACAGAAGCATGGTTGTTACACAAGAACCAACCATGATGCATTCCAACAAAAATACTCTGCAATAAAAAGCACATTATCATTATGCAAAGGTCATACATTGAATGCAACAAACAAAATATGGTTGAAACACAAGAACCAACCAAGTTGTAATTCATCAAAAATGCTTTGCAAAAGTTAAGTAAATGATATCATGCAGAGTTCGAGCCAAAGCTCAAGTACCAAAACGTAATGTAATAGATTGCATGAGGACATGTAATACCATTGATTGCATGAGGACATGCAATATCTTGAGTTTGGGGGAGATGTTGGGCCTCAAAATAGTCCCTATTTTCACTCCATTATTCACCAATATTTTCACATTTTACCTTCATGTCACCTCCCTTCCACCTCCATATCATTACATTTACCTCATTATTGGGTTCTAACAATACTTTTCCAAAGTTTATTAATTCTTAACATTTCTAAGTGAATTTATGGCTAAAACTTAGAAAATAATATGCTTAAACTTATACCTAACAATTAGCATGAGTTTGTTGACATGTGTAGGTTGCAAGGAAGCTTCCAAGACACCTTTTTGTGGCCTTGAATGATCAAATTCGAATTTGATAAGATACACCTCGTGGAAAAGATCATGGAGAAGATCATGGACCTCATGGAGGAAATCATGGAGGATAGGGTTATGTGTCTAGATGGTTGAGAAATGCATGGAACTAAAAGAGAGATTAATGGATCATCATTATGAGTTTGTTATCTCCTCTCATTGTATAAATAGGAGTACCTCCTCCATTCCAGAGGGAGGACTCTTAGAGCATTGTATCCAATTGATGATGGAATAGAATAAGGCTTCATTTTTCATATATTTCCATTATGTACTTTTAGATATAAATTTTGTGAATGTAGGATATGAATTTATGTAGTTTTAGATATAAGTTTTATTAATGTAGTATATGGAATAATTTGTCTTGTTCTTAGGAGAATTGAGCTCACTCTAAAAGGATGAGAGAAACATGTTATTTCATATTAGATTTTATTTCATTTCATTGTTTAGATGTTTAAGGATTTGATTGGTGAATGAGTTTTGAATTAAAATCTTATCAGCATATGAGAGAACAACCAAGGGTCTAAGTTAGACTCTCTCTCTATTTGATTTGCATGATAATTGGAATTCATTCTTTTGCTTTTATGTTTCAAGTATCATATGAGGAGATACCAAGAGTCTAAGTTAGGCTCTCTCTCCAATGATTTATATGGTAATTGAAATTCATTCTTTTGTGTTTTTATTTCATTTCTTCTGCTTATGAATGAATCTTAGTTTAGTTTGGATTAGTGCATTAGAGGTCAATCAAGAGACTAAGTTAGTCTCTCTCTCTACTTGAATCTGAGCAACAATTAAAGTTCATTCTCTTGTCTTTATTTCAAGTTTTTAGTTTTATATGGTTTCTCTATGATACTGTAGGGAAGGACAACCAGGACCTCCTTAGTTAGGAGCCTCTTCCCTTGCATATTATATTGAATCGTAAATGATTAAGTTAGACATAGGTTAGTTGCCTACTCCTGCATATATTGTGCTGGCATCATCACAAGCTTACGAGTTTCCCTGGTCGATAATTTATGAGCAATTTAAGTCCAATAAATTGCCCAACAATGATGTTTCTGATTATGATGCTGCTACTTGATGTCCTTTTCCATGAACAACTTGATGTCTTTGTGAGTAGGTAAGCCCATGGACACTTGATCAACTGCATCCCCAAGCGTGCTCTGAACGGTGTCTTCATCTCTACTCTCTTGGAAACCATTGTACCTGTACTACTGAGAGGCAGATGAACACCTATGATACTTGGAGACATGGCAGCACTCATAGCAAGAAATCTGTTAGTCAAAAACCAAAATGAACATGAGAACTAACTTGCAACATACCTGGGTAAATGATCATGAAGGTTTCACAATTTTGGTCGGGAGGTCAGGAGACCAATTGCCAAGACTACACAAGGCACAGTCCTGGCTGTTGGGAGACTGATTGATTGCTGGGACTGCGAAATGCGCAATCCAGTTGCACAGTTGGCTGTTGGGATTGCGCAATGCATGATTCCAGTTGGGAAATACTGTTGGCTCAGTGACAAATTTGCACAAATTTTTGAGCCAAGCAGCCACTAACCTCTAGAAATGTACAATTCAGTCCAGGAGGCCAGTGTTGGGTCAAAATGTGTAGGTCTAGAGAGGAAGGTGAGCCTTCCTTCTCTAGATTGCACAATGCAGCCTTGGTGAAGGTAGAGACCGAGCCAAGGTTGGTCCGACTCACCGATGGGAAACTGAAAGCAAGTGAGTTGATGAAATGCATGGTGACACTAAGTGATAGTAGAAGTGATAAATAGTGCATGCAAAACATGAATGGAAGATTGAGAAAGCAGATTGACATGCATTTGGGTGAGGTTGTTCACCGGTTGGGTGAATGTCCGCGCAAAAAAATTTCATGAATGCGACAACAATGAGATAGCGACGAAAATTGAAATAGAGCTAGGACAAGATATAATATATGTAAATGACAGAAGGCATTCAAATAAATCAAGAAAATTGCACTTAAACAAGCGAATACACAAAACACGACAGAAATGATGAAAAAGACAAGTTGAGGCCACTTACCCATGAATAGTTGAGCCATATGAGTCGGAGAGTCCTAGATGTGTTGTAGGATGTAAGAGCTTCAAGATCTATGTGAATGAATGAGATTTCATGCGTCGAATAAATAAGATTGGTCTCAAGATGTGCATGCCACAAATCTAGGAAAAGGTGACACTTGGAGGGAAACTTCTAAAACAAATTTTCATGTAACCCTCGACTGCTAAAAATAGCTCCTTGAATCATGGGATGCATTTTGCATGTTGTCTCTTGCTATTCCAGGAAGATCAAGTCATGCGTGCATGCAAGTCAAGTTTCCTCGGTTCCAAGTGGCACTGATTAACTGGACTATCCATGCATGCTAGTGCTCAACTGCTTGGGAAAAATGAACGTTCTTGACTGTAAGCTTGGCTAACTTCCCAAGGGGATTGCGCAATGTTTGGTCCCAACAGTTGACTATTTCTCAGATTTGTGCAAATCCTAGGCTGAGCAAACTGTTGATGGGAAAAATTGCACAAATCCTGCTGGGAGGGTTGGTTGGAAAGATTGTGTAATCCTAGAGACTGACAGACTATTAGAGAGGATTGTGCAATTCCTGGAGGGAAAGACTGGTTGCCCTCCATGAATGTGCAATTTTCAAGGGGACGTTGCTCATCCTACAGCTGGACCAAGTCTGGGTAAGCAGTCTGTGAGGGGAATGGATCGACTGTGATCAACAGGATGCCTTTGTGCTAGGAAAACACCGAAGCTTGAGTACTTGACGAAGCAAGACAAAGTGTTGTGTAAGGTTGGTAGGGAGGCTCCAAAACAAGCTAAGGAAAATTTTTGGAGGGTGGTTGTAGCCGCTACAACAAGGTGTTAGTCAACAATCACATCGTCAGGCATAAGGATCAACGAGAGTTTTTAGTCCATGTTGCAAAACCATCGGGAGCGTTGGTTTATCCAATGCCCAATCGATCCAATTGTAGGAAACACAAGTATTCTCATGTATATATGGTCTCTCTCTTTGTTATGTTTTTTAGCACTGCTCGAAATTTTTTTTACTTAAAACAAATTAGAGTAAGTAATGATTAGAATTATAAATGCAACCCCTTATAAAAGAAATACATATTTCTCAATATTATTACAATTCACTAGGGGCTTTTTGACCTTTATTAATTCCTACTTCTTTCACCATTGTTTTATCCCACTTTTTATTTTATAATGTTCTTCAACATTTTCCCCACATCTAGCATGATTATATGATTTCTCTCCCATGGAAGCCATGTGATATGTAGATCTATTAAGGTGATACACCAATAAGGTAAGTACATAAAATCCATGGAATAAATAATATATGCATAATTGGACATGAACATTGAAATACACATACAAAACAAAAACATTTGTAGAGATATTTTGTTTAATAAAAGATAATGAAAGTCACTAAATTCAACGAAACTCAATTAAACTCTTGGAGCGCTTGATGTAAATATTTGAGTCAATTTGACCACACCTTCCTTCAATATAATAGAACATTATTTATGGTTTTGGTATCATGCCTCAATTTCCTACTCCTACCTATGCTTTTTTTTAATAGAAATGGTTGATTTGTTGGGTTGTGTTATATTCTTTCCACGACTAGCCCAAGTAGTTAACCAGGGGGTTAGAGGGGGGGGGCGGAGCCCCCCCTTAATTGCACCGATTGTGTAGCGGGAGAGGGGGGGGTCACAAGGGGTTTGAGGTGTACCTGTAACTCCACTTTATGGGGTCCAGGGCAGCACCCCGGAAAATTTTGGTTTTGGACCCTATGTTAGGTTGAGCGAACCCACCTATGGTTTTGTGCATGATTTTCTCACATGTTGTTTGGACGCGATGGTTTTCAGTCCATGGTTTTGGATGCGATGATTTGCGGTCCATGGTATTGGATGCTTTGGCATGTATAAATATGTATTGCAGCATTGAAAGGAAAATAATGAAAAATCAAGCTGGTAGTCCCGGTTTTTGGATCCAGGGGAAAACCTCTGTGTATATGTGTTTTATGTGTTATGCTCTTGCATTGTTTATTTTATGTGTTTTAGAATTCGTATGCAGGTAATTTCTGTATGGGGTTAAAACCTACATTTGGTATCAGATCTATTTTGACTTCAAGGGGACACCTTTGTTGCCGAGGGGTTTCACTCGGGCCTGTGGTAGACCCTGTTTAGTGGGAGATTTGCGAGATCAATTCTGGTGGTGAAAGAAGATGGGGAGCAGTGGAAAGATAGAGATAGAGAAATTTAATGGTCAGAGTTTTGAGTTGTGGAAACTCATTATGGAGGATTTGTTGTTGGATAAAGATCAGTGGATTGCAGTATATTCGAGTACTAAACCAACGAGAGTGTTCGATGAAGAATGGAAGAAGTTGGATCAGAAGGAAAAGATCACAATACAATTGTGTGTCTCAGATTCATTATTGCTAAAAGTATCGGGGGAAGCTACGACGAAGGCTTTGTGGGACAAGTTAGGGACTTTGTACTTTGTATAACCTGAGGATGAAAGATGGAGACTCGGTGAAAGAGCACCTAAATGCATTTAATACTGTGGTAAGTCAGTGAGCATCTGTTGATATTAAAATTTCAGATGAAGATAAGTGCATCAGTTTTTTGTGTTCTCTACCAGATTCGTGGGATAGTTTGGTTATTGCAAAAGGTAGTAATGCAACTGCCTTGCAGTTTGATGAAATAGTCTCATCCTTGCTGACGAGGAGTTGAGATGGAAAAATATGGAGAGCCAGAATGGTGATGTTTTGTCTATATGAGGATGGTCCCAGAACAAAAACAAAAATAAGTCATCGAGTGGGAGATCTAAATCTAGATGGAGATCTAAATCTCTAGGAAAACCTATAAGGATGGTGTGTTGGAAATGCGGAAAGGAAGGGCACTACAAAAGGGACTGCAAATCCAGCTCCTAATAAAGGAAAGGGATTTGATGATGCTCCTTTTCCAGAGGCAAAAACCACCTCAGATGAAGGTGGGTATGTGTACTTGGCTTCTTCAAGTACACATGTAGATCATGAGGCATGGTTGATTGACTCAAGTGCATCCTTTCACTTCACTCCCCATAGAGAGTGGTTCTGCCAGTATGAAAAATATGATGGTGGTGATGTATTCTTGGGGGATGACAGGAAGGCTAGAATCGTTGGTCACGGAAAAGTAAAGTTGAAGTTGGAAGGTGGAAGGGTTAGAACACTTCCAGGTGTTCTACATATTCCTGCATTAGCCATAAATCTGATTTTTGTAAGCAAGTTGGATGATGCAGGTGTAAAAACAATGTTCGAGAAGGATACCTGCAAAATGGTTTGCGGAGCACTGGTATTGATGTGGGGAGTTATGATTGGAACTTTGTAGAAGCTGCAAGGTAGCACTATTATTGATGGGTGAAATAGTTTTGTGGTTCATGAAAGTGGAGCAGAAAATTTAGTGGTCTCTAGAGAGAAGACCATGCTATGACATCAAAGGCTTGGACATATTGGAGAGAAGAGCCTTTGAATACTTCATGGTAAAGGTATGGTAGAAGGTATGAGTAAAAGCTCTCTGGATTTTGATTTCTGTGAAAATTGTGTATATGGGAAGCAAAATCGGGTAAATTTTTCCTCTGGTGGTAAGAGGGCGAAACAGATATTAGAGATTTTGCACAGTGATGTGTTTGGACCTGTGAAGGTTCCATCATTGGGTAAGTCTGTGTACTATGTATCATTTATATATGACTTCTCAAGGAATACATGGATATATTTCCTTCAGAAGAAATCTTAAGTCTTTAACAAGTTTAAAAAATTTAAGGCTCTTGTGGAAAATCAAACAGAAAAGAAGATAAAGGTTCTGAGGAAAGATAATGGTGGAGAGTTTTGCAGCAAGGAATTTGAAGAATTTTGTAAGAATTATGGTATATCACGATAGAAGATTACTCCATATACACCTCAACAAAATGGAGTTGCAGAAAAAATGAACAAGATGTTGATGTAAAGGGCAAGAAGCATGCTCAGTGGTGCCAGGTTAGGATAGGAATTCTGGGTAGAGGCGGTGGATACTTCATGTTACCTAGTCAACAGGTCACCTTCATTAGCATTGGAGGATAAGACTTCGCAAGAGGTATGGATTGGTAAGAAACCCTCTCTTTCACATCTGAGGGTATTTGGATGTGATGCATATGTACATGTTCCAAAAGAGAAATGAACCAAGTTGGATAGTAAATCTGAAAAGTGCATCTTTATTGGGTATAAGGATGGTTTAAAGGGCGATAACCTTTGGAACCTAGTCACATGCAAGGTTGTGTATAGCCGAGATGTTGTGTTCAGAGAGGTAAAAGATGTTATTAAACATGAAGTCCAACCAAAGGAACTTGAGAAGATAGAGTTTGAGCTTAAGGAGGAAGAATCAGACTCTACAACAGAGGTGGAATCAGAAGATGAAGAGCCACAAACTCCGGGTGTGAGAAGATTCGAGAAAGAAGGTAGCCAGAAAGGTATAGTCCATCTGCTTTCTGTTCAAATTTTTCTTTATCTATTACTGATGATGATCCCAGAACTGTGAAGGAAGCAGTAGATTCAGAGGATGGAAAACTCTGGAAAGAAGCCATGGTTGATGAAATGGCATCTTTGCACAAAAATGAGGCTTGGGATCTGGTGGAGTTGCTGGCTAGAAGGAAACCCATTGGCAGCAAATGGGTGTTCAAGAAGAAGACAAATGCAGAAGGAAAGGTGGAGAAATACAAAGCTCGGTTGGTAGCAAAAGGTTATTCCCAGGTGTCGGGAATTGATTTTGGTGATATTTTTTCTCCTGTTTCCAAGTTAACTTCTATTAGATTACTTTTATCTGTTGTTGCTACTTTTGATTTTGAGGTAGAATAGATGGATGTGAAGACAACATTTCTTCATGGGGATCTGGAAGAGAAATCTACATGAAGCAACCTGAAGGCTTTGCAGTGAAGGGTAAGAAAGAATTGGTATGCAAGATAAAGAAGTCTTTGTATGGGTTAAAACAGTCACCAAGGATGTGGTATCAGAAATTTGATACATTTATATAGGGACTTGGCTTCACTAGAAGCAAAGCAGACCACTGTTTGTATTTTAAATTAATTGGTGACCGTGTTATTTATTTGGTCTTGTATGTGGATGATATGTTGCTGGTTGGAAATGACAAAGAAATTATCTAGGATTTGAAGACCCAATTGTCCTCCAAATTTTACATGAAAGATCTTGGTGTTGCAAACTATATTTTGGGTATGGAAATTAAAAGAGATCGGGCAAAGAGGAAGCTCTGGTTAAACCAGAGGAAGTATGTCAAGACAATATTGTAGAGATTTAATATGTAGGATAGTAAGCTGATGAAGGTTCCTATTCCTGTAGGTGTAAAGTTATTTGCTGAACAGTGTCCCAAGACACAAGAAGAGGAAGAGGAAATGTTCCGTGTTCCATATGCAAGTGCAGTTTGTAGGTTGATGTATACAATGGTCTGTACTAGACCAGACATTGCACATGCAGTGGGAGTATTGAGCAGGTTTATGTCAAAACCAGGGAAGGAGCATTGGACAGCAGTGAAACAGGTTTTCACGTATTTGCGCAGCACTAGTGATTATGGTTTGTGCTACTAAGGAAGACCAGGATTGGACAAAGTTTTGGATATCTGTGGCTTTGTTGATGCAGACTGGGCTGGAGATTTGGATCAGAGAAGATCTACAAGTGGGTATGTGTTTAACCTATTTGGAGGTGCAGTCAGTTGGATGAGTAAGAAGCAATTTGTAGTGGCACTATCAACTATAGAAGTAGAATACATGGCAACCACTCATGCAAGCAAGGAAGCAGTTTGGTTGCAGAGATTGTGTTCACGTATGGGGTTAGTACAGGAAGCTATAAGGATACACTGTGACAGCCAAAGTGCAATTTTCTTAGCAAAGAACCCTACATATCATTCAAAGACAAAGCACATTGATGTTCAGTATCACTTTGTCAAGGATATGATAGAAGACAAAAAGGTGTCGCTGGTAAAGGTGGACACTTTGAAGAAACTGCAGATGCATTGACAAAATCTGTGAGCTCTGAGAAGTTCTCTTGGTGTAGAGAAAAAAAGGGCATTTCAAGGCTGGAAAAATGAATAAGCTCTCTTGTGGCCCCTTATGGAAAGAAAGCAACAAGTGGGAGAATTTTGGGTTGTGTTATATTCTTTCCACGACTAGCCCAAGTAGTTAATCGGTGGGTTAGAGGGGAGGTGGAGCCCCCCCTTAATTTCACCGATTGTGTAGCCGGGGGGGGTCACAAGGGGTTTGAGGTGTACCCGTAACCCCACTTTATGGGGTCCGGGGTAGTTCCCTGGAAAATTTTGGTTTTGGACCCTATGTTAGGTTGGGCGGACCCACCTATGGTTTTTTGCATGATTTTCACACATGTTTTTTGGACGCGATGATTTTTGGTCCATGGTATTGGATACTTTGGCATGTATAAATATGTATTGTAAAATTGAAAGGAAAATAATGAAAAATCAAGCTGGTAGTCCCAATTTTGGGATCTAGGGGAAAATCTCTGTGTATATGTGTTTTATGTGTTATGCTCTCGCATTGTTTATTTTCTGTGTTGTAGAATTCGTATGCAGGTAATTTCTATATGGGGTTAAAACCTACATGATTTTTATTTATAAGAAGAGGTTGGGCATGGCCAAACAACCTCTGTTACAGTCAATTGAGAGATTTCTTGTTTTTTAGTATCCTCATATTCTGACTTTTTCATCAGAGATTAGCTGTTGCTTTTGATTCTTTTGGATTGGCTGAGTGTTCCTTGCTTTGCTCTTGGTTTCTGAATATCCTGTCTTACATGTTTGCTTTTATTTGATGATTTGAAGCTTGCCTTTCTTAAAATAATTCTCGCATATATTAATCTCAAACCCATTTAATACAAACTCGCATATATTGAACTATATTAATATATGTCCTGACCCCACCTCCTTTATATCAAATTACTCTTATGTACCTGACCCCACGTCAAGGTTAACACCCCTCCATATTCTTCACGCAATAATCGTCATATCTTCCCTTGCCCAGATCCGATGCTTTTCACGTCCCTCGCTATCCGACCCTTAACACCTCAGGAGCACGCAAGATGGGCAGTTTTGTCTTGCCACACTTCAGTCCCTCAGGTACATCACGTCTGTTTGGGAAATACTGCCCAGAAACCAGAAGTGGTGTGATAAAAACCACTTACCACTCCCTGCGACATTAGCACCCCACCATATTCATCGTGCAATAACCATAAGATATTCCCCTGCCCAGATCCGATGCTTATCGTGTCCCTCACTATCCAACCCTTAACACAGTAGAAGCACACGAGATGAGCGGTTTTGTTCTGCCACGCATCAGTCCCTCAGGTACATCGCATCTGTTTGAGAAATACTGCCCAACAACCAAAAGCGGTGTGATAAAAACCACTTACCACTCCCCGTGTCATATAAAACTGTCCTCCATTTTGAATTCAATTCTGCACCCTGTTAAAACACCAAACCACTGATGGCCCATGTGATAAACTGTTTACCTGTCGACTCCGCGTGATGTTAAACCATCATGCCACTTTCCCACTCTTTCTCATCAGTGGTTGTTAGCCTGTGCCAGAGCCTTGGTTCTGCGTATTTCTTCTACATTCAATTGCAGATTTGGTGGATGCTATGATCTCTAAGATTTGCAATTTCATGGAGACAGGACTTATGCATAGGGATTTAGGCCCACTGCCTTGTCTAACATGTCCTTGTTCAGCTCTCCTTTTCTGTTAAGGAATTGGGTGCCTTTTAGCTTCATCATTCTTTGCCAGAATACCTTGATCTAGAAGACATCCTTTGTTAGTCATTATATCAGTTTCCTTGTTCAGAGTTCGCAGGACATGGTAGAATGAGCAGGAAGTGAAATTTTGAGTCATCTTTCTTATTCTTTCAAGGGTCTTGTTTAGAGCAAAGCTATTGAGTTGGTCACCTATGTTAAGGATTTTAATCAAGATTTCGGAGTCCCCGAAGATTTGAAGGTTTTCCCCTCTGTTCCTCTGAGCCAACTGACATGCTTTGAGCAGTCTGAGAATCTCGGCCTGGTTGTTAGTGCTTTGTCCTAGGCCCCAACTAAAGCTGTCCTTTTTGTGCCCATATATGGAGTAAATTGTTCCTCCTGCCCCTGATATCCTCGGATTTCCTTTGGAGGCTCCGTCGAAGAATATCATGACCTTGCCCTAATTTTTCCACCACTTTTTAAAGTCTGCCTTAGAGATCCAAAGTCGCCACTCTGGATTGTGGCTAGGTAAGGAGGTATTCTTTTTTATACTAGCCCATCTCAGGGATTCACCTAGCCAGCTGAGCTTTTCAGGGAGTAGGGGATTGTTAGGCATATGAGGTCTATTTTCAAAATTTTCTAGTAGCAGAGCGTTTGCCTTGGCAGTCAATGAGTTGGTGGATTGAAGTTTGTTGTTGAAGATGGCTTCATTCCTTGCCAACCATATTCCCCAACAAATATATTTTGGGATTGCATTCTAGATTTTAGTCCATGTTGATTTTCTTTTCAGAGTGTGAGGATAGCGTTCTTTCCATGTTGCGAAGAGACTAACAACTGATGTCTTCTCAGGGATTTGGGCGTTGAGCCCCATCATTGCTTGCAACCAGACTTCTTGAGAAAAGGGGCAGTCTATGAACAGGTGTTCAATTGTTTCCTAAGCCTTGTAGTAGAGAGGGCATTTGTGGGGACCAATGATTCCTCTTTTCTCTAAGTTATCTCCAGTGAGGGTCCTTTTGTGCATGAGAATCCAATATAAGAAGTTGATTTTTGGGAGTCCAAATGGGTCCCAAACATGCTGCCAAAGCTTTGTAGTGTGGATCTGATGTTGTTGTTCTTGTAGAGCTGCAAAGCCCAACCATGCTGAGTAAGCTCTGGTCTTCCCCTAGCCCCACTTGTCCCTCGAATGGAGATGCACAGGAGCCAGACCATAGAGTTTAGCTAGTAATTGATGGAGTTGAGGGAGCATCTAGTCAGGGGGACGATGGAGGGCCCAGTATCTCTAGTATGTTATTCCACATGGGCTATTAACCCATATGGGCTATGACACATTATTATTATATTGGAATATCTCTAGTATGTTATTCCACATTCATAAATATTGCATAAAATATACTAAAACAATAGGATACTTCAAGTAGAAATAGGTAAAGTCAAATTAAATTAATTTGTTTCATATGCATTAAGAACAATGTAAATGGGTATGTTTATGATTTATGAAAGTAACTTGAACCCCTTAGCCACTAACCTTATAGCTCCCTAACCCACTAACCCTTATCTCCCTAAACCAATAACCAATAAACATCTAACCCTTTAGTCCCTATTCTTTTTACACTTTAAATAAATTAATAACCCCTAGCCTCCTACCCCTTATCCATTAATGACCTAATTAGTAACAAATTAACATCTTGATTCAAAATCCCATGAAGTAAACTACACTTTGGTCACACATTGAAAGATGTGTGTTAGTTGTTGAGGTGTTTAGTGTGCCAACAATAATTAATGTGAGAGTTGTTTTCCATTTAACTATTAATTAGACTTTGTAAAATCTAAAATGGTCATTGTGTAATGTAGAGGTTATATTACATGGACATAAACTTGTATTATTATTATTATAGTTTTTGTTGTTTTCCATGCTTGAAGTAGATTAGGTGAAATATTTACGAATTTCATTCTTGGTTTAATACGGTAAATATGAAGAGCTTCTAATAGTAAGCATTGAGGGAAATTGAAAAAAGGGTTTTATAGTAAAAAAAAGAAGGTTTTATAGTTAAAAATCCCAAAGAAAACAAAAAATAACAAACTAATACATGTAATATTCAATGAGCATAAAACACGATTACAATTTTCATTGTGATATGAGAGGACATGGTGTGTGGTTTAACAATAAAATGGGGAGTTCATTTAAGATTTTATAGTAATTTTTAGTGATAATGATATTCTTATGGTATTTAATATTCACACTAGTTATCATTTGGTTTTTTGTTATATAGTAATGATAATTATCCAAGTTAACTACTATTAGATTCTCATGCCTATTAGAGGCATCATTATAATGGCCAATAATCAAGCTAAAAATTTGAGATGAACATAACTTAAGGTTTAGGGGAGAACACCACTATATTGACTTGCTTATTTGGAAAAATCACTAGCAACATACCATGTCGATTAGAAAATTAACTTAATGTGAGAAACGAGGTTCTCCCCAAAACTTAAATGTCAAAAAAATTTAAAATTGATAAAAACATTCGAACTAAAAGTGAAATTTGAGGTTGCTAGTGATATGTAAATTATTGTGGATATTCCATTGGATATTTTGTCACAATAGATCTATTAAGAATAAAATCTATACTATGAAGGGTTAATTCCCTTAGATTCTGGATCTTTTATTATTGATTTTATTTTTTAGACATGTAATAGATAAATTTGGAAGGTGAGGCTACTCTACTCTCATTTGTTTGGAATGTCATGCATGTAAATACAAAGGAGGAGGCACTCTTTATGGATTTTCCTAAGACCTATGGCTTCTTGGATGCTACATAACAAAAATCCCCTCTACTCTGCTCTTTTTCTATCCACACTCAATTGCTCTTCTCTACTATGGAACAAATTGCACTCCAATAGAATGAAGCCACATTTCCTCCTAGTGGTTCAATTATAACACAAATTGATAAAAAATATGAATTAAATTTGACCCATTCAACCCTCAACATGAGTTACAGCTGTACCCTTCTAAATTCTTATTCATATTCCCAATGTGGCTTGTTATCTCCCCAAGAATTCCTAGGTTTTAGCTCGGAGATGCTCGGGACATCACAAACTCAACTTAAAGTTGGAAATGGATGAATGGAAGAGATGATGCATATTCAAGCTAGATAACCACCCCTACTTTGCTTGAGTCTAGACATGCGTGAACACCCCCAGTCTACAAGGCTTTAGATCACCAATTACTCACAGTTTAGGGATTGGGTGAATATGGAGAATACTGACCACACCAGCAGATGCACAGGACCCTGCGATGGCCGACTGCAACCAGTAAAAAGGTCTGCAAATCTAATTCCCTAGTGCACATACATGATGACAGCTCTCTGTGACTAAGTGAAAAGAAACCTGATCAATACATTCACTAATACATTCAAGATTATAACACAGAGGTAGGATGACAGCTCCTCTAATGCTACACATCAAGAATTTAGGAAAAATGCATATCAAGCACAACCTAGAACAGAAAAAAGATGGAAAGTGAGAAATTAATAGCAAAAGAAGCTTGCATTAGCTGAAAATGAAGATGAGGCGCTACAAGTATCAAAGCAGTTACAGTCTCTAGAAGTTGAACTTTACATCAAAACCACAACCATCAACCCTGATTACATTTGTTTTCTGGGTCTATATAGAGTTTTATTACAAAAATGTTCTTCTATTCCAGGCATGGAGGGATCATAATGGACCACCAACTGCTTTAACTGCTTAGCATAACTTTCGAGTGCAATTGCTTGCTGTAGTGAACAAAATTGATATTCTTGGACGCTCTGTTGTACTTCTCGGGCAGGTGGACTATTATATGGGATGCAATCCCATAACCATTGAATGTGTTTACCTGATCGGCTTTGTACCTTTCCTTCTTGTCCATGTTGTTTGTTGAAGACGGTGGTTGAGGATCAATTATGCCGAGTTCTGGATACTGGCCACCTTCGTCCTTCAGATGCATGGGACAGTTCAAGGACGAGAGGACTGCATGGCGGATGTGGATAGATATCAGCCGTTGGATTAAATGAATGGAAAACAGAGATTTCTTGGTGGGAGGTATTGGGCGGAAGCGGGGGCGGACAATCATGAGCCGTTGGATCTCAGGCGGACAGATCCGACGGTCATCGGGCGGAGGAGATGCATGGGAGATAACGAGCGAGGACGGAGGACGGGTGGTAAGAAGTATTTATCGCATCGCCATTGGGGCTTGGGTGGGGTGCACGATTCCAGTCAATGCACGACACGTGGCGGACAGGACGTGACGAAAACCGCTTTTATCACGAGTTAACGTGCGGTCGGTTTGCGGGTGCGGGGAGAGCGAATGCCGTCCAATCGTGGCGAAGATGATCAAATGGTGGGAAAACAAACGAGCAGGTTATCCATTGAATGCGGCAGGGAACCGTTGGATCGGGACGCGACGATCGATGGCTACGATTAAAAGGCGACTATGGGCTATGGAGGCGCAGGGTCATGTGGTGACGGTGCTATGGAGCTTTAGACTTAGCACTTTGGGGCTTGAAGGAACAAGGGCTTATGCTAAGTTTTGGAGGAAAAATAGAGATGGCGGGGGTTATGAGAGTGTGAGCGGAATGAAGGGGGAAGAGAAGGATGACTAATACGGGTCATTTGTGAGCATAACCAACACGACCATACATGTATTTGACCCTCAAATCTCGAAGTATGTAGCAGAGCTAACATTGGCTCCTTCTGGGGATGAGATCCTCCCTGAGGTCTCAAGAACTCATAGATCAATGCCTTTCCTGTGAAAACAAAATAGTAAAATTTCCTAGTGTTCCGTTGGGCATGGAGTCTAACTAAGCCTATACTAAAAACTGATAACATATTTACAACTTTAAGGCCAAAGACCTTAAATCACATAAATTTTCAGAAACCACCCATTTACTGGGCCATCAAAAAATGTCTCCCCTTCCATGCTTTTCAACATAAAGGTATTGTTCCCTTGGATCTGAGAAATAATAAAAGGCCCTGCCCAAAAAGCATCAAACTTCCCATGGTTTCCTTTCTTCTCTTTCAGTACATCCCACTTAAGGACCAAGTCTCCAACTTGAAAATTATTTGATTTTTTCCTCTTGTCAAAGACTTCCTTGATATTATTTTGATGTGCTACAGAATTTTCAACCAACTGTTCCCTGATGTGGTGTACCTCTGCTAAATCAGTGATCCTTTTTGCCATGTTTTCTTCCTCATTCTGTTCTTCTTGCAGGATTTTTTCCACAGGGAGAGTTAACTGAATTGGAAACATAGCCTACCAACCTGAATGGAGAATTGCCTGTGGATTTCTTAATGGTCACTATGTCATCCCACAGTGCATATTTGAGCTTAGAATCCCAGTTCTTTTTATTATCTTCCAACAGCTTCTTAATTATCCTTATCAGGCTCTTGTTGGAAGATTCTGCTAGACCATTGCCTTGAGGGTAATATGAGGTGGAATGAACTAGCTTAATGCCCATTGAGTCACACATATACACCAAATATTTTTCTTTGAAGGCTACTGCATTATCTGTGATTATTTTATGTGGACAACCAAACATGGTTAAGATATGCTCTGCTAAAAACTTCATGACCACATTATGATCAGCCCTCCTGGTAGGGATTGCTTCAACCCACTTAGTGAAGTAATCAGTGGCAACTAATATCCATATGTGTTGGCCACTGGAATGTGGATTGATTTCTCCAATGAAATCCAAGCCCCACTACTGAAAAGGACCATTTGCATGTATTGGTTTTAAGGGCAAGGACTTCAATTGCTATTTTCCTTCAAATTTTTGGCACCTGTCACATGGTTTAACAAACAAGGAGACATAAACAAACAAGGTGGGCCAATAGTACCCAGCTCTGAGGATATTGTGGGCTGTAGTTTTCCAATAATGGTGTCCTCCATACATGCTGGAATAAAACTGCTGCATAACCTCCATCGATTGTTCTTCGTCCAGACACCTCAAAAGCACTCTAGATGGGTCCCTCTAGTAAAGCAGATTTTCATGAATGCAGTATTTTGCTTCCCTGAGCTTAACAATTCTGGCTTGGATTGCACTAAAGTCTGGAGGGATTTCTAGCGTCAACAAGAATCTGACTATTATAGAGTACCAATCACAGGAAGCTAGACTTTCTGCCACTGATTGATTTCTTCCTTGTTCAGCTACTTCTTCTTCTTCTGTTTGACCATTTTCTGCAACTGTGCTTATGAGATTTATGTCCAATGTTCTGCAATTTTCTTCAGCCAATAGTCTGGCAAGGCCCTGACCTCTGACAAGCTTGGTGGGCTTCAATTCTATATTAAATTCAATTAACTTTGCAATCCATTTAGCCCTTCTTCCATCAACATCAGGCTGTGTTAAGACATCTTTTATTGAAGCAGAGGGTACATATGCAATTATCTTGGAATGCAGAATGTAAACTCTGAAAGCTTTCAAAGACTTGATAAGAGCATATGCTTGTTTTTCAATGATATCATACCTCATCTCAACATCCCTCAATGTTTTGGTGAAAAAAGCCACTGGATGCTCTAAGCCTTCGTCATCTACTTGCAACAGAACTGATGTAAGGGTGTCTTCAGAGGCAAATGAAAATATATGGAACTCCTGGCTGTAACTAGACTTCTTAAAGTGGGAGCGTCCATAATAGCTTTCTTAATGGACTCGAAGGATCTTCTTGCTACATCAGTCCATTTGATCTCCGACCCCTTTTTCAACATGGAGGTAATATGATTTACAAGTTCTACAAAATTTGGGATAAACCTCCTCACAAAATTTATTTTTCCTAGAAAGGATTGGATGTCCTTCTTTGATCTCGGGACAGACAAGGTCTGTATTGCTTTTACTCTTTCTGGGTCAATTTGAACACCTGCAGTAGAAACAACATGTCCTAACAACTTACCCTCTTCTAAAGCAAACTGTGACTTTTTAGGATTGACTGAAATCCCAAACCTTCTGCACTTTAGGAACACTTTCTTTAAATGCTACAAATGGTCATGATGGCTGCTGGAGTATATTGTTATGTCATCAAGGTAGACAAGGAAAAAATTATCCTTCTCTCCCACAAATGCTATATCCATAGCTCTCTGAAAGGTGGCTGCAGCATTTATCAACCCAAAAGTCATCTTGGAATACATTAAAGTGCCCCAAGGAGTGGTGAATGTAGTCTTCTCTTGGTTATCTGGATGTACAACAACCTGGTTATAGCCTGAAGATCCATCTAGAAAAGACATTACTTTGGCTCCTGAGACCTTCTGCAGCAAATGCTCCATCTTGGGTAGAGGATAGTTGTCTTTTTTAGAGCATTTGTTCAAGTTTCTAAAATCAACACAGAGCCTGATTTCTCCACTTTTCTTCCTCACTACCACTAAGTTGGCTACCCATTTGGAATATCTGAGAGGGACTATGATTTTGGCAGCCAACAACTTCTTTATTTATTTTTCAATCACAGGAAGGAGCAAAGGATTTATTGGTCTCAGCTTCTGGTTAAAAGGGATGGTCTTTCTCTAAAGGAATTTTATGTTGGATGATCTTTTTGTCATATGTTTTTCGGTCACTACATTCCCAGGCAAAGACATCAACAAATTGCTTCATTAAATTGTAGTATCCAACACTATGGGTAGCAGATAGATGAGTGGATATATTTATGTATTTGGGCTGATCTGGACTTCCTATATTATGCTTACAGACTGCAGATTGGTCTTCTTTTTGGGCAGCCTTATAAGGCACATCATTCTGGTCAAACAACCTCTCTAGCAGAATTAGACCCTTAGGTATATGATTGTTGGGCAGTTGGACAATGCTTTCTTTATCAATTTTGTTTCTAAGTTGGGATTGGGGACTTCCTTCCAAGGCTTCATTTTCTTGGTCAATTTTCATTTCGGAAAATTCATCAATGACTTGCAGAAACCTATTCACCTCATCATCATCCTCAAAAACTTTCCAATGCTGGACATTATTAGGCAAGGATGGTCTATATTTCATCTGGACTTCATAAACTAGTTTGGGAGGCATGGGAGGAATAAAAATGCTAGCAGACACAACAAGAGAATCAGCGAGCTGATATTTGGCTCTAGGGATGTATGAGATACAAAAGTTATCAAAATAATCTTTGAGTCTCCATACCTCGTCTCTGTATGCTTTCAGCCTTGGGTGCTTTCCTTGGAATTTTTTATTTACTTGCTGAATGATAAGGTTATCATATCCAAACACCTTTATGTTCCTGATTCCTCTGTCTTTAGCTGCATTAAGGCCCAATATTAGAGCCTCATTCTCTGCTATATTGTTTGTGACTTTAAAAGCCAGCTTAAAAGACATATGTGTGCTTTCTTGATTTTGAGAAATCAACACCACACCTGCTCTTGCAGTCTCCCTGGAACATGCTCCATCAAAGAACATCTCCCACACTTGACTTTGTTGTTCTCCCTCGGCCTGATTTACTAGTTTCCTGATTTGCATTGAGGCCTTCTGGGATTCTTCGATTTGTAGGATACAAGATCCAAAACCGGTGTCCAAAGCATATATGGGATGATTAGAAGTATTCTTCTCATCACTAATGATGTATGCCAGCTGTGCTTCTCTATACAATCTCTTGCTTTCTCCTCCAAAAATTGGGACAATGGCATAAGATAAGTCATTTTGTAATGTCCCACCTAGTCTCTTAATCCACCCTCTAGACAACAACATGCCAAACTTAGGAGGGATATCTGCCACCACAATATCCATCATCATACTCTTCATGGGCAACTGAGTTAGGGTAATGCTAGATCTTTAATCAACCCCAGAATTTCACCTTTCTTGAATCGAATGAAAATAAATCATGATATGGTCTGGTGATGTCAAGGCCTAACTCTTCCATGACAGCTTTAGGCATCAGATTGTGGTTGACCCCCGTGTCTAGCAGGAAATTATGGAGGATTTTGTCATGAATGGTGAAGAAGGCATTAAATGATGGAGAATTATTATCAGTAGGTTTGATCATTGGGCTAAGCACAACTACAGGTTTATCATCTTGCAAATTAACATAGTTAGTGGAGGTTTGTGTGGCTTTCAGCTCAAGAGCATCAAGGATAGGCTTTCTAAACACTTCACTCCTTACAAGTTCTAACAGAGGTATATATATTTTTAACTTTTGGACTTCTGATTCAAAGCTGAAAGGGGAAGGGGACTTATGAGGACCTCTTACCTCTTGAGCTGGTGCTTTGATGATGACTGGATCAGCTGTTGGCTTCTTCTGTCTGTTATTCTGTTGCTTTTTTTGGACAACAGCTCTTTGGGCAGGATTCTCCTTGACATTATTTGCTTTTGACTTGAGTTTATATCTTTGCTGTTCACCAGTCTATAGAACGGACTCTCTGTCCCACTCCTGACTGGTTTGGTCCTGCAGTAATGATTCTTCATGTGCATCCAATGTCAAAAAGGTAGCACTACCTTTATCTTCCATGCAATGGATTTCATCCTCCTCTTCAAACTGCTCCTCCTCCATGACTACATTTTGGAAAGGAGCCTTAACTTTCTATTCTTCACTTGCTTCTTTACCCCTTTGTATATTTTGTAATTGTTCATTTGCTCTTCTGAATGGATTTGGATTTCTTGGAGCAAATGTGTTTTGAAACCTTGCTTTCCCATAACTTTGCTCAAATTTCGGCTTAGATATCTCAGCCGCCAATGAATCTATCATCTTGGTCATTTTATCCAATTTGGGTTCTGAAGATGAAGCGGAGGAAGAAGAAGCCTCACTTCTCTGCCTCCTTCTATCAGCATGACTTTTAAGCTTTTCTGCAGCCATAATATTTGATTCTATTTCTAGTGTTGCATCTTACATATCAACTAGAGTGGCACTTCTTCTTTCTCTCAAAAGCAGGCAGAAATCAAAATCAAAAGCATTGGCATAAGTGAGTTTGGCAGAGGTGGGGGTAGGCTTTACTTCAGCTGGTATCTTACTATACATATGGTTAAATCTTTTATTAAAATCAGGCAAAGATTCCCCATTCTACCTCTTTAGGTTTCCAAACTCTGTATGGTAGTAGAGAAGGTATTTTCTATCTCCCCATTGCTTCAGGAATGCATCGTCCAATGCCTCAATGTCTGTTATGGACCTATGGGGCAATTACCTGAACCACTTTCTAGCCTCTCCATCAATGCCCTGGACACAAAATCTTATCCACACATCATCTTCACTGATATCTAATTTATCAGCGTAACTATAGAAATATTCAAGGTGTTCTTCAGCTGTTACCCCCTTTGTACCGGTGAATTTGGGCATATATTTCTGATATTCTCCTGCAGGCATGGCATTCAAAGGAATAGGCAAGACCAAGATTCCATACCTAGCAGCTATGATTCTTTCCATCTTTGTGGGAGCTTGCTGGCTTGCCATGACTAGGATAGGTGGAAGGCTACTAACAGATTGAATGGTACTAGGAAGTAATGAAATAGATGACAGAAATGAAGGAAATTGATGGACTGTATGGGAGGCTTTATTTGGACTGAGATCCAAAGGGGAACTGACTAAACAAGGAGCTGTATAAATCTCTGAAGGTATTTCTTGACTAACAATGTTGGGCTCTAAGTCTTCAAATTGTATATCCTCAGCTATGACCTTATCCTTCAGAGGTGAATAAGTTTTCTTAGGCTTACCTGATCAGAGTATAACCTTGTTCAGACATAAACTTGTCAAATTTTAGATACCATTGCCTTGGAGCCTGTTTTAAGCCATACAAGCTCTTCTTCAACCTGCACACTAGTTTCTCCTTCCCTTTCACCTCATATCCTTGTGGCTGCTGCATATATATCTCTTCCTCCAAATCCCATGGAGAAAGGTTGTCTTTACATCTAACTGCTCAAGATGCAAATCTTCAGCTGCTACAAGACTTAAAATAGTTCTGATTGAAGTCATTTTAACAACAGGAGAAAATATTTCATCAAAATCAATACCTTTCTTTTGTGCAAACCCCTTCACCACAAGTCTAGCTTTGTACCTCTGTTTTCCTCCATCTTCTTCCTTCAGCCTGTAAACCCATTTATTCTTCAATGTAGTTTTTCCTGCGGGCAACCTGACTAAATCCCAAGTCTGGTTATGCATTAAGGAGTCCATCTCTTCTTCCATGGCTACCTCCCACTTCTTCCCGCTTTCAACCTGCATTGCTTCTTCATAAGATTCGGGTTCACCAGAATCAGTCAACAATAAATAATATAATGAAGGAGAGTATCGTTTAGGGGGTCTACTTATCCTGGTAGATCATCTAACACCACTTTCAGGTGTTTGGGGTGCCTGTTGTTGTTGTGGTGGTTGCTGTTGTTGATTATTATTATTTTCAGGCACCTTTAACTTTTCAGTGATTTCATCAAGAACTGTGTATTCCTTGTTTTCTTTTTCCTGTTTCTTTTCCTGCAACTGATTCTTATACAAGACCTTTTCATTGAATATTACATCTCTGCTCCTAATGATTTTGTGATTTTCATAATCATATAAGCGATAACCAAAATCATTAACACCATATCCAATAAAGGTACATTTCTTTGACTTTGCCTCAAGCTTTGTTCTATTTTCTTTATCAATATAGACAAAGGCCTCACAACCAAAAGGCTTTAAAAAAGAGTAGTTTACCTTTTTACCTGTCCATGCTTCCTCCGAAACACCACCATCCAAGGAACTTGAAGGCCCTCTGTTTATTATATAAACAATAGTATCTACAGCATCTACCCAAAATTCTAAAGGCAATCATGCATGCAATCTCATGCACCTTGCACGCTCCATGATTGTTCTGTTCATCCTTTCTGACACACCATTTTCTTGTGGTGTTCTTGGAACTGTCTTTTCTCTGCGAATTCCATGTTCTGAACAGTACCTATCAAACTCTTTGCTGCAATATTCACCTCCATTGTCTGATCTAAGACACTTCAATTTCTTTCCTGTTTCAATCTCAACCAAAGCTTTCCATTTCTTGAAAGTATCAAACACATCAGATTTATTATTAATACAATAAATCCAAGTTTTTCTAGTTGCATCATCAATAAAAGTAACATAATAACGAGAGCCACCGAGAGATGATACCTGAGTAGGTCCCCATACATCTGTATGCACAAGCTCTAATTTTTCATTCTTCTTTTCTTTCCCAACTCTGAGAAATCTAACTCTCTTCTGTTTTCCATAAATGCAATTCTCACAAAAGTCCAAATCATCATTCTTCAAACCTGCCAACAAATTCCTTGAGTGAAGAATCTTCATCCCCTTTTCACTCATGTGTCCGAGCCTATGATGCCATAATGTTGCATCTGCTCATTTGGATGTTAAAGCATTAACAGAGTTAGAAATACCATTGCATAAATACAATGTACCAACCTTTTCACCTTTTGCTATTAACAGGGCTCCTTTGGTGACCTTCCAAGCTTTATCTGTGATAGTTGTCACACAACCTTCACTGCCTAACTGCCCTGTTGAAATCAGATTTTTCTTTAGATCTGGAACAAGCCTTACCTCCTTTAATAGCCATTGGTTTCCATTCTACTGTTTTACAAGAACCTTACCCATTCCAACTATTTTACAGGGTTTATCATCACCCAGACGAACATGTCCAAAATCTCCTTAAACATAGTCATGAAAGTATTTCTTATCAGGTGTGGCATGGAATGAAGCCCCTGAATCTACCACCCAGGAATCAGTAATATTTTCGAAAGAAAGAATCAAAGCATCTTGTAACACCTCACCTGTCACATTTGCTTCATGATTGTTTTCTTGTTGTGCATCTCCTTCTTTTCCCTTCCAAGATCTACATTCTTTTTTTAGGTGTCCTTTCTTTCCACATTTCCAGCACACTATCCCCGATCTAGACTTGGATCTGCCTTTCCTTGATTTACTGTGATATCCTGAGCTCTTTCCTCTTTCCATTTTTCTTCCTCTAGACTCTGCACTCAAAGCATTTCTCGATGTTTCACCGGAGCTTTTCCGTCGCATTTCCTCACTAAGGATAGCACCGACAACATCATCAAACTTTAGAGTACTAGATCCAGAAATGAAGTTACTAATGGCCATTACCAAACCATTCCAACTTTCTGGTAATGAGCACAAGAATAACAGAGCTCTAACTTCATCATCAAAGTTTACCCCTACAGAACTTAACTGACTTGTAACTGTATTAAAATCATTTAAATGGTTTGCAACAGATCCACCTTCCGACATATTCATATTAAATAACCGTTTCATAAGAAATACCTTGTTTGAAGCTGAGGGTTTTTCATATAGTTTCGACAACGTCTGCATCAAACCCTCTGTCGTGGTTTCCTTCAAAATGTTGAAGGCGACTGACGCAGCAAGGCACAACCGTATTGTTCTGAGTGCCTTTCTATTGAGAAGGTTGCATTCTTCGTCTTTCATACCCGTCGGCATCTTTGTTTTTCCGCCCAATGGTAGGTATAGATCTTTCTGATACAGATAATCTTCCATCTGCATCTTCCACAGCGAGAATTTTTGGCCGTCAAATTTCTCGACCCTAAACTTACCATATTCCGCCATTGCTCCCACTCGAACCAGGAATCCTTCTTTCCTACGAGTTTATTAGCCAAATAGACCTTCAGCTCTGATACCAGTTGTTAGAAAATTATATATTACGGAGCAATGGAACACATAAAATATTGCAGAAATATAAACACAGAAAATGCACAAAAACAAGAGAGACACAGATATACGTGGTTCACCCAGTTTGGGCTATGTCCTCCCCGAATAGCCAGTCCTTCCTTTCTATTATCCAGCAAAATGAAGAGACACAACCTACAACAAATCCGCTGTAATATCCTCTGTTTTCTCTCACAGTCTCACCTCTCTGTTTCTCGCTCACAGAATACACATCTATTATACATCCTCAAATACAATACCCTCATACAAAGAGAGGGGTTGCCTTCTAGGGCAAAAAACCCTAAACTAAACATAAGTTCTACCGTCAGATCATCCGCCTAATGAATGGCCCAGATTGACTAGAAATTACTATACTTTTACAAGGAAGTTTTACATTTGTTTTTAGCTTCGGGGGTGCTTCCCCCGAGCCCCCGCCGGGGGACCACTGGCCCCCGGACCCTCCAACCGGGGGGGATGGGCCCCCCCAGACCCTCGCGGGGGGGACAAGTCCCCCCCGCACCCCCCCGTGTGGAGGGGTGTAAAAAATTTCCTAGGGTATACATCCGGCTAAAACAAACACCTCTGAAAAATCATGCTCCACACACAACAGTAGGTGGACTGTTATATGGGATGCAATCCCATAACCATTGTAGGTGTTTACCTACTCGGCTCTGTACCTTTCCTTCTCAGCCATGTTGTTTGTTGAAGACGGTGGTTGAGGATCTATTACGCCGAGTACTGGATACTAGCCACCTTCATCCTTCGGATGCATGGGACAATTCAAGAATGAGAGGACTGCATGGTGGATGGGGATAGATATCAGCCATTGGATTAAATGAATGGACAACGGATATTTCTCGGCCTGAGGTATCGGGCGGAAGCGGAGGCGGACAATCGTGAGCTGTTGGATCTCGAGTGGACAATTGTGATTCGTTGGATCTTGGGTGGACAGATCTGACGGTCATCGGGGGGAGGAGATGCATGGGAGATAACGAGTAGAGATGGAGGACGGGCAGTAAGCGGTATTTATCGCACCACCATTGGGGCTTGGGTGGTACTCATACAAAAGTGCGCGATTCCAGTCAACGCATGACCCGTGGCGGATAGGAAGTGACAAAAACCACTTTTATGGTGAGTTAACATGTGGTCGATTTGCGGGTGCGGGGAGAGCGAATGTCGTTCGATCGCGGCGGAGATGATCGGACGGTGGGAAAACAAACGAGTAGGTTATCCGTTTGAATGCGACGGGGAACCATTGGATCGGGACGTGATGATCGATGACTACGATTAAAAGGTGAATATGGGCTACAGAGGCATGGGGCCATGTGGTGACGATGCTATGGAGCTTTAGACTTAGTGCTTTGGGGCTTGAAGGAATAGGGGCTTATGTCGAGTTTTGGAGGAAAAACAGAGATGGTGGGGGTTATGAGAGTGTGAGCGGAATGAAGGGGGAAGAGAAGGATGACTGATACGGGTCCTTTGTGAGCATAACCAACACGGCCAGACATGTATTTGACCCTCAAATCTCGAAGCATGTAGCAAAGCTAACATGGCTAGCCCATTTTCCATGATTAACGGCAGTTGACATGGTATCCCCTTGAATTATGGTGGTTAATCATGATAGATCAACTTCTGAGAGGAATACATTTTGCATGTGAACTCTGATTGACACTTTTCTTAAATCATTGGAAAGCTAATTGTGTATAGAATAGTGTTAGGGTCTTCCACACTTAAGAAACAAATTTTTACCCATAAAAACATTCATTTAAGGCCTCAAATTGGCCCCAAAATGTTTCTGACCCAAATTCTCCAAACTATGTCCCACTACTAAAACTACTTATATAAATTTATTTCCATGATTTTTCCACCTGTTGGAGGGGTTAGTTGACTTAGTCGACTATACAAATCGAGTCAGAAAACTATATTGTAATTCAATTGACAACCTTGTAGAGTCAATGACTAAGTCAGATTAAGCTAAGTAATTCCAAATAGTTAAACTATTGTAACTGTCTCAAAATAGTATAAATATCCATGAATGTATCAATGTATCAGTTCCATTTGGATTTAAGAGATATATAATATAAGTGTGCTTTCGCTAGTTCTCCACTACTTATTTCTCTTCTCTTCTCTATTTACTTTTGTGCTTTTTTGTGAATGTTTGATGTCCTTACTACTTGTAATTATGTGTAATTTTCCCTAGATTACACCATTGGTTTCGCTGCCGGGAGTTTTGGACTCAAGTATCAAAGAATATGCAAGCATAAATTTTAGTGTTGGAAGAGATACAATAGTGGTGGGAAACGAAAAGTAACTACTACTTGAAGAACTATGGGAGAAGAAATAGACTATCATTAGCAAAAGTGAGGATTACTTTTTTCATAGGAGCACATAAACATTTTATTGAAGGATCCCTGATGGAAATAAAAAATTTCTTGGACCAATTTTCTCATGTGAAAACCATAAACGGATGCCCAAATGTTACTGAAATTGTCAAATGGAAGTCACACGAATTTTCACGAGTGGTTCGAGATGATTCTAGATGAATTTTGAAAGGAACAAGCAATAGAAGAAAGAACCTCCATTGAACATATCAAAGGTAGGTTTTTTGATGACCTTCATGATAATTTTTTCTGTATGATCCCTACCCTGTTACATAAGTCCCTCCTCGACAAGGGTGCTGGACATATCGTCGAATATCGGCCTCCTTTGCAGACTTCGATAAACATTAGCCACTAACAAAGGAAATTTGATTGGAAAAAGTTCCTTGATGTACAATTTACGGATACAAAAGAAGTGTGGGACTAATTCCTAAGTAAATAGACATGGCTACTGGGTATTTCCTCACCACCCGAAAGTAGGTCAAGATGGAATTGAGGGTAATGATTTGTGACAAATAAAGAAATAAAAGGAATAAAGAAGAAATAAAATTGGAGAAGTATAAAAAAAATTATAAATTGTAAAAATGGAAGGGAAAAGGTCAAAGAAACAACAAGGAGAAAGTAGCCAATAGAAAAATATTTGAAAATATAAGAAGTTGAAAAATATTCAAAAGATAGCATGGGGCAAAAGAAAAAAATGACATGTAGAAATAAGAGGAGAGTACCAGAGGAAGAAAATGAAAATTTGGAAGTGAGAGAAAATATGCATAGACTCCTTGGATGAGTTGAGAGGCATAGAACCACGCATTCCGAGAGAGAATAATGGTCTACAAATATGTATTAGAAGGAAAGTAGACGAGACTCCAGCTGTTAAATAATTCCTTCAAAAAACATCACATAATTTTTCAGTAATTCCCATTGTTTGTCATGAGGATAAACAAAGAAATAAGCCAAAAAATGAAAATCCTGCTGAGAACCAAACAAAGAATGAGATAAAATAAAATGAAGAAATGCTTCTCCAACATAGAATCTCACGATCATACCCCTCCTGCCACAATTAGTGTCTAAAGAGGAATTCAAAAGCGCAAACACGGTCATCAAAGAGTCGCGACCTAAAGTAAGCTGGTTTACTGAGTATATAGCTAGAGTGTGCTAGACCGATGAGTCATTTCTTGAAGACAAAGTCGACAAGAAAGGAAGTAGCACACCGTTGAGCAATCGACTAGTCGTCGATCTTGTTGTCACCGATCAGTCAAGTAATCTTTGAATATATGGAACATCTAAGCCTCTGAAAAATGAAATGGGATTAAATCTCATAACCATCTATGAGGGAGATGAAGATGCTAAGAAGTATTGGTTCATCTGTGACAAATTTGGTTTGCGAATGCTATTACCAATGAAGAGAAAAAGATTGCACAGCTTGCAAAAAATTTTAGGAAACGTGCACTCACATGGTTTATGAATATTACTGAAAATCAAACAAAATAAAAAGATGAAATTAAACTCAATTTAATTAATTTCTTCAAGGCATAAGATGCTAAATACATGACAACCCAAAAGTTAAAATAAATCAAACAGTGACCCAATGAAATAGTGTGTGAATATGATAAAATATTTAAAGATTTATTAAGTCAAATCCCATATATCATCGACAAAAAATTATTAGTTCAGTGGTATGTGGATGTTCTCCTCCAAAACATATGTGGGACTTTGAGGATGCATGAAGTCAATCCTTGTGAAGAAGCCCTTAAATTGGCTCAACAAATTGAAACTGACGATGAAGGACAATCAAATAACTCATTGAATGATAACAATCTTGAAGACAAAAGCGAACAACTACAAAATTCTTTGATGGCATTAAAATTTTAGAGAAATAATTTATGGTGCACTAATTATCGAATTTGAGGGCACACCAAGGATAATTGTAAATATTAATGAATATGTTTGACAAGTAGAATATGACATTTACTGCGACATATGCCAAATATCATTGAATCGTACTACTAAAGATTGCTAATATGATCATTGTAACTCTAAACCAAAACGGTGTGCCATATATGAAGACCATAGCCACTGAACACAAGAATGTCAGCTAAATGGGATAGATAAGCTGAATTATCACGCTATTTATCATATGCAAACAAGAGATTAGTACAATGAGCCACCAATGCATGGCAGAAGCGGAAACATTCGAGGAGGATATGGTGGTCGACAAGGAGGATATAACAATAGAGGTCGAGTTCGAGGAAGGTTTTATTGCTTTACTTGTTGGAAAGAAGGTCATGAAAACCCTAATTTCCCTTTAAAAGATAAGACCAACTGGTGCTTTTGTAATATGTGTTGTTTGGTGGATCATTCCTTGGAGGATTAACCCAACACATTGAAAACATATTAAACAAAAGAACTATGAATTTACTTCAAAATATCCATAAGAATGATATTCTAAATTTAAAAAAACCTTCATGTTATTACAAGGTTGGGGGCATGAAGAGATAATAGTGTTCCTATTAAGAAAATTGTTGGGTTGTGTTATATTCTTTCCACGACTAGCCCACGTAGTTAACCTGGGGGTTAGAGGGGGGGTGGAGCCCCCCTTTGTTGTGATGATTGTGATGTAGGGGTGGGGGGGGGGTCACAAGGGGTTTGAGAAGTACCCGTAACCCCACTTTATGGGGTCTGGGGCAGCGCCCCGAAAAATTTTGGTTTGGACCCTATGTTAGGTTGGGCGGACCCACCTATGGTTTTGTGCATGACTTTCACACATGTTTTTTGGACGCGATGGTTTTTTGGTCCATGGTATTGGACGCAATGATTTTCAGTCCATGGTATTGGGTGCTTCGACATGTATAAATATGTATTATAACATTAAAATGAACATAATGAAAAATCAAGCTGGTAGTCCCGGTTTTGGGATCCAGGGGAAAATCTCTGTGTTTATGTATTTTATGTGTTATGTTATCACATTGTTTATTTTCTGTGTTTTAGAATTCGTATGCAGGTAATTTCTATACGGGATTAAAACCTACATTTGGTATTAGAGCTGTTTTGGCTTCAAGGGGATGCCTTTGTTGCTGAGGGATTTCACTCGAGCCTTTTGTTAGAAAATTATATATTATGGAGCAATGGAACACATAAAATATTTCATAAATATAAACACAGAAAGAACATAAAACAAGAGAGACACAGATATACGTGGTTCACCCAGTTTGGGCTACGTCCACCTCGAACAGCCAGTCCTTCCTTTCAATTATCCATCAAAATGAAGAGACACAACCTACAGCAGATCCACTGTAATATCATTTGTTTTCTCTCACAGTCTCACCTCTCTATTCCCGCTCACACAATACACATCTATCACACAACATCAAATACAATGCCCTCATACAAAGAGAGGGGTTGCCTTCTAGGGAAAAAAACCCTAAACTAAACATAAGTTCTATCATCAGATCATCCGCCTAATGAATGGCCCAGATTGACTAGAAATTACTATACTTTTATAAGGAAATTTTACAGATGTTTTTAGCTTCGGGGGCGCTACCCCGAAATCCCTCGCCAGGGGGGGGCTCCCAAAGGTCGCAGCCGCCCCCTGCAGCGAATATTTTACGGGTGGCATTGCCGCCCCCATTTCGAACTAGGGTCCAATGTGGCGATACCTTTCAATATAGAAGATAATCAGGCTCCACACCCAGCCATCTCCCACTTGGAAACTGATTTTAGCAACTCCACCGCTGCTCCATTTCCTGGAAAATGACTCCTCTTTGGACCTGGTTGTTTCTCATCTTCATCGTCATCCATGAAGACCAATTGAAACTGAGCATATTCTTAGTTTCTCCTTGGTTACAACTTTTGTTAGCATATCTGCAGGATTCTGGCTAGTGTGTATCTTTTCCAACTTCAACTCTCCATCTTCCAACACTGATCGTATGAAATGGTACTTGAGCTATATGTGTTTAGTCCTGGAATGAAATGCTGAGTTCTTTGCAAGATGAATGGCACTTTGGCTATCACTGTATAACGTTCCCATATCATGCTCCTTACCCAATTCACCCATAAACCTTTGTAACCAAATCATTTCTTTACTAGCCTCTGTAGTAGCAAAATACTCTGCTTCTGTTGTTGAAAGTGCAACAACACTTTGGATTTTTGAAACCCAACTGACAGCTGTTCCTCCAACAGTAAATACATATCCTGTATTGCTCCTCCTGTTATCTCTGTCACCTGCCATATCTGCATCAACATATCCTTGTAGGGAGATGTTTGAACCACCAAAGCATAATGCTTGATTTGTGGTACCTTTCAAATATCTGAGAATCCATTTCACTGCCATCCAATGTTCCTTTCCTGGATTGTTCATGTACCTGCTTACAACTCCCACTACATGTGCAATATCGGGCCTTGTGCAGACCATTGCATACATTAAGCTTCCAACTGCTGATGCATATGGAACTTTAGACATATAATCCATGTCTTCTTGGGTCTTTGGGCACATTTCCTTGCTAAGTTTGAAATGGCTAGCAAAAGGTGTACTAACTGGTTTTGCATTGTGCATGTTAAATCTTTTCAACACCTTTTGTATGTACTCATTCTGAGACAATGTTAATTTACGATTTTTCCTGTCTCTAGTTATTCTCATACCAAGGATTTGTTTTGCAGCTCCCAAATCCTTCATTGCAAATGAATTTGCCAATTTTCTTTTGAGCACATTTATTTCCTGCATGTTAGATCCTGCAACAAGCATGTCATCTACATATAATAACAGTATAATATAGCTGCTATCATTTTGCTTTTTCAAATAAGCACAATGATCAGAGTGACATCTAGTATAACCTTGTTCAGACATAAACTTGTCAAATTTTGGATACCACTGCCTTGGAGCCTGTTTTAAGCCATACAAGCTCTTCTTCAACCTGCACAATAATTTCTCCTTCGCTTTCACCTCATATCCTTGTGGCTGCTGCATATATATCTCTTCCTCCAAATCCCCATGGAGAAAGGCTGTCTTTAAATCTAACTGCTCAAGATGCAAATCTTCAGCTGCTACAAGACTTAAAATAGTTTTGATTGAAGTCATTTTAACAACAGGGGAAAATATTTCATCAAAATCAATACCTTTCTTCTGTGCAAACCCCTTCACCACAAGTCTAGCTTTATACCTCTGTTTTCCTCCATCTTCTTCCTTCAGCCTGTAAACCCATTTATTCTTCAATGTAGTTTTTCCTACAGGAAAACTGACTAAATCGCAAGTCTGGTTATGCATTAAGGAGTCCATCTCTTCTTGCATGGCTACCTCCCACTTCTTCTTGCTTTCAACTTGCATTGCTTCTTCATAACATTCGGGTTCACCGGAATCAGTCAATAATAAATAATATAATGAAGGAGAGTATCGTTCAGGGGGTCTACTTATCCTAGTAGATCTTCTAACACCACTTTCAAGTGTTTGGGGTGCCTGTTGTTGTTGTGGTGGTTGCTGTTGTTGTGGTTGTTGATTATTATTATTTTCAGGCACCTTTATTTTTTCAGTGATTTCATCAAGAACTGCATATTCATTATTTTCCTTTTCTTGTTTCTTTTCCTGCAACTGATTCTTATACAAGACGTTTTCATTGAATATTACATCTCTGCTCCTACTGATTTTGTGATTTTCATAATCATATAAGCGATAACCAAAATCATTAACACCATATCCAATAAAGGCACATTTCTTTGACTTTGCCTCAAGCTTTGTTCTATTTTCTTTATCAATATGGACAAAGGCCTCACAACCAAAAGGCTTTAAAATAGAGTAGTTTACCTTTTTACCTGTCCATGCTTCCTCTGGAACACCACTATCCAAGGAACTTGAAGGCCCTCTATTTATTAGATAAACAACAATATCTACAGCATCTGCCCAAAACTGTAAAGGCAATCCTACATGCAATCTCATGCACCTTGCACGCTCCATGATTGTTTTGTTCATCCTTTCTGACACACCATTTTCTTGTGGTATTCTTGGAACTGTCTTCTCTCTGCGAATTCCATGCTCTGAACAGTACCTATCAAACTCTTTGCTGCAATATTCACCTCCATTGTCTGATCTAAGACACTTCAATTTCTTTCCTGTCTCAATCTCAACCAAAGCTTTCCTTTTCTTGAAAGTATCAAATACATCAGATTTATTCTTAATACAATAAATCCAAGTTTTTCTAGTTGCATCATCAATAAAAGTAACATAATAACGAGAGCCACCGAGAGATGATACCTGAGTAGGTCCCCATACATTTGTATGCACAAGCTCTAATTTTTCATTCTTCTTTTCTTTCCTAGCTTTGAGAAATCTGACTCTCTTCTATTTTCCATAAATGAAATTCTCACAGAAGTCCAAATCAATGTTCTTCAAACCCGACAACAAATTCCTTGAGTGAAGAATCTTCATCCCCTTTTCACTCATGTGTCTGAGCCTATGATGCCATAATGCTGCATCTGCTCCTTTGGAAGTTAAAGCATTAACAAAGTTAGAAATACCATTGCATAAATACAATGTACCAACCTTTTTGCCTTTTGCTATTGCCAAGGCTCCTTTGGTGACCTTCCAAGCTTTATCTGTGAAAGTTGTCCCACAACCTTCACCGCCTAACTGCCCTGTTGAAATCAGATTTTTCTTTAGATCTGGAACATGCCTTACCTCCTTTAATAGCCATTGGTTTCCATTCTGCTGTTTTACAAGAACCTTACCCATTCCAACGATTTTACAGGGTTTATCATCACCCAGACGAACTTGTCCAAAATCTCCTTGAACATAGTCAAGAAAGTATTTCTTATCAAGTGTGGCATGGAATGAACCCCATGAATCTACCACCCAGGAATCAGTAATAATTTCAAAAGAAAGAATCAAAGCATCTTGTAACACCTCACCTGTCACATTTGCTTCATGATTGTTTTCTTGCTGTGCATCTCCTTCTTTTCCCTTCCAAGATCTATAGTCTTTCTTTAGGTGTCATTTCTTTCCACATTTCCAGCACACTATCCCCGATCTGAACTTGGATCTGCCTTTCCTTGATTTACTGCGATATCATGAGCTCTTTCCTCTTTCCATTTTTCTTCCTCTAGACTCTACACTCAAAGAATTTCCCGATGTCTCACCGGAGCTTTTCCATCGCATTTCCTCGCTAAGGATAGCACCGAAAACATCATCAAACTTTAAAGTACTAGATCCAGAAACAGAGTTACTATTGGCCATTACCAAACCATTCCAACTTTCTGGTAATGAGCACAAGAATAACAGAGCTCTAACTTCATCATCAAAGTTTACCCCTAGAGAACTTAACTGACTTGTAACTGTATTAAAATCATTTAAATGGTCTGCAACAGACCCACCTTCTGACATCTTCATATTAAATAACTGTTTCATAAGAAATACCTTGTTTGAGGCCGAGGTTTTTTCATATAGTTTCGACAACGAATCAAACCCTTTGTCATGGTTTCCTTCTAAATGTTGAAGGTGACTGACGTAGCAAGGCACAACCGTATTGTTCCGAGTGCCTTTCTATCGAGAAGGTTCCATTCTTCATCTGTCATACCCGTCGGCATCTTTGATTTTCCGCCCAATGGTAGGTATAGTTCTTCCTGATACAGATAATCTTCCATCTGCATCTTCCACAGCGAGAAGTTTTGGCCGTTACATTTCTCGACCCTAAACTTACCATCTTCCACCATTGCTCCCACTCGAACCAGCAACCCTTCTTTCCTGCGAGTTTATCAGCCAAATAGACCTTCAGATCTGATACCAGTTGTTAGAAAATTATATATTATGGAGCAATGGAACACATAAAATATTGCAGAAATATAAACACAGAAAGCGCATAAAACAAGAGAGACACAGATATACGTGGTTCACCCAGTTTGGGCTACGTCCACCTCGAAAATCCAGTCCTTCCTTTCTATTATCCAGCAAAATGAAGAGACACAACCTACAGCAGATCCGTTGTAATATCCTCTGTTTTCTCTCACAGTCTCACCTCTCTATTCCCACTCACAGAATACACATCTATCACACAACATCAAATACAATGCCCTCATACAAAGAGAGGGGTTGCCTTCTAGGGCAAAAAACCCTAAAATAAACATAAGTTCTACCGTTAGATCATCTGCCTAATGAACGGCCCAGATTGACTAGAAATTACTATACTTTTACAAGGCAATTTTACAGCTGTTTTTAGCTTTGGGGGCGCTACCCCCGAAATCCCCCGCCAGGGGGGGGCTCCCAAAGGTCGCAGCCGCCCCCCTGCAGTGAATATTTTACGGGCGGCATTGCCGCCCCCATTTCGAACTAGGGTCCAATGTGGCGATACCTTTCAATATAGAAGATAATCAGGCTCCACACCCAACACCTTCGGTAGACCCTGTTCAGTGGGAGATCTATGAGATTGATTCTGGTGGTGAAAGAAGATGGTGAGTAGTGGAAAGATAGAGATCAAGAAATTTAATGGTCAGAGTTTTGAGTTGTGGAAACTCAATATGGAGGATCTATTGGTGGATAAAGATCAGTGGATCGAGGTAGATCCGGGTACTAAACCAACGGGAGTGTCTGATGAAGAATGGAAGAAGTTGGATTAGAAGGCAAAGAGCACAATATGATTGTGTGTCTTAGATTAGTATTGCTGAATGTATCAGGGGAAGCTACGACGAAGGTTTTGTGGGACAAGTTAGGGACTTTGTACCAATCTAAGTCTCTGGTGAATAAAATGTTCCTGTGGAAAAAGCTGTATAACCTGAGGATGAAAGATGGAGACTCGGTGACAGAGCATCTGAATGAATTTAATACTATGGTAAGTTAGTTAACATCTGTTGATATTAAAATTTCAGATGAAGATAAGTGCATCAGTTTGTTGTGTTCTCTACCAAATTCGTGGGATATTCTGGTTATTGCAATACATAGCAATGCAACTGCCTTGCAGTCTGATGAAATAGTCTTAGCCTTACTGACAGAGGATATGAGACAGAAAAATATGGAGATCCAGAATGGTGATGCCTTGTCTGTACGAGGATGGTCCCATAAGAGAAACAAAACTAAGTCATCGAGTGGGAGATCTAAATCTAGAGGGAGATCTAAATCTCTAGGAAAACCTGTAAAGGTGGTGTGTTGGAAATGCGGAAAGGAAGGGCACTATAAAAGGGACTTTAAATCTAAAGTTCCTGATAAAGGAAAGGGATCTGATGATGCTCCTTCTTCAGAGGTGAAAACCACCTCAGATGAAGGTGGGGATGTGTACTTGGCTTCTTCAAGTACACATGTAGATCATGAGGCATGGTTGATTGACTTAGGTCCATACTTTCACTTCACTCCCCATAAAGAGTGGTTCTGCGAGTATGAGAAATATGATGGTGTTGATGTCTTCTTAGGGGATGATAGGAAGGCTAGAATTATTGGTCACAGAAAAGTAAAGTTGAAGTTGCAAGATGGAAGGGCTAGAACACTTTCGGGTGTTCTGCATATTCCTGCATTGGCCATAAATTTGATTTCTGTAAGCAAGATGGATGATGCAGGTGTAAAAACAGTGTTCGAGAAGGATACCTGCAAAATGGTTCGGGGAGCACTGTTATTGATGTGGGGAGTTCAAATTGGAACTCTGTACAAGCTACAAGGTAGAACTGTTATTGATGGGTGCAACAATTCCGTGGTTCCTGAAAGTGGAGCAAAAAATCTAGTGCTCTCTAGAGAGAAGACCATGTTGTGGCATCAAAGGCTTGGACATATTGGAGAGAAGGGCCTTCAAATAATTCATGGTAAAGGTATTTTAGAAGGTATGGGTAACAACTCTTTGGATTTTTATTTCCGTGAAAGTTGTGTATATGGGAAGCAGAGTTGGGTGAGTTTCCCCTCTGGTAGTAAGAGGGCGAAACAGATATTAGAACTTGTGCACAGTGATGTGTTTGGAACTATGAAGGTTCCATCACTGGGTAAGTCTGTGTACTATGTATCATTTATAGATGACTTATCAAGGAATACATGGATATATTTCCTTAAGAATAAATCTGAAGCCTTTGATAGGTTTAAAGAATTTAAGGCTCTCGTGGAAAATCAGAGATAGAAGAAGATAAAGGTGTTGAGGACAGATAATGGTGGAGAGTTTTGCAGCAAGAAATTTGAAGAATTATGTAAGAAGTGTGGTATAGCATGACAGAAGACTACTCCATATACACCTCAGCAAAATGGAGTTGCAGAAAGAATGAATAAGACGTTGATGGAAAGGGCAAGAAGCATGCTCAGTGGTGCCAGGTTAGGATAGGAATTTTGGGCAGAGGCGGTGGACAATGCATGTTACTTGGTCAACAGGTCACCTTCATCAGTGTTGGAGGATAAGACTCCACAAGAGGCATGGACCGGTAAGAAACCCTCTCTTTCACATCTGAGGGTATTTGGATGTGATGCATATGTGCATGTTCCAAAGGAGAAACGAACCAAGTTGGATAGTAAATTTGAAAAGTGCATCTTTATTGGGTATAAGGATGGTTTGAAGGGTTATAAGCTTTGGAACCTAGTCACATGGAAGGTTGTGTATAGCCGAGATGTGGTGTTCAAAGAGGTAAAAGATGTTATTAAACATGAATTCCAACCAAAGGAACCTGAGAAGATAGAGTTTGAGCTTAAGGAGGAAGAATTAGACTCTACAAAAGAGGAGGAATCAGAAGATGAAGAGCCACAAAATCTGGGTGTGGGAAGATCAGTTCGAGAAAGAAGGCAGCCAGAAAGGTATAGTCCATCTGCTTTCTATTCAAATTTTTCTTTATCTATTACTGACGATGATCCCAGAACTATGAAGGAAGTAGTAGATTCAGAGGATGGAAAACTCTGGAAAGAGGCCATGGTTGATGAAATGGCATCTTTGCATAAAAATGAGGCTTGGGATCTGGTGGAGTTTCCGGTTGGAAGGAAACCCATTGGCAACAAATGGGTGTTAAAAAAGAAGACAAATGTAGAAGGAAAAGTGGAGAAATACAAAGCTTGGTTGGTAGTAAAAGGTTATTCCCAAGTGCCGGGAATTGAATTTGGTGATATTTTTCTCTTGTTGCCAAGGTAATTTCTTTTATATTACTTTTATCTGTTGTTGCTGCTTTTGATTTTGAGGTAGAACAGATGGATGTAAAGACAACATTTCTTCACAAGGATCTTGAAGAGGAAATCTACATGAAGCAACTTGAAGGCTTTGTGGTGAAGGGTAAGAAAGAACCGGTATGCAAGTTAAATAAGTCTCTGTATGGGTTAAAACAGTCACCAAGGATGTGGTATCAGAAATTTGATACATTTATACAGGGACTTGGCTTCACCAGAAGCAAAGCATATCACTATGTGTATTTTAAATTAATTAGTGACCGTGTTATTTATTTGGTCTTGTATGTGGATGATATGTTGCTGGTTGGAAATGACAAAGAAATTATCTAGGATTTGAAGACCCAATTGTCCTCCAAATTTGACATGAAAGACATTGGTGCTGCAAACTATATTTTGGGCATGGAAATTAAAAGAGATTGGGCAAAGAGGAAGCTCTGGTTAAACTAGAGGAAGTATGTCGAGACAATATTGTAGAGGTTTAATATGCAGGATATTAAACCGGTGAAGGTTCATGGTCCTGTAGGTGTGAGGTTATCTGCTGAACAATGTCCCAAGACACAAGAAGAGGAAGAGGACATGTCCCACATTCCATATGCAAGTGCAGTCAGTAACCTGATGTATGCAATGGTCTGTACTAGACCAGACATTGCACATGCAGTGGGAGTATTGAGCAGGTTTATGTAAAAACCAGGAAAGGAGCATTGGATAGCAGTGAAGTAGGCTTTCAGGTATTTGCATGCCACAAGTTATTATGGTTTGTGCTACCAAGGAAGACTAGGATTGGATAGAGTGTTTGATATTCGTGGCTTTGTTGATGCAGACTCGGTTGGAGATCTGGATCAGAAAAGATCTACAAGTGGGTATGCGTTTAACATTTTTGGAGGTGCAGTCAGTTGGATGAGTAAGAAACAATTTGCAGTGGAATTATCAACTATAGAGGCAGAATACATGGTAGCCACTCATGCAAGCAAAGAAGCAGTTTGGTTGCAGAGATTGTGTTCAAGTATGGGGTTAGTACAGGGAGCTATAATGATAGACTGTGACAGCCAAAGTGCAATTTTCTTAACAAAGAACCCCGCATATCATTCAAAGACAAAGCACATTGATATTCAGTATTACTTTGTGAGGGATATGATAGAAGACAAAAAGGTGTTGGTGTAAAAGGTGGACACTTTGAAGAATACTGCAGATGCATTGACAAAATATGTGAGCTTTGAAAAGTTCTCTTGGTGTAGAGAGATAATGGGCGTTTCAGGGCTAGAAAAATGACTAAGCTCTCTTGTGGTCCCTTGTGGAAAGAAAACAACAAGTGGGAGAATGTTGGGTTGTGTTATATTCTTTCCACAACTAGCCCACGTAGTTAACCGGGGGTTAGAGGGGGGGCGGAGCCCCCCTTCGTTGTGCTGATTGTGTACCCGAAGGGGGGGGGGGGAGGGGTGTGTCAAAGGGTTTGAGGTGTACTCATAACCCCACTTTATGGGGTTCGGGGCAGCACCCTGAAAAATTTTGGTTTTGGACCCTATGTTAGGTTGGGTGGACCCACCTATGGTTTTGCGCATGATTTTCGCACATGTTTTTTGGACGCGATGGTTTTTCGATCCATGGTATTGGACGCGATGGTTTTCTGTCCAGGGTATTGCATGCTTCGGCATGTATAAAAATGTATTATAAGATTGAAAGGAACATAATGAGAAATCAAGTTGGTAGTCCCAGTTTTGGGATCCAGGGGAAAATCTCTGTGTATATGTGTTATTCTCTCACATTGTTTATTTTGTGTGTTGTAGAATTTGTATGCACGCAATTTCTGTATGGGGTTAAAACCTACAAAAATGATCCAACCAACAAGGGACATGACTAGAGATCTGGATATGTATGTGAAAAATGATATAATGTCAAGAGTGGTCAAATTATTTATGAAAGAAGCCAATAAACAGAGACTGCTGAAGGATATTATTCTAGATGAATTTTTGGAGCTCTTAAAAGAAGAACAATCGGTTGGTGGCCTAGTAGAGCTTTTAAATATGTTAAAAGTATGCAAAAAAAGTAAGGAGAATTGTAAAAATGTACGTCAGTTGTGACAACGAAAAAAATTGGAAGATCACAATCCACAAGTCAATTTGGAGATAAATGGTTATGTGGTAAGACAATTCACTGTCAACTTTTGGTTGCAAGTTAATATTCTCCCATATAAAACATGGATTATTTGGGAAGGTCGAATCTACATATAACAACCAACTATCTCAAGTTTGATGAAGAAAGATTCATTGAACCCATTGGAACATTAAGACAATTGAAAACTTCGATCATGGGAATTCTAATGATAGCCGACTTTGAGGTCATCGAATTAGTCGGTGGTATACTTTCATATCCTGTGCTAGTCGACCAACCTTGGGATCGAAAAATGAAAGCAACCATTTCATTAGAAAAATACATATTCAAATTGAAGGGAAATGATAAGAAAATCATCATTCCTTTAGATCCACGTCAAGGAAAACTATGGTTTGAACCTTGTGAAGAAGAGTTAGAAACAAGAAGGTTGTATCAAGTGCTACATGAAGATAAGGAGAATGTGGAACCTAATTCCTTCAGATAAATTTTAACAGGATCACCTCTTGCCATTGGTCAAAATTCAGATACAAAGCTCTATGAATGGCAAGTAAAAAATTATGAATCAAAATCAAAGGAATCCTAGACAATAAAAGTAATCCCTACAATAAAAAACTGACCCTATTATTCCATCAAAGTTGTGCCTATACTTAGAGAAATAAATTTTAGAGAAACACCATCACTACTACTGACTGAATCAATACAATATTCTAGCAATATGATTAGATTCAAGGAATGTGATTACCCTGTAAACCATGTCAAGCAAGTATCAAAATATATTGGATAACATGGGAGGATGCAAAGTCTGGAGTAAACTTTTATAGGTCAAGCGGAAAGATGGTGGGATACCCACTCATCTCGACTCCAAACATGGATGATAAAAACAATGTATTTCATTGAACGGTTTGGAGGTTGTAAACTTTTAACACAAGAAAATATACCCATTTTTAGTCCCGGACAAGACCTTGTGATTCATATACAGAATTCTGATTTGAAATGGTGCAAAATTGGATATAGACATGAGAGAGCCTTGCCCCACATGTTTCCAAATACTTTAGATGAATTTCTTAACAAATGGTATAAACTAGAAGAGGCTTGCCAACAATCTCTACAATGGAAAGAGTCGAAAGAAAATTTCGAGTTCCGATTGGAGGTACATAAATTATTTGATGTAGTTCAACATAAAGAAAAAATAAAGCGCCAATATTAATCAAGTGTTAGGTCCCTATAATACTAGTGATTCCCCCATTACTATTGTCATTGTAGCCCTCATTGTTATTATTGTGCCCCTATTGTCCCCATATTGTTATTAGTGTGCCCCATAGAAGCCCACTATTGTTATTGTTGTGCCCATATATTATTATTGTTATGGGCTTTTGTTATATTGTGACCCTTTAGACTCCTATATATAGAAAGGAGGTTTAGTCATTGATATCATCCAAGAATTATTCATTTGTGTAATGTAAAGGAGGTTTCCCCCTTGAAGAGGATGATTTTGAAGTCGTTGATCTATCTTTTCTATCTTTTTGTGAGATGGTTCATAACATTTGGTATTAGAGCTTTGGATTCTAGGGTTAAGCTGCTCCAAACAGGTTATCATGGCATTTTCGCTATAACTTTTTTTCTGTGACGTTTTAGAAGCTAAAAACACCCATTTGAGAATAAATCTTGATGATCCTTAGGTCAAAATTTCATAGGTTGTCTCGATATATTTTCAGAGATATGATCTAAGGAAGTTAGGGTTTTTGCAGGCTCCCGAATTACATCCAAAACAAGTGACCTTGGGAAAATCGTCATAATTTTCTCTCTGACTAAGAGGGATACCAAAATTCGTAATTTCAGACCTTGGAGATCCAAAATTTCAGAGATACATCAGATTCAATATCGAGCTCCTACAAAGTGAAAAAAAAGGTGTGTAGTTTTTAAAATTTTTGCATAAGTTTGTTTGAAAAATTAGTTTGAAGGAATTCAAAGGGCATAGTGAAGCATAATTATCATTAATTGATGCCCCCAAGAAATAAAATGAAAACACCTAGTAAGCAACCTGAAAGCTCTAGAATGACTTATGAAGAAGAGGAAGAAATGCAACATGATATATCAAAATTACGAGACCAAGTGCAACAAAATTCATTCTCACAAAAAGTAACAAAAGCTAATATGGATGGTTTAAAGAAAGACATGGAAGCTAAGATGGATGGCATGGAAGATAAGATGGATGGTTTAAAGAAAGGCATGGAAGATAAGATGGATGGTTTAGAGAAAGGTGTGGAAGCTAAGATGAATGGCGTGGAAGCTAAGATGCAAGGTAAAATGGAAGATTTGAAGACAGATTTGACAAAGTTGCTACAAGAAATGTTTACTAATGGTGAAAGGGTAGTAAAGGAAACTCATGATGAGAAAAAATTAAATTTTAATCATGATTTCATAGAATCTAACATTGGATTATAGACCCACTATGTTCCAAAGATTGATATGAGGAAGTTTGATGGAAAGGATCCAGTAACATGGATACTACAGATGGAGTAATATTTTGATCTCCATAATTTACAAAACACACAAAAGGTACGCATTGTAACTTTATATTTGGAACCAAGTCAGTTTGTATGATATCGATGGCTTTCTCTTGTAAACAAATTGTCGCTTAGGCAATTTTTACGGAAGAAATGATAGCACATTATGAGGATACAAAAAGAAACACCTTTTTTAGCTAATTGATAAATCCCAAACAAAAGGGTTGATTGATGGATCACATTGAAGACTTCCAAAAATTGAATATAAGGGTAAAAGATATTCCAAAGGAGCATATGATTGATGTGTTCATAGCGACTTTAAAGGATAACATCCAACATGAGGTTCACCTTTGGGAACCTTATTCATTGGTGAAGGAATACAAGTTGGCAAGAAAAATGGAAAACAAAATTATGGAAACAAGGAAGCCTACCACTCACAACTATAAAGATGGAAGTGTTCTTGCCCCTAGCCTTCCACAACCTACAGGGTTGACACCACAAAAATTGGAAGAGAAAAGAGCAAAAGTTCTTTGTTACAGTTGTGATATAAAATACACTAAAGGTCATAAGTGTGCTGAGAAGAAATTATTTTACATAGATTGTGAAGAGGAGGAAGAAAAGGAACAGGAAACACCAAAAGAAGAGCTTATACACCAGGAAAAAACCCTAGAGAAATAAGAAATGAATCTAACCATATCTTGTAATGCATTGGCTGGAATTACCACTCCTCAAACTATCAAGATAGAAGGACATATCAAGAAAAAAAAGGATAATAGTGTTGATTGATTCGGGCAGTACCCATAATTTTATTCATTGTAAGATAGCCAAGGATTTGAATTGCTTCCTATATCTATCACCACAGTGTCAAGTGATAGTTTCAAGTGGAGAAGCCATGTATTGAATAGCCCAATTCTTTCCATTCCAATTGGTGGTGCTGATGTTGTACTAGGCGTCCAATGGCTACAATCCTTGGGTACAATAGATTTTAATTTTCAAGAACTTTTCATGAAATTTTGTTCGGAAGGAAAGGAAGTTGAATTAAGGGGTATCACAGGGAAACTGGGAAATATAATCAGCTCTAACGGAATGACAAAGCTTCTAAAGAAAGAACAACGAGGCGTAATTGAAAAATTATCTTCGTTAGAGGTTCCCATATCGAAATCATCTATTTCTCTAGATCTCCAAATAGTCTCGGAAAATCATTCCAAGGTATTTGAGACTCCCAAATGCCTCCCACCTATTCGTGATCATGATCATGATATTCATTTTATTCCAGGAAGTGTTCCTCCAAACATCAGGCCTTACAGATAACCCTATGCCCAAAAGAGTGAAATTGAACGTATAGTTGCAGAAATTCTAGAGGCTAGTTTAATTCAGCATAGTCAAAGTTCTTTCTTTGCTCCAGTAGTATTGGTGCATAAGAAGGATGGATCGTGGCGCATGTGTTCGGATTATAGGGAGCTTGACAAGCTCACTATTAAAGAAAAATTTCCCATTCCTGTCATTGATGAATTATTGGATGAATTGCATGGATAAATTTACTTCACCAAGTTGGATCTTCATTCAGGATATCATCAAATCAGAATGAAGACTGAAGACATTCCTAAAACAACATTTAGAACTCATGAGGGTCATTATGAATTTTTGGTCATGCCTTTTGGCCTTACCAATGCACCTTCTACATTTCAAGGTTTGATGAATTCCATTTTCAAGTCCTTCCTTAGAAAATTTGTGTTAGTATTTTTTGATGATATACTAATCTACAACAATTCTTGGAAGGATCATGTTCAACATGTTGATAGGGTGCTCAAACTATTGTAGGAGAAACAATTATATGAAAAAATCTCCAAATGTTTCTATGGAGTACAAGAGGTGGAATATTTGGGTCATATTGTATCTCATGAAGGTGTTAAGGTAGACCCTAGCAAAATTAAAGCCATTAAATAATGGAAAATCCCCACATCCATAAAGCCCCTGTGAGGATTTCTCGAGTTGATAGGGTATTATCGCAAGTTTGTTAAGAATTATGGGAGAATAGCAGCACCTCTAACAACATTATTGAAGAAAGATGCATTTTCATGGACTCCATAAGCAACAAAGGCCTTTGAACATCTTAAAGAGGCAATGTGCCAAGCACCGGTCTTAGCTGTGTCTTAGCTACACTGGAATTCACAAAAACCTTTATTGTGGAATTTGATGCCTCGGGAAATGGAATTGGTGTTGTTTTAATGCAAGAAGAAAGACCCATTTCTTTTGAAATTCATCCAATCAAAGGAAATTATTCACACAAAGCTATTTATGAGAAAGAAATGTTGGCAATACTACATGCACTTAAGAAACGACGACCCTACCTAATGAGAAGACACTTCAAGGTAAAAAAGGATCATGATAGTCTTAAATACATTTTAGAACGAATATTATCTTCAAAAGAGTAGCAAAAATGGGTCACAAAGATGGTGGGTTATGACTTTGAAATCATCTACAAAAAAGGGAAGCGAAATGTTTTGGCAGATGCACTCTCAAGAAAGGATGAGGATGTGGAAGCATTGCTTTGCACCATTTCTATCATCTAACCAGATTGGATAAATGAAGCAAGGGATGAATGTAAGAATGACAAAGAAGTGTGGACACTCATTCAAAAGTTACAACAAGATTCCAGTACATCTGATACATTTAGCTAGAAAAATGATTCATTATGGGACAAATGTAATAGATCTGATCTGAAAATATAGAAACAGAAATAACAAGATAGAAATAGATAGAAATGCTTCTTTATTGATCAAACCCTTAAGGTAGGGAAACACCATACATTCACTCCTTAAGGAAGGAGAACACTCCACAAGCCATATGCTTGTTCATACAATATTCCTTGACATCTCTCAGTAGGGAGTCTCTAGCCTCTATATAGGCCTCATACATACAATACCATGGGTCATTACCATGGTTCCCTCAATACCATCTATCTAATACAATGGGCTTACTGTATTATTGCTAATACTTGTGGTCCCTTACATGACACATGTTAACCACTTTATTTATTACTATGGCCCATCCCATTATTACATTATTCCCTTGGGTACCTCCCTCTGTACCCCATAATATCCCCCCTAGGTATACTACATTCCACCCCCCTTAAACATGTTTTGTCCTCGAAACATAAGAAGAACATAAATAATAAGATTTACTCAAAAGAGTAGTCCACTGGTACCATGCACGTGCATCTAGTCATCCAAGAGAAAGGTGAAATCGATCTAGTTGGTGCCTCGCTCGCTTGAAATGGAAGTTGATCATGGCAGCTATTCTATGTTGATGTGTAGCAGGTGGATCGTCGCCCCTCTCTATTTGTCATGCGGGGGTTGTTGTCCCTGTGGCTAACTTGTTGCCATCGTGTTGATTGTTTTCCTGTGGGGTGATGTGGGTGGTGATATGCTGAAGTTTTAACCAACGATGTATCTTTCTTTAATTCACCGCCTAATGGAGCTTGATTGGTATCTGGTACATGTTATGGCATCTACTATTGTTGCTTATCTTCCAATATTACTTCAACCACATATTCCTCATCTGATGTATCCGTACCTGTAACATTTTCTGCTTTAGCCTCCTTGGAATCTACCTGTTTTTCTGGTACCTGGTTTGATGTTTGTGTTTGGTTGTTGACTATTAAGGGCTCATCATCTGATGTGTTAGTCCCTGGAACATATTCTACTTCAACCTCCTTGGACTCTACTTTTTTATTGATGGAAATATCCTGTAATGTAATTTTCTTCTTTTTATACCAGAGCTTTAGGAATTTCTTTTGCACATTAATATTGATGATACCAACAAATTCTATCCAAGGGTATACAAAAACAACATCCACATTAGCCAAATCTAAAGCATAAAAATCAGAATGCAATACATACTTGTCCATAGAAATCTTCAAATCTTTATAAATTTCACCTGCTCGTTATTAACCTATGTGTGCTCCATTTGTTTAGCTAGAATTTGCAATATTTTAGCCAAATGAACATTAATAAAATTATACTTGCAACTAGGATTGATAGACACAATTATCTTCTCTTTTTGAATACATCCATGAACCTGTAATAAGGAGATACCATCAGAGAATAACCCCTTACATGTCTCATTCTCTTGTTTTCTAGCATGAGACCATTTTTCTAAAAAGACTTTTACAAATTCTTCATCCAAAAGTTTGTACAACTTCTTGCCATCAAGGGAGCTCCACCATATGGCAGCTTCATCTTTCAAACCAAGCCAGACGAAACTTTTCCAATATTTTAGATGGTTTTTATTAAGATCTTTTATGAATTCTTTAATAGTATGACCATTATCTTTCCCTGTAAAAAATTTCTTGTTAGAAACCATGAAGAGGTTTTGAAAAAAACTCACTTACTTGGAGAAAAATTAAAATGGTTACAGTTCGATCAATATTGCTCAGAATCCTTATTATGACCTATTTTTGGAAATGGAAAGACCATTCTGCATCTATTCATGTGATAGAAATCTTGATCAAGGCACTGAAATTTCTGATTTGCGCTGCAATTGTCCCGTCGTCATAAAAATTTATGAAAAAAGAGCTGATTTTAAATCAGCGATATCTCCCTCATCCGGACTCTGATTCGATCGAATATTTTTTTGAAATTGGGTATTTTTTCATGAAGAACCCAAATATTCAATTATATTTTGCAAATTTTGCACCATATGTATAGATCTGATCTGAAAACTCACCGCCTCGAAAAATGTCTGCAACACAGTTGATTTTTAAATTAGCGATATCTCCCTCATCCGGACTCTAATTTGACCGATGTTTTTTTTCAAATTGGGTATTTTTTCGTAAAAAACTTATATATGCAATTAGATTCTAAAATTGTTTCACCAGAACGTACATATATGATCTGTAAACTCGCCTCCCTAAAAATTCCTACAAAAAAAATCATCTTTGCCCAAGAAAGTGCTCTGATACCACTTGTTATAGATCTGATATGAAAATATAGAAACAAACCCAGAAATAACAAGATAAAATAGATAGAAATGTTTCTTTATTGATTAAACACTTAAGGTATGGCAACACCATACATTCACTCCTTAAGGAATGAGAACACTCCACAAGCCATATACTTGTCCATACAATATTCCTTAACGTCTCTCAATAGGGAGTCTCTAGCCTCTATATAGGCTTCATACGTACAATAACATAGGTCATTACCATGGTTCCCTCAATATCATCTATCTAATACAATGGGATTATTACATTATTACTAACTACTTGTGGTCCCTTACATGATACAGGTTAACCAATTTATTTATTACTATGGCCCATCCCATTATTGCATTATTCCCTTGGGTACCTCCCTCTGTACCCCATACTATCCCCCCTAGGTATACTACAATAAAGATCACTTATAACTATGTAAGAATTCCCAACTTAAACAAAATATTCTTACGGAATTGCACACTTCTCCCTTAGGAGGGCACTCAAGATTTTTAAAAACTTACCACAGGGTTAAGAAGGAATTTTTTTGGGATGGCCTTAAATCGGATATTCAAAAGTTTGTGGCAGAATGTTTGGTTTTCCGACAAAATAAAGTTGAAACAATTAAGACCCCAGGTCTATTACAACCTTTATCGATTCCAAGCCAATGTTGGGAGGAGGTTTCATTGGATTTTATCACAGGTTTACCCAAGTCCGAAGGAAAGAGTGTCATCATGGTGGTAATTGACAGACTTGCCAAGTATGCACACTTTTGTGCATTAACTCATCCATTTAAAGCCATTACATTTTCAACAGCATTTATGGAAACAATTCAAAAGCTACATAGAAACCCAAAGATTATTGTAAGCAAAAGCGATCCCATTTTCACTAGAAATTTTTGGACATAATTATTTTCTTGTCTTTGTACTCAGTTAGCTCATAGCTTATCTTATCATCCTCAATCTGATGGGAAAACTGAGATAGTAAAAAAATGTTTGGAAGGATATCTTCATTGCTTTGTCTTTGATAAACAGACATAATGGGTCAAATGGTTGCCTCTGGCTGAATGATGGTATAACACTTCCTTCCATACTGCAGCAAAAATGATCCCATTTATGGCACTTTATGGATATCATCCAGCATCCATCACATCATATTTAATAGAAAATTCTAAGGTTCAAGTAGTGGAAGATGACATTGAGCATCAACAACAAGTTCTCCAACTCTTAAAGGATAGTCTCACTTTGGCACAGAATAGAATGAAACAATAGGCAGATCAACATCGAAGTGAAAGAAGTTTTGATGTAGGTGACTGGGTATTTCTACGGGTACAACCATATAAACAAATGTCCCTCAAGAAAGCTAGGAAGGATAATAAATTATCACCAAAGTATTATGGTCCTTACAAGGTGCTGCAAAAGATTGGTACTATGGCATACAAATTGGAGCTTATTGCAACTTCATGAGTGCACCCTGTTTTCCATGTTTCATGTTTAAAGAAGGTTATAGGCGGCAATATCTCAGTTCAAACAATATTTCCAGAACTTGACGAGGAAGGAAAAATCATATTGGAACCTGAAATAGTCATAGAAACAAGAACTTGACAACTATTAAATTGATCAATTTCAGAGTATCTCATCAAGTGGAAGAACTTACCCGCTGAAGATTCCACATGGGAGGATGAGAATTTTATATAGAAGCATCCATAACTACTCAAGCATTGAGGACAACACATTTTTGAAGAAGAGGGGCATGCTAGGTCCCTATAATACTAGTGTTTCCCCCATTACTATTGTCATTGTATCCCTTATTGTTATTATTGTGCCCTTATTATCCCCATATTGTTATCAATGTGCCCCATAGAAGCCCACTATTGTTATTGTTGTGTCCTTATATTATTATTGTTATGTCGGCTTTGATTATATTGTGATCCCTTATACTCCTATATATAGAAAGGATGTTTAGTTAGTTGTATCATCCAAGAATTGTTCATTTGTGTAATGTAAAGGAGGTTTCCCCCTCAAAGAGGCTAATTTTGTATTCACTGATCTATCTTTTTGTGAGCTGGTTCATAACATCAAGAATCAATGGTCGACATCTCATCAACTTTTAATTATTTGTCATGTACATCATAGCATAAAATGGCTATTCAGTTAGAAATGGAAGAAGTTCTTGTTTGTGGCCAAAGTTTTTGTTAGAAGAAGGATCATCCAGAAAATCACAACGGATGAAAATCAATGTACAAACTTGGAAAAAATGAAATTGAGAAACCCGAGAAAGTAGACTTCCCACCTGCATAGAGAGATGTTGGAAATAATACTAAGAGGGGGGGTGAATAAGTATTATCAAGTCAATTATTTTTCACTTCATAATCAGATTTGCATACGCTACTTCAGTTAGTGGAAATGGCGTATATACGCAACTACAGTTAAGGAAACTCGCGTATAACTTGTAGACTTATAATTTAATTTATTCCTCAAATTTTGATCATTAATCTATGTGTCAGAACCATATAAATAGTAACCAGGAACAGTAAAATAGAACAGACAGTCACACACAAGAACACAAGATATAAGGTGGAAACCCAATGTGGGTGAAAACCATCTGCTGCAATTCGTCTCTATCTTCTTTCAATTAGAAACTTCTTTTTACAATGGTTTTGTACTGGTGTAGTCTTATACCAGTACGCAGGCTTCTACCAGCAATAGGCTACAACCTTCTCTCGTTCTCCAACTTCTCCTCGAAGGGAGCTACAATCCCCTTAGCTCTTTTAGCTGATGTACTAGTATGTAGGTGCTGACCTAGAAAAGGCTACAACCTTCTCTTTTCTTCCAGGGACCACGTTTCATAAATTTTTATATTTTATCCATGAATGAAAATAATCAAACATCAAATACATCTGCATCAACCAATATCCTTTGCTTCAATCAAAACTGAATCAAAAAACTACTTCTCTGAATGTTGTAACCAGAATGCATTGACAGTAACCAGAAACCAATCCTGAACCCAGAACACTGCAACAATAAACAGAAGTAGCTAAAACATATTTCATGAGACGCACGCTACTTCAATATGTAGAACCTGTGTGCATACACTATTGTATTAAGGCCAACTTGTGTATACGCTATTTTTAATAACCTAACCAGCGTGTATACGCGCCTTTGCTTTGCCGAACGTGCGTACAGATATATAAAAGATAATCTTACCCTTTTCAGTTATTCAGACATTAGTAATACCGAGATCATTAGATTTATAGATCAAGTCATGCGACAAATATAACAGATCAAGTCACACAAAGATACTTCTCTTCAAGCCTTAAGATCTTGACCCATCAATAGAACTTATCCTTCTTCCTACGCTCAGGTTCCTCCTTGATTTAGATCCAGCTATGCACCATAACCTAATGACCAGTATTCCAGATCTTACTCTTCATAAGATATTCAATGCTTGAGTGAGTGCCTTTGCCAAATGATCTCCTTCCCCTTTTATAATCTTAGGCCTTACTCAATACCATGGTCCAAAACCATAGAGAATCAATACCATGGACCCAATACCTAGGTTCAACACTTCGGACGAGATACCATGGTCCAAAACCATAGGTCCAAATAATAAGGACTAAATACCATGGACCGAAAAGTAAGTTTTCCCATATGTACGTGCTTTTCCTTGCATGAAAGTGCGTGCATACGTATACGCGACTTGGTTAAGAGGAACTTGCGTATATCTCTTTTTCCTTCATTTTGAGAGCCTGAACTATGATCTGTCATTTGAGTGAGTTGCCATCAAGGACAACACCTGTGTCATAGCACCAAACTTATGTCAACAAGAGAGATAAAATTAGGATACTAATGACTCGCTGAGAGGTGCTCGACTAGATGGATGGGATAATAATGATAGGAGAAGTTGACATATAAAATGATGATCAACCAAATATCACCCAACTCAATGACTATTGGTTGTATAAGAAAATAGCATAATTTTTCAATTTACTCAAGGAATATCAAGATGTGTTTGCCTGGGATTATAAAAATCTGAAAGTACTTGTAAAAGAAATGGGGGAGATGAAGATCAACCTCATTCTTGGAGCTAAGGAAATTGAAAAGATATCTTATAATCTTTCTCATAAATATAAACCTTTTGTCCAAAAAGAGAGGGGATGTTTTCCATTGGCATCATCTACCCAATTTAAATATTAGTATGGGGAATTCCTATGGTCATGCAACCTAAAAAGAATGACCTGAATAAGTTATGCATATGTGTCGACTATCACAAGTTGAATAAATTGACAGTAACCGACTCATTTCCCTCTCCATTTTCTAACGAAATTATAAATGAAGTTGCGGGTCATGAATGTTATTCTTTTATAGATGGCTTCTCAAGATATAATCAAGTACCAATTGCAGAAGAAGATCGGGAGAAAACTACATTTGTCACTGAATTTGGATCTTTTTCATATCGGGTAATTCCTTTTGGATTAAAAAATGAACCAACAATTTTTTCAAGGATTGTCATCAAATATTTTTAGGAATACATCTAAAAAACAATGTCAGACTACTTCGATGATTGGAAACTCTATATGTTGCTTAAGGATCATATACAGTGGCTCAGACCGATGTTGGAGACATGCAGACAAATTCGTTTACCATTGAATATATAAAAATGTGTCTCTGCAACACCTATAGGAATACTACTGGGACATGTAGTATGAAAGGAATCATATCAAAATATTTTTGGGGCACATAGGATACTATAGAAGATTCATAAGGCATTACTTTGATATAACATTTCCTATAGATGCGGTTTTGAAGAAGGATGTTCCATTTAATTGGTCGAAGGAGTGGGATGATTCGTTCCATCTATTAAAAAAGACACTAGTCGAGGTACCCATACTTAAGTTCCTCGACTGGTCAAAGTAGTTTCAGGTACACTTCAACGCATCAAATGTGGCAGTCGGCATAGTACTGGCACGACCAGATGATGAGTCAATAGACCATCTCAATGCATACGCCAGTTGAAAACTTAACAAAGTTGAAAGGAACTATTCAAAAATTGATAGATAATCTTTAGCCCTAATATTTGCATTGCAGGAATTCTGACATTACCTCCTTGTGAATCCATTCATATTTTATACTGATCATCAAGTGTTGAAGTATCTTGTTAATAAACCGGTACATCAAGGATGCATTTGTCGATGGCTATTACTATTCCAAGAATTCAAATTTGAAGTCATTGTTCGAATTGGTAAGAAGAATGCCAGACCTAACCACTTATCCCAATTGGAATTTGGAGAAGAACAGACAGACATTGAAGACGACCTACTAGATGCACATTTGTTTAGAGTTGAAGCAATCCCTATAGAGCTCGACAATATTAAATAATCATTACATACAAGAAAGGAATCTGAGGGATTACTTGAAAAAAAAGAAAAAGAATCTCACTATTAAAGAAATAGCATGTACATTATTAAATGGTCAATTATACAAACTTCCCATTGACGAAGTACTTCGGTGATGTGTATTGTAGCACGAAAGGGAAAACATGATCATTGAAGCTCATAAATGAGATGATGGAGGACATTATCAAGGTGATACAATTGTAAGGAATATTCTGCAAGTTGGATTATGATGGTTGACATTATTTTGAGACTATTGAATACAAGTACAAAAGTGTGATATATGCCAAAGGTCTAAGTGGCCATTACCAAAAAAACATATGCCACTACATTCAATTGTTCTGTTGCTACCTTTTGATATTTGGGCAATCAAAAATTTCAAACCCTTTTCCAAAATAACTAAATGATCAAGAGAAAAATATATTATAACAACAATGGAATATTTAACAAAGTGGGTGGAAGCATAACCGATCAAATCTTGTAAAAAGAAAGACAACAAAATTTATTTATGAAAATATAGTTACTCAATTGGGCTGTCCTATGGTCATAATTAGTGATATAGGAACTCATTTTGTAAATTCCACAATTAAAATGTTGATGTTGAACTTCATGATTGAGCATAGGGAGAATAATGATTACCATCTGCAAGAAAATGGCACTGTGTAATCATTCAATAAAACATTACATAAATGGCTAACAAATATGTAATCTAGACAGAGATAATTGGCATGATAAAGTACCAGCCATTCTTTGGGCAGATCGCACAACTTACAAACAATTGACTAGATCAACTCGTTTTAAGATGGTCTATGGTCAGCAAGTAGTCGTCCCACTTCAATGTTTAGCGAATGCAGTAAATGTGTCGATTGTATTGAAATATAACACAAAGATGCAAAATGAACGTCTTAAACAATTAAAACATCTAGAAGAAGACTGAATCCACTCACTCCATCATTTGTAAGCCAACAAAGACCAACAAAAGGCATGCAATGATAAAAATATACAAACAAAGAACCTAAAATTTGATGATGTGATACTATTTTATGATAGATGGATGAAGGGAAAACCGAAGAAATTAGAAATTACATGGCTTGCACCCTTCACTATTGAAGATATCTGTCATTTTTGGAGTTGTAAAACTTAGAACATTACAAGGGAACTTGTTCAAATCACTTATTAATGGTGCATGAATTAATAAGTACATCTATTAATAACATTGGCATGTTCCTGGTGAAAACCTTTCTGGGGCGCCAAGGACATGGGTTAGCTTGAAAACCACTTTGTGGAAGGATAACTGACCAAATTATTTGTAAAATTAGTAATTTTATTTTTCTAATCAAAATTTAGTAAGTTTATTACAAAAGGTAGTTATAAATTAGAAATAAAGTATCTAAAATAATAGTTGTAGAACCATTAAAAAGAGGAATCACAAATTAACCTTGAAGATATGATAGAAACATGGAGCAAGAAACATATATGTGCAATCTCTTAAATAATAGAGATCAAAATAATAAGGATCAACATAAGAATAAAGATGAAATAAGGCGAGAACGATGAGAAAGACTCTAGAAATCATTATAATAAAATAAATGACTCAACAAGTAGATTCAAAGGATGATGTAGAAGTCGATCTGAAGAAAGAAAAACCCAGCCAATGGAAGATGTCCATAATGAACACTTCGACAGGATAGATGATCAGGGTAAGAGAACTGACCAAATCTCAGAAAGCAGTATCTAAAAAGAAGTCAGAAATAAATATCATCCATAAGAGTTTGACAGGATAGGCCACAAATGATTTTTTTTTAAATGAATGTAATAAAATGAAACAGTCTATTCATGACGCACCACATACTCAACGAGTCCCATTGTCGTTAGAAGCATGTTAGCCATCAACTCACATCATAAAGAAATAATTTAACATTGCACAAAGTAGGCAGTGGACGTGTGTGATGCCCATGCTAGGTGAAGTTGAAAAATCTATTCACGATTCGAAGAAACAAGTGATGGGGGAAGTAGCGAGCAAGAATTATGGTGCATTTAATTCAAATTATATAAAAATGAATGAAGAATTTAATACGCCTGGAATTCAGCCAATTTTTTTTCTAAGTACCAATTTTGATCTTAGCGATATATAAGACATTTTGAGCCTTGCAATTTTTTATTCTAAGCTTCTATATTGTCTCAGAACCAAAGAGTTTCAAGGGGATTTCATGATGTCGAAGAGGAAAGTTCACTTCAAATAAGAGGATATCATAATTGATCCAAGAATGAAAGAAAAATTTGATCTCTTAGGAAAAATAGAGCTTGAGGTGAGAATGCATCACATTAAGTAAGCAGAGGTGGATGAGCTACTTTGGAGAAACACAATGATTCAATTCTTCACTGGGAGAAGCCAAATAATTAATGGATTCCACATTCATAGTCATTGTATAAAGATGGAATCCTTAATATTCTCATTGCCTCAGTAGTCACAAACATGTAGGGAATGAAAGAGGAAGCCACAAAATTATTGTTTAGTCATTATCATAGTGGGAAATTATTCCTTTCACAACCTGTGCCAATTTCTAAAACTGCCATTTATATGATTACTAGACTCCCATTTAAATATAAGAAGGTACCCAAAACAACCGATTCTAACAAGTGGATTATTGAATTCATAGGAGGGTTGACTGACAAGAATTCAAGGGGATTATTAATTGGACAAGTCTAGGATCTGTTGGTTAAATGAATTTTCATGATTGTGGCCCTCTACCTCACACTAAACAACAAATATTCTATGTCAAATTAACAATTCTTGAAGCAATTGGAGAAATAGAAAAGTCAGGGAAAAAATACAATTGGGAAGATCATGTTTTTAACCTAGTCAAGACCAACTTCCAAGAGTGCCAAAACTCCGCTATATACATTCCTTTTCCATCCCTGCTTATTTGGTTAACTATGAAGTTTAGTCCACCTATTGGGGAGATTGAATTCACCAAGAAAAATGGTCCACTAATGGAAACTTTTGTAATTTTCTCACATGGATGGTTGTGGAAACCCCAACCTTTGGGTCCCAAAGAGCTATTTAGAAATTGGCTATTAAATATCAAAGCAACCTCAAACAAATGGATGGTTATGCAACATGTTCATCGGGAATTACCATCCACTTCAAATACATAATTATGTTTGTAAGTCACTAAAGTATGGTACAATAACACTGCAGAGGTATACCCTTAACAGCTACCACCATATTAGCCACAAGTCAAGCAAATATTTTAAGAATTTAATCAACAGTAAAATACATTGATTCCAATTCCTTTCGGGGTTCTTCATCCTTTTGAAGATATGATTACCCCATTGTCTGATGTATTGCGGGAGGAAGAAAGAGAAGTTGCATTGTATCTACAACCTTTTAAGGTTTAATTGTTAATTCCTTTATTAGAATTGACTAGGAAGTCTAGCTGTAAGGATTTGCAGATTCCAAATACTACTTCGACTTCTTCATCAGGAATTTAGTGGGAGGAATTACTAACATATATCTATCTTGATGACCCACAACAACAACAATAACTAGATTCAGTTGTCCAACAATTGTTGGAATCAACTAAGGAAAAGGGAAAAGTAGTGAAAAATCCTAGGAAGACACAAGTTTCAACTTCAACCATTTAAGAGGACTTACTATAAGCATATGGATATGCCAAATATGTCATCATTGAAAGCATATAGAAAAATATGAAAGAGGTTCAAGAATCCACCTCAGTGCATATTTAAACATGAAATGGAAGATCAACCCAATCACATAATTAGACATAGTTGGGTATAAGTACTCAATAGAGTTTATTTCCGGAGATTGATTTAACTGAAGATTCATGCCTTATAACTCGAATTCATGTCAAAGAGGAGAAACAACATTCAGATTATACCCTATCAGAGCGATCAAACTCACAAGAAAATTTGTTGAAAAATTCCCTTTTTGATGACAAAATTAGGACAGACAATGTGCAACCACAAGATACATCAACCATGCCAATAAGTCAATACTAAGAATTGTCGACTGAGATGAATTTGACCAACACACCAGTAACTGAATTGACCTCCACCAATAGACCAGTGACCAAGCCAACTTCAACAAGCACACCAGTGATTAAAGTCAAGAATGAATTCATCAACATTGCAAGTAAGTTCCCTAAATTAATAATTTCTAGCGTCATAGAGATTTTTGAAATTCTAGAACATTCTGTAAAAGCAAAAAAAATAAGGATGAAGAGGAGAAAAAAAGACACTAACAAGCTTCAATGGAAAAATAATAAAAACCAAACATTTGTTTGGATTGTTAGCGTCAAGCAACATAAAAATCAAATATTGACATGCCAACTGAAGTTGATGATCATATTGTTGCTCTTCAACAATTAGTGCGTAAACTCATCGACCAGAATGAGTAGATCAATACACATATAAATAAGTTGGAGTAAAAGATAGTAGTTTTAGGAAGCCATCAATTGTCATAAGTAATTTGGAAATCTTATCAATAATTTATGGTAGCCAAGGAAGCAATGGAACACACACTTGATAGAGGAGCCTCCTTGACTACCATTTTGAACAAGTGGCCTACTTATTTAACATCATCTCACGACCATATTAGAATGAAGAAGATGATTATCTTCTTCTTACCCTCTAGGGAAGTCTCTAATCCAAGGGAAAAGCTGAAATTGGATAAAAATATTGAGCAGTAAAGGAAAATTGAATCCCAATTGATGCAAGAAGGGCGCTAGTGGTTCGGAGAAGGGAATAAGGCCCAGATGGAAGCAAATAATGCTTCAGATTTCTTACACCACCCTAAAAGCACTGGGATGGATGAAAAAAAAATATAATTATCTAATCCAAATCATACCTCCCTTCTTTGATAGGATTTTGGTCACCAAAATATTTTACTGAATGACATGGGTAAATTTTTCATGTACCTTCTCGCTGAAGTAACATTTAGCCTCACCAAAAAATTTTCGTTTCAACCCAATTTGCCAATGGTCTATTTCCCATGTCTTGCATTATGGACCTATTCTACAACATTGTATCCTTTTTCAACATTTACCAAGTATTTATATCTAATTCCTCTATGGAAGGTAGGACCAAATCCTCTTCTTCATGTAGAATGGATGGCTCATAGAGTTTTAGATTTTCCACATTTACTATAAAGTGAATGCACATGTATGGGGGTAGATTGAGTTTATAGGCATTATCTCCCACCTTTTTTTAGTATTTTAAAGGACGATATCTTAGAGCCTTGATTTTCTTATCAAGACCCTATAACCTCTTCTTATTCAATTGTAACCATAATTTATGTCACACTCTAAATAAATTCTCTTTTCTATGTTGATCATGCCTGACCTTGTACTTTTTTGAATTCTTTAGTGTCTCCTATATCGGTATATGGGTATGCCTAATCTTCTACAAAAAATTATGTCCTCAAAGCATCTCCTATGAGGTCCTCCCTCACTCCTCCTTGCTTTCCATATGCAATATCCAAAGGTGAAGGAAAAAATATCCAAAACAAGTTTCGAATGGGGACTTACTAGTATAAGTGTTGGGTACTCAATTATAAGAGTGTTGCATATATACAAGATTTTCATCCTGAGTATTTAGATACTTTTAGATAGAGAAGGAATGACCTGTTATAGAGTTTTGTGAACCCAACATTTCAGACTACCAAGTGAGTCCATCATCAAGGGATGCGTCAATAGATATTCTCCAAATCTTAATGATGTATCCATGAGCTAAATTTAGGGTATATATATTGGAAATGAGTTTAGCTTTGGATAATCTTAATTTCTCGAATTCTAATGCGTTGTCCATCATATCCCTTCCATGGTAGGACTTCATGTTGTTAAATAATGAATCCATACAGGTAAGGATAGTTTTAGATAGAGGAGGAATGACCTATTATAGAGTTTTGTGAACCAAACGTTCCAGACTACCAAGTGAGTCCATCATCAGGAGATGCATCAATAGATATTCTCCAGATCTTAATGATGTATCCATGAGCTAAATTTAGGGTATATATATTGGAAATGAGTTTCGCTCTGGATAATATTAATTTCTCCAATTCTGATGCACTTCCCATCATATCCCGTCCATGGTAGGACTTGATGTTGTTAAATAATGAATCCATACAGGTGAGGATAGTTTTAGATAGATGAGGAATGACTTTTTATAGAGTTTTGTGAACCCAACATTTTGAACTACCAAGTGAGTCCATCATCAGGGGATGCGTTAATAGATATTCTCCAGATCTTAATGATGTATCCATGAGCTGAATTTAGGGTATATATATTGGAAATGAGTTTAGATACTTCAGATTATAACCCCATAAAATTTGCTACAAAGACCTATTAACTACTTATGTCTTCCCATCTACCTATAGATGGAAGGTTGCAGACCTAGCATAATTTGTGTCCATCTTCTCCCATAATTTAGTCCAAAATGCAATGAGAAATCTAGTGTCACTATCTTTAATGATGGTGGCTATCCCAAAGGGCACCTAGACCTATCCAGAGAAAAAAATTCCGCTTCTTTCTCGTTAATGTATTCTTATAGGGCATGAGAACACACATCCTTCTAATCCTATCAACTACTAGGAATAGGTATTCACACCCCTTCCTAGTTGTGGTAAACCTCCCAAAATGTCCATGGAAATTATTTCACAAAGATGAGTGGGTATAGGTAAGGGATAGTATACACATTGTTTCTTGTTATGGAGCTTGTTGGTACAACAAGGCATACATCCTCTTATGAGTCTAGCTATATCTTCTCAGTGCATTTTGTGTTCGTAAACATGCCTTTGTAAGATGGCCACTGTTTTCCCTACACCAAAATAAACTGCAACCTTGGAGGTGTGAGCCTCTCCAATTAGCTATATTCATTCACTTTTAAGAACACATAACATGTTCAACTTGTAGAGTAAACCATTATGGAGGTGATAGTCAATTGTGTTATCTCTATTTTCTACATGACTCTTGCTCTGAAACTATTGAAACACCTCCTTGAAGTCCCCATCCTCTGTATATGCCTCTCTATATGATTTATGAGTGAAAGGCTCCATGTGCATTAGAGTTCCCAAAGCTATAATTTTCGATGTGGGCAACCTTGAAAGCATGTCAGACAACTTGTTTTTGTTTCCCTTCTTATACTTGATCACTAAAGGGAAATATTGTAAAAAATCATTCGCTTGTAATGATTGATCTATTGTAACTTACTTTTGGCCTATACGCGCTATAATGGCTAGTGATATATGTGGGTGACAATCTCATTTCCCATTAGCTAGTGTTTCCACTTCTTCATAGCTTGTAAAATCGCATAAAGTTCCTTTTTATCGGTATGCTAGTTGAGAATGGCCCCATCAAACACTTCAAAATAGCAACATACATAATTTACTCCTTGCATCAAGGCACTCCTATAGTGCACCTAGTTGAATCCTTCCCACTTTGAAGGGTTTCTGCAAGTTTGGTAATGCAAGAATCCATGCTTGATTGAATTTCCTCACAGTTATGTTTCTGTAATGAAACTCTTGGTCTTAGAAACATTGGTAGGCATTTGACATTTCATGATGGGTTCCATCTTGGTAGGGTGTATCTCAAGCTCCCCTCCACCAATCACATAGGATAAATACACCAAACATGGCTATGCAAACTCATACTTCTTGAGATTTTCTAGTAGTTAGTGTTGTTTCAAAGTCTCTAGCACTTGCATCAAATGTGAGATGTGGTCATCCTAGGTAGCATTGTATACCAATATATCATCTAAGAAAAAAAATAGCAAATGAATTTAGATATAGGTTTATCCTATCATTAATTAATCTCATGAACATAGCTGGTGCATTTCTTAGACCAAATGGCATGACTAATCACTCATAAAAACCTTGTCTTGTTTTGAAGGTGGTATTTTAGATATCTTCTCCTCTAACATGAACCTTGTGATACCTTGATTTTAAATCCAACTTGGTGAAATACTTTGGTTCAACAGATCACTCCTATGCAAAGGATACCTATTATTGGGTGTAAATTTTTTTAACACCCTATAATAAATACACATTTTCCAATTCCAACTTTTCTTTGGTACAACTATGATGAGTAACCTGCATGGTGAGGTACTTGGTTGAATAACACCTTACTCCAATAGTTGTTGCAACTTCTTATTCACCTCATTTGCTTCTAGGACATATTCATTATACAACCCAATGTTTGTTAATGGAGAGTTTGGTAATAGTTGGATCTCATGCATCACTTCCCTCTTAGGTGGTACTCACTTAGGATCCTAGAACATTCCCTTATATGCCTGTTGCAACTCTCCAATTTTTTTCGTTTTTCCTTAGTGCACTCCTCTATGAATGACTTTTATTTCATTGAATATTTTATGGATTTAGTGTCTCTTAAAAATAATGAAACATATTTATTGCTTGAAATGATAAGTTTCTTAGCTTGGTTGGCACTTACCATTGAAATTTTAGAGTTTCCCTTATGCACATTGATGATGAACGATTTTCCATCCTTAACGAGGTGGTACTAGTTGACTCCCCATATCAACATTGCATCCCACATTTACATTTAGGGACTCCCAAACACAACTCCATGTACATCAAATGGAACTACATATAATTCTACTTCATCAATTAAAAATCAACACTGATAACAAATTTTATTTACACTATTTTCTTACCTTGATTTCTGCATCCTTATCTACCCGTTTTAATGGATATGGGCTAGGGTGATATTGACACTTCAATATCATTCCGTTGACCAGTTCTATTGCAATGAGATTTTCCTATGAGCTTCAGTCAAATAGAGAATCAAATTTTTTCTTCTTCACCTGTATATTTATATGGAAGAATTTTCTTATCTCCTCTTACTGTTGCTGAAGGCTACTCAAATGTACCCCCTATTGTCGTTGCTACAACATCCTGATATCGGGAAATCTAGTGTCTATGTAGAGCTGCTAGTCCCACTAAGACTGGTAGCTATCTTAGAAACAAACAAACTAAAACTACTTTTGTTTTCCTTTATGAGAAGTAGATAAGAGGGGAACAAAGGAGACCAACCTCTGTCTTGCGCTTAGTTCATTGCTTGATTCCTCTCCCTTCTGATAGATCTTTGCCACTCGCTTCCTCGTCTACCCAGCTTCAAAGAGCACCTGTGGAATAAAAGTAGCATAACACTATACAAGAACATAGATCTAATATCATAAACAATATAGGACTAGATATATATTGACCACACAAATGCATATATCATCAATCATACAAGAATGTGGAGGAAAAATTGAATAGCTTTATTAATAATCAAGAATAGCAAAGAGGATTACAACCAATTGTTCTAACCCAGCGTCATCCTCTCAGCAAGAAATCCATTCTTCACCTCATGAAAAGCTTAGATCACCCAACACTATGATGTTACACCAAGAAACCAGCAACACTTCCTTACAAGATACAAAATTCTAGCCTCTGGATCTCTGGGATGAGGGATCCATATATAGATGTTTGTAAGGGGGGTGAGTAAGCTTTTGAGATTTGATTAGTGTCCTCTGTCTGATATTTCTTGATTCCACTTGGAGATTGATGATCTCTTACTCATCCCTGGGCGAATGCAGAGATGCAAGTGTCATAGGAGAAGTTTCTGGAAGATTCCATGATCCTCCACCTTGCAGATTGACCCTGGCATTTGTCCACTTTCACCCATCGCACCCTATAGAAGGGCTGTTCAGTATGCATTGCACCTCCCATGTGAATTTAGGTGGGATGCAGCGCACTTTGACCATGGAGCAGGTGAGATGGTCCAATTTTGACCAGTTCTGAGTAGTTTTTCATGGAGAACTTCTGGGAGATGATGTAATCAATTGACCTTGTTCTTTCAGGGGTTGGAACAACACTTTTAGGGAATTAGGAGCCCTTGGTTTATGGAAATTTATGATTGGGGTTCAGTGCCCAAAAATTTCTATAACAGCTGCCCCCTAAAGCATGAGGTCGTTAATCTTTTGATGTCCGGTGAAATGCTTTATCATGAGGATCTGAAGTTTTTTCGAGATGGAAGGCGGCCTGTAATAAGATACAATACAACACATTATCTTCATAATATTTTCATGATCTAGCTGAGGCGGGCATTCCCATGCTCAACTTTATAAATTCATTTTCATGTACATAAGACAGACATTCGTCTGTGTGCAGACTAATGATTTTGGTAGAGCCATCATCCCTTAGGTTGGATGATTATCTGTGTAGTAACGATGTACATTTGATGTCTTTATTTTCCTGAATATATATTGCAGCCCAGATGGATGAAACTAGATCCGGGATCTTCAATCTCATTCAATCTTCACTCAAAGTACAAGTCGATCCATGTGAGAGATGTTCTGGAGTCGAACATGGAAAGACATCGCCTAATTACCAGCCAATGATGTAAGTTGTTAACAGGCGCAAGAGGAATCATCGATAATGATGATGACCCTCAAGGTACTACAGTACAATTCACGTGGTGTGAATAAGGGACTTGGCGTCGAACACCACGCAAAATCTTTTGGTCGAAGGCCATTGATGTAAACCTGTCGCCGAAAGTGAGAAACTTGCCATTGAGGCATGCAAGCTTCAAAGTACTGAAAGGGTTGTTCCTAGATCGACTTCCTGGATAATGAGCTGATGTCGACAAGAAGCGATCCATCATAGGAGGGCCTTAGTGAATCCCACATCAATGACACAGAATAGAGAAAATGATTTTAATGGAGGTGAAAACGATCTGATGACATAAGGTTCAGGGTGGCAGTCATGAAAGAATGGATCATAAATGTATTGCAGTGGATGAGACATAGGTGAATTCTCTAAGCGAATTCTCTTGAACATATCAGAGACACTAACATGATGGATTGGTAGCGTTAACCCCAAATATGGATGGTGTGATGGACCAATGGTGATATGACCAGTGAACGGAACAACCCAACCCGACTCGGATGCGGAGTGAAAGTGTCATGTTCAAGAGTGACTTGCTACCAATAAAGTTTCTTCAAGTTTTCTTCCCAATTTTTCCCCAGTCATTGCTGACCAGTACCTCTTTATTTTTGTCAAGTTTGAGGAGGATAACATATGCTTGTTCTATAATTTTCCCTTCGGGAAAACCCATCGCTATGTTTTAACGAGCCTAGCGATAGTGAAACTCGTTCTTGTTTGTATGGACAAGTTTGTCGCTATTCGGTTTTAACGAGTTTAATTACAAATATAACTCGGTCCTTTTCAATTTTAGAGAGTCTGAAAAGGGACGTAAAGAAAACTCCAATAATCCTTTTTCATCATATAATCCCTCGAGTTCGAAAAAGTATAAAATAATACAAAAGGGATGGATTTTCGGTAATTTTAACGAGCCGAAAAAACAAGCACTCGATCTTTTTGTGTAATAATCCCTCAGGTCCAAAAAGATTAAAATCTAAAGGAGGGATGGCACTTCCGGTTACTTTAACGAGCTAGAGAGGCCAATTTCTCGGCAATCTTTTCCTATTTTACGAGTCAGATGGAAAGAGCTTAAAGGAGACTCGTTTTTCGAGGAATGAGTGATAAATTCGAGTAGCAACTAATTCCAGGTAAGGTTTGGAATTTTCCAATCATGGAAGTGTCACAAGGATGGCTAACAGGATCACTCTTCACAGCTGTTCCTCAAAAGGGTAAACAATCAAATGGAGGTGAATGATCGGCCAATACAGAGTGGAGGTGATGATGAGAACATGACCAAGGCTTAAAAGGCTGATGATAATGCATTCACAATGGCTATTTACTGGAAATTGGTTCATTTTTTAATGAGCTTAAGCTCTGGGGGAACGTTTTCTCATTTCTTATGTTTATTTTTTAACGAGCTTGAATTCCGTGTTAAAACTGCTCTATCCAGTCGTATAATAAGGATGTCTCATTTAAAATGGCATTTTTCAAAGCTTTGCCCCGCATCCTTTCTTTATGCAAGTTAGGAAATGACCAATCCTACGAGTTTAAAGGGTTAGAGGACCTACAAATTTAAAAAATAAATGGTCGCTCTTCACTTGCACGCTAAAAGGTTTGCATGCCCCCAGGTATAGTGAAAAATTTCAAAGTTACCAAAGATTGTTCTATCCGCACTGTAGACAAAACACTTCCTCGGCGATGTCTACCAAAATAAACAAAGGCGAGTGGCACAACTAGCTCCACTCACATAACTTTGACGAAGGAATCTTATTCCAGTCTAATCTCATAAACCAGTCATATATCCTTCACGGAAACCTACCCTATACCCAAGGTTTTCCTGTCAAAACAAACCTGGGTGCATGCCCCCTGGGTTTCAGTCATGTCCTTTGAATCACTCGCGCTCATTAGGTGGACGGATTGGGGATTGATGAGAAATTCCTTACGTGAAAAGACCATTCAGGGAAGGTATTTGACTATTTTCTATGTGTGAATTGGGGAATGAAAGCTGGTCTACGAGCTTGACCAGTCTCCCTTCATGCGGAAAACACATTACTCTAAAGAGTGAGGAGGCAATGGCTCCCATGCAATAAATATAGTCGCGTCTAAGGAGTAGATTATAATCCAGGGGTCTTTGTACTACCATTACGTTCATGTGAATGATTTTCCTTCTCAATGTTATTGGCACATTAGGAAGGATCCCTAACAATTGACTGGTTCCTTTGTCAAACCCTGTTAGATTTCTCATTTCAAGCAAAAGCGATGGCGAACCAAGCGCTTTCCAAGCAGTTGAGGAAAGGATATTCACAGAAGCCCCTTCATCTATGATGGTATCGGCCATGACCATTCTATATATTTGAGCAATGATTCGAAATGGTACACTGGATGGTAAACGAGGTCTTCCTAGTAGATTCCAATCAAGGGAAACAACTAGGTTACTTGGAGGTGGGACCGAATAGACGACCGGATATGACTCTGATGAACTTCCTTCCTGCGGTAACGGAATGGGTAGACTGCCCCCATGTTCATCGGAGTCTGTGCTTACAAAGAGAATTTGAATGGTGTCGTTCTTGTTCTCTCCGGTGACTGTATCATCTGAAGATGGACCTTCTGAAGGCAAGACCGGGTCAAATGCCACCTCGACCTTTTGAATTTCGTCTAGTGTGGATTATGAGGATTCATCTTCAATGATAGACGCTTCAGCCGACCACAATGGCATGTCAGCCGGATTTTCAACTAGTGACGGACTCGGCAAGAGTTTCTTATATCCAGGAGGAAGCCGTAACGGTCAAAACCAGATGCTCGTCCAAAACTCTTTTAGCCTCATCTAAGAAGGGACAACGGTGGACGACGTGATCGCCTTCACATAGTTTTCAAGGAAATTTACATTTTCCTTTTTGTCCAGGGGCTTCACTTTGACTAGTTGACGGTGTATTCTCAACATGATCGTCAGAGGTTGATGACACCGGATTGTGCAAACAAGGAGACCAGTCCCTTAGGATCCGAGGGATGCAAGGACAATCTCGATGATAGTGGTCTCCTTTGCAAATGACACATGGCGATTTAGGCCTAGACGGTGCAGTGTGCGGATTTTCGCTAGACGATACCTGGTTGCCCCTTTTCGCCTTTGGCTCCTTCTTCTTCTTCTCTTTCTTCTTTTTCTCCTTCTTCTTCTCAGTTACTTGATTTTTGGCTTTACCAGCTTCATCAAGCGAAGAGGAAAGAGGAGAGGGAGAATTGGATGAAGTAGAAGGTTGGGGGGTAACTGTTAAGAAATTTACTACATAACATAAATAAATACTGAGAGGAATAAATATAAAATTAACCAACAATAACCATAAACACATAAACACACATGTTTATCCTGGAAAACCCCAAATCCAGGGAAAAACCAAATCATAATGAAATTTCATTATCCTTGGCCAAAACCCAGGCCAATCCGGCCAGTGACCCTTCACCGCTCACCTCCAGGCCTTTTTATTACAATGAAGCCCTTCCAGCCTTTTATAGGCTCCATTACATATAATACCACGTGCATAATACCATGGGTGCACAATACCATGTGCCCCAAAACCATCACTGTTTACCCTCGTCAACTTTTGACTCTATCCCGAGTCAAGTTTACCTAACAATTCACCCCTTAAACTTGACTTGGGGTTCCTTGACTAACTCTAGCCAAACCTGCTAAGTGAGCCAATCCCGCTCACTCTAGCTCTTACCCCCCTAAGAGTTTTTACCCGGGGTATTGTTAACTCGACATCCCCCTATCACCTAGGTCTAACCCAGACTTTACTGGTGATCACCAAGGGGTACACATGCCTTACCAGGTCTAGCTCTTAGCCCCCTAAGAGTTTTTACCCGGGGTATTGTTAACTCGACATCCCCCCTATCACCTAGGTCTAACCCAGACTTTACTGGTGATCACCAAGGGGTACACATGCCTTACCAGGTCTTATAGTAGTATGCCCATTTACATGCAATAATTTTGACTTCATTAATTTTTTTTTCCTTGCTGCTGCGATTCTGATCCATCCTCTCTCAATTTTATTTGCTCAAAAACTTCTATCAAACCGCTCCAACTGCGAGCCTGATGAGAACCTCGTAGATTCCAGCACCAGTGGCCTCACGTAGCAGAAAATGAATAATTTTTGACGCTGCATGAACCCTGAACAATTCGTCAGAATGTTCCAAACCGGTAAATATCGCAAATGCACTGCGATCCGCACTATCTTCCGCACATTCTCCTCGAGGTTCTTCCACGTACGATTGTTCCACCATTATTTTCCAGACCCAGATTTGGAAAAACTCTGCATTGATATCATCAAGCACTATAAACCCCTGGCATCAAAGAATCCCTTTGAAGCCAATATCTGGCTCTGATACCAGTTGTTAAGAAATTTACTACATAACATAAATAAATACTGAGAAGAATAAATATAAAATTAACCAGCAATAACCATAAACACATAAATGCACATGTTTATCCGGGAAAACCCCAAATCCGGGGAAAAACCCAATCATAATGAAATTTCATTATCCTTGGCCAAAACCCAGGCCAATCCGGCCAGTGACCCTTCACCGCTCACCTCCAGACCTTTTTATTACAATGAAGCCCTTCCAGCCTTATATAGGCTCCATTACATATAATACCACGGGCATAATACCATGGGTGCACAATACCATGTGCCCCAAAACCATCACTGTTTACCCTCGTCAACTTTTGACTCTATCCCGAGTCAAGTTTACCTAACAGTAACCCTGGTATCATTTAGTTACTGACTTGATTGTTCAGGAATCACGGTGTTCTGAACGACAGAGGTCGAGAAGAGCCATACAGGCAAGCCGATTGTCAATCCTGGAAGCGACAATGTGGCCGTATGGGGTGCACCAACATCTCCCCAAGAGGAGAAGGGACTAGGATTTCCTCCAAGGGAAAATCCTTGGTTTTTGGACTCCATTTTTCTCAACCTAAGACCAACATAGGAAAGGTGATATTTATTCCGATTAAAATAAATTTTAGACGCTTTGACACAACTTGTTTTTTCAATTTTTAAGAGTCAAGAAAAAACAAAATATGACCCTAGTCGCCTTCGATTTTTAATGAGCATGAAGTGACAAGTGATAAGATGGACCTTTTCCTTTAAGGAGTCTGAAAAGGGATGAAAGAGAATACTCTGGAAATCTAGACAGAGGGATTACCAAACCAATCGCAAAACTACATAATACTTTTTATGGTACGACAGTCAATCTTCCCGAATGTTGTGTTTAGTGAATTGCGATCGATAGGGCGGCAGACACGGATTCCTATGGATAAAGGATAAAGCCTATTATGGTATCCCAATATATACTCGACGGTACATGGGAGCATAATTCCGTACTGGTACTTATCATCTCAAAGTGGAGGAATCACCCAACTAGCAATGAAAGCAACAGTTACCAGGCTTTACGACACTGGAATACGTCTCTAGCTTAGACTTATAAATGTTGTGCGTTAGGTTCCAAAGCATTTTTAGATTCATTAAATTTATTTTACATTTGATCTTGCTTAAGAAATTTTCCTTTCAGTTTCACTGCATGATGTAGATATACAATTCCTAAAATGAAATCTAAGATGATAAACAATCGTTTAATCTTCTTTTTGCAATGAAAATCCTAGCTACTAAAGAAAGAGAGATGATATTCTTTCAACATAGAGTAGAGAGCACACACTATATGCACTGTCCTAAATCAAACCAACAAATGGTCTAAATGTAAATGCACATGCATGTATTTGTTTTCAAAGCGACATTACTAACAAGTTTCTTTTCAAGACAAAATGAAGACAATGATGACACTTTGTTATTTGGAATTGAAAACTTGATTTCGACACTTGAAAAACTATTAATTCAAATCAAATACAAGAGTAACAATGTAATTGACTATCAAGAACAATCAGATTCTCTTCTATGACTGAAAACGACACTTGCGACACTTCCAAATCAAGAAACGACAGTTCAATTACGCTACTTCTTTGTAAAAGAGAACTGAAAATGGCTCACAATATATAAAAACATTTACAGTTCTTTGCACAATGGAGGTTGAATAATGGCAAGGAAGGGGGTTTCCAACAGAGGTATACTAACTATAGGCAGCAAAACTCCTGAATAGAGCTGAAAAGAGTGAAAAAACCAAAGTCTGGAGGCAAAATTAGCCCTTTCTGATCAGCGCACCTGTTACACAGGGATTCCAGTATGCATCCCACCTACAGCACACGGGAAGTGCGATGTATACTGATGTCCTTGAAGAGAGGGTGCGATGGTACAGTGTGAGATTTTTGATCCAGTTCTTGATCACAGTTTGCAGCACATTTCGGGGATTTTGGCTAAGCAAGTGGTAATCAGTAAATAAATCACAGGGGTAGATATAAGGAGGTTACTAGAGCCACCACAAGGGCAATTAGAGAGCTTGTAAATTGATTGTTTAGTTTATAAACAAAGCCCGAAGATAGACTGAAGCATCATTGATCTACTTTGCACTTGCATAGCAAATGCAGTTCGAAGGCTAGCTGGCTTGAATTCAGGCTCTGTCTGTAAGTTTATAAAGCAAACAAATATAGACAAACAAACAATCTATTCACTCCCCAGCGGAGTCGCCATTTTTTTATCGGGAAATCTAGTGTCTATGCAGAGCTGCTAGTCCCAGTAAGACTGGTAGCTATCTTAGAAACAAACAAACTAAAACTACTTTCGTTTTCCTTTATGAGAAGTAGATAAGAGGGGAACAATGGAGACCAACCTCTATCTTGCGCTTGGTTCCTTGCTTGATTCCTCTCCCTTCTGATAGATCTTTGCCACTCACTTCCTCGTCTACCCAGCTTCAAAGAGCACCTATGGAATCAAAGCAGCATAACACTATACAAGAACAGAGATCTACTATCATAAACAATATAGGACTAGATATATATTGACCACACAAATGCATATATCATCAATCATACAAGAATGTGGAGGAAAACTTGAATAGCTTTATTAAATAATCAAGAATAGCAAAGAGGATTACAACCAATTGTTTTGACCCACCATCATCCTCTCAACAAGAAAGCCCTTCTTCACCTCATGAAAAGCTTAGATCACCCAACACTATGATGTTACACCAAGAAACCAACAACACTTCCTTACAAGATACAAAATTCCAGCCTCTGGATCTCTGGGATGAGGGATCCATATATAGATGTTTGTAAGGGGGGTGAGTCAGCTTTTGAGATTTGATTAGTGTCCTCTGTTTGATAGTTCTTGATTCCACTTGGAGATTGATGATCTCTTACTCATCCCTGGGCGAATGCAGAGAGGCAAGTGTCACAGGAGAAGTTTCTAGAAGATTCCATGATCCTCCACCTTGCATATTGACCCTGCCATTTTTCCACTTTCGCCCATCGCACCCCATAGAATGGTTGTTCAGTATGCATCACACCTCCCGTGTGCATTTAGGTGGGATGCAGTGCACTTTGACCATGGAGCAGGTGAGGTGGTCTAGTTTTTACCAGTTCTAAGTAGTTTTTCATGGAGAACTTCTGGGAGATGATGTAATCAGTTGACCTTGTTCTTTTAGGGGTTAGAACAACACTTTTAGGGACTTAGGAGCCCTTGGTTTATGGACATTTATGATTGGGGTTGCAGTGCCCAAAAATGTATATAACACATCCTCCAAAATTTCACTACATTCAAATTTTGGAGCCTACCTAATTATTGTATCAAGTGTTTCTTTGATTGTCAAGTGTTGTTCCAAGTCATTCTACGTGTTTCAAGTGTTCTTGATCATTCTTAAGTGTCGTCACATTTTTAAAAACATCTATATTGAACTTCATGGTCATAACACCTTTGTTTGTTGTAAAACGACACTTTTAGTCATAGTTGCACACACTTTGGTCATTATACTTGGGTAGTATTTGTAAACTGGCATTTTGATGTGTATTTTCCATTTTTCGAGCCTGCTTAAGTATTATCAATGATTTTGTATGTGTCATACTTTATTTTATGTCTAAACTCATTGTATTCACCCCTTGTTCTATCTCCCAGACTAGCTTAGGAGTGCAAAAGTGCACTCTTATGCCTTGATCAAGATTCCTTCATTATTAAAAAGTGTGCTATGTGCCCTTCAAGAGTGCATACTGTACTCCTAAGACTCATTCCCTTTCATTATTCTAAATTGTTCCCTCAAATATTTCCTTCCTCCTTGTTGAGTGCATGGAGCATCATAAAGGCATAATCATGACTCCTTCAGCATTTGGTAATGCACCATGCGCCCTCCTTGACCCTATTGAGCACATGAGCACACCTTGAAGCCTTGAAGAGTAACCCTTTAGCCTTTAGTAATACACCTTGAACCCTCTTTCACCTTCTTGAGTGTATGAGCACACCTTGAATCCCCAGAGCTTCATCCCTTCATCCTTCGATAGTGCGCCCTGTGCCCTCCTTGTCTCTTTTGAGCACATAGTATACTTTGGAAGCCTGATTGATCTTCCTTCATCCTTCAGACCTGTGGCTTGCACCCTCCCTTGTTTTTTCTCTCTCCTCTTGAGCGCATAACTGCATCCCAAAGCCTTGAATCTTCATCTCTTTATCCTTTCGAAGTGCGCCCTTCTGCCTAGAAGTTTTCTTGTCCTTTTTAAGCACACTGATAAGTCATGAATGAAACATTTGCATGAAACATGTTAGGGTAGGAGATTTTTCATGTTGATTTTTTCTTTCCATGAGTGATTGCAGTTGCATATATTTCAAGAAAAACATGGAAAGGATGCATGAAGAAGATCGAGCAAAGAAGGCAGTGAAAGTAAGCACTTAAGAACAAAGAACGGATTGAAATCACGAAGATTGAAGAAGCCCAAAAGACTTCATGAGATCAGAGATACTTTGGAGGGTGAAGAAATCAACAACATGGGATCTACATGTAAGATATAAGACACAAGTGACAACCTTGTCACCTATCGAATATATTCCATTTCATCAGTCACTACAAGTCCTAGTCATCAATGGCAGTGACTTGTCATGATCTCATCACATGATGATGTGGAAATTATGATGTAGTGAAATAATTATTGTAAATACAAAGAAGTGGAAGTCCGAGAGTAATGTATGGACAAAAGAAACATGTATATAGGTCCAAAATACATGTAATTCCAAGAGTCATGTGTGATTCCAAAAGTCATTTGGAAGTTTAAGGGTTATAGAAGTCAAATGGTCATTAGAAGTTGGAAATTCAAGAGTCATGAGGATATGGAAGGTCATGTCTCGAGTTATATAAGGAGACTTATTTCTCAAGCAAAGGAAATTTAACCTTGGCTTCTCCCACAAGGCATTAGAGAGATAGAGATAGCATTTTTGGGTAGAAAATAGTGGCTCTAATGCTGCACTATTAGAGCTAGTGATGTTCATTGTACTCATGCATATTGGAACTTTTTCTTCATACTTGAAGCCATTTTGCCAACACATTTTCATGCATAGATCGTCGATGTTTTTTACTATTCTTCTAATGTTTATGGTTTATGTTGGATTTCTCATGTACTAAATTAATTGAATTATTTCAGTGAATTTGGTGCTAAACTTGTTGGAAATGTGTTGTGATGATTTAACGATCATAACATCTATGTGAACTTTTTCTCTTGACGTATAATGATTCTTTCTTGTTTATGTTCTTGTGACTCCATTAGATTGGTACTATTAATTCTCTTTTAGAGGCTCTCTTTCTCTCCCCTATATTGAAAGAACATTGATACATCTACAACTGAACATTCACAAGTCACACTATCATGCTTATTCAAAAGCACATGCGTGGTTCTCTGTCATGCTAATTGCTTAAGCCAATGCAAATCCCTAAGTAAATGATAGTGGGTCATATTTTTGGAAGGGACTCCTACACCAAAAAGTGTGAGCTATAATTGGGACCTCATATTGGTGAGATCCCCTATATGTTGGTGGTTTTCAACACCATTAACATTTTGGTGCTAGAAGAAGTGAAAATGATTTTTTATGGTTGATAACTCTTCACATCCCAATCATTCAGTTTCTGGACAAAGTAGTAATATCACGAGAATGATCCCAACTTCTATTCTTGAGGTAGAAGGGTCTTCTCAGCCTGGTTTAGAGTTGGCTTATGATGTTACCTACAAAAAACTAGAGGAAATTCAACCTATTACCCTTTGGTTTGCAAAAGCTATCTGTTTACTCCCTGTTGCTCATAATCTTCCTCATCATCAGAAGAAGAAAGAAACAACTCATTTTGGTTACATCAGAGGAAGATTTGGTCTTTTCCACTACTGATGAATTAGTAGAATCTTCAGAAGAAATAGTTTAGAAAGAGTCACTTCCAACCATTCGTGAAGAGTACGAGAAAGATATTGTCCTTTCTAACAAAGAACAACTGGGATCTGATTTTGACTTTAATGATGGTTTAATTTATGAAGGAGAAGGCTCATCATATTTGGAAAAGGAGGAAGAGAAAAGAGATGAATAAATGGATTATCAAGACTTGGATTGGATGGTCCAAGGGCCACTTTCGCTTCTAGATAACCTTCAAAAGATGCCTAGATATATGGAGAAGTTACTATCTATTTAGCCCAACAAAAAGAAAAAGGTAGAATATGATATCAATGATTTCTACATGCATCTACGAATGCTTAAGGTATGGTACACTAATGTTTCTTGTAGGATTTTCATTAGAAGGTAGAGAAGTGACATGGTACCATAGTCTACCTGTTAATTCAGTTCATGGTTTGAGGGAGTTTAAGAAATTCTTTTTGGAGAAATTTTCAAATGAAAAAACTCCCACCATGTTGTTAAAAGAGCTCAAAAATATTAAGACGGGGGAGAAAGAGAACACTAAATATTTTAATCAAAGGTTCAATATATTGAACAAGTTTCCCCAAAATATGCAACCTTGCATTTCTATCACTATAGATTATTACATAACTACCTTGTAGATGGACATATTTTATTTTGTTAAAAGAGTTGCAAAGGAGACAATGGCTTTAAACTTTATAGAAGTGATCACTGTAGAGAAATAATTTGTTCCATTATAGCTATTACCATTATAGCTATTACTGATTAAAGAATCTAAATACTCCAAGGAGACTAGTAAGAAGTCCCAACCTTCCTTAAGTAAAGTTAAAGAAAATGATTCTTTTGATATTGCAAGCTTGACTAGATCTAGCAAGCCCCCCAAGTCTTTCTCATTAAGAAGGAATAGTAAAAACAAAAATCAACTAGCTAAGTCTACCTAGAGTTCTAATGTTGTGTTGAATATTAAAAGTATAGGCATGGGAAACTAGTGTTCCTTCCATCAGTAATTACATTAAGAAAAAACTTTCCCATAGTGGAACCACAACATGAATTCTCGGGTAACTCATATCATTGATATTTTACTAAAAGATGAGCAGTATGAGTAGACAAAATAAACAAATGAACCTGGAATGGCTAAGGAAGGTATAGGTATTGGACATGCAATTATTAATTTTGATTTTATTCTCAATACCAACAAGAAGAGTGTTGAAGTACCAACTCAAGGTAAAGGTCCTACTAAAAAAAAATTGTTGTTATAATTTGAAAAGCAAAGTGTCCATTCTTGAGACAGAAGTGGAGCGACAAGAGTTAGAAATTGTTAAGAAAACTTGCACCACCAGATAATCTTGCTCATAATGGAAAAAATAATTTTGGAAATGTTGCTACTTCTAAGGAAACTTACACTAGCATGAAAACCAATTCTATCACTCTAGAAGTTTCTAATAAGGCTACACCTCTAGACACTTCAACGCTACCTACTAAAAATGAAACTATTGATTGTAACATCGTCAAAGATTTGAAAAGAGCTCGTGCCATCATTTCCATATATGAGCTTGCAAAGATAGAAAGCCAGCATGAAATGCTTGTCCAAGCCTTCTCATAGCCTTCATCAGGTGAGAAAGCTTCTACTTCTCAAAAGGTGTCTGATAAGTCTTCTGGAACTCTCAAATCTGTAGTTAATGTTGTAACTTTAGATGCTAACAATCTCTGCCCCCCATTTTTGCTAACTTTTGAAATCTTTAATTACAATGTCCATAATTGTTTAGTCGATTTAGGTGCATCTATAAATGTAATGCAATTATATGTTGCAAAGAAAATTAATGCTAAATGGGATTAAATTAATGCATAAATCATTCAACTCGAAAAATCCCTTGTCCAAGCTATTGGTGAAATCAAGAATGTTATTATTTGTTTGTCATTTGATCAGTTGGTACACCAATGAATCAACATTTTAATTATGGACATCCCTGAAGCCTATGGCATACTCCTCACTTGAGATTGGTCTAGTAAATTACAAGGGTATTTTGCTATAGATTTGTCACACTTATGGCTTCCATATAAGGGCAGAAACAACTAGATTCGAGTGGATAGTGAGCCATACATGAAATGCACTTTGACACCACTTGAGGGTCATAATGAGCCTATTTACTTTAGATATATTTCTTTGGAAATTATTTCTTGGAGATTGATCACAGATGCTATTAAGCATAACCATCATCTGTCCCACCTGACACACAATTGGAGTTCCTTCCTTGTGATCCAACTGGTGCTAATGAATCCTGTAATATAGATGTACATAATAGTAATAATACTATAGGAACCCATTTAATAGTTGATAATATTTGGACTCTATACTTTGATGGTTCAAGAATATAGGATGGCTCTAGAACTAGTTGCATACTCACAGACCCACATAATAAGAAGTACATCCTATCATGTTGTTTGGAGTTTGAGTGCACAAATAATATTTCTGAATATGACAATCTCATGCTTAGTTTAAACAAGGTGATTGAACTGAAGGTAGAGTTGTTCAAGATAATCTGTGACTTAGAAGTGGTTACTCGACAAGTATGAAACACTATCCACTGTGTTTCATTGTTGGGCATGGAATCCCCCCAAGGCATGTTTTGGGGCTTAAAGACCAAGTTTTGACTAAGTCTTTTGTGAAAGCTCCGCAAATTGCGGGACAGAGCGTGAAGTCATAGTAGAGTCACAAGGTTGTCTGTGCTAGTTTTGTAATGTAATGTCAGTTGGATAGACCTACCCATGGTCCACGGATCGTGGGATTGTATAAATAGAGTGAGGCTCTAAGAGTAGAAAAGATGAACGAAGAAGAGGATGAGAAGTCTAAGTGATTGAGTTGAAGTGTAAAGTGTATCTATGGGTTGTATATTAGGAGAAGCCTCAGCAGGTGAGTACGCAGAGGCCTAGTAGTCCGCAGCTGAGTGCGTAGGCCCCTACAAATGAGTGCTCAGAGTAGGTCGAGTCTGTAACCATTGGTAGAATTAATAAAGAGAAGTGTTGCTATAATTTTGTGTATCTTTTCCGGGTTTAATGCATGATTGTATATAATTTTCAAGTATACTATTTATTTACTACGGAGACCTGTATGAATGTTTTGTATAACTAAATATTACTTAAGGCATTCAAGTAGGCAAAGTTCAAATATAAGTAAGATCTTGGGAAATAGCACAAAGCGCGGAGCATAGCCCCCAGATAGGGCTCCGCGAAGGCAGTGTATTAGGCCATAAGGAAAGGGAAAGTGTGTGAAGCAACCTGCACGTAGGAACAAATAGTGGACTAGTCGAACTTCTCAGACATCTCTAGGGTGCGGAAACCTAGTTCTAGCACCCTCCCATACTACTTCAGGTGAGACCTCAGTCCGTGCTCCACAGACTGTTGCTAAAAGGGCCAGTAGTACCAGGATTTGTTTGGCTAATTAACTCTGAACCTAGGTCAGGCCCCAACAAGCCAACAAATTGTTCCGTTTCCGGGACTAGGATCTGCATAGAGATGTCTGATGTTGTATCACTAGAATCTGACAAAGAAAGGAATTGAAGATTGGTTCGATAGAAAAATTCACGAGTTCGTGGTGCAGGAAAACAGGAACCCGCAACTATCAGAGGAATAGTGGTTAGACTGCTACTTATACATAGAGATCCATGAAATTTTCTTTGCATCTTTCCCTATTGAGCTATACAAGTGGGTCATGAAGCTAGCAGATATCCAAGGAAGCTGTAAGCTCAACAGACTTATTGTGTGGACTCCAGAATTGGTGCACAAACTGGAAGCATCAGAAGATAAGATCGCACACACTATTGATCACTAGGAATCATCATCGAGTTCACAGTAGATACTCCAGTTAGCTATAGCAAGGAAAAATGATGCTTCCTCAAAGGGCCGTGAGGTAAGTACGTTAAATATTTAAATACTTGGATTAAAATTTTATTGTGTGAGAAACGGGTTATGTGAATAAATTAATGTTTGGGGCTACGTGAAGTGGGAGGATATATAGAAACGAAGGTATCGCAGAACTAGAAACTAGTCCCTTGATTTCACCTCCACGAAGGTACAAAGAAGAGCTCGTGAGGGTCTCACTAAGAAGTGCGATCCATTTGATAAGATAGAGAATTCCGTGCATACCACCCCCACCCACACCATAGCCAGTTCACCATCGTCACCCCCACCTTCACTCATACCACCTATGCCATCGCCGCGAGTCAATATGGCAAGTGCAATCAAGTTGCCAGTGTTCAAGGGATTAGGGAATGAAGATCCAGAGAAGTTTTGGTTCGTAATAAAAGTTGTATAGGAAGCACAGGGTGTCATAGATGACAATATAAAGAAGGAACCGTTGGTCAGTGTTCTGCAGGATCGCGTGCTGACCAAGGATACTAAGCATTCCAATGAAAATCTGAATTCGGGGATTGCGTATATCCAAATTATGATAAACAAGGAATTTAACAGACCAAAGTCAAAGGCACAATCGATCATTGGCTTTAAGGAAATCACAATGCTACCAGGTGAGATCCCTTGGGAGTTGGATTAGAGGCTGAAGGGCACAATTCGCAAAGCTAACATGACATTGATAGATGGAAAACACCGCGGATGGTTTGTAGCATCGTTAACACCGCATCTATGGAATGCGCTGTCACAACAGAGATGTTGGGCAGTGGATCCCCCCATAACGAGTTTTTGGGGCATAAATCCTGAGTTTGGTCAATGTAATACAAAGACCCCACAAAATTCGGGCGTAGAGCGTGAGAGTCTAGAGTTGTCCACCCTAAAATATTGTAATTTAATATAGAGTGCGTTTACCTACCCATGGTATGCGGACCATGGGAATGTATAAATAGAGCAAGGCTCTAAGTGTAGAAGTCAGGAGTTGAGGATTGATCTTAAGTCATATGGGTTTTTGAATGTGATATTCGTTTTGAGTCTGTAAGTCTGAGTCTTGGGTTGTAGGAGTAGGAAGAGGCTCTGCAATTGTGTGCGTAGAGGCCAGGTAGGGTCCGCAATTGTGTGCGTGGACCCCTGCAGCTGAGTGCAAAGGGTGGAGTTGGGATTGTAACGGGACATAAGTTTAATAAAAGCTAAGTGTATTCTGAAATATTGTGCATCTATTCGTAGATCTGTATGTTTATGATTTTGTTATATGTTTATGCATCTCCTTATAATTTATGATTGCGGGCACTTGTTATGAACGTTGAATGATTAATAAGAATACTAAGCCCACAAAATTAAGTCAAATCTATAATAATAACACAGTCAGGATAAAGGATCTAAACAGTGCCTCTTCATGCTCTTTACAGAGCTACGCAAAGGTCAGACAGCTGCGCGGACCAGCGAAAGTGATTAGGATTGGTTCATGAACTTTCCAGACTTCATCAATACATCCCTAGGGTGCAGAAACCTGGTTCTAGCACCCTCCCATACTACCTCGGGTGAGACCTTAGTCCGCGAACTATGGATTGTTGCCGAAAGGGCTGGTAGTTTAGGGATTTGTTTGGCTAAATCACTTTTGAACCTGGCTCAGGCCCCAACAAGCCAAAACATTGTTCCATTGTCGAGACCGGGATCTTCCTAAGGGATGTCTGATGTCGAAACAATGGAACCCTATGAAGAAGGTAATTGAAGAGTGGTTAGATCAGAAAATTCATGAGTTCGTGGCATAGGAAAACAGAACTCCACAGATACTCGAGAAGAGGTGGTTGGATCACTACGTATATACGGAAATCCACGAGATCTTCTTCGTGTTCTTGTCTTCAAAACTGTATGATTGGATCGTGAGGTTAGCCGATTGCCAGGGAAGGTATAAGATCGATCAACTGATAGTGCGGGCTCTGGAGTTAGTGCGCTGGCTAGTGGCCTTAGAAGATAATATCTCGAGGGACGTGGACAATTGGCTCGACCAGATAATAAGAGGGTTTATCAGTGAATTTTCGATAGACACAACTATGAGCTACAACGAAGCAGAAAGATGTTTTCTCAAGGGACCACGAGCTAAGTACATCAAATCTTTGAATACTTGGATTAAGATGTTGTTATGTGAAAAACGGGTGATGGGAATACATTAATTTTTGGGATGACGTAGAGCGGAAAGGTCTACAGAGGTAGCGGGGAACTAGGAAACAATGCTTTAATTTCACCTTCACAAGAGAGCGAGGAAGAGCTTGCTTGGTTCTCTCCAAGGAGTGTGGTCAGTTTGATAAGGCAGCACATTCCACAGTTACCATCCCCACTTATGCCAGCACTCATGTCACCTCCTTCACCTCCATCTTTGCCCACACCACCACCACCAAACCAACAGTTTAGCGTGTGGGAAGCACAAGGGGTTACGAACGATAACATTAAGAATACTACATTGGTAAGCCCGCTGTATGATTGCGCATTGAAGTGGTATATCAAGCACTCAAATGATCAGTCGAATTCAGGAATAACGAAGATCCAGAATGTGTTGAACAGAGAATTTAGCCGGCCAAAATCAGAGACGCAGTCAATCATCGGATTTAAGGAGATCGTGATCCTTCCAGGCGAGACCCCCTGGGATCTGGATTGGAGGCTGAAGAGTACGATCCATGAGGCTAATATGATGCTAACGGATGTGCAACACCACGAGTGGTTTGTGGCGTCTTTAACACCTCACCTGAGGACGTCGTTGTCATAGCAGAAGCTTTCCACCCATGCAGAAGCATTTGAAATGGCGATGAGGTTGCATGAAACACTGATAGAGGATCTGGAATTAGGAGTTCAATAGATTCATGCACAGCTACAGAATCTCTGCCTAGAAATGTAGAGCTTAAAGCAGGATAGGGCACCACGGTCGGAGGCGCACGAGGAATTGTGGTGTATAAAATGCAAAAGCCAGGGCCACGATAAGGATCACTATTCAATATTCACAAACTACTTCACAAGATGGAGGCCAATGCGATTGAGACCGGAGGCACAAGTAGGGCTGAGTGTGACACCCCCGCTATGGTGCACGATCTGTTAGAGAGGAGGAAAACACACAACAGACAATTGTCATCTGTTGCAGAAGTATATTCAAACTCCGCAACAACTGTTTTGCAATTTTTGTAGGTCGGTGGGCCACGACGAGTGTACTTGTCGCAGCTACAAGTTGATGATGAAACGGACCCAAACCTATTGAATGCAGACAAAAACGCAAACCCTCGACCCGGCCACGGGGATGGCGCGTGCGAGATTTTAGGGACGAGGTCGAGGACGAGCAGGAATGGGGTCAAGAAGGGGCGGGTATAGTTAATCTGTTACAATTGCGGAGGATCGGGGCACTATGCTCACGATTGTACCAACCCAACGAGAATATCTTGTTCGTACTATTCTCAGTTTGATCATGAAGTAGTAGATTGTCCTATGTTGATCGCACAGATGTGCGAGAAAGGGGTACTACAACCTACTCTGACTCAGAATATCTAAATGATGAGGTCTAAACCACGCGAAGAAGACCCCAACGTGAACATGGTGCTAAGAAGTGGTGTGACCATAGGGGAAGACAAGGGGAAGCAGCCCGAGGAAGATACATGGGTTCGTAAGGCTCCCACAAAGGAACCTGAGTTTGACTTGGAATGCGCAAAGAAGACATTTATGGAAGCTAAGAAGAGCTTCGCAGAGGCCTCTACTTCAGGTAGTAAGGATCAACCAGAGACAAGGATTGATCCTTCTATGCTAACTACCTTTTTAGAGACATGCATGAAATTTCTACGCGCTAATAAGGTGGATAAAGGACTACATGAGTTGATAACTAAGTGCACCACATTCGTGAGTCGGCGGCTGTCCAACGCTGAAAATAACTACTCTACTACTGAGCGCGAGGGGTTGGCAATGGTATATGCGCTCCAGAAATACCAAAACTATTTACTTGGTGTGCACTTCAAGATGTATACTGATCATTCCGTGTTGAAATACCTGGTGAACAAGCCTATGTTGGGGGGGTGCATATGTAGATGGATGCTACTATTTCAAGAATATGACTTTGAGGTCATCGTAAAGCCAGGACGCCTAAATGCAAGACCAGATCACTTATCATGAATTGAGACAGGAGAGGAGCCAACAAATTTGGAACAAGGACTACCTGATGCACAACTCTTTGCGGGGCATGTCACGAATGACCAGTTCGAAGATATAATTCATTTGTTAACCACAGGGACTACGCCGCAGGGATATTCAGTCCAACATAAGAAGGAAATGGTGGTACACGCGACGGATTTTTCTGTCATCACGGGGCACCTCTACAAAATGGGAAACGATGAGATAATAAGAAGATATGTACTTGAATTTGAATGAGGACAAATCCTCACAGAAGCACATGGGGGGGCTGCAAGAGGACACTATGCGGGATGGGTGATAGCATAGAAGGTTCTTCACGCCCGACTATGGTGGCAAACCCTACATCAAGATTCAGAAGCACACTATCAGGCCTGTGAAGTATGTGAAAGGACTGGGAAACCATCGCGAAGAGATGAGATGCGACTCAATCCGTAGATGACGCTACAACCATTCAAGAAATGGGCAATAGACTTTGTGGGGCCAATCAAACCTCAGGGGAAAATGGGCGCGCACTACATCATCACTGCGATAGAGTACCTGACTTGTTGGGCTGAAGCACATCCGGTTAAGGACTGCACAGCTTCCACAGCTGCGAAATTTTTGTTTGACAACATGTTGACACAATTTGGATGCCTTAAAATTTAATGAGTGACTGCGGAACACACTTCCTAAACAAAAATATTAGCGAACCCACCGAGGAGTTCTAGGTGTATCATCAGCAAAGTAGGTCGTACCATCCGTAAGTTAATGGGACAGTAGAAGCATTCAACGAGATTCTGGGGACTGCGCTGACCAAATTATGTAACACAGCGAAATGACTGGGACTTGCGCATACTTGCCGTATTATGGGCATACAGAACCACATGCAAGAAATTGACGGGTCAGACACCTTTCAGGTTAGTCTATGGCATGGAAGCAGTCATGCCAATGGAATACATTTTACCCAGTTTGTAGATAACAGCGATGACAGGCATGTCAGACCATGAAACCTTGGAGGAGAGACTCACGCAATTTGAAGAACTTGAGGAACAACAGTTTCTGGCGGGATTCCATCAGCAGGTACAGAAACAACGTGAGACATCTTGGAATGATCGTCATATCAAGATGCGCACATTCAGGGGAAATGATTTAGTGTTGCTGCATGACAGCAAGTTCAAAAAATTTCCAGGGAAACTCAGAATGCATTGGTTAGGACCATATGTGGTCAAAAAAGTTACAGATGGGGGTGCAGTCTAGTTAGTTAAACTTAATGGAGAACCCTTCCCAGGAAGAGTAAATGGCAGTCACCAGAAGCTCTACATGGGTGGGCCGGCTATCTGATTAACTGGCCAAAGTACAATCTTCGCGACCTGACGAGCCAGACAGAGTTGTGGGACTATAAACACAGGTACTTGAAGCCGACATCAAAGTAGAGAATCAAGTCAGGCACTGATGATTTAGAGGAATAGATGGAGCACATCCAGACAACAATAGCATGGGGCATTGTGGACATTCGCATAGCATAGGCATAGTTGGATGGACTTTTCACAAAGCTCACCACACTAGCCGGGTGACTTGAGGACGAGTCACGATGGCTGTGTTGGGGGACTGTTGGGTAGCGGATCCCCCCATAATGGGTTTTTGGGGCATAAAGCCCAACTTTGGTCAATGTAATACAAAGTCCCGGCAAAATGCAGGGACAGAGTGCAAGAGTCTAGGGTTATCCGCCCTAAAATATTGTAATTTAATATAGAGTTTGTCGACCTACCCATGGTCTGCAGACCATGGGAATGTACAAATAGAGCGAGGCTCTAAGTGTAGAAGTTGGGAGTTGAGGATTGATCCTAAGTGATATGGGTTTTTGAATGTGATATTCACTCTATCTATAAGTTCGAGTCTTGGGTTGTAGGAGCAGGAAGAGGCTCTGTAGCTGTGTGCGCAGAGGCCTGGTAGAGTCTGCAACTATGTGCGTGGACCCCTGCAGCTGAGTGCGCAGGGCGGAGTTGGAATTGTAATGGGACTGAAGTTTAATAAAAGCTAAGTTGATTATGAAATATTGTGCATCTATTCGTAGATCTGTATGTTTATGCTTCTGTTATATGTTTATGCATCTCCTTACAGTTTATGATTGTGCACACTTGTTATGAATGTTGAATGATTAATAAGAATATTGGGCCCACAAAATTAAGTGAGATCTATACTAATAACATAGTAAGGATAAAGGATGTAGACAACGCCTCTTGATGCTCTTTACAGAGCTACACAAAGGTCAGATAATTGCGCAAAGTAGCGAAAGCAAGCAGAATTAGTTTGAGAACTTTCTAAACTTCATCAAGACATCCCTAGGGTGTAGAAACCTAGTTCGAGCACCCTCCCATACTACCTTGGGTCTGATCTCAGTCCACGCACCGTGGACTGTTGCCGAAAGGGCCGGTAGTTTCAAGATTTGTTTGGCTAAATCACTTATGAACCTGGATCAGGCCCCAATAAGCCAACAAGAGGCTAACCACTCAGGCCAAGGCCTTGGAGGTTGTGATGAGATTACACGAGACTATGATACAAGACCCCTAATTGGGAGTTCAATATATTCAGGCGTAGTTGAAAAACTTGTGCCTGGAAATGCAGAGTTTGAAACAAGACAGGACAACCCACCCAAAAGTGCATAATGAGGTATGATGCGTAAAATGCAAGGGACAGGGGCACGACAAGGACCACTTCCTAGTGTTCACGAATTACCTTGTGGGAGGAGGGCCAATGCCATTAAGATTGGAGGCACAAGCAGGATCGAGTGCGGCGCTTGCACTATGGTGCATGATTTGTCAGATAGGTGGAAAGCGTGCTACAGATAACTGCCATCTATTACAGAAGTATACGCAGAATCCACAGCAATTGTTTTGTAATTTTTGTATGTCAGTGGGACATGATGAGCACACGTGTAGAAGTTATGCATTGAGGATGGATCAAACTCCTACCTACAGAGTTTAGGCCAAAGCCTGACCCCTCGATCAAAATGTACGAATGGAGTGCACTGGATTTTAGGGGTGTGGATGAGCCCGAGGTGGAGGGGGACCAGGAAGAGGTCGCAGACAGCTAATATGTTACAATTGCAGAGGGCCAGGGAATTATCCCTGTGACTGTACAAATCTAACATGACCATCATGCTCATATTGTACATTGTTTGATCATGAGATGGAGGACTGTCCCACACTAATAGCGAGGTTGCACGATAAAGGAGCACTCCAGCCTCCCCCGACTCAGACCCTGCAAATGATGAGATATGAGCCGTGCAAGGAAGACCCTAATGTAAATATCTTGCTTTGGAGTGGAATTATGACAAGGGGTGACAAAGAAAAGTAACCTGAAGAAAGTACCTGGGTTTGCAAGGCTCCAACGAAGGAACCAGAATTTGATTTGGAGCGCGCGAAGGACACCTTCATGGAAGCTAAGAGGAGCTTTGCTGATGCCTCCACTTTAGGAAGTAAAGATAGACTGGAGCTGGAAATGGACCCATCAATGCTTACTATGTTTTTGGAGACCTGCATGAAGCTGTTGTGCAATAGCAAGGCTGTAAAGGGACTGCAAGAACTCATATATAGATGCGTAGGGACCGCACAAGGAGAATTGTGCATAGTTCGGAAGCTCAGAAAGCACACAACGTGAATGGGAAGGGAAATGAGATTGACCATGCAGATTGGGGAATATGAGATAGACCAAGTAATTTGGGATCTAGGATCGAACGCAAACGTCCTATCGAAGCAGACATGGGAGTGCATGGGAAGGCCTACACTACAATGGTCTCCTATCCAGCTGTGGATGGTGAAACAGAAAAATATCCTACCTATGGGGAGATTGCAGGGAATCACAGTAGATATCGAAGGAGGAAGTGTGTTAGCAGATTTTGAATTGATCAAGATGATATCATTCCCTACCCCACACTACTGGGAATGGATCAGGCCATTGACATGAATGGAGTGATAAATCTAAAGAAGCACAAGATGATTTTTGAGAAAAAGTCATTATGCATAGTGGTACCTTTAGACCCTGCAGAAGGATCACGCTACACAGAGCCAGTGTGTGACTACAATAGCGACGATGATCTATATTGCATCTACAAGATAACTGCGCAAGAGAAAGACTAGGTAAATCCAACCACGAATGGTCAAATCTCATGGGAGCACGAAAGCTCCTGTACATCAGGTTTTGACAAGGAGATAAAATGATGGAAGAATTAGTTACATGAGGTAACCACATTCAATTGTAGCATGATGATGAGATCATTGCACTGTGTAACAACAGAGATAAGGGATCTACCTATGTATGGTGGGTTAGGTGAGGTGGATAAGTTCCTGAACAAATTTGAAAGAGAAGTGCTGGAACAACAATGTTTGGATGCTCTGAAATGGGTACTGTGTGCTATGCCCACAAGGTGGTGGGGTACACACCAAAGAATTTTTGGGGACTGGTGCAACTATAGAAGAATGATGCGCACATGGTTTGGGAAGCCTCCGATGTGGTTAACAAACAAGATTGATGGATTAAATGGCCCGCGTGCCCACCTATCCAGATGGATGCAAGCATCTGGTACGAAACTTGCATGGATGCACCCAACCTTCATGTTAGAAGATACAGTCAGTAAGCAGGTGCAGGCAAGGCAATGGCACGAACAACCCCTCTGGTTGGAACCATGGAGTACAGAAAGACTAGGTGCACAGAAGGATATCCATGCAAAAGCCTTTAACCAAGTATGTGAAGCGATGAACAAGGTCCACAATACGAAGCGAACTGACTGGGACTTGCGCGTACTAGCAGTTCTATGGGCTTATAGGACTGCGTGCAAGCACCTAACCGCACAGGCACCACCAAGGCTCAAGTATCAAGAAACCAATGTAAATCCTATAATATAGGGAAATTTTGGACCATGCATACTAGCACCGGTAGATATGGTGGTTCGCAGAACCTTGGAAGAAGAAATCCAACTGGGAAACTCTAGGCTCCAGGAACTTGAAAAAGAAAGGGTACGATTAAGAAAGAAAAGTGCTCTGGTGGACGTGGAAGTCAAGAAGTTGGAGGACGAAATAAGGGAAGATTTCCTTGATAAAAATACTAGGGTGATAAAACAAGGTGTGCATGATCACACTAACAAGTTTGAGGACTATTGGCGTGGATTGATCAGTCTGATGCCTTGGCTTGGACCGCATATTACTAAGCGAATTAACCAGGGTGTTGCACTACAAATGAAAAGGTACGCGACGCCACCAGTAATGGTGAAAGTTGGGTATTTCCCAGGAAGAATGATGGATGACAGAATGAAACAATACACAGGTGGCACGACCACCTGACTAGCCGAGGGAAGTATAATCTTAGCGCTCCAAGCAGTTGAAAGGAAGTGCAGGACTATAAACTATTCTGCCTGAGAGCTGTGCGATGTTGGAGTTGCACGTAGAAGTAAAGAGTCACAAGGTCCGCGACCGTGCACAGGGGGCTGCGCTACCGCATGGGTTGGCTAGAAAGTGACCATTGAAGTCACTATTCACGATGGGATGCTCGACTTGAGGCCAAATGGAGTGGGCGACAAACGTTTAAGATGCAATTTATGGGCAAGATTTGGGGAAATTTGTCGCCAAGGGAGCATTAATGAACCGGATTTGGGGGGAACGGTTGAATTAAAATTTAAAAAGTGCTATAAATTACAAAGGGCTACCTAGCAAACAACACTTGGTCAATTGCAAATTGAGCTATTTAGTAGAAACTTTATTTTTGTGATCCGAGCGTTGATTGGGCCCTTGAGTTTGTGAGTGCTAGATTCCTGGACAAACAAGATGGCAACAACTGAGGACATTATGGAGATAACATGAATGACCGCTGAAGAGGCTACGTAGGTCCTGACTATGGGGGATGCTCCGGAAGGTGCCAGGATTGTGGCAGAAATCTCGAAGTCACCATGCACACCAAGACCCAAAAAGGACAAACAAGCGATGGTTCCCATACGTGTGTCCCCATGAAACTCGCTATGCACCAAGCTATTAATGGAGGAGAAGGGGAAAGCTGTCACCATAGACCGATGAAGAAGAGGAAGACCTAGAGGACCTACTCATCCCAAAAGACGAGGAAAAAGGCATGGGGGAGGAAACTGAGCCGGCACACCCCCCAAAAAAGATGCCTTCCTATGTCCCCCATCGGAAAGGAAAGGCTCGAGTGCCCAAGGACTTTGATGAGACCAAGAGCTCGCTCTAGACCCTGCTCCTCCTAGACAACATTACTTTTGAGGGCATTCACCTGGGGTGCGTTCCAAGCTTAAAATTCGAAGATTGGGATCTCGCTGACCACGAGAAGTTCCCTCACCTTGCGACCTCGCACATCATGAAGCTGAAGCAGAACAACACAGTGGGAGTTATATAATTGGAGCCGCGAAAGTGGTTGTGTGGAGTGGAAAAGGTTGGGCTATTGAACCTGCTTTGAGTGCCACACTTCCACTGCGCCCCAATAACCATTTTCATCATCAGGTAGCTACTCCGCCTCGTGCATGATGGGTGTTTGTAGCTATAGGAGCTCATCCCCATCACAGTCGACTTGATTCACCACATTTCCTGGCTTCCATGCAAAGGAGAGGACCCCGCGGACATCTCGGAGGGGAAGGGCAATGGCTTGGCCATCGCGGAGGCCATGAAGAAAAAATACAAGATGGAAAAGAAGAAAAGGGACTATGCCATATCCAACATCAGTGACAAAGCAGTGAAAGTGGCAACCCAAATACTAGCCGGTAAGGTTATGCACAAGTGTTGCGTAGACGAGGAACCCGAGCCGTTGGTTGCACTAGTTGATCAGTACGTGGAGGGGGTCTAGTTTAACTGGTCTGAGTTCCTCTGCGAGGAGCTTTTATAGAATTGTTTTGAAGCTCAAGAACGGGGAAAAACATTCCACTATGCATGGCTTCTGCTGTCCATAGTGCTCGTGGCAGGGGAATTACCAGAGGATAGTCAATTCCCCACAATTGACAGAGATCTGTCAGAGGCCACGAAGTACGCTTAACTCTGGGCCACAAAGGATGCCACTAGGATCCGCGACAGAAAAATATTCTGGGTGTTCATGCAGATGAACCTTAGAATGGGGATCAACCACAAGCTGCAGTTGTAGCCCACTGTCTACAACAATCTTTGGAGGTTTGTGGAATTTAATGTGGACATCCATAGCATTTATATTAGAGTGTGCAAGGACCTGACCAAACAATGGAGGAGGCTACCCTTTGTAGCCATAGACGATGTCATCTTTAACGTCCTGGAGACATGGCCGTTGGAGTGGCGTGCCCTAGAAATTGCCAAGATAGAGAAGTCGGCAACACAAAGTAAGAAAGATAAGGTCAAGCTGTGCATCGCAGAGTTGGCAGAAGAGAGAAGGGAGGAAGCAGCGACAACAAAAGTGCGGGAAGTGCAGGAAGTCACACAAATAGACAGAACAGGAAAAGGTCATAGTAGCAGCAGCAGCATAGGAGGCAGCTACGAAGGCACGTGAGGGCCAAATGACGCCTTCACATGGGCATGAAGCAAAGGATGAAGAGGGAGGCGTGAACCCACAAACTGCATCAACATAGTTGAAGTGCTAACACCCAACCGAGTGGGTAGGGTCACGTAAGAAGGTCAAGGGATCGAAGTTCTCTATTGACCCGATCACCCTAACTGAGGGTGATCTACATGACTCGGTGAGACAGTGTGTGATGTCACATCTGATGCTCTCCAAATTTTTATGCATGAGAACCATGTTGTGTTAGGGGCCCTCAAAGTGCAGTTGCAGGAATTACAAGCGCGCCCTCCTCAGGCTGGTACCATTTCAACCAACCTCGCAGTCGGAACAATGACAACAGAGGAAATGTTGTGCACACAAATTACGAATACCATAGTGCTACCGAAAGGGGAACTCGTGACAACAAATGCGGCCGACAAGCCTACGGTTAGCGCGCTGAAGTGTCTCGGTATCAATATGGTTGCACTCCAGCGAGAGACCTTATATGTTTTGCAGGATGGGTAACTATAGAGCTGCGAGCTAGGCAGAGCCATGTACTACAAGTCCTCAGTGAGCATAAAATCAACATGGAACAATTGAGCTTGCAGTACGACGAATTAGTGTTGCAGAATCAATAGCTAGTACAGGTAATAGATGAAGCTTGCCAAAGCGTCCTGGAGCTGGCCATCCCAGTGGACATACCAGTAGAAGTGCGCATCCATAGGCTAGCAGCAGGGGTGCGGGAGGCGTGGGAGGAAATAACAAAGGTTTAGCTGTAGCTGAACCTTCACATCGCCAAGCTGTGGTTAAAGGCACAACCATCCACCCCTCCGGAAGTCAGAGAACAACACGCTAGCGCTATCACAGTGGGACTAGATGAGATTGGTGGTGCTGTGTGAGACTACACCAACATGTTGGAAGAACCACTTTAGGTCCTCACAAATCTTCATGAGAACCCCAACATCTAGCTTCTCGAGACAGAAGCAAGAGAAATCCAACAGCAATATGACAATGTCTGAGGAACTGTGCAGAGGGTGGTCCTCACTCAGAGGCTAACACAAATGCAACAGGCTAAAGTGATGAAAATAGGTGGATGTGACATGACACAAGGAAGCAGTCCTGAAGGCGAGCATTTAGCCTTGGATCGATGAGGCCTTCACCATCATAGCAGAAATTGAAGGCAAGCTCACACACATGTAGGGAATGAACGTACTGATGCAGAGAAGCACTTCCGACATAGAGGTCTCGGAACAACGTATGCAGAAGATCCAGCAATCAGCAACTCAGTGCGCTACTGAACTTGCCGCAGGTCGAGTTCAGTTGGAGTGACTCTGTGCAAAGATCTCTGCGCCGACAGACTGACTCGAGGGCAAGTCATGATGTTTGTGTTGGGGGCCTGTTGGGCATGGAATCCCCCCAGGGCATGTTTTGGGGCTTAAAGCCCAAGCTTTGACTAAGTATTTTGTAAAAGCTCCGTGAATTGTGGGCAAAGAGCGTGAAGTCATAATAGAGTCATAGGGTTTTCTGCCCTAGTTTTGTAATGTAATTTCGGCTGGATAGACCTACCCATGGTCCGTGGACCATGAGATTGTATAAATAGAGCGAGGCTCTAAGAGTAGAAAAGTTGAACAAATAAGAGGATGAGAAATCTAAGTGATTGAGTCCAAGTGTAAAGTGTGTCTGTGGGTCGTAGAGTAGGAGAAGGCTCTATTGCTAAGTGCGCAGAGGCCTAGTTGTCTGCAACTGAGTGCGCGGACCCCTGCAGCTGAGTGCGCAAGGTAGGTCGAGTCAGTAACGATTGGGAAAATTAATAAAGAGAAGTGTTGCTATAATTCTGTGTATCTTTTACGAGTTTAATGCATGATTGGATATAATTTGCAAGTATACTGTTTCTTTACTGCACGGACTTGTATGAATGTTTTGTATAACTAATTATTACTTAAGACATTCAAGTAGGCGAAGATAATTAACTAATATTGGAATATAAGTAAGATCTCAGGTAATAGCGTAGAGCGCGACACACAACCCCTGGGTAGGGTTGCGCGAAGGCAGCGTATCAGGCCGCGAGGAACGGGAAAGCGCATGAAGCAACCTGTGTGTAGGAACAAACAGTGGACCAGTCAAACTTCTAAGACATCTTCAGGGTGCGGAAACCTGGTTCTAGCACCCTCCCATACTACTTCTGGTGAGACCTCAGTCCACGCTCCGCGGACTATTACTAAAAGGGCCACTAGTACCCGGATTTGTTTGGCTAATTATCTCCAAACCTGGGCCAGACCCCAACAATCCAACATTCACCAAATATACAAAAAATATTACCAACACGAGGATGGTGATTTATTAGTTATTTTAAATCTTTTAATAATATTTTTGTTCCTAGACCTATAAATTTTGTAGCGCATACATTAGCTAATGCACCCACTAGAATTTTGCCTTTGAAAAATGATTTTTCTATAGAGACTCTATATAAACCATCCATGCTTGATAACATCACTATTTTTCATGTTTTCAATGACGACCAAGAAATATTACATTTTATGTTTAATGTGAATGTGTTTAAGATTCTACTATTGAGGAGGATGAGAAAGACAAGGCTTTGCAAGAAGCATATGATGCAATTAAAGGAAACATTATGCCTATAGGAGAAGTGTCCTGAGAAATATTATACGACTTGCGAAACTAGTTCAGAGGACCAATGTTACAGGTGAGACCACCCTAGGGCTTTGGGATGAGAATCCCAACAGAGCAGAGGGAAAACCACAATAAGAAATTCTCAAGCAATCAACCCAAATTCTTATTCTACTAAACTGTGTAGGAGTGTCCTTACCTGAATTTCCTTACTTTGGGTAGATCCCGCAGGGTACAAACCCTCAGCTTCTCCCGATGTTCTTGAAAACTGAAAATTATTCAAATGGAACATACATAGCAGTAGAAACATAAAGCATGTTCATGATATTAACTTTAAGTCATATAAATGAATGACTAATTATACATCAATATAAAATTCATAAATGAATTATAGCATAACTTGATCCATAAACATATTTAATGTTAGAATAGAACAACATTCCTTTTATTGAGGATAGCTATAAGTAAAGTGGAGAAATACGACCTGAGTCCTTCTCGGTTTCCAAGCGGAACCGTCCTCTGGATCTGTCCTTTCCCGGCCTTCAACAATCTTCCTCCATCACCAATACAAGGATATCTCAAGAAAGATGGAGGATATCTATAACAAGGAAACAAGGGTTTCCTGAAGCTTTGGGGAGTGCAAGAGGCATAGGGATTCATCAGACTTGATCAGGGATAATCTCACTATAGTATCAATATCTCATATATTCTCCCCCTAAGGCCTTCCCATGAGGTTTATTTATACTTCTCTAAATTAGTTTTTTAGTTGGGAAACAGTTGGGCCACGGGCAATAGGAGGTGAGTAATAGGTAAAACCTATGAATTCCACCCGAAGTTAAGGAAATTTATTTTTTTTAAGTGTTTTATCATATGTGTGTGGGTTGGGTATATGATGACCTGCATGTACATGCTTTTATCATTTGGAAAAGTAGTGTATAGGGAATAAAGCACTATTTTTTAGATTTTGGACCAAGTCTGGAAGGAAGGGTTGTCTTAGGCCATAATCAGAGTATCAGATCTACCAAGAGTGGTAAATGGTGCTATAATAGATGCCCCCTAATAAATGAGGTCAGAAGGGCTACATGATGGTCGAAATGTATTAAGTGTATGGAAGGAATCATGTCGAGATCGAGGAGGAGTTCACCATAATTGAGCTTGCCAAGCCATCGAAAAAGATTAGAAAGAAACTATTGTCTGAGGTGTGCATACCCATGCTCAGAAATAGTAAAGCATGTTCGCATGTCAAGTACAAAAGCGGATCCAATATGCCTACAAGTATAAAGGAACTGAAAATACATAATGGATCATCTGATCATAAGCAAGAAAGTACATGTCTGAATATCACATATAAAGAGCTGATCAATGATGCTAAAGTATAAAGATGATCACTAAAGCCAAGAAACTGATCCAAATAGTACCAAGTGAACATGATGGAATAAATGGTACTACACTGCAACTCAGGTACCAACATATAAGATGTCGTTGTAAGGAACTGTGACATATAATGTCGATGGTGTCAACTAGCAGAAACGGGAGCAACTGACAAGTATACCAAGAGATGCTAATGCAAACCCGAGGTCTTCACCGACCACCGTGGTACATTTCTACACAATGGGAATGAATGATCTGAATTTGACCATGTGATAAATCATTTGATTACCAGTCATTGATGTATACCGTTGATAAACATGAGACTACTCACCAATAATGATGATGAGAGTCAAGGTACCCATTACAGTCTAATAAGCGTGAATAAATGAGTTGTAGTTGAACACCTAAAAGAATCTATCAATTAGGAGAAAATGATGTTTTCCCACTGTCTATAGTGAAGGAATCTTCCATTGATGAATGCAAACCCTAAGGTAGTGCCAAATGGACTCTAGATCCCTTTCTCGGAGCAATGAGCTGAAGTGAATGGGAAAAGATCTGATAGAAGGAAGGCATTAAGGCATCCTTCATCAATCTAGTGCGAGTGTAACCCGTAGGTGAATAATGTGGAAGGAATCAGACCAAAAAAGTTGTAGTAACCCAACCAAAGCATGTTTCTAGCATAAACAAGATGTTGCTAGTGCATGATAGAAACCCTCTAAACCAACCAATAATGAAATTTGACACAGAGGTGAGGAATCCACCAATAGGGTCAAACGGAAACCAAGGCACCGCACGAATCCCAATGTGTGATAATGAAAGCTGATGTCAAACACAAGGGAAACCACCTAGTCAAAGACCCATGATACTGATCGATATTGAGCACAAGGTGACCTATCAATAATGAAAATAGGGCTAGGGTGCAGCTCTAGATTTTCTGTAAGATAAATTTGTTGTAGTCAATAAGGACAAGAACTGCCAGTAAGAAGTCAATGGAGACCTTCTCAAATTGGCATGAGAAAAGGACCAATAAAATTGATGTGATAACGAATATGATGCTGACAACTAGGGATGGTCGACTGAAAAATAGGTTAAGAGACATCGCAAAAAGGCTGACTTGGGTTTACTTCCCTTGAACAAATAACACGACTCAGCTATGACTACATGGAAGCATATGATAACTTCGTATAGGTTTGTCAAACAAAAGCCCACCCCAATGGAGGAAAGACTTTCCTTTCAGTGCTTTGTTCAAGGGTGACACAACTAACTCTAGTTGCCATAAAATATGGAAATAATGTCCCATTCCCGCTCTTTTTGGAATAGATAATTTTTTTTTGTCTTTTTCTTTTATATGAAGCTTGAAAAAGAATAAAAGAATGCTATAGTATAGCGGAAAGAACGAGTGTCGAAAAATCAGATGCTCTAGTTCCTGGGAGGGGAACATTCATATGCTCAATGCAAGGTGGTGAAAATAGTCAAGGACACTCATAGGGATGTTCTTTCCATGGGTAAAAGGGTGTGTCAAGTTGCAGAGGCTGAGTGATTGCAAGGTTGATTTTGTAGAAGACATGGTCAATAAGTGGCTTAAACACGAGTCCAAGTGAATCCAGCTCAAGGCCAAAAGGTGCAAGTAGTCAATATGCAATGTAGTACTACAACTCAATGCAAAGGAGCCTCTAGGGTATAAGGCTAGACAGTAGTGTAGAAGAATGAGAATGAGTCTTCAACGCACAAGTCATGGCAGGACTAAAGAGGGCCCCTGACCCTACTCAATATAGCAGCATGGGCAGCCAATGTTAGGGAGGATCTAACTAAGATGCCCATGTAAAGGTTGACATACCATCACATCATGATTTTTAAAGTCAATGAGTGAAAATGGTTTGCGAACCAAGATACGATGGGGTCGACCCTATCGCTAACGTATTGTAGTATGGAGGCTAGTATGAAAAATGTAGTGGAAAGTGTTATTCCCTAACCTATATTCCAGTAAGAAAATGATACCTACCATGACAGGTTTGCAGTCATGGGACCAAAATGATGTCTCGAAGAAGTCTCCAAAATTTCCTGTAAAGACAACCCATTCTCGACACTCAAAGACAAAAGGTCAAAAAGTCCATAAGAAATAAATCAATTTTTGAAAAAGTAATATTTATTTTTCAACTTATATAAGGACTTCTGGACTCACGATTTTGTCATTTGTGTTTTGAGCAAGGAGATGTGGAGACAAACTCAAGCAAGCTTCCTCTGACCAATTGAATTGTTCAAATTGCTCCAAAACTTCCAGGTAACCCCTATATCCTACTTTTAATAATTTGTGAAAATTTTTAGATGCTTTTTTCGAGTTTTGACTGTGGGAAAATATGTCAAAAAATTCAACTCTGCGTACACGCAGGTTGAATATGGGTAACCTGCATATACGAGGACCCTACACACGACTATGTGAAAAGGGAACCCGTGTGTGCACAAGTAAAAATTTTAAAACATCAATCTAATGGTTTGAAACATCTTTTTTGGGCAGGATGACCATCACTTGGCGAGAAAGGGAGCATAGTGCCATAGATAATCAAGTAATGGAGGACCAAAATGCTTTGGATGCTTTAAGAGGCCATGGCTTGCTAAAAATTTTTAAGATGCCAAATATGAAATCCAACACATGATTGCATGAGCTTTTGATTCATTATTGGAGTGCAGAGGATGTTGCATTCATGATCAATAAAATGCCCCTAAGGATCGAGATCGAAGATATATACTTCATTATCGGCCTATCTCGAAGGGTAGAGGTAGTGCATTCTACTGGCAGGACGAGGGGTAGTCTTACTGTAGAAGACTATGTCCACATATACTATCCAGGTCATCCTAAAAATATTGAAAGTTAGATTCCAATCAAACACGTAGAGAGCTTGTCCTTGAAGATTTTACTATTTACAATTGCCAGGGTAAATGGTTTTGTTGCTTTACATCAGGCCTCACGAGTATATATGAGCCTAGCAGTGGAATGTCTCACTACAATTTTTTGATTGGTGCACACCTCTACTGACCAATATGAAGAACCAACTGATCTCCATTCAAAAGGGTCTGACAAAGAATTTTGGATATGGCATAGGTAACAATTTTTTAATTTGTTAAGGTTTTTAAAGATTTTTTGGATTTTTAGTATAAATGAACTTAAAAATATTTTTGATGAGACAAGACACTTACAAAATATATTGATCATGTTTCATATGCGGGACCAATGAGACCTGATAGATTTCCCAGATATAGGCATCGTAGAAGAGATGCCGAAGGGGTTGTAGCTAAGACGAAGAGAGTTCTCCAAGCAGTTCAGAGGAACTTGGTGAGGCTGACTCACCAAGTACCCATGATAGCCATAGAGGATCTACTCGAGGAGATGCAGCATCGCATGGTAGGAGTACCACGGGACTGGGTGCAGCTATTCAGGCATGTAGCCAACACCAGTGTTCTTTTCCTAGCTACTCATCCTCACCTAGCTAGATAGATGATCAGATCTTTTTATGATTGGACATGATGATGGGCATAAGCCCAAATTTTGTAGGGCATTTCGTCCCAAATTTTTGTATATTGTTTTAGACATAAACAATCTATCTATATATAGGCGATTTTATGATATATACAGATGACACTTTGATTATTTTTTATTTTTTTTAATTTGATGAATGATTTATATGCCAATCTAATTCTTGATTAGCAATAGAATCTGCTAATGAATTTTCTGATCGTGGAATATGAACATATGTGATATAAACAAATGATTGTTGCAACAATCTCACTCTCAAAAGTTGGTAATACAAATAGGTATCTCGTACCTAATAAGTGTTCTTCAGTTGAGATACCACCAGTTGTGAGTCTAAATAAACCACTAACGAATCAATACCAAGAGATATTTCTTTGGATAACAAATTAATAACAATAGTATATTCAACAATATTATTTGAAGCAAGATCGATACATACTCCTCTCGAAACCATTAATTGGCCATATGGATAATAAATCACCCAAGCCGTGGAAGCAAGGTTCCGAGTATGCCTACTCTTACCATCGGCAAATCCTAAATATACTGAATCATCCATCAATACCTACCAAATCAGATCAAAAATATCAACATCACTAAAATCGCTAGATAGATATGTACAAACATACAGTATATACTAACAAGTAAGTGCTCGGTTGAAGCCTAAGCAAAGTATTTCTTAAGGTAGATCCCATTTCTGGGCTCTGCCAAGCCCAAAACTGGGCTCTACCTTAATTCATAATCCCCGTTTTCAAAACGTACTTGACTATAAATGTTTCATACCACATAGATTTAAACTTGCTTGCCCCCAGGGCATATTTGTCTTAATCGTAGACCAGGACAAGGTCACCTTCAGAAAAATTCCGAGGACGGATAACTTTATCATATTGAGTTTTTACCCTCTTTTTATGGGCTTCGTTTATTATGGCGGCATCCCAATGTTGCTCATAAAGATGCTCCAAATTAATGAGGCATTCCTCGATACTAGGAGTCTCTCGAAGAAGTTCAACAGCTAGCTTAAGAGAAGGAGTTTCACGTTCAATAGGAAAGATATATTCCAACCCGTAAACTAGTTTAAAAGGAGTAAAACCAGTGGCAGTATTAATTGACATTTGGTATGCCCAAAGTGTTGGATACAACATGATGTGCCAATTGGATCGAGATTTGTTAATTGTCCTTTGTAGGATGATTTTAAGGGACTTATTCCCAGCTTCAACCTACCCATTGGCCTGAGGAGAATATGGAGATGAATTCTTCTGCCAGAAACACAACTTGAGAGCTAATTCGGACAACAGTTGATTTTGGAAATGACTTCCATGGTCAGCGAAAATCTCTTTAGGGATACCAAATCATGAAATAACTTGATTGAAGAGAAACAAGGCCATTGTTTCACTATCATTTTTGAAAGTAGGCATGGCCTCAGCCCACTTTGTAAAGTAGTTTATGGCTACAATGATGTACTTGTGATTTCTTGCCGAAGGCAGATTACAAGTAGTAAAATCAATGCCCCACTTTGTAAAAGGACCGATGGTGATAACCTGAGCTGGATGTGCACGTATTTTCTGAGTATAGAGTTGAAAAGGATGGCATCATTTGAATGCTTCAATACAATCTTTGAAAATCAAAGGCAAAAAGTAGCCTTCTAAAAAAAAATTTTGGGTTGTTGCAAGCCCTGATAGATGACCGCCACAAGCTCCACTGTGGCAATCATTAAGAACTGACTCAGCTTCTTCCAAAGTTAAACAATGCCTAAGGATTGAATCAATCCCGTGACGATATAATGTGTCACCTATAATAACATAATTCTTAGCGAGGTGATGCAACTTTCTATGCTCATATTTGGAGAAAGCGGGTGGAAACTTCGAAGTCTGGAGATATATAATGATATCTCCATACCAAGGATCTTGTGAAGAAATGAGAAATAAATGTTCATCGGGAAAATTTTCCTTATGAATAACTTCTTCCTCACAAGGCAGCTCTAATATCAACTTTGCAAATACTAAAGATTTCTTAGATTTAGTTGACATGAATTCGAGATCAAATTCTTGTAAAATGATAATCCATCTATTATATTTTCCCCCAATCACTCGCCTACTGAGAACAAAATGAAATGGATTGACCGCTGCTAAGACGAATGTTTTTCGAAGCAGAATGTAATTTTGAAGCTGCTGGACAGCATGAACAACTTTGAAAGCCAATTTCTCGATGGGAGAATAGCATATTTCAGGACCTAACAAACCTTGACTTAGGTAGTAGACTACATGCTCACAGAAAGCATCATCTTCCTGAACCAGAACCATACCAATGGTTGATTCCCCTACAGCAAGATACAAAAGGAAGTCTCTGCTATAATAAGGTGGACTCAATAATGGAGCAGAAGTTAATGTTTTTTACAAAGCATAAAAGGATCATTGTGCGAAACCATCCAATAAAAACGAGACTCCTTTCTTAAGCAAACGCATAAATCTTTTTGTAATCTCGACATAATTTTCTATGATTCTCCTCAAGAAATTTTCCTTTCCTTTGAGACTTTGAAGTTGACGAATGGAAGATGGGGGAGACAACTGAAGTATTTCCTCAACCTTGAGTGGATCAACACGAATCCCCTCTGTTGATACGATGAATCCTAACAACCGACCAGATGTGATGGTGAAAATGCACTTATTCGAATTCAACCAGATTTTATAAAAATGACACTATTCAAAGATCAATCGAAGGTGTTTAGGATGATCAATTATCTTTCGAGAATGAGCAGCTAAATCATCCAGATATGCTTACGTGTTCGATGTCGTGAAAAGCATAAGACATGGCCCGCTGAAAAGTGGATCCAACATTTTTAAGGCCAAAAGGAAACTTTTTGTATGCAAACGTACCACAAGGACAAATAAAGGTTTTATTGTGCTGATCTTATGGATGGATAGTAATTTTATTGTAACTAGAGAATCCATCCATGAACGAAAAAGTTTCATTACCTCCACATTCATCAATAATTTGATCAATAAAGGGCGTGGGGTAATTGTCTTTTGGACAAGCCTATTTTCGGTCCCTAAAGTCGATACATACCTTGATCGTTCCTTTCTTTTAATCTATGGGGACTGTGTTAGAGACCCACTTAGTTAGAGGAATGGGGTATATAAAAACCACCTTTAGCAGCTTTTCAACTTCAACTCTAATAGCTACTTTTTTTCTGGGATTGACCGGTTGAATTTTTTGACGAATAGGTTTAGCATTTTTGTATGTCTTGATCTCATGCTAGAATATAGGTGGATCTATTCCAGGAATTTCCTCATAAGACCAAGCGAACACATCATGAAACTCTTTGAAGAGATTAGTGTAAAATTGAATTTCTTTACGGGAACAGTCAGCTCTGATGAAGAAATTTTTAATTATGTTAGGATTACTAGAGATGTTCACAGGTACAGTTCGTGAAATATAACACATGTTACCTTCGACAAAAAACTGTGTTGGGGCCAAAGGGTTTAAAATTGTATGAACATCACTAGTAGATGGACTGGACAAACTTGACTCAATTTCTTGAAAATGAGGGAGGAAATATAATGAAAATGTAAATCATCCCATGGTCTATCAATAACCATCATTGCTTCTATAATTTCTTCCTCAGATGGTAAGATTGTATCTCAGAAATCCTAATCTGAAGTTGAATCGAGGGTCCAGGCCGGAGCCACATCTCCATCTAACTCCTTTTTATAGAAAGGAGTAAGATGGGAGTCTGCGGAGTTAACAATGGAATGATAAGTGATTTTCAATGCAAACATAGGGCATTTCATTCCACCTACCTGCCCTCCATCTAATGTGGTGGTAGATGAGGGTAAGGGCCAATGGTCTGAAAAATAATGAGTTTGAAATAATTCTTTTTGAGAAGGTCCCCTGGAGGATGAAATAACATTGATTCTAGCTGAAGGAGCAGGGAGATAAAAAATACCCATTAAAGAAGAGTACATCCCAACTCCTAAATTCTCAATAGGTTGCCTGGGATTTTCCACTAATGGAACAATAGAGTCAGAGGATGTGTGAGAGTCACCTGGAGAATAATCCATCTAATCAAATTTTACAATCCTTCCCTCATGAGGAAAAAAAAGGATGCGAAATAATGATGAAACTATGGCATCATAAATCCAATTGCTACCTAAGAGGAGGTTGTAATCCATGTTTGCATCGACAATTTCTACCTCAATATTTACCGCCTTTCCCCCAACACAGATGGGAAAGGCTGTAATAATCTTATGTGGCCTATGAGAATGTCCATCAAATGTCTTCAATAGAGTCGGTGAAGGAACAACTTGAGGTGATCTAATGGCCTTCCAACATGACATGGACATCACACATGTGGAAGCTCCCTCATCTATAATTGTTTGAAAAAGGTTGGTCTTTTGATATGTAGACTTTATCTCGAAAGCCATATGATTGGGAAGTCTCTTTTTGATGTTTAACATATCAAAAGTGAGCATAAGAGAATGTTTTGGATATACTGCTCTGATTGCCGAGAGAAAAGAACTTCTCTAAGCAGGGCATGACTGGAATACCTATAACGCTGACATAGCACAAGGAATCTAAGCCAGATGTTCTATAATCAAGTTGTTCTAGGCTTCCCTAGCATTAGGGTTAATGGTCGAGCGCTTCGCAGAGCCTTTTGGCATACGAGGTATAGACTCAATAGAGGGCCTATCAATATGGAGCGGTTCTGAGGCATCGGAAGTAGACTTAGCCTTAGATGATTTCGATTCACCGTAATCACAGGATCACGTAGCGATGTTGATATGTGAACTCATCATATAGACATTTGATGAATTATCCCCTTGTCAGTTGCTCCCTGCAGGGGTACCATCATTAGAATTTTCACTAGCAAGTAATTGTTGCCCTTGGGGAAAAGGGTTAGTGAGAACAACCTAGGAGCTAGAAGACTCTTGCTGCACTAATAAGTGTTGAGCATCTTGGATCTTAGGGAAGAGATGAGTCAAATGATCTCCATTACATAACTTGCATGGAAATTTTACCTTTTTCTTGGACTCTTTCTTACCCCCTACGCCATCATTGTCGGGTTTGTTCGCATTTCCCTTCCCATCCTAGTTCTTCTTCCTACCTCGTCCTTTTTTCTTCCCATCGTATTGTTAGTTTCCTTTGGGGTTAGAATTTTGGATGGCGTTTATAGATGTAGGTTGAGAAGGTGTAGATATAGACGGTGATGCCTACATAGAGGAAGTAGTTTGTAAATACAACTACTGCAATTGATTAAGCAGGTTAACTATGTTGACATCAATTGATCCAACTGGCCCATCGGCGTGGGGACCAGGCTTCTATTTGGCTATATCCACCTTGGATCTCGAATTATTAGGTATAATTTTTTGAAGAACCCCAGACTGAGAATAGATCAGTTCTAACTGCTGGGCCCTAAAAATAGCCTGCTCTTCAGTGAAAACAATGGAGAGGGACACATCCTTAGAGATCTTAGGTTGTAATGATTTAAGAAATCATTCGAGAGGGAATTATTGTGGGATATCAACTTTGATGAGCCTATTCCTTCTCCTCCATTCCTAGATATGATCTGAATTGTGAGTTTCCTGATCTTGTTGTAAATTAGCCAGAAACTCAGTTCCGGCATCATAGCGGACATGAAATTGAAAATGGTTCAAAAAGATAGTAGCCAAATCACCGAAAGAAGTAAAGGCGCCCCCTGGAAGTTCTATGTACCACTTAACTGCATTTCTAGTTAGGGTACGTTGAAATAATCTCAAGTTGATTGAATCGTTTATCATAGAGTTGGACGAACACCATAAGTGGAAGGTGGTTACGTGGTCACCCGAATCTTCACCAGTATTCCCCTCGAATTTTAGGATATCTGAGGGAAGTTTGGTTGGGACCGGAGGCCAAACCAGGTTATACCTAATCAGATCATTAATCAATTTAGAGAGATATGGCAAGTTTAACGTTGCTAGAAAAGGGAGTCGTGGCAGACCCTAAGGATTCCCCCCGGTGTGGGTGAAACTCCCAATGTTCTGAAAATAATGACCTAGATTTGTGAAGGTACTAGGTTGCCCAAAGTAACTCGTAGACCCAACTAAACCATAAGGAGCCCCTTGTGGTCCAGAAAAATTTAGAGTTTGACCAATTCCTGTTGAAAATCCTTTGTAACTATTAAAGTTACCCCCTAAAGAAGTGTTAAAAGGAGTAGAGAGCCCGTGATAAGGATTCCATGTGTTAGCATAGGGAGAAATTTTTTGAAACAAATTGACAGAATATGGCATATTCCCTTATTGACCGAAAAAATATTGATTCCCGGCTCCTAACCCACTAACTGAAGGGTTTTTCCACCTTTGAAACAGATTATAACTATGACCTATAAAGGGAAAATGCATTGATCCCACTATTGGGTTGGAATGTGGTATATGACCACCCCTAAACTGAAAACCATGAAAAGAGGTTGATCCACTTGCCATGGATGTGGAGGTAGCTGATGGAATACTCAACGGAGTTGAAGGAATTGCACTAGTTGGCATTCCAAAAGGGAAAAAGCCAATGATAGAGGCAACAACTTGTGAACTTCAACTCGATGATGGAATGGAAGTAGAACCAAATGTAGGAGTGACAAGAGTAACAGAAGGTACATAAATTGTTCCTTCTCCCTGTATAGATACGGTAGTCTAAATACTTATAGCACTTCTCATGGATGCCATGCTTCCAATAGTGGTCATCGAAGGAATAGATTGATGTAAACCTGGGCTTAAAGGCTTGTTGGTTGGAGTTCCGACATACAATAAAACATTTGGGTGATTAGGAGGAAGAGGAGAATTAGGAGCCACAAAAGACTCAGGAAGCTATTCAACCTCAATATTATCTTCCGATTGGAAGAGGACTCGAGAAACAACTGTAGTGTTCCTCTCTAACTCTCTACCTGTACCAGGTCTATCTTGTGAATCAATGAGTCCAACCGAAGGATCAATCTCTGATGTGCTTGCTACCACCGGTTGAAAACCACTAGCAGTATTGCTCCTACGCCTTCAAGGAGAAGGCTCAGGACTCATAGGTGATAGCCCATGAAGTCTCCTAGACTGACGAGCTGGTTGATCAGCCACTTTGAATTATTTTTAAGAAATCTACTTAAAGACTCAAAAAAGTTGTAAAGCTAGGCCAACTAGGAGCAAAGAGCACTCTCTAAAAGTCCCTAAAGATACAAGAAATCAAACAACTTTCAAGTATTTCCACTTCGGGTGATTAGGACTAGACACCAAAATACAAGAAAGCCAAAATCAAGGGCCTTCCGAAAATAGACTGGGGTAATTATGCCCCAAGCCTACTAGCAAACGTATCAAAAGCAGTTACATTGACCTCTAGACAATAGCCTTTGCCAGTGTAAGCACCCAAGCTTCACAAGGGTACCCTCCAAAACTGCTAAACGTGGTGCAACTTCAGCCTTAGGTGCCACGAGATTCCCCTCCGCATCCATCTATGTGATTCCTAGGAAAGGCAATTATGGATACCAACTCATATCGAAATCCGAGCGGAACAGTCATGAGGCGAGATCCAACAAGTAGGAGAGAGGGTATCTCTCTCCCTTGTCTTCACTCTCCCTCGCGCTTTACTCCCAGTCACAGAGCTTTCCCAGTCTTTCTAACGATATTGGGTTTCACTCTTTAATAAACTTCTACGTTTTGTAATTTGAGCAGCCTTGGAGAGTTAACTGTCCTCTCACCTAATCCAAGGCCATAATGAACCTAAACTTGTTGGTGTTTTCTTAATGAAAACAATTAAATTTATAGTTCATTTTCTTAATCACTTGATTTTATATAGTTGTTCTTTAAGTCAGGGGGGAGTACAAGAGTGAAATTGATGATGTTTTTATGACGCAAAAGAAACCAATAGAAAACTAACTATATGAATGCAGTCATTTTCTTCGATGAAGAGTGATCTCTACTTAGGTTCTATGAAAACCTATATATAAGAGAAATATTTTCCTTTTCTTTTCTGAAACAATGCACACACACCCAAAAACTAAAAAAACTAAGAATGCCTTAAAATGCAAACTAACCTAATGCAAATTACAATGATCATGCAAGATCCTAAACAACACTCATAAGAAAATGCAACTCTTTATAGAGACAATAAGCCAACTTAAAATGAAGAGGGAAAAAATTTGAACCCAAATCTCTCTTCAAAGCAAGTAGAACAAATCGCAAAATATCTCAATTCACTTTTCAACACTAAAACAAAAGAAACCGAAAACCAAAAACTTGGAAAAAGAAAAAAAAAGCAATGTTTTTTGATCTTTTTATTTTAAGGGAACAAAACAACTTTTTGAGGTCACAAAAGTACTACTAAAACTTGAAAGATCAATAAATAGGCATAAGGAGTCTTTCAATCTCACAAGTTATAAACTCGAAAATGAATAAAACTTGAACAAGGAAGACTGTAAACTTGCACAAACTGATCCAACTAGTAGCAAAAGATTTCGACATACTGACAAAAATGCCAAGAAATAAATACTTTCAAACTTGTCAAAAAAACTCTCAAAAAAGCAAGAAAAACAACAAGGCGACCAAACAAGGGAAAGCAAAGCAAGGGACTTGAAATTCGGGCTAGAAACGAAATTAAACACAATTTTTTGTTCTAGAAGACCAGAACAACCAAGAACTTCAAAACAGAGCCTTGAACGCAAGATACAAACTACAAAATTGCATAAGAGGCAATCCTAGGCCAAATCTTTTCAGTGAGAAGGAGATTTTGAAAAAGAAACCTTGTAGGAAAATGAATTCTCCAGACAGCAGATGACCATATAATAGAATAAACCTCCAGGCAGTAGACCTAACTAGGCAAAAAGATTTGAAAAAACAATCCAAAAAATTGCATACGCGACTATGTAAAGACACAGAAACGTGCACACGCGTTTCTAATACAGGAAACTCGCGTATATGCAAGTCAACTTTACAGAAAACTCCATGTATACGCTATTGTAATCAAAGAAAACAACGTATACAAAGATTTATTAGGAAAAAAAAATTTCAAGGTATGATCAAGAAGTGGGACACTAATGGACCAAACAATACTGTAAAAACTAGCAATCAAGAAACTGAACCCCGATTAAGAACAAATAACCCAAACCAGGAATAAAGAGATTTTTATCCCCAATGGATTTTCCAATTCTGTTACGGGTGAGACCACCCTAGGGCTTTGGGTTGAGAACCCCAATAGAGCAAAGGGCCAACCACAACAAGAAATGCTCAGGAAATCAACCAAAATGCTTATTCTACTAAACTGTATAGGAGTGTCCTTACCCGGATGTCCTTCGTTTTGGTAGATCCCACTGGTGCAAACCCTCAGCTTCTCCTGATTTTCTTGAAACTTGAAAATTATTCAAATGGAACATACACAGTAGTAGAAACATAAAGTATGTTCATGATATTAACTTTAAATCATATAAATGAATGACTAATTATGCATCAATATAAAATTCATAAATGAATTACAACATAACTTGATGCATAAACATATTTAATATTGGAAACAGGATGACATTCATGTTATTGAAGTTAGCTACAAGTAAAGTGGATAAATACGACATGAGTCCTTCTCTGGCTCCAAGCGGAACCATCCTCTGGATCTGTCCTTTCCTGGCCTTCAGCAATCTTCCTCCATCACCAATACAAGGATATCTCAAGCAATATGGAGGATATCTATAACAAGGAAACAATGGTTTCCTAAAGCTTTGGGGAGTGCAAGAGGCACAAGAATTTGTCAGACTCGATCAGGGATAATCTCACTATAGTATCAATATCTCATATTTTCTCCCCTAAGGTCTTCCCATGGAGGTTTATTTATACTTCTCCAAATTAGTTTTTTAGTTGGGAAACAGTTGGGCCTCTGGCAATAGGAGGTGAGTAACAGGTAAAACCCATGAACTTCGCTTGAAATTAAGGAAATTTTTTTTTTTTAAGTGTATTAACATATCTATGTGGGTTGGGTATATGCTGACCTGTGTGTACACACTTTTATCATAGGGAAAAGTAGCATATAGGGAATAAAACATTGTTTTTTAGATTTTGGACCAAGTCTAGAAGGAAGGGTTTCCCTAGGCCATAATCAAAGCATCAGATCTACCAAGAGTGGTAAATGGTGCTATAACAACCAATAAACACCAAGACTGAGAGCTTGAAGTTGCCATCTGAACAAGTCAATTTGCGAACCCAGGAGGATTCGAAATATGTAAACCTTAGTACATGTTGTTCACTACAAGAATGACAAGCATCTATATACATGTTCAAACAATACCGAGATGTGTCTACATAGACATACGACAATTTAAAGACATATGATACTCACATTATAGAAGATGTCATTCCCATTAAATAAGGGGTCAAATATTTTCAAAAAAAGTTAAGGAAAATTCATCCAATGTTGGAACCCCTAATCTAGAAGGAATTGAGGAAGTTGTTGGATGCTTCGATCATTTTCAAGGTCAGACATTTTACTTGGGTTTCAAATTTGCTCCCTGATAGAAATAATTCCAGTGAGATAAGGTTATGTGTCAACTTTCACAATCTCAACCAGGCATCAGATAAACAAAATTACTCGGTTCCACCCATGAAACAAATAATCCAAACAATATTTGGGTCTAAGATGTTCTCGCTACTAGATGGTTTTTCTTGCTACAATCAAGTGCTAGTGGCAGAACCAGACTGTCTCAAAATCACCTTCAGGACAAAATGGGGAACATTTTCCTTTAAGCGCATGCCATTCAATCTTATCAATGCTAGTGCTACATTTGAAAGAGTAATGAAAATTTCTTTCCATGGCCTAATTGGCAAAGTGTAGTTGTTTAACTAGATGATGTAACTATATTCACTAAAAGAAGACCAAGCCATGTGTGTGATCCGAAACAAATATTTGAGGGGTGTTGCAAATAAGGGATTTCTCTTAATCCTAAGAAAATCATCTTTGGTGTGTTAGAAGGCACTCTTTTATGACACATCATTGCAAAGAGTGGAAGCAAAGTCGACCTCAAAAGGGTGAAATCTACAACTTAGATAATGTTCCCAGTAAATAAGAAGGCTATGCAGTCTTTCTTAGGGAATATTAATTTCTTGCGCAAGTTTGTCTTTGACTATGCTCAAATAGTTAAACCATTACAAGGGATGATTAAGAAAAATGCGATTTATAAATGGGACAAAAGGGAAAAATATGTTTTTGCTCAAATTAAACAAGTTATTGCTAATGCGCTTACTTTGTTTATTCATGACTATGGAAAGGATTTCCTGCTTTATACTTTCACCTCAGATTCATTTATTGTGGCAATATTGATGCAGAAGGATACTAAAGAAAATGAATGACCTATTTCTTTCATGAGTTATGGCTTACTGGGGATAGAGCCGAATTACCCTACCATCAATAAACATGCTTATGTTGTATATAAGGAAATTAAACATTTCAGGCCCTATCTACTTAAATCTCACATGATCATATATTTGCCTAATCTAGCGGTCAAAACACTATTTGTGCAACAGGATTTGGGTGAGAAGAGGGAAAATTGAATGACCTGTTTACAAGAATATGATCTAGAATTTAAACTAGTTCATACTATTAAGGGTCATGACCTCTGTCAATTAACAACAGAAGAGAGGATTCTCTAGAGCAAGATCTTTCAGTATGGGAGCAGGAAATAGAAATGTATAATGTTGAATGAGTTCCACAGACAAGCACAACAAAATCATGGTATTCATACATATGACAATTATTAAAGCACGAAAACTTTCCCATGCATTTATAGAACCAAAAAAAGAGGGCAGTTTGCCTTAAAGCTTTATCTTATCAACTTTTTCATGCAGTTCGTATTAAAAAGAATCACAAAGGAGGTATTAAGATATCTGCACAACAGACTAGTGGGTGGTCATTATGTAGGTGATACAATAGCACATAAAGAAATGAGGGTTGGTTATTATTGGCCCACCTTATTCAAGGACGCTCATGTTTATGCTCACAAGTTTCCAGCTTATCATAGATGTGTCGGTTGAGATCATAAGTCCATCGCCCCACTGCTACCAATAGTAGTTGAGGAATTGTTCCAATAATCGGGATTAGATGTTATTGGAGAGCTCTTCCCACATTCATCAAAGCAACACCGATACATTCTAACAACAACATATTATTTTACGCGGTGGACAAAAGCAATTCCTTTAAGACAACTTAACGATCAAGAAGTCATCCAATTCTTAAGGAAAAACATTATAACCAGGTTTGGCATTCGAACGTCTCTTGTCTTTGATAATGCGACTTCTTTGTCTTCGTTAAAACTTTCTGAATTCACATTATAAAATGGTATTGTATTTAAGCATGCATCTAACCATTATCCACAGGGAAATGGTTTAGTTAAATCAATAGATAGAAACCTCATTCGCATAATCAAGAAAATCATTTTCTCCAAGAAAAGGAACTTGGACAATGCTTTAACAAAAGCATTATGTGTTGACCATGTAACTCCTAGGCCTAACCTCAAAAAATCACCATAGTTTCTAGTTTATACTAAAGAATTTATCTTGCCTCTGAACTTGTAGCTTCTAGCCTTGCAACTCTCCCAAGAGTCCCAAGGTAGACCTTGCCCTCTAGTTCAAAGCAAGATAGATACTTTTCTCAAACATGAGGAAGAAAGTCTCAAAGACAAAGAAATATTTTTCATCCATCAAAGCTGTTTGACAAAAAATATGTAGGAACAAAGAGTTTTAATGTGGGTGACTTAGTATTGAAGTGGGATAAATCTCATGAAGAGAAAGGAAAACATATGATGTTCCAATCTCTGTGGATTGGCCCCTATTGATCCGGACTTAAAAAGGAACGCAACAAATTACAGAGATAACCATAAATACAGATATGCAGTGGAAATAATACTTCATTTCATTACTGTAAAACACTGAAATATGCTTACAAACAGAAATGGAAAGAAACCAGCTAGGGCGATGGTAGCTTATCTATGAGAAGAGATGTGGCAGCTACATGCCTCTAAACTGTTCTGAACTGTGTTACAATGAGGCTCGAAGGCCTATTTATTGTTGAGAAACAATGTAAAACCCTTCACATCCCAAAACCTAACCCTAGAAGATGAAACCCCAAATTGTGGGTCCCGTTTGGGTAAATTGGTACATCAATTTCCCGGGGTCGTAACTTTGGCATACGATCTCCGTTTGACGCGTACAATAGCTCGTTAGAAAGATCTATCTGAGCACTACCACTTTTGGAAGGTAAACATGGGTCCTCCCATGTTGCCCCCAGATTTCCCAAAAAACGTCATTTAGGGCCTCAAAACAACTCCGGAAGTTCAGGACCTGAAAAACTGCTAAAAAATAGTAAATTGTGCTACAATTTAGGAAACTGAAAAAGATGAAAGAGACAGTTGTGGGGTCCAAATGGGATAGCTTTGTGGCCACCAACATCCACCTGGATCACCTATACCATCGAAGAAAAACTCGATCATAATACTTTCGAGCTGAAATCATTAGATGGGAGGATTGACCCTCTTCTCGCCAATGACTGAGATTTGAAACTCTATTTTCAGTAGCATCTCTAATTTGTGCTTCTTGTATAGTATTTTTCTTTTATTTAGTGTATGTTGTTAGTCTTATGTTTGTTGTGTCAAGGCATGTCTCATCTTGTTTTGTGTCCTAGTCATTATACATAAATAAAACCTTGTGTGAAAGAGTGTGTGGCTCAAAAAGGCTTTGTAGTGAAATACAAAGAAAATGTGACAACCACAATGTCTGGCTATCTATTATTTCTCCTTCTTTGTCTGGGAAGATGTCATCGGTTGAGCTAAGTCTACACGGAAAATATGATACATCCAGAAGGAAAACCTTAAGGGAACCTATTAGATCCATAGCTATTCTAGTATCCAAACCTCTTAACTTGGTGTTAAATATAATTGGTGTGTTACATGCTTATCCAATCTGGTAGAGAAGGGATAAGGGGAAAATATATAATGAGAAAATTAGTATCAAAGGTTATATAAATACTTCATTAAAGTGGAAACCTCCTCTTCTCTCAATAAGTTGGGATTTCTCTTCTGCCCATTGGAACAATAAGTTCCAAACAACAATCCTATTAAATAAATAAATAAATGGTAAAATAAGAGAAAGGATTCCTACACAGGGAGATGAAGTAAGTGACTTTGATGGAGTAGTGTTCAGGCTTGTTGGAAACGAAGCAACACTTTTTCTCCTATAGTGACTCTGATGGGGTAGTGCCTATACTTGCTGGAAATAGAGCAACACCAGAGATGAAACTAATACTCTGAGTATCCTAAAATCATCACACATATTACCCTTTTCTATATTGAAAATTTGTGATATTGCATATCTTTTTTGTGTTTGAACCAAGTAAAGGAAAGTAAGATGCTATGTAGGTAACTAGGTCAAAAGAGGAAGTTAATATAATATAATTGGTGAATCAATACTTCTTGAAGGGCCAACCCTTCAAATGAAAGATATTCCTAGGCAAATAAGTTGAAGTTCATATAATATGTCGCTAAGTGTTGTCACTGTTACAACACACTCTAAAATTTCACTACATTCAAATTTTGGAGCCTACCTAAGTATCATATCAAGTGTTTCTTTGATTTTTCAAGTGTCGTTCCAAGTCATTCTACATGTTTGAAGTGTTCTTGATAATTCTTAACTGTCTTCGCATTGTTTAGAACATCTCTAGCGCACTTCATGGTCATAACACCTTTGTTTGTTGTAAAACAACACTTTTTTCATAGTCACACACACTTTGGTCATTGTACTTGGGGAGTGTTTTTAAACTGGCATTTTGATGTGTATTTTCCATTACTCAAGCTTGTCTAAGTCTTATTGATGAGACGGTATGTGTCACACTTGATTTTATGTCTAAAATTATTATTTTCTCTCCTTGTTCTATTTCCCAGACTTAAACAATTTTTTTTGTACAAATGAACCAATTAAGGTTAGGAGCGTAAAATCTCACTTGTAAGCCTTGATTGAGATTCATTTATTGTTTGGAAGTGCACCTTGTATCCTCCAAGAATACATATCTCACTCCTAAGACTCATTCCCCTTCCTTGTTCTGAATTTTTCCCTTAATGAATGCCTTCCGCTTTGTTGAGTGCATGGAGCATCATTGAAGCATCATCATAAATCCTTCAACCTTCAACAATGTGACATGTGCCCTCCTTGACCCTCTTGAGGACATCAATGCACACCGAAGCCCTAAAGCTTCATCACTTCTTCCCTCAACAGTGTGCCCTGCATCCTCCTTGTCCCCCTTGAGTGCATAACACACTTAGGAAGCCCAAATGATCTTTCTTCATCCCTTAGACCTATGCCATTCACCCTCCCTTGAGTTTTCTCTATCCTCTCAAGCACATGAGCACATCCTAAATCGTTGAATCTTCATATCTTTAGCATTTCAAAGTGCACCCTTGCGCACACAAGTTTTATTGTCCTTTCCAAGTGCACCGATAAGTCATGAATGGATTTCTTCATAGTCCCCTTGTGTTAAGACAATTTTCCATGAGTAACAGAGTCAACTTATGTGGAATCCTCTCAAAGCATGGTGGTCAATCATGATATATCAACTTCAAGGAGGCATAAATTTGGATCAAAACTCTGAATGATGTATTTCTTAGGTTGTTGGAAATTTTTACATCTGTAGCATAACATCATAGGGTGTCACACTTAAGAGGGAAATTTTTATCCATTTGGTTAATATCTTGTTATATCATTTCGAAATATGATAATTTTTTCAAAATACCAAATATAGATTATTTCTTGCTATCACTACTTTGAGCTCTTAAAAAAATAAATCTTACATTAATTAAAATCATAGTGAAGTCATGCTAAATTATCTATCATAAGGAACTTTAGATATAATATTTTCAAAAGAATATATCTTATGGATAGAAAGCCATGGAAAAAGTAGCTACAATCTATTTTTAGGAGATGTCCTTCAACTATGGACAAATTTGTTACTCTTAGGATCATTGTGGAGGAGTGTGGCAACAATAAAACCAATTTACTGTGTTGTTTTTTTTTACTTTTTTTTTTTTACATCATTCCCAAGACAAAATTTTGGAAGAGTTTGGAAGATATGAATATTATTTTTAAGTTAAGGGATGTTGTGACAAGTTTGTATGAGAATGATAGTGCAAATTTTAGGGCCACGACGGTTGGATGGAAGAAATTGATTGCAATATAAGAGTCAACAAAGGGTGTCCCTTGTGCCCTACCAGTTTTGGCATATACATTGATAAGTTAGAAGTGTTTGGAGAAATTAGGTTGTGGTGACTCGACTCTCACTAGTATAGTCATCACTATTCTTCTTTGTGCTTATTAGGTCCCTATAATACTAGTGATTACCCCATTACTATTGTAGTTGTATCCCTTATTAATATTGTTGTGCCCCTATTGTCCCCATATTTTTAATTACTGTGCCCCATAAAATCCCGCTATTGCTATTTTTGTGGCTTTATATTATTATTGTTAGGTCGACTGGGTTATATTGTGACTCCTTAGACTCCTATATATAGAAAGGAGGTTTTGTCATTTGAATCATCCAAGAATTGTTCATTTGTGTAATGTAAATGAGGTTGCCCCCTAAAATAGGCTAAATTCTAAGGCATTCAACTATCTTTTCTATCTTTTTGTGAGCTGGTCTCATAACATTTGGTATCAGAGCTTTGGATTGTAGGGTTTTGCTACTCCAAATAGGTCATCATGGAATTTTTGCTATAAATTTTTTATTGCGATGTTTCAGAAGTGAAAAAAAAACCCATTTGATAAGAAATCGCATTGAACCTCAAGTCCAAATTTCAGATCTTTTCATGCTATATTTGCGGAGATATGATCTGAGAAAGTTGGTATTTTTGTAGACTCCTGAATTACATTCCAAATAGGTGACCTAGGGAAAATAATCATAACTTTATCTCTGAGCATCAAATTAAAGTTTTGTAAGAAGCTACAGAAATAGGACGAACTGTAGTTTCTTGTATATATTTTTCAGTGCCAAAGGCCAAAACAGGGACACATGGAATGTCGTACAAGTTCGCTCTACTGAAGTAGTCTATAATGAGGGCACTGTGGGAGATTTGGCATAACTCTTCCTTGGAGAATCAAATTGGACTAGACTGGTAGCATTGGAAAGAGGACACAGAGGGCTATTGCAGATCACAATTTCAAAACTGGATGATCTAAAATTACAGAGATACATTAGAGGCAATATCAAGCTCCATCAAAGTGAAAAAAGGTGTGTAGATTTTTAAAATTTTTTCTTAAGCTTGGTTTGAAAAATTATTTTGAAGAATTCAAAAGGCATAGTAGAGCATTATTATCGGTAACTGATGCCCCAAGGAAAGAAAATGCAAACACCTAGTAAGCAACCTGAAAGCGCTAGCATGACTCATGAAGAAGAGGAAGAAATGTTACATGATATATCAAAATTACAAGACCAAGTGCAACAAATGTCACTCTCACAAAAGCTAACAGAAGCTAAGATAAATGGCGTGGAATCTAAGATAAAGGGCGTGGAAGCTAAGATGAATGGCATGGAAGCTAAGATGGACAATTTGAAGACAGATTTGAAGACAGACATGGAAGAATTGAAGATAAATATGAATAAGTTGCTACAAGAAATGGTCACTAATGGTGAAAGGGTAGTAAAGGAAACTCATGATGAGAACACAAGAAATGTTAATCATGATTCCATAGACTCTAATGTTGGATCGAAGACCCACCATATTCCAAAAATCAATATGAGGAAGTTTGATGGCAAGGACCCCGCAACATGGATATTATAGATGGAGCAATTTTTCAATCTCAATAATGTGCAAATCACACAAAAGGTACGTATTGCAACTTTATATTTGGAACCAGATCAGTTTGTATGGTATCAATGGATTTTCTCTCGTAAACAAATTATCACTTGGGCAATTTTTGCGGAAGAATTGATAGCACATTATGAGGACACAAAAAGCAACACTTTTTTTAGCCAATTGATAAGTCTCAAACAAAAGGGTTCAATAATGGAGCACATTGAGGAGTTCCAAAAATTGAACATATGAGTAAAAAAAATTCCAAAGGAGCATAGGATTGATGTGTTCATAGGGACTTTAAAGGATAATATCCAACATGATATTCACCTTTGGGAACCTGATTCATTAGAGAAGGCATTCAGGTTAGCAAGAAAAATGGAAAGCAAAATTATGGCAACCAAGAAGCATACCAGTCACAACTATAAAGATGGCAGTGTTGTTACCCCTATCCTTCCACAACCTATAAGGTTGACACCACAACAAATGGAAGCAAAAAGAGAAAAAGTGTTATAGACATTTTTGGGCACTGCAACCCCAATCATATATGTCCATAAACCAAGGGCTTCTGAGTCTCTAAAAGTGTTTTTTCATGCCCTAAAGGAACAAGGTCAGCTGATTACATCATCTCCCAGAAGTTCTCCACACAAAACTGCTCAGAACTGGTCAAAACAAGACCATACAGGTTGCTCAGTGCTAAGGGTGCGATGCATCTCACCTACCCAGTGTAAAAGGTGCGATGCATACTGGAAAGCCCTTCTGTAGGGTGTGATGGGCTAGAACAGACAAATGGCAGAGACAGTTTGCAAGGTGGATGATCATGGAATCTTCCAGAAACTTCTCCTGCCACACTTGCCTCTCTGAATTTGCCTAGAGATGAGTAAGAGATCATCAATCTCCAAGTGGAATCAAGAACTATCAGAGAGAAGACACTAATCAAAATCCCAGAAGCTGACTCACCTCCCTACAATCATCTATATATGGATCCCTCATCCCAGAGATCCAGAGGCTGGAATTTTGTATCTTGTAAGGAAGTGTTGTTGGTTTCCTGGTGGAATATCATAGTGTTGGGTGATCTAAGCTTTTCATGAGGTGAAGAAGGGCTTTCATGCTGGGAGGATGACACTGAGTCAGATCAATAGGTTGTAATCCTCTCTTCTAATCTTCACATCAATAAAGCTATTCAAGTTTTCCTCCACATTCTTGTATGTCTGATAATATATGCATTTGTGTGGTCAATATATATCTGGTCCTATATTGCTTATGATTGTAGATCTTTGCACTTTGAAGGTATTATGCTGCTTTGACTTTATAGGTACTCTTTGAAGCGGAGTGGTCAAGGGAGAAGTGGCAAAGACCTGTTGGTGAGGAGAAGGAACAAGAAAGGAACCGAGTGAAAAATGGAGGTTGGTATTCTTTGATCCTCTCCTATCTACTTCTCATAAAGGAAAATGAAAGTAACTTTAATCTGTTTGTTTCTAAGATAGATACCCATCTTAGTGGGACTAGCATCTCTGCATAGACACTAGATTTCCCGATAACAAAATGGTGACTCCACTGGGAAGCAAATAGATTGTTTGCTTGTCTATATTTGTTTGTTTTATAAACTTATAGATGGAGCCTGAAGTCAAGCTAGCTAGCCTTCGAACTGAATTTTCTATGCAAGTGCAAAGTAGATCAATGTTGCTTCAGTCTATGTTCGGGTTTTGTTTATAAACTGAACAATCGATTTGAAAACATCCTACTTGCCCTAGTGGTGGATCTAGTAACCTCATTAGATCAGCCCCTGCGATTTCTATTTACTGACTATCATTAGCTCAGCCTAAATCCCAGAACTAAGCTGCAAATTGTGACCAAAAACCAAGTTGAAGTCTCGTCCCTGGACCATCGCACTTTCTCCTCTTGGGAATCTGGATGAATCGCACCTCCCGTGTGCAGTAGGTGCACTGCATCGCACTTTCCCTGTGTTTCAGGTGCGCTAATCAGATAAGATCTCTTCTGCTTCCAGATTTTGGTTTCTTTGTTCACTCTCTTCATCTTTATTCAAGATTTTTGCCGTCCGTGATTAGTATACCACTATGGAAACTCCTTTCCTTTGCATGATTCTGCCTCCATAGTACAAATAATTGTGAATGTTTTTATGTATTGTGCACCATTAACAGTTCCCTTTTACTAATCAAACTGTCGTATTTTGATTTGGAAGTGTCGCAAGTGTCATTTTCAGTCAAAGAAAATAATCATATCATTCTTGATGGTTTATTATACGGTTACTCTTGTATTTGATTTGAATTAGTGGTTTTTCAAGTGTCAAAAACAGTTTTCAACTCAAAATCGCAAAGTGTCGTCATTATCTTCCTTTCGTGTTTTGAAGAAAAATTGTTAGTACTGTCGCTTTGAGAAGATAATTCAGATTTGTACTTAGCATTCTTCTTGTCATTCACACATTAAGAAGGTTGAAAACAAATACATGCATGTGCATTTTCATTTAGACTGCTTGTTGATTTAGGACAGTGCATCTAGTGTGTGCTCTCTGCTCTATTCATTGCAAGAAGAAGATCAAACGATTGTTTATCATCTTAGATTGAATTTTAGGAATTGTATATCTACATCACATGGTGAACCTGAAAGGAAAACTTCTTAAGAAAGATCAACTGTAAAATAAATTCAATGAACATAAAAATGCTTGGAACCTAACGCACAACATCTAGAAGTCTAGGCTAGAGATGTATTCCGGCGTCGTAAAGCCTGGTAACTATTTCTTTCATCGTAGGTTGGGTGATTCCTCCACTTTGAGGCGACAAGTGCTAGTACGGAATTGTGCTCCAATGTACCGTCGAGTATATATTGGGAGACCACAATGGGCTATATCCTTTATCCTTAGGAAGCCATGTTTGTCGCCTTATCGATCGCAATGCATTGAACACAGCGTTCGGTAAGATTGACTGCCGTACCATGAAAAGTATTCTACAGTTTTGCAATTGGTTTGGTAATGCCTCTATCTAGATTTCTAGAGTAGTCTCTTTCGTTGCTTTTCAGACTCCTTAAAGGGAAAGGTCCATCTGAGCACTTGTCACATCAGGCTCATTAAAAATCGAAGGCGACTAGAGTCATCTTTTGTTTTTTCTCGACTCTTAAAAATTGAAAAAGAAAGTTGTGTCAAAGCGTCTAAAATTTATTTTAATCGGAATAACGTCACTGTTCCCCTCGTTGGTCTTAGGTTGGGAAAATGGAGTCCACCAACCAAGGATTTCCCCTTGGAGGAAATCCTGGTCCTTTCTCCTCTTGGGGAGATGTTGGTGCACCTCATATGGCCACGTTGTCACTTCCAGGATTGACAATTGGCTTGCCAATATGGCTCTTCTCGACCTCCGTCATTCAGAATATCGTGATTCCTGAACAATCAAGTCAGCAACTAGATGATACTAGAGTTACCCCCAAACCTTCTACTTCATCCGCTTCTCCCTCTCCTCCTTCCTCTTCACTTGATGAAGCTGGTAAAGCAAAAAATCAAGTAACTAAGAAGGAGAAGAAGGGGAAGGAGAAGAAGGAAAAGAAGAAGAAGGAGCCAAAGGCAAAAAGGGGTAACCATGCATCATCTAGTGAAAATCCACACATGGCATCGTCCAGACCTAAATCTCCATGTGTCATTTGCAAAGGGGACCATTATCATCGAGATTGCCCTTGTATCCCTCGAATCTTAAAGGACTGGTCTCCTCGTTTGCATAATCCGGTGTCATCAACCTCTGACGATCATGTTGAAAGCACACCATCAACTAGTGAAAATGAAGTCTCTGCACAGAAAGGAAGATGTAAATTTCCTTGCAAACCGTGCGAGGGAAATCGTGTCGTCCACCGTTGTCCCTTCCTGGATGAAGCTAAAAGAGTCTTGGATAACTGTCGTGCTTCATTGCTGCGGCTTCCTCCTGGACACATGAAACTCTTGCCGAGTCCATTACTAGTTGAAAATCCGACTGACACAACTTTATGGTCAGTCGAAGCATTTATCATTGAAGATAAACCTGTTGAATCCATACCATATGAAAGTCAAAAGGTTGAGGCGGCATTCGACCTGGTCTTGTCTTCAGAAGGTCCATCTTCAGATGATACAATCACCGAAGAGAATGAGAACGACACCATTCAAATTCTTTTCGTAAACATAGACTCTGATGAACATGGGGGTAGTCTACCTATTCCTTTACCGTAGGAAGGAAGTTTGTTAGAGTCATACCCAGTCGTTTATTCGGTCCCACCTCCGAGCAACCTAGTCATTTCCCTCTATTGTAATCTACTAGGCAGACCCTGTTTACCGGCTAGTGTACCATTCTGAATCATTGTACAAGCTTACAGAATGGTCATGGTTGGTACCATCATAGATGAAGGGGCTTCTGTGAGTATCATTTCCTCAACTAGTTGGAAAGCGCTTGGTTCGCCATTGCGTATGCCTGAGATGAGAAATCTAACAGGCTTCGACAAAGGAACCAGTCGACCATTAGGGATCCTTCCAAGTTTTCCCATAACTTTGACAGGGGAAACTGTGTACATGAATGTAATGGTAGTCCAAGGACCTTTAGACTAAAATCTACCCCTTGGGCGTGACTATATTTATTGCATGGGAGCCATCATCTCCTCACTCTGTCAAGTAATGTGTTTTCCGCATGAAGGCAGAGTGCTCCAACTCGTAGACTAGCTTTCATTCACCGGCTCACACATAGCTAATAGTCAAATACCATCCATAAATGGTATTTTCATGCAATGTATGTCTCATCAATCCCCAGTCCATCCACCTGAAAAACGCAAGTAATTTTGGGGTTCATGACTGAAACCCAGGGGGCATGCACCCTGGCCTGCTTCGGCAGGAAAACTCTAGGTATAGGGTAGGTTTCTGCGAAGGATATATGACTGGTCCGACACCCATCTGTATAGGAAGATGGGATTAGACTGGAATAAGATACCTCCGTTAGAAGGTAGGCCTTTCCCGATAGAACAAATGTTTTGTCTGCAAATTGAAGGGTAACCTGGAAAAGGTAGGCTTTTCCCGATAAAGCAAATGTTTTGTCTGCAAATTGAAGGGTAACCTCGAAACTCTACTTCACTATACCTGGGGGCATGCAAACCTTTTTACATGCAAGCGAAGGACGACCTTTTATTTTCTTAAGTTTGTAGATTCTCAACCCTTTAAACTCGTAGGATTGGTCGTCCCTAGCTTGCGTAAAGAAAGGATCTGGAGCAAAGTTTTGAATGGTGCAAGCTCCCTAAAAATTGAACCTATCGATGAGACATCCTTATTATATGACTGGCACGAGTAGTTTTTATGTGAAGTTCAAGCTCGTTAAAAATTAAACCTAAGCAATGAGCAAACGTTCCCCCTAGAGTTTAAGCTCATTAAAAAATGAACCAACCTCCGGTAAATAACCATTGCAAACGCATTATCATCATCTTTTTGAGCCCTGATCATGTTCTTACCATCACCTCCACTCTGTTTTAGCCAATCATTCACCTCCATTTGATTGTTTACCCTTTTGAGGAATAGTTGTGAAGAGTGATTCTGTTAGCCATCTTGTGACACTGCCGTGATTGGAAAATTCCAAACCTTACGTAGAATCAGCTACTACCCGAAAATATCACTCGTTCCTCAAGAAACGAGTCTCCTTTAAGCTCTTTTCGTCTGACTCATAAAATATGAAAAGATTTCCGAGCAGTTGGCCTCTCCAGCTCGTTAAAGCTACCAGGAGTGTTATCCCTCCTCTAGATTTTAATCTTTTTGGACCTCAGGGATTATTACACAAAAATATCGAGCGCTTGTCTTGTTCAGCTCATTAAAACTACCGAAAATTCATCCCTTTCGTATTATTTTATAATTTTTTGAACTTAAGGGATTACATGACGAAAAAGGATCACTAGAGTTTCCTTTCCGTCCCTTTCAGACTCTCTAAAATTGAAAGAGGACCGAGTTTTATTTCTCATTAAACTTGTTAAAACCAATAGCGACGAACTTGTCCATGCAGACAAGAACGAGTTTCACTATCGCTAGGCTCGTAAAAACATAGCGACGGGTTTGCCTGAAGGGAAAATTATAGAACAAGCATATGTTATCCTCCTCAAGCTTGATAAAAATAAAGAGGTACTGGTCAGCAATGATTGGGGAAAATTTGGGAAGAAAACTTGAAGAAACTTTATTGGTAGCGAGTCGCTCTTGAACATGACACTTTCACTCCGTCACCATGATTGAATTGGGTTGGGTTATTCCGTTCACCGGTCAAATTACCATTGGTCCACCGTACCATCCATATTTGGGGTTAACGCTACCAATCCATTTCAGTGTCGCCGATATGTTCAAGAGAAGTCGATCAAAGAATTCACCAACCCATCTTTTGTCTCATCCGCTGCAATACCTTTATGCTTCATTCTTTCATGACCACCACCCTAAACCCTGTATCATCAGATCGTTTTTACCTCCAAAAGTCAATTTCTCCATTCTGTGTTGTAGATGTGGGATTCATTAAGGCCCTCCTACGACGGGTCACTTCTTTTTGACACCAGCTCATTATCCAAGAAGTTGACCTAGGAACACCTCTTTTAGTACTTTGAAGCTTGCATGCCTCAATGGAAAGTTTCTCACTTTCGACGACAGGTTTACATCAATGGCCTTCAACCGAGAGATTTTACGTGGTGTTCGACGCCACATCCCATTTTCACACCACGTAAATTGTACTGTCATACCCTTAGGGTCATCATCATTATCGGTTATTCCTCTCGCGCCTATTAACATCTTACATCATTAGTTGGTAATCAGGCGATGTCTTTCCATGTTCGACTCCAGAACATTTTTTCACATGGATTGACTTGTACTTTGGGTGAAGATTAGACGAGTTTGAAGACCCCGAATCTAGTTTCATCCATCTGGGCTACGATATATTTAGGAAAATAAAGATATCAAATGTACGTCATTGCTGCACAGATGATCATTCGAATCAAAGGATGATGGCTCTATCAAAATCATCAGTCTGCCACATGGACGGTTGTCTATGCTATGTACATGAAAATTAATTTATAAAGCTGAGCATGGCAATGCCTGCCTCAGCTAGATCATGAAAATGTTATGAAAATAATGTATTGTATTGTATCTTATTACAGGTCGCCTTCCAGTTCAAAAAACCTCAGATCCTCATGATAAAGCATTTCACCCGACATCAAAATATTAACGACCTCATGCTTTAGGGGGCAACTGTTATAGACATTTTTGGGCACTGCAACCCCAATCATATATGTCCATAAACCAAGGGCTTATGAGTCCCTAAAAGTGTTGTTTCATGCCCTAAAGGAACAAGGTCAGTTGATTACATCATCTCCCAGAAGTTCTCCATAGAAAACTACTCAGAACTGGTCAAAACTAGACCATATAGGTTGCTCAGTGCTAAGGGTGCGATGCATATTGGAAAGCCCTTTTGTAGGGTGTGATGGGTGAGAAGGGACAAATGGTAGAGACAGTTTGCAAGGTGGATGATCATGGAATCTTCCAGAAACTTCTCCTGTGATACTTGCCTCTCTGAATTCGCCAAGGGACGAGTAAGAGATCATGAATCTCCAAGTGGAATCAAGAACTATCAGAGAGAAGACACTAATCACAATTCTAGAAGCTGACTCACCTCCCTGCAATCATTTATATATGGATCCCTCATCCCAGAGATCCAGAGGCTAGAATTTTGTATCTTGTAAGGAAGTGTTGTTGGTTTCCTGGTGGAATATCATAGTGTTGGGTGATATAAGCTTTTCATGAGGTGAAGAAGGGCTTTCATGCTGGGAGGATGACGCTGGGTCAGATCAATAGGTTGTAATCCTCTCTTCTAATATTCACATCAATAAAGCTATTCAAGTTTTCCTCCACATTCTTGTATGTCTGATAGTATATGCATTTGTGTGGTCAATATATATCTGGTCCTATATTGCTTATGATTGTATATCTCTGCACTTTGAAGGTATCATGTTGCTTTGACTTTACAGGTACTCTATGAAGCGGAGTGGTCAAGGGAGAAGTGTCAAAGACCTATCGGTGAGGAGAAGGAACAAGCAAGGAACCGAGCGAAAAATCGAGGTTGGTATTCTTTGATCCTCTCCTATCTACTTCTCATCAAGGAAAATGAAAGTAACTTTAATATGTTTGTTTCTAAGATAGCTACCCATCTTAGTGGGACTAGCAGCTCTACATAGACACTAGATTTCCCGATAACAAAAAGAGCTTTGTTACACTTGTGATAGAAATTACACTAAAGTTCATAAGTCTGCTGAGAAGAAATTATTCTACATAGATTGTGAAGAGGAAGAAGAAAAGGAGCAAGAAAGTTCAAAAGAAGAGGATATACTCCAGGAAAAAAGCCTAGATAAAGAAGAAATGAATTCAACCATATCTTGTAATGCATTGGCTGGAATTACCACTCCTCAAACCATCAAGATAGAAGGAAAAATCAAGAAGAAAAAGGTAATAGTGTTAATTGATTCAGGAAGCACCCTGTTGTGGGGAAAAGTATCCGACGCGGATGACCCTATCCCTACTCTAAAGGTGACAGTCTTTAGCAACAACTGAAAGTAAAGCTTTGATGTTTTCCTTTATGAAAGTACAGAGAGAAGGAAGAAAAGATTAACCAACCTGGTGTCTTTCGCTTAGTCGATCCTTGTCCTCTCTCTTTGTCTCTTGTTCCCAGCTCCTTGCTCTCTTTGCCAGTCCAGCTACACACAGATCCTGCACAAACAAGAGAGGAAACTACAAGATACAAGTACTCATAACTGATGCATGGATTAGAGTGAATCAAATATACATGTAAATACAATACATCAATGCAATACAAGTATATAGGAGAACATGCAAAACTTTATTGATAGAAGTAACAGGGTTCTGAGAAGGTTACAACCAATGATGGCTCCAATCCAGCAGCACCTCGCCAGCAGCAAGAACTCTCCTCTTCACCTCTAGTAAAACAATCACCCAATAGCTCTAACTGTAAACCAACAGCACCTCCTTGCTTTACACAAAATTCCAGCCTCCTTAGACCTCATAGAAGAGCTCTATATATAGGAGAGAAGAAGAGAGGATGAGTTAGCTTGAGGCTGGCATAGAGCTGACTAGTGTCCTCTCCCTCTTCAGTTAAACTTCAGTTCTTGAGTCCACTTGGAGATCCTTGCTTACACATGGTGATCAAGTACCTCTTACTCATCACAGGGCGAATCTCATGAACCAAGTGTCAGTTTGGAAGCTTCCTGGGCAGTTGACACCTTGCAGAATGACTGTGCCACTTGGCCAATCTCGCCCAGTGCAGGTAGCCTTCATTAGATTTGACTTCCAGCGCAGGTACAAGGAGGAGCAGTTCCATTCCAGCGCAGATGCTCAGTGGAGTAGCTGACATGATCCAAAATTAGCCTGTTTTGAAGTGTTTTCAGGTGGAGAACTGATTGGAAGTGCTGTTGTTTGATGACCTTGTTCTTTTAGGGGTAAGAACAACATGTTTAGGGACTGAGGATCCCTGTAATTATTGACATTTCATGCTCCATGTCGCGAGGCACAAAAATGTCTATAACAGTTGCCCCCTAAAGTATGAGGCCGTTTATCGGGTGAGATGCTTTATCAAGAGGGTCCGAAGTTCATTCCAGTGCTGAGGAGGCGCCCTGTAATACAATACAATACAATACATTATTTTTCATTCTATTTTCATGATCTAGCTGAGGTGGGCATTCCCATGCTCATCTTTTATAAATACATTTTGGTACATATGACAGACGATCGTCTGAAGGTAGACTGATAATTTTCTGCTGAAATTATCATCCTTTGAATAGGATGATCATCTGCTGCAATGATGTACATGGCAAATGCTTTTATATTTCCTGAATATATATCGCAGCCCGGATGGATGAAACTAGATCCGGGGTCTTCAAACTCATTCGATCTTCACTCTAAGTACAAGTCGATCCATGTGAGAATTTCACTGAAGTCGAACATGGAAAGACATCGCTTGATTACCGGTCAATAATGAAAACCGTTAACAAGCGCGAGAGGAATCACCAATAATGACGATGACCCTCAAGGTACTGCAGTACAATTCACGTGGCGTGAATAAAGGACTTGGCGTCGAACGCCACGCAAAATCTTCTGGTCGAAGGTCATTGATGTATACCTGTCGCCGGAAGTGAGAAACTTGCCATTGAGGCATGCAAGCTTCAAAGTACTGATGGGGGTGTTCCTAGATCAACTTCTTGGATAATGAGCTGAAGTCGACAAGAAGCGATCCGTCAAAGGAGGGCCTTAATGAATCCCACATCAATGACACGGAACGGAGCTAATGATTTTAGTGGAGGTGAAAACAAACTGTGACATATGATTCAGGGTGGCGATCATGAATGGATGAAGGATAATGTATGGCAGTGGATGGGACACGGTTGAGACTTTCAGAATGACCCCTCTTGAACATATAACGACACTGATGCGATGGATCGGTAGCATTACCCCAAATGTGGATGGTTTGGCGAGGACCATGGCGATGAGACCGGCGAATGAAACAACCCAACCCGATGTGGTACGGAGGAAAAGTGTCATGTTCAAGAGTGACTTGCTACCATTAAACTTTGATGTTCTCCCAATTTTTCCCCAGTCATTTTTGACCAGTACCTCTTTATTTTTGTCAAGCTTGAGGAGGATAACATATGCTTGTTCTATAACCTGCCCTTCGGGCAAGCCCATCGCTATGATTTAACGAGCCTAGCGATAGGGAAACTCGTTCTCGTCTAAAGACAAGTTTGTCGCTATTTAATCATTTTAACGAGTCTAACGACAAGGAAAACTCGGTCCTTTTCATTTTTAGAGAGTCTGAAAAGGTACAGAAAGTTAACTCCATAATTCCTTTTTCGTCAGCTAATCCCTTAAGTCCGAAAAAGTATAAAACAATACAGAAGGGATGGCTGTTCGGTACTTTTAACGAGCTGAACAAGACAAGCGCTTGATCCTTTTGTGCAATAATCCCTCAGGTCCAAAAAGATTAAAATTTAGAGGAGGGATAGCGTTCCGGTCGTTTAAGGAGCTGGAAGGCCAAAACTCGGCAAACTTTTCATATTTTACGAGTCAGTGAAAAGAGCTCAAAGAAGACTCGTCTTTTGAGGAACGAGTGATAAACAGGGATAGCAGCAGATTCCAGGTACAGGTTGGAATTTTCCAATCACGGCAGTGTCACAAGGATGGCTAGGTGAAATCACTCTTCGCAGCTGTTTCTCAAAAGAGGTAAACACACAAATGGAAGGGAATGATCGGCCAAATGAACAGTGGAGGTGATGGATGAAAACACGATCAAGGTTCTTATGGCTGATGAATTTACAATCTCAAAAGGTTATTTACTGGGATAGGTTCATTTTTTCCATGAGCTTGAACTCTGGGGGAAACTTTTGCTCACACTTTTCTATTTTTTAACGAGCATAAATTCAGTCATAAAACTGCTCGAATTTTGCGTTTATTTTTTAAAGAGCATGAACTATATGCTAAAACTGCTCGATATACCAGTCATAATAAGAACGCCTCCTATGAGATAACTATTTTTTAAGGAGCTTTATCTCACAAAGCTATGCTCCAATTTTGGCAAATTTTACCTTTGCCCCACAGGCTTTCTTCATGCAAGGTCGGAAACGGCTAATCCTACGAGTTTAAAGGGTTAGACCTACAGGTTTAAAGGGAGGACCTAAAAATTTAAAAAAATAAATAGTCGTCCCTTGCTTGCATTCCAAAAGTTTGCATGCCCCCAGGTATAGGATAGAATTTCGAGGCTGCCCCTTTATCAACGAGGTTTGCCTCTTTCTTATTATCCGAAGAGGGTTCTATTTGCTGCCGCAAATCAATCTCTTTCTTCGGCGGTGTCTATCATTGGGTTGTCCAAAGATGGTTACCCTCTGTCACAACAATATAGTCCCCTACTTTGTAGGCTGCCCCTGCTTATCCTTCAAAACATATGTTTTAATGGGCGAGGCTTGAATTCAAAGATGGTTACTATTAGTTGCAATAAGGGAATTCCTACTTGGGCATTGCCCACTTTTTTAGACAAAGGTGAATGACTCTTTTGCCAAACACATAACTTTAACAAACGAACACTATTCCAGAACAGCCCCACTTCCTTCCACGGACGGGGTACGGACTAGTCATATTCTTCTGTGGAAATTCTTCCTTATACCCGGGGTTTCTTCTGCCCGAAGCAGACCAGGGTGCATGCCCCCTGGGTCCTAGTCTTTCTTTCCGAATCACTCACATTCATCGGGAAGGAGGACTGGGGGTGGAGGCAAATCTTGAGTGAACAGACCATTTAGGAATGGTATTTGACTATTTGCGATGCGAGATCCCGGAAATGAAAGTTGGTCTACGAGCTTGACCACCCTTCCTTCGTGTGGAAAACACATTACTCTAAAGAGTGAGGAGACTATCGCTCCCATGCAATAAATATAGTCGCGTCCGAGGAGTAGGTTATAATCCAAGGGTCCTTGGACGACCATCACATTTATATTAACGGTCTTCCCTTTCAATGTAACAGGTACATTGGGGAGGATTCCTAATGGTCGACTGGTTCCTTTATCAAAACCTGAGAGATTTCTCAACTCAGGTAAAAGCGCTGGGGAACCCAGTGCTTTCCAAGCACCAGAGGAAAGGATACTCACAGACGCCCCTTCATCAATGATAGTACCAGCCATAATCATTCTATAGATCTGGACAATGATTCTGAATGGTATACTGGCTGGTAACCGGGGTCTGCCTAGTTGATTCCAATCAAAGGATACAACCAGGTTGCTTGGTGGTGGGACCGAATATACGGCCGGATATGACTCTGATGATGTTCCTTCCTGCGATAAAGGAATGGGCGCATTGCCCTGACGCTCATCGGAGTCGGTGCTGATGAAAAGAACCTGGATGGTGTCATCCTTATTCTCTTCAGTGAGGGTGTCGCATGAAGATGACTCTTCGGCGACGGTGTCATTTGAAGACGGGTCTTCAATGACGGAGTCATTGAACGATAGAACCTCTGAAGGAAGAACCGGGTCAACTGCCGTTTCGACCTTTAGACTTTCGTCTGGTCTGGATTCAGTAGGTTCATTCTCAATGACTGACACTTCAGCTGACCACTTGAGCGGGTCAACTGGATTTTCAACTATCGAGGGATTAGGCGCGAGTTTTCGGTATCCAGGAGGAAGTCGCAACGGTGAAACCGGGCGATCTTCCAAAACTCTCTTTGCCTCATCTAAGAATGGACATTTGTGGATGGCATGATTGCCTTCACACAATAGACAGGGTGATCTTGGTCCCCTTCTTCGTCCTTCACTCTCGCTAGTTGACAGAATGCAATCAACATGACAATCAGAGGTTGATGCTACTGGATTGTGCAACCTTGGGGACCAGTCCCTTAGTATCCAGGGAATATAAGGACAATCACGATGGAAGTGGATCCCTTTGCAAATGACACATGGCAATTTAGGCCCGGTCGGTGCAGTGTGTGGGTTTTTGTCAGCTTTCTTCTGTTTGCCCCCAGTCGCCTTCGCCATAGGCTCCTTCTGCTTCTTTTCTCTCTTCTTCTTTTCCTTCTTCTCCTTGGGAGGCTGACTTTTGCCAGCTCTACCTTGTGAAGATGAAGGATCAGAGGAAGTATCATAAGAAGTGGAAGGCTGGTGGGTAGTTCTAGATTGTTCTGACTGTTGATTCGACTGCTCAGGATTAGTGGCGATCTGGACTACATTAGTTGAAAAAAACCATACAGGGAGGCCGATTGTCAATCCTGGAAGTGACAATGTAGCCATATGAGGCGCACCAACATCTCCCCAAGAGGAAAAGGGATTTGGATTTCCGCCAAGGTTACTTCCTTGGTTGGTGGGCTCCATACTTTTCAACTGAAAGATCAACGTGGGAATAACAGGTGATTATGTTCCTCTTAAAATAAATTTTATTAACGACGCTTTTAGACACAAACTTGCTTTTTCATGTTTTAAGAGTCAAGAAAAAGCTAAAGATGACTCTAGTCGCCTTCGATGTATTAACGAGCCCGAAGTGACAAATGCTCGGTTGGACTTTTTCAGTTATAGAGTTTGAAAAAGGCCAAAAGAAACTGCTCTGGAGATCTAGGCAGAGGGTGTGCCAAACCTTTCGCGAAACCACAGAATACGTTTTACGGTACGGGTGGTCGATCTTCGTGAATGCTGTGTTCACTGCATCGCGATCAGTAGGGCGGCCGAAACGGTTTCCTAAGGATAAAGGATAAAAGCCTATAGGGGTCTCCCAATATACACGATGGTACGCGGGAGCACAAGTCCGTGTTAGTGCCACCGACTCTCAGGAGGAATCACCCACCTTCGTAGAGATCGACAGTCACTATGTTTAACGACGCCGGAACACGTCTCTACCTAGACCTCTAGATGTTTGCGTTATGTTACAAAGCGTTGTTATGTAAATTGAGTTTGTTTTAATGTTGATCTTGCTTAACAGTTTGCCTTTCAGGGTCGCCACGAGATGTATATATACAACTTCCTATATGCAATCTAAGATGAGAAGCCAATCTTTTCAATCTTTCAACTTTGAAAACCTTAATCTACTGAGGGAAAAGAAAGACACAAATTTTCTCACAGATCATAGAACACACACTAAAATGCACATTTTCCTAAATCGTCAAGCACACAGTCAAATGCAAAATGCACAATGCATGTATTTCTTTTCGTTATCCTTAATGTTGATGTAAGACAGAAAGGAAACTGTTGTATAATTTTGAATCTAATTTCAAGTAGAAATAAACAAGCTTGTCCAATAATCAAAAAGACACCTTATGATCGACTTGTTTAAACACAGGAAATGTATAGATCCAAACCATAAAATGAAAAACAAACAAACTCAAACAGCCATGAACAGTAATAAAACTAGCTCTTAAGATCACAAAGACACTTTTACAGTTCAGGATCTAAGAGGCCACAGCTATACCGGTTCGCTTTTCACAATGGGAAACTGTAACTGAAACAAGAAATACTGAAAGAACATTCACAGTTTCATCACACAACTGAGGCAGAATAATGTCAAGGAGAATGGTTTACAGCAAGTACAATGACCAGCAAGCAATCAACAAAAATCAGTGAAAACAGGGCTCAGACACAAAGGGAAACCTTAGCAAGACACTGGCTAACTGGACCAGCGCAGGCTCTGGTCTGTCAGTTTGATTCTCAGCGCAGTTCCCGAAGGGAGTACCTGCGCTGAAATGCAGACTGCCTGTGGACAACCTGCACTGAGACACGAGAGTTGCGTTTACAAGGAATTCCAGGTCATAAAAAGCTCAAAAATGCACTGTTTTTGCTGAAATAAAAAGCTATAGGTCAAGTACAGGCTAAGGGATGATCAAGAGGATGAAAATCTATCACAAAGAGTAAAGAGTCTTTTGTAGATGAGCTCTTCAAATCTTGAATTTGCTCAGCAAATGAGCAAGAGTAGCAGTCCCTCTACTTCGCTTTTGATATAGTCAAAAGCTTTTCGATTTGGTACTCTTTTCTTCAAGAAATGAATAGCAAAATACTACAAACACCAACAAGATACTAGGCTCCCCAGCGGAGTCGCCAGTTTGTTGTGGGGAAAAGTATCCGACGCGGATGACCCTATCCCTACTCTAAAGGTGACAGTCTTTAGCAACAACTGAAAGTAAAGCTTTGATGTTTTCCTTTATGAAAGTACAGAGAGAAGGAAGAAAAGATTAACCAACCTGGTGTCTTTCGCTTAGTCGATCCTTGTCCTCTCTCTTTGTCTCTTGTTCCCAGCTCCTTGCTCTCTTTGCCGGTCCAGCTACACACAGATCCTGCACAAACAAGAGAGGAAACTACAAGATACAAGTACTCATAACTGATGCATGGATTAGAGTGAATCAAATATACATGTAAATACAATACATCAATGCAATACAAGTATATAGGAGAACATGCAAAACTTTATTGATAGAAGTAACAGGGTTCTGAGAAGGTTACAACCAATGATGGCTCCAATCCAGCAGCACCTCGCCAGCAGCAAGAACTCTCCTCTTCACCTCTAGTAAAACAATCACCCAATAGCTCTAACTGTAAACCAACAGCACCTCCTTGCTTTACACAAAATTCCAGCCTCCTTAGACCTCATAGAAGAGCTCTATATATAGGAGAGAAGAAGAGAGGATGAGTCAGCTTGAGGCTGGCATAGAGCTGACTAGTGTCCTCTCCCTCTTCAGTTAAACTTCAGTTCTTGAGTCCACTTGGAGATCCTTGCTTACACATGGTGATCAAGTACCTCTTACTCATCACAGGGCGAATCTCATGAACCAAGTGTCAGTTTGGAAGCTTCCTGGGCAGTTGACACCTTGCAGAATGACTGTGCCACTTGGCCAATCTCGCCCAGCGCAGGTAGCCTTCATTAGATTTGACTTCCAGCATAGGTAGAAGGAGGAGCAGTTGCATTCCAGCGCAGATGCTCAGTGGAGCAGCTGACATGATCCAAAATTAGCCTGTTTTGAAGTGTTTTCAGGTGGAGAACTGATTGGAAGTGCTGTTGTTTGATGACCTTGTTCTTTTAGGGGTAAGAACAACATGTTTAGGGACTGAGGATCCCTGTAATTATTGACATTTCATGCTCCATGTCGCGAGGCACAAAAATGTCTATAACACACCCACAATTTTATTCATTGTAAGGTAGCAAAAGAATTTAATTTCTTCCTATATCCAGCATCGAAGTATTAAGTGATGCTTGCAAATGGAGGAACGGTAAATTGCTCTGGAAAGTGCCATGACATCAAGCCATCCATGGGAGAATATGTATTGACGAGCCCAATGCCTTACATTCCAATGGGAGGTGTTGATGTTGTACTAGGAGTCTAATGGCTACAGTCCTTGGGTACAATAGCTTTTAACTTTCAAGAACTTTTCATGAAATTTTTTGTGGAAGGAAAGGAAGTTGAATTAAGGGGTATTGTAGGGAAACTGGGAAAGGTAATCAGCTCTAACGGTATGATCAAAGATTCTAAAAAAGGAACAAAGAGGTGTAATTGCACAATTATGTTCGCTAGTTTTTTCCACATCGGAATCATCTATTTCTCCAGATCTCCAAAAAGTCTTGGACAATCATTCCAAGGTATTTGAGACTCCCAAAGGTCTCCCACCTATTCATGATCATGATCATGCTATTCATCTGATTCTAGGAAGTGTTACTCCAAACATCAGGCCATACATATATCCCTATGCCCAAAAGAGTGAAATTGAACGTATGGTTGCCAAAATGCTAGAGGCTGGTATAATTCAACCTAGTCAAAGTTCTTTCTCTGCTTCAGTAGTATTGGTGCACAAGAAGGATGGATCATGGCGCATGTGTTCGGATTATAGGGAGCTCAACAAGATCACTAATAAAGATAAGTTTCCTATTCCTGTCATTGATGAATTATTGGATGAATTTCATGGATCAATTTACTTCACCAAGTTGGATCTTCGTTCATGATATCATCAAATTGGAATGAAGACTAAAGACATTTCGAAAATAGCATTTAGAACGCATGAGGGTCATTATGAATTTTTGGTCATGCCTTTTGGCCTTACCAATGCCCCTTCTACATTTCAAGGTTTGATTAATTCCATTTTCAAACTCTTCCTTAGAAAATTTTTGTTAGTATTTTTTGATGATATACTAATCTACAACAAGTCTTCGAAGGATCATGTTGAACATGTTGAAAAGGTGCTAAAACTATTGGAGGAGAAACAATTATATGCAAAAAGATCCAAATGTTTCTTTGGAGTACAAGAGGTGGAATATCTGGGTCATATTGTATCTCATGAAGGAGTTAAGGTAGACCATAGCAAAATTAAAGCCATTAAGGAATGGAAAATCCACACATCCATAAATCATCTATGGGGATTTCTCGGGTTGACAGGGTATTATCACAAGTTTGTTAAGAATTGTGGGAGAATAGCAGCACCTTTAACAACATTATTGAAGAAAGATGCATTTTCATGGACTCCAGAAGCAACAAAGGCCTTCAAACATCTTAAAGAGGCAATGTGCCAAACACCGGTCTTAGCTACACCAGACTTCACAAAAACCTTTATTGTGGAATGTGATGCTTCAGGAAATGGAACTGGTGTTGTTTTAATGCAAGATGAAAGACCCATTGCTTTTGAAAGTCGTCCAATCAAGGGAAAGTTTTTACAAAAAGCTATTTATGAGAAGGAAAGGTTGGCAATATTACATGCACTTAAGAAATGGCGACCCTACCTAATGGGAAGACACTTCAAGGTAAAAATGGATCATGATAGCCTTAAATACTTTTTAGAACAAAGATTATCCTCTGAAGAGCAACAAAAGTGGGTCACAAAGATGTTGGATTATGACTTTGAAATCATCTACAAAAAAGGGAAGCAAAATGTGGTGGCAGATGCACTCTCAAGAAAGGATGAGGATGTGGAAGCATTGTTATGCACCATTTCTATTATCCAACCAGATTGGATAAATGAAGCAAGGGAGGAATGGAAGAATGATGAAGAAGTGTGGGAATTTTACAAAAGTTACAACAAGATTCCAGTACATCTTAATCATTTAGCTGGCAAAATGATTTGTTATGGTACAAAGATCTCTTATACCTTTGTAAGAATTTGCAACTCAAACAAAAGATTCTTATGGAATTGCACAATTCTCCCTTAGGAGGGCACTCAGGATTTTTAAAAAATTACCATAGGGTTAAGAAGGAATTTTTTTTGGATGGCCTTAAATCAGATATTCGAAAGTTTGTGGTGGAATGTTTGGTTTGCCAACAAAATAAAATTGAAACAATTAAGACCTCGGGTCTATTACAACCTTTATCCATTCCAAGCCAACGTTGGGAGGAGGTTTCAATGGATTTTATCACAGGTTTACCCAAGTCTGAGGGAAAGAGTGTCATCATGGTGGTAGTTGACAGACTTACCAAGTATCCACAAATTTGTGCATTATCACATCCATTTAAAGCCACTACAGTTTCTACTGCATTTATGGAAACAATTCAAAAGCTAAATGGAAACCCAAAGATTATTGTAAGTGACAGAGATCCCATTTTCACTGGAAATTTTTGGATAGAATTATTTTCTTGTCTTGGTACTCAGTTAGCTCATAGCTCATCTTATCATCCTCAATATGATGGGCAAACTGAGATAGTAAACAAATGTTTGGAAGGATATCTTCGTTGCTTTGTATCTGATAAGCAGACACAATGGGTCAAATGGTTGCCTGAATGGTGGTATAACACTTCCTTCCATACAACAACAAAAATGACCCCATTTATGGCACTTTATGGATATCAGCCACCATCCATCACATCATATTTAAGAGAAAATTCTAAGGTTCAAGCAGTGGAACATCACATCGAACATCGACAACAAGTCCTCTAACTCTTAAAGGATAACCTCCTGTTGGCATAGAATAGAATGAAACAACAGGCAGATCAACATCGCAACAAAAGTTTTGATGTAGGTGATTGGGTATTCCTACGGCTATAACCATATAAACAAATGTCCCTCAAGCAAGCTAAGAAGGATAATAAATTATCACCAAAGTATTATGGTCCGTACAAGGTGTTGCAAAAGATTGGTACTATGGCATACAAATTGGAGCTTCCTGAAGCATCTCGATTGCACCCAGTTTTCCATGTTTCATTTTTAAAGAAGGTTATAGGCAACAAGCTCCCAATTCAAACAATATTGCTAGAACTTCATGAGGAGGGAAAAATTATATTGGAACCGGAAGTAGTCACAGAAACAAGAACTCAATAGCTATGAAATCGATCAATTTTGGAGTATCTCATTAAGTGGAAGAACTTATCCGCTGAAGATTCCACATGGGAGGATGAAAATTTTATACAAAAGCTTCCAGAACTACTCAAGCGTTGAGGACAACACTTTTTTGAAGGAGAGGGGCATGTTAGGTCCTTATAATACTAGTGATTACCCCATTACTATTGTAGTTATATCCCTTATTAATATTGTTGCGCCCCTATTCTCCCCATATTTTTAATTACTATGCCCCATAGAATCCCTCTATTGTTATTTTTGTGGCTTTATTATTACTGTTAGGTTGGTTGGGTTATATTGTGACTCCTTAGACTCCTATATATAGAAAGGAGGTTTTGTCATTTCAATCATCCATGAATTGTTCATTTGTGTAATGTAAAGGAGGTTGCCCCCTCGAAGAGGCTGAATTTTAAGGTGTTCAACTATCTTTTCTATCTTTTTGTGAGTTGGTCTCATAACAGTGCTAATGCTATTATTCTTTTGGCAAGGAGTATTTTCAATCCTGGAAAGAAACTAAGAATCCTCCAATATTTCTATTCCAATATGGTATGACTATTAATATTTTCAAAACTAAAGCAATGACAATTAAATCCAAAAGATCACATGTGATACTTTTGTGCATAACAACAACATATATCTTCTTATAGATATATATCACAAGCTTGATTGGAAATATAACATTGAGAAAAGGAGTAATGTAAGGTGGAAGGTGGAAAGCTTATTATGGACTTGAAAATAATTGTAAGTGATGGATATTTGGGTGTGGGATTTAAAAACCTCCTCTTTGAGGCATACATTTCTTATGCTATTTTATATGGCCATGAGGTTTTAGGATGAAATATCTCTAGACAATCACAAATAAAGATATAACAGATCCAAAATCAACTTATAACCTATAATCTCAAATTTAAAGGAAATACACACTATCCTCTCCTCCTCATCAAAGAAATACTTTTCCCCATTGATAGGATACATATGGCCAAATATTAATGTATAATAAGAGGTTAAACAACATGGAAGACAAGAGGCTTCCTAAAATTTCTTTAAATTTTAGCCAAAACCACCCTTGGTTCAAGTGGCGATGGCATAGGGATGCATGGTCTTGGCTAGACCATTGCGGGATAAAGGAAGAGGCCATTTTGTAGAATAAGAATAATATTAAAAACACTATTACATTAAAGTTTAATGAGAATTTGTGGTGTGATAAGGAGTTGGAGGGAGAAAGGAAATTAAAATATATAAGGAGGCGTGAACAATCCAAATCTCAAAAATCAAAACTATCTTACAGTATTGACTAGTTCAAAGAAGAAAATAAACATTTCTAAAATAAGAACAAATTCTCATGAGCTCCACATTGAAACTGGGTATTAATTAATTTCCAAAACCCCTTGGGATAAAATATAGTCACCTTTTTGACACTAAGAAGTTTGAATATGAAAAACAGTTTCTCATATATTATCCATCATATACTTGTGTTTGATCTAAATTTCAAAATATTTGTCCAACTACCAACGTTCTTGACCTTATAACTCAATAAAAATAAAACTATGGTGATCTTAGAACACTTAATCTTAATGCTTCTCAAGCATAGAAATAAACTTCTAAAGAATTCCAAGTAATATCTTACCTTTGTGAGGTTCCATAGACCATTTTTTTCTGTCTTAGTGGATGTTATATATATATATATATATATATATATATATATGAAAAATACTTTCTCATAGATTATTCATCATATTCTTGTGTTTGATATAATTTCAAAATATTTGTCCCACTACCAACGTTCTTGACCTTATAACTCAATAAAAATAAAGCTATGGTGATCTTAGAACACTTAATCTTAATGCTTCTCAAGAATAGAAATAAACTTCTAAAGAATTCCAAGTAATATCTTACCTTGGTGAGGTTCCATAGACCTTGTTTTTTTTCTTAGTGGACGTTATCTATATATATATATATATATATATATGGAAGGAATAATAAAAAAATGATTATAGTATAATAAAAAAATGAGTATAGTATAATCGCAAGTATAATATTATGGAATATGGCATATGATTATGGTGACATGACATATTATTTTACTATTTTAATATTTTACTTCAGAGGCCCATTTTAAAACCTAAATTTACTCTAATGTGGTTGTAAGAATGATTTATAATCTCGACACTATATTATTTCTTCTTATGATCTCATCATGGATTCTACCCATATATCCCATCCAACCCATTTTTTTCTCATATCACACTCACATAATAAGCATTTGATGGATTTTCCACCCGTTTTCCATCACTCCCCTTTCATATAGAATCTCTAATATGATATAGAAATAGAATGGAATCACCAAATCATGTATAAGATCAAATGAATTTTCATGCCCTTTTAGAAATAAAGAAAAACTCATGTTCATGTTGTACTAGAGATATTGGTATTTTAGCGAGAGGTGGGGTAGGAAATGTCCCTCAGCTTCATGAAATTATGAGATTTCCTTTTTAATTTTTTTATAATCTATTATAATATCAAAATAATCGATCCATAAATTGCCGTGGATATTCCACTTGACAATTCATCACAACAAATCTACTAAAATATATTAGAAAATCCAAAATCTACACTATGAGGGTTTATTTCTCCTTAAATTATGGATATGTTAATTGTTGTTTATTGTGTATACATGTATGTTATAATTATGTAGAAAATACAGAACATTGAAATACTCACAAACCACAAATTAACATATGATTTAACTTGGGAAACCCCTTTGGGAGAAAACCCAACTAGAAGATATGGCTACTCTACTCTCTTTATTTGAATAGAAAATGGATGCAAGTATAAATAAGGGAGGCTTGTGGCCCATGATCTTCTACAATGCAAAAATCCTATTTGGTTTCTCTCTTTTTAACCACTCTCGGCTACTTTACTCATCTATGGAACAAAATGCACTCAAATAGAATGGAACATTTTTCCTCCTAGTGGCCCAGTTATAACATAGCCTGATAGCCTACTAATGGTTAAGTTTGACATCTTCAATTATTAACTAGAGCTAAACTATGGTATAAAAGTATCCTCCATCATTATCACATGGCTAGCCCCTTTTACATGTTTAATGGGGGCTTAGGTTACATAATTTTGTCATATGGACTTTGATTGAGGCGATTCTTGCACCTTTGGAAAGGTATTTGTGTGTATAATGTTGAGAATGCAACAAGATGATGGAGCTTAGTGGAAAGGAGTCACCTTCACTAAGTGGGCCCGCAGGAAAATTATGGCGCAAAGTCTATTTTTAGACATATGGATCATGGTCTATGAGTTGCAGAATGTTGTTTATGGATGATTGGTCATGTTGGGAAAAACAGACAGACTTCTATTTCTGGTTCACAACGGTGTGATCAAAGTCTATTTTTAGACTGCCAGGCTAAAAATAGAAAAGTCAAACATTATTATCTCATAATAATATTTAGACTATAAACATTATCTTATCCTTTTGGAGCACTTTAGTTTGAGCTACATATGTGGCACATGCAGCTGTCAGAAGGAAATACGTTTTCTTTGTGGGTCAGTTGAGCTATTGCATGCAGGACTTCAGCTAGAACTCAAGCAGTTGAGTTTGGTGGAGTTGATTGTGGAGTTGATGGAGTTGTGTTCAGTTTGACTTGGTTAAACTAGTTGAAGTTAGTCTAACTGCAAATAGACTAGTGATGAGTTATGTGAATTAATTATTAACTCATAAAGCAACTAAATAATACATTAGTTAACTCAGTTGCATGTCAATGCATGTACAGTTGAGTGCAGACAGGTGTTAGAGGTTGAGATTGCTATCAGTTGTGACTATAGTTGTGCATGAGATCTTGCACAATTATAGGGATTGAGTTATGCCAATGAGTATTGTGCAGTGTGGGCCAATATGCCCAGTGATATAGCCTATGCTCACATTATTTTTAGAGTGTATGATTTTCACAAGCATTGTGCAGGCAAAGAAACGGAGGAGATTTGAACCAGTGATCAGATCTGAGCTAGTTTTGTGTGTAACAGGCGGAGATAGTACTGAGTACTTGTGAGGAGTATTTTACTATGTATTGTTACATGTTCTCAATCATTAATATACAAATAGTGTGGGGTTTTCAGCTGTAAGCTTTCCCCGGGATACATACTGTGTTAATGTGTGCATGCGATTGATGTTTCATTGTTTTTGATGCTGCTAAATTGATGATCAACGTAGAGGAGCTTATGTATTGTGCATGTATTCCGCAATAGTGCATGATCAAGATAATCTCTGTTGAATATTTGTTTATTATTCAAAATTTCTACATGATATCAGAGTTGTTGATCATTAGATCTATTATTCAGAAAGTGCTTACATCTTATTTCTTCAGGCAAAGTCTGTAATCGGGCCAGGTAGCCCCTGGATTCATCCTTCCTTTGGAAGGTGAGATATCCGGTAAAAGCCCATACAATAAATATTTGTACGAGAAATAATTTGTTCTCACGAATCTTAGATCAAAGGTGGTTGAGTTTGGAGTTGGTGGAATTCGAATTTGCAGCAGTGTTTTCTTGGTATCAACGAGGCAATGTATTTCAACGGATTGCGATTGGAGTATGTTCTTGAGGGTAGCTCGAACTATGTTGCATGGAAGGACAGGATGGAGGCAGTGTTGGATGATAATGGTTTGAAGTATTTCATAGAGGCTGATGTCCCAAAGCCTATTGATGCTGCGCAGGTTGATGCTTGGCAAAAGAAGATAGCAAAGTGTCGAAGGATTCTGTTGGAGGGTGTGAAGGATCACATTGTGTCCAGCCTGCATGGAAAGGCTTCTCCATAATTGATGTGGAAAGAATTAACATATCTATTCCAAAGCAAGAGCGATTAGAGGAAGCTGGCGCTCAAAGATAAACTCAGAAACATCAAATGTGAGAAGGGTGACAGTATGCCCAAGTATCTCACGAAGTTCACTCAGTGTAGAGATGAGCTGGGAAGTGTGGGGTTGACTGTCGATGATGAGGACTTGGTGAGCTTGGCTCTCCTTGGTCTTCCGAAGAGTTGGCATTCCTATAAAGACTCTATCAATGGTCGGGAGAAACTGCCAGGATGGGAGAGACTTTGGTCAGATCTTGTGCAGGAGGAGATCAGGCGGAATACCAGGGACGGATCTTCATCAAAGGGAATTGATGAAGAAAATTGCGCTTTGGCTACCAAAGCAAAGAAGGGGAAGAGCAAGAAAGCTTCTCAGTCTGGTGTGAAAGGCAAGAAGCAGGACATGTCCAAGGTGAAGTGTTTTCACTGTCACCAGCACGGACACTATGCCACTAATTGTCCGCAGAAGAAGAAGAACAAGTAAGCTACTAGATCTGCAGCAGGAGAGGCTCTAGCCTCAGAGTTTGAGCTTGATTTTTCATTGATCGCATGCTTGGTTTCAAGTGTGATGGGATCGGTGTGGTTCTTGGATAGTGGTGTGTCTTTTCACATGACAGGATATCGAGATTTGTTTTCTGATATGGTGGACAAAGATCTTGGAGTGCACATCGAGATGGGCGATGCTGGTAGATACAGTGCGACCGATATCGGTACCATTTCCTTCGAGAGGGAGTCTGGTAAACCCTTCGTATTGAAGGAAGTGATACATGTTCCAGGATTGAAGAAGAATCTTATCTCTGTGGCGATGTTAGAAGACAAGGGATATGATGTTGTTTTCAGCGAGGGAAAGGCTTTCCTACACAGTAAGACAACTGGAGAAACCCGGAAGATAGGGGTTTGAGTGAGGAACCTTTATTAGTTGCATGTAGATGGTTGCACAGTAATGGCTTGTAATGCAGAAGGATTGGTGAGCTAGGATGATGGCGAGCTGTGGCACAGGAGATTGGGTCACCTTCACCATGGAGCCTTGAAGATACTGCAACAGATCACTATAGGGCTTCCTAAAGGCACTCTTGCGCAGTCAGATTAGTGCAAGGGGTGTACTTTGGGAAAGTTTGTGAAATCCACCTTTCAAAAGAAGGATAGTCACGCCACGACGATCCTTGAGAGAATTCACACAGACGTGTGTGGACCTTTCTCAGTTGCTTCGACAGCAAAACACAGGTATTATGTGATTTTTGTTGATGATTTCTCTAGAAAGTGTTGGATCTTCTTCATGCAGAAGAAGAGAGAGACATACTCAAAGTTCTGTGAGTTCAAAGCACTGATTGAGAAGGAGTCGGGGAAGAAGGTGGAGGCTCTTAGGAGCGATAATGGTGGTGAATACATCTTTGGCGAGTTCAAGGATTTCTGCAGTGCAGAAGGGATTCGAAGAGAGCTCATAGCTGCCCATAACCCACAGTAGAACGGGGTTGCTGAGCGGAAGAACAGAATCATCGTGGGTGCTGCATAGGCGATGTTGCATGATCAGGGCCTACCCCTTCAATTTTGGGCGGAAGCAAGCAATACAACAGTTTATGTGTAGAACCGTTGTCCTCATAGGATACTTGGCATGAGTACACTTGAGGAGGCTTATTCTGGTAAGAAACTTGATCTTTCTCATTTGAGGATTTTTGGTGCTAACGTTTACCTACATGTGAAGAAGGATGCTAGGAAGAAGTTGGAGCCGACCACAGAGGTTGGGATATTTGTGGGGTACACTAATACGCCCCACAAGTATCGTGTGTATTTTCCAGACAGTGGGAAGACTGTTGTGCGAGGTGATATAAAATTTTAGGAGGAGAAAGCCATGAAGTGTTTGCTTGAGAGGGAGCCACACTTGCATGCAGATGAGGAGCTATTAGTTCCTAAGGATGAGCTTTAGGACGTGGATCAGCCACATGACAAAGTTCATGGAGTGGAAGAGACCACTCATGCAGCGCCAACCATCAAAGGGCGAAAGCGCTTCACAAAAGCTGAGCGACTAGCTCAAGATGCGGAGAAAGTTGTAGGACCACCTACAACCTAACACAGGTAGAGACAGTCACTTGATCGGTACATTGGATACATGGCTCTTGTGAGCAAATGTATTGTGACTGAGCCATCCTCTTTCGAGGAAGCTGTGGAGGATCCCACATGGGTATATGCCATGGTGGAAGAGTATGATTCGATTGTCGGAAACAGTGCATGGGAGATTGTCCCAAGACCAGAAGGGAAATCAGTGATGGGTTCGAGATGGATCTACAAAGTTAAGTAGGCAGCTAACGGGAGTATGGAGAAGTACAAGGCAAGATTTGTTGCCTGAGGGTTTTCACAGATAGAGGGGATCGATTATGAGGAGACCTTTACACCTGTCGCAAGGTATTCTTCCATACGGACGATTCTTGCTCTCTCAGTGCAGATGGGGTGGCACATTCATCAGATGGATGTGAAGACTGTGTTCCTCAATGGAGTCATTGAGGAGGAGGTGTACATTGAGCAGCCCGAAGGTTTTGAGATCTTCAGCAGCGAGTCGCATGTGTGCAGGCTCAAGAGAGCGTTGTATGGGTTGAAACAAGCACCACGTGCTTGGTACACACGGATAGAGAGTTATTTCACCGAACTTGGATTCTCCAAGAGCGAGGTGGATCCTAACCTATACCAGATTGTGGTGAAGGGTAAGTTTCTTATCATTGTACTTTATGTAGATGATTTGATTCTAACGGGTGATGAGCTATTGATACTTTCATGCAAGGATGATCTTGCTAAGGAGTTTGAGAAGAAGGACTTGGGCCTCCTTCATTATGTCCTGGGATTGGAAATTTGGCAGCGCAGTGATGGACTGTTTGTTTCTCAAGGTAAGTATGCTCGGGAGATACTGGAGAAGTTCAACATGCATGGCTGCAAGCCTATTGATACTCCTCTTCCTGGAGTTTGGAGGAAGGAGGATGCCACTTCTATAGAAGAAGTGGATGCCACTGTTTATCGACAGTTGGTGGGGTCGCTTATGTATATGGTCAATACACGACCCGATATATGCTATGCTATTAACCAGCTTTCACAAGCTATGATTAAGCCAACTAAGCTCTTTTGGAAGGTAGGCAAGCATGTATTGCGTTATTTGAGAGGCACATCGGGATATGGATTGTGGTACAGATAGGAGGATGAGGTGAAGCTATGTGGCTTCACGGATGCAAATTGGGAAGGGAGCCCAATGGACAAAAAGAGCACATTAGGAGGGGTCTTCAGTATTGGTTCGACAACAGTTTCTTGGTACAGCAGGAAGCAGATATCTGTGGTACTCAGTTTAGCAGAGGCCGAGTATATGGCATCAAGTTTGGCTGCATGCGAGGCTATATGGATGAGGAAGATTTTGGTTGGTTTATTCAGTTCTCACTTGGAGCCCACTGCAATTTATTGTGATAACTAGAGTTGCATTAAACTCTCAGCTAATCCTGTATTTCATGATAGATCTAAGCACATTGACATCAGGTACCATCATATCAGAGATTGTGTGCAGCGGAGAATCATGTTACTTTCATACATTCCAACGGAGGATCAGGATGTTGATATCTTGACGAAGGCGCTCACCAAGAGAAAATTCGAATACCACCGAGGTAGGATAGGGGTTGCTGATAATCCATATCTTGTTGAGAGGGAGTGTTGAGAATGCAACAATATGATGGAGCTTAGTGGAAAGGAGTTGCCTTCACTAAGTGGGCCCGCAGGCAAATTATGGCGCAAAGTCTATTTTTAGACTATGTCTATTTTTAGACATATGGATCATGGTCTATGAGTTGTCGAATGCTGTTTATGGATGATTGGTCATGTTGGGAAAAATATATGGACTTCTATTTCTGGTTCACAGCGGTGTGATCAAAGTCTATTTTTAGACTGCCAGGCTAAAAATAGAAAAGTCAAAGATTATTGTCTCATAATAATATCTAGACTATAAACATTATCTTATCCTCTTGGAGCACTTCAGTTTGAGCTACAGATGTGGCACATGCAGCTTTCAGAAGGAAATACACTTTCTTTGTGGGTCAGTTGAGCTATTGCATGCAGGACTTTGGTTAGAACTCAAGCAGTTGAGTTTGATTGAGTTGATTGTGGAGTTGATGGAGTTGTGTTCAGTTTGACTTGGTTAAACTAGTTGAAATTAGTCTAACTAAAAATAGACTAGTGATGAGCTATGTGAATTAATTATTAACTCATAAAGAAACTAAATAATACATCAGTTAACTCAGTTGGATGTCAGTGCATGTACAGTTGAGTGGAGACAGGTGTTAGAGGTTGAGATTGCTATCAGTTGTGACTATAGTTGTGCATGAGATCTTGCACAATCAGAGGGATTGAGTTATGCCAATGAGTATTGCGCAGTGTGGGCCAATATGCCCAGTGATATAGCCTATGCTCACGTGATTTTCAGTGTGTATGATTTTCACAAGCATTGTGCAGTGGAGGCAGGCAAAGCAGCGGAGGAGATTTGAACCAGTGATCAGATCTGAGCTAGTTTTGTGTGTAACAGGTAGAGATAGTATTGAGTACTTGTGAGGAGTATTGTACTATGTATTGTTACATGTTCTCAATCATTAATGTACAAATTGTGTGGGGTTTTCAGCTGTAAGCTTTCCCCGGAATACATACTGTTTTAATGTGTGCATGCGATTTATGTTTCATTGTTTTTGATGCTGCTAAATTGATGATCAACGTAGAGGAGCTTATGTATTGTGCATGTATTCCGTAATAGTGCGTGATCAAGATAATCTCTGTTGAATATGTGTTTATTATTCAAAATTTCTACATATAATAGAACCAAAATATTCTACACTTAAACACCAAAGTTTTACCCCCGAAATATGCCATTTGATGCCCAAAAATTCTTCTGGAATGTTTCATACCCCATTTTTCCAAACTAGGGCCTACTAATAGAAATGGTCCTCTAAGCTAATTCATCCATTTTTTCCACTCGAAGATATTAATATGGATGATAAATAATATAATGATCCAACCCAAATCAATAATCAAATCTTTATTAAGACATACAACTTCCAAGATGTCCTTTGTGTTGTTAACGAAATTAAATCCTCTAATTGTCAAAATGGGTCCTATCTCCTTCTCTACTAAATTTCCAAAAATGGAATCTACTATTAGTGATATATCACACCCCCTAAAAAAAATCAAGTGCATGAGAACAAAAATGCTAAAATAAAGCCATCACACACATACACAAATTAGAAAGGAACAACATTTAGCATTTTTTTTCATACTATAATGAAGCAATTGTGAAAATGCATTCAAAGAAGTTAAAGCACAATGGTATTATTAATGTTGGATCTTCTTTGTAGCCTCAATCATGTCTCCAAACTTGGGTGTAATGTCCCATTTTAACGTAAGTGACCAAATTTACATTATGGCTCAACTATATTTAATGGCTTATTAGTTGTAGAACACTTTTTGTTTTACTATGTGGTTCACGGGCCTCAGAGATCGATGATCACTACGTCCATGGAATAGTTGTACCTGGCAGATCCACCCAAAGAGATCACGTCCTATTGAATTAACCACAGAGGCTAACCTCAAGAGTGTTGAGAGAATTGAACATATGACCCCTCAATAGCAAAGATGATTTAACTATGGGGACTTAACTAATTGAGCTAACCCTTAGGGCTAGTTTTGGAACACTATTAAACATTTCCATTTCATTCTTTGGACATCTGGACCTATGTATACATGAATAATAGGAATAATTACTATTTTGTAATTCCTAATGGATGTTATGTGATTTACTTCTAACATGTAAGATTCAATTGGAGGATTTGGTATGTGGAAACAAGGTTTAATAATATGTATTAAATGAAAATAATACCACATGTAGGATAATCTAATTGATTTACATGGTTTATAAACTAACCTATTGGTGAATGAGCTATGTGATAGCCATAGAAGTTTGATATTAAATTGTTAATGTCATGGACATCTAGTAAGAAATTGTATGGCAGGAAGCATCAATATGTTATTTTATATTGGTCCAAATGCATTTCTATGAAATTTTGGAAAGTGCATGTTTTTCAAGTGCCATGACTATCGAAACCAAATATTTGATGACAAATCTCCCATAACGTAGCACCATAATATAGTCCAGCATTAGGGTGTTGACTCTTGTTTTATCAACAGGGGTGGAGACATTTCCCACCATTTATCATCCAAATCATGGATTCATGGGATAAGTATGTTGAGTCACACTCTCCTATATGTGTGATAGTGACTACCAATCTCCTGTGGGGAAACTTGATCAAGGTAGTTTTCACTTCTACTTACACGATCTATTTGGAGTTAGGTCAATAGAGTTAACAGTGTAGTATAGTCCAATAAACTAAGCGAAAATTTAGGAAGATGGAAGTGTAGGTGCTAACCCTACACAAATAATTTCCTGTAAATAGATTCTCAATAAAACAAAAACTATTCAATGGAAGAAACACATGTTAACATGAATATTTAATCCTGGAAACCAAAAACCAAGAAAACCCACAATATGTTTTCAATATATTATCTTTACAATGTTACAATACAATATGTATATGTTGTAGCATTCATAAACCTGAAATCCATTAGCCTTGGATTAGAATAAAACCACAGTTCCTTTGAATGAATCTACAAAACCATTGGAAAAAGAACCATCCACCTGAAAATTTCTAAAAGCGAAAACCAAATACCACAAACTGCCAAAACCAAATGGAAAAATTGCTTAATTTTTTTTTTGGGGTGTTGCCCCAAACCCTATGCATTCCCTCCAAATAGGGGGGCTATAAGCCCCCCTATGTGAATGGTGCATATATGCCATTTAAAGAATATAACAGATACTAAACAAGAAGCAGGTTAGGGAGTGTTATGATCCTTGCGCCTTAAAAATGATAAGAAACCAATAATTACAGTCCTCTTTGAGGGAGAAACCTCCTTTTATAATTAATACAATGTACAAGACAATATTTAATGATTCTAATGCTAGGTGTCTTTAGTGCATATACAGGAGACAAAGGGTAAAATTATAAAACCATGAGGGATTATGGCCTACATAACAATATAAGAATAGAAATGTATCATGTAATATCCTCCTCCAATATTTACCTAGTTTCATCGGGTTTCTTGGGGTAAACATGATTTGAGGGTAACTATGATAAAACTCAACCTCCTATATGAACTTAAGGAAATGGAGTCGAAAAATTAAGATATTACTTATTTCCCTTAGGTACTACAGGATCTCCAAGAGCTACCCAACCCCTCCAGGTGTCCAACCCCTGAGCTAACTCTCCTTTTCACTTACCTAGAGCTTCAGTCACTCCCTTGAAAATGTCCCTAAGTGATTGTAAGCCTCCAGTCACTCCCATAGGCCTACTTCCCAGTGGCTTCAGTACTTTTCGATCTAGTTTTGTGTCAGCGACCACAAATTCTGAGCCACCTTTTCAGGGCTAGAACTTAGGCTTTTGCCCATAACTCAATGAAACTTCCGAAAATAATGAATAACATAGAATCAAAGCTTCTAAACCAAAAACTTGAACAAGGACATGACCTGACCCCTCCCAACTAGATCGGAATTCCATCAAATGCATGGTAAACCTGCAACCTACTAGTCATGAATGCATATATGAACATAGAGATTTAAAAGTTATCTAAGGTTTAATAAGAAGGATCAATTCTTTCTCACAATAGCTTTCATAACACCAATTAGGTCATCCATTCATTAACCAAACATTCATTAATTAAAATTTGATAAGATCCAAAATCAAATCTATTGTATAACCTTGCTTATAACTAGAATATAACCAAGCAAATAAAAATGATAGAAAAATCATTAAGAACACATAATAAAAAGTATAGTTATTCATCAAAAACAAGAGAAACTTAGATCTTATTAATCATATGCAAAATCCAACCAATCCAGGGACTTCCATGTACCACCTGACCATAGATTGGGCTGAACCGAGTCTTTCTTTCAGCGAATCATCGCCATGCCATATTCCAAGCATGAATGTGGGATGTCATGGGATAAAACAATCCATAAAAAACCAAGGGAATCCAGAGTTTGATCCACCTCGACCATCACCATACCATCTCACCTAAATTGGCCCCGATATCACAAAACCAAACTAAGCTTGGATGCATTAGAATTCATTCACCATCCCTTTAGGAATGTCCATGTCTCCACCCACCCATTGAGGGCTTCCTGTAGAAAACCATCTCCACACCCAACCCTTTAGATTTTTCTTAAGACCACCTCACCCGGATCCAAAAACTTCTTGAAATCCAAAGCTAAACCAATAGGGAATTCCATCACACTATGGTTATCTAGAAATGGCAAGGGAAGGCTAAAACCACTGTATAAACCTGCAAAGCCCATGTCAATGACAACAAATGAACCAAATACACACATGCATATACCATGCATTCAAAACCAGCTAAGAAATCATACATTCAACCTATTATCTTCAAGTATTTCCATTGAAGCTTCTTGATCCAACCTTTCCTTTCTTGATCATTGCTTTCCTTGTCCTTCCTTTGCTTTCTTTTTTTCCTTCTCCTCTTGTTTCTCTTCTCCTCTATAAGAATAATTCCAAAAAAAAAGAAGGATAAACCAACAAAAGTTGTGAATTGATCCTCAGAAGCCTTTTTATTATTGATGCATATAATTTCCTCATTTTCTTTAATTTTCATTCAATTTACTCCTCACATGAAACCTGTGACTTTCACCTCCCTTTTCTCCTATTTTTCTTTATTTTCATAAATAAAATACCAATAATTCATTTTTTCCTTTTCCATTGCCTTTTCTAATTTCCCCTTAGCCATAATACACAAGTGATGCCCACTAGGATATTTTTCCCAACATTCAACTTGGAATACATGCCCCATAACCTTGGAATACGTGTCCATACCCAAAAGCATACTATATGATCCCAATGGAAGTACATTCAGATGTGTTGTTGTAGGCAAACCATTTAGCTCAAATTCACAAGCTCTTACCCAATGATGAAGTCTCTTCTTAGTACCTGTAGCCAACTACACCAACCAAGAATCTGCATGCACCTATTTTCTTAAGCCACACTTATCCACCATGTCAGAATTAACATAACTATAAATAGATCTAGGATCAATCAAAATAGAAACAACTCGACCATAGAGATTACCTTCTATCTTAATAATATATGCCCCATGATATGATTTCTAGTTGTTCACAGCTACACAAATTCAAGGAATTCTATGACGAACATCCCCAATTTTCTACTGATCAGGTGCTCAGTATTTAGCTCAAAAATCAAAATTCTTACAATGGCTCGAAACTTCAATGACCACGTCCGTCTCGGAAAAATGATCCTAATGAAAATCGTTTCGTTGAAAACCGAGTTATTATGAGAAAGTTATTTTTTTCTGATTGCTTTGCTAAAGAAGCAAAATTTGCAAAAAAATGCCCAACCACTCCACAGTCAACAGTCTGTACTTCTGAAGTGGTAGGTGACTAGGCATGGTCAATGTTGGTCAACGAAAAATTAGGGATGGACAAGTGTCATCATTTGTGGTGGGCTCCAGTATTGTAGCAATAATGCTACAACTCCTGGAGCTTCCTTCTTTAATTTTATCAACCCGGTAGTTCATAACAAACTTGGAAGCGACGGTGCTGTAGGCACAAGTACTAGCTCTTGTCGCAGCTGTCACTTGGTCAGCTGGCACAAGTCTGCTAGGGGCTCAAGCCAACTTCTATGAGCTCTTAGAAGAAGCTTTTGAACTGATAGGCGAAAGCTAATATCAAAAGAAGCTAATCTATTTGCAAAAAGGAACTGAAAGCAAACCCTAGCAAACCCTAATTCTACCAGCTAGTCTTACTGATGCAGAGATGGGGATGCAAGCTACTAAAAGCGATGCCATTACTTCTATGAAGGTGAAATGCAGGTGTTTAGACTACCTCTATCTGAAGAAAACACTTTTTGTATTTTTGTTCCAATTATTAGAATTATCATGCATGTGCTTTTAACTAGCTTTTTACTTTGCAGAGGTGGATCAAGGAGGCGGAAGGTTTGAAAAAAGGTTGGGAAAGTTCAGAGAGGGTCTAAGGGGGTCCCTATCACCCTTCCAGAGAGTCTCACAAAGTTTGGCTCCCAAGAAACCGTGTTTATGAGCTTCTACAGGAAGTCTGCAGGGGTTCTACAGGATGTTCAGTAATTCCTACAGGATGTTCTACAATCAGATTTTTGAGTGATGGGTGAGTGGAAGGGGCTGCATGGGTGGATAGGGAGGTAGGAGAGGGGTTTGTAATGCCTTAGTGATAGAGAGATGAGATGATGAGGGGGTGTGCTAAGCTGGTTTGTCTAAAGGAGGGTGAGGGGAATGGAAGACCGAGAAGGTAGGATAACGCGGGTAGTAGAGTAGCTGAAAGACAAGAGGTCTAGTTGGGAGATGAATAGTTGGCCTAAGCAAGGCTTAGAAGGATGAGAGAGTGAGGGAGTAGCACTACACAGTAAAAACTGAATCAAATTCTTCCACGTCCTGCATATAATCAAAACATTCCTAACTGTTTAATGGAACCAATGAACAACAACGTTATTCTTAAGGAAAACCATGTATAGTACTGAAGCAAGGAAATATTCCAAGAGGTCTGAACGCATGGACAACTTCTACAAGAAAAAATATTGCACCACAAATTGCATGTACTCGTAAACCAATGTTTTTGGTGGGTAGCACTGTCTGCAATTCCGGCCCCTAGAAAGAGGTGAAAATGAGTGTGCAAGCAACCCTTTTCTGGAAATTTTATCAACTCCAATCTCTTCAATTTATTCTAAACAGCTAAAGCAACTCTATCTTCTACCAATGACCTACTTAACCACACCAAGAAATCTAACTCTACAAACTGTGTTTCAAATGCATGTAAATAAAAACCATAATGCTGAAAGAAAGGATAACAATACAGAAGAAGGAGGCCTTAGGCTCTCAGGTTGGGCCCAACACCGAGAGCTATGGCTCCTTTAAAAGCTTAGAACTAAGATCAAATCCAACTGCTTTCCATTAAAAAATAATAATCATAAGTCACATAGTATGCCAACAATGGCTACAAAAGAGAAAAACTAAGCTAGCAGCTCGTAGTGCAGGATGTGCAACAATGTTTCAAAAGTCCTTTTCAAAGGCTAAAGCCCTATCATTTATACATATCGAGGCCCCAAGTTGGCCTCCTAAATCAGTGGGGCTTGGCTGGCCAAACTAAGAGTGAACTGCTGCTTCCTCAAAATCCGTTTGGCTGTCTTTGAATCCGGTTGTGGTGGCTGCTGGAGCTCGGAGTTGGGGGTGAAGATCCCGAGGAAGGTCATTTAATGTTGTGGACAACCCTCCTACGAATCCTCAACCCCATCTTGGCTGTCTTCTGTCCTTATCTGCTCATTTTTGTTCCAATCATATGTCAAAAAACCTAAAATGAATATGTGTTAGCCACCTAGGAATAGTGACTGCCCTTATTCGTACAAATGACATAAACATACTAAAAAATGATGCATAATTTATGAAAAATGAAGGATTGAGCAAAGGTAGTTAGGCCAAATGAGCCCAAAATATTACCAAATTTGGGGCTCATCATCACCCCCCAGCTAAAATGATTTCTCATCCCTGAGCAACTAATCCAGCTCTTCGTCCTTCATTGCTTTCACCGCCACCCTCACATCCCAGGCTTCTGAAGTGGTCTCTTCCTCACTGGCATGGAACCCAGCCTTCCTTTCCACCTCCTCCCACTGCTTTTTCTCTTCTTTTTCTGTGCTGCCTTCCATCAATCCTAACAGCAGAGGTTGGCTTAGCTTGAGGCCAATCCAGCTGGCTTGAAGGTTCTGTATAGAATTTTTGTAGAGGGGCACCTGTGCTAGAGCTTCCCTCATTCGAGTTGGAGTATGGTATTCTCTGATTTTAAGGTTGTGGGACAATGTGTTCCATCGGCGGCTGCAAGCATGAACACAGTTGTCCTCTAATAGTCGCTCCATATCCTCGAAATGTGCTATGGCCTGTGCCTGCTGATCCATGTATTTCAATAAAGTTTGAGGGTTGGTGGCTAAGTTTTGGTGGGCCGATATCAACGTAGTGGGATCCCCTGGCTCTGCTCTGATCAACAGTGGCTCATGTAATTCTCGGTCCATGACCTCCTTGACTTCTGCTGCCCTCTTCTCTTCATGGTTCAACCATGAAGCAAATGCCATCAATTGCATATCCCCTACAACTGTGTTGGGATCCCATGTAGTCACGTTAGGAAGGGCCAAATTATGGAGATAGAACTCCGAGAGTTTGGCCTTATCCTCTGATGAGTTGCTATTACATAACGTTGTGAACTGTTGGGGGTGTTCGAGTTGGGAGATACCCCTCTGAGCCAATGCATTTATCTAAAATTGCAGCCACTGGTCTCATAGGTACAGGCCATAGGATTTGGCCGGCTGTCTACATTGGAGAGCATCCATGGCCCAACTGGCCATGCAAGCCAGTTGCGCCTCTTTTTGCTGCAACTGCTATTTGAGAGCTTGTATCTCGATTTGTGCTTGCAGTTCCCCTTCCTATAGATGCGAGGTTGGCTCCCCAATACTAACTTGCAGTACTTCTCTGCCTTGATGTTCTGCTGTAGTGTCCCATGAGGATGTGCTCTTTTCCTTCTTCAGCTCTTGTAGCTGCAGTCTAAGTTTCTCGTTCTCTTCTTGTAGGAACACCCGCTGGCAGTTTTCCATGTGTTTAGCCATAGCTAATTCCTTTCTTGCCTCCTTGAGTTGTTCCTCCAAGGGGCCTATATCCACCACACCTTTTTATTTGTCTATTTTCATCCACATGTGGGTTCTCACCCTTTCTTCCTCCAATGCAAAGAAAAGCGGTACTGTGAATTTTTGTGGGATAATTTTCCCAGCCTCCAAAAAGTTATAGTACGAGCTCAAGCTTGGATAGGGACTTGGTTCAGGAATATGCTCTTTCTCTTCTTCCCTTGGTGGCTCTACTTCGTCTTCCCTCGGTGGTGATGAGGGTGCCTCTCCCTCCATTCTCTCTGTCTCCTTAAGCCGGGCCAAGGTTTCCTGTAGAGCGGCCTCAGCATCCTGTAGCCGGTCTTTTGAAGCCAACCTGTCCATTCTTTCCATCCAAGTAGTTGTCTTCGGGCTCCCCCTCTCATAAGTTACTGATATCTTTGAGGGGGACCTCTCCCTTGGCGAGGTAGGAGTATCTTCTATAGTAATTGGGCTGCTGGATGGAGGTTGTGGCCTGCCTGTTTTGATTCTCACATTCTCCTGGCTTTGAAGTACAGATGGATCTCCCTCTTTCGTTTTTCCTTCGGCTTAGGAGGTGTACTAAGGGCGGCCAGCACGGCTCCTGCCTCCCTTGCAAGAATTTCGGCTCTCTTTTCCTTTGGTTTTCCTTTCTCAGGGATTCCTGTAGAAGGCCCTGTATCAGTTGATTTCTGGCTTCCTGTAGAAGCTGTTTTTGGTTTTCCTGTAGAAATAGGTGGCACCGTTTTAGCTTGTTTGACTGCGGGTGATTTGCCTTTTCACTTGGTTGAGGCTGCTTTCGAGGTGCCTTTACTGACGTGGACGGGTTCAGTTCTCTCCATCCTACTTTGTAGCCTTTTCTCTCTGGGTGTCAATGTGGATTTTTCATTCTCCTTTTCGGCAACCTGGGGTTTCTCTTGCCTCCCCTTTTGTTCTTTCTTCGGTGCCTTGGCCGCGAGTTCTTGGCCTTTCCGTTTCTTCTCTGTGTGTGCTGGCTTCTTCTCCTCGTTGCTAGAGGTAGTGAGCTCCTCGATCAACATCTTGATATCGCCATCCTTAGTCAGATTTCGGAAGGCTTCCCACGAGAGTGGGACTATGTAGGTGTGGAGTGCATCCTCCACGAGGAGCTTAATGAGCCCATGATGGGCTACTTGGTCTGGCGTGCCTTCTTTTAACTTGGTGGCACATTCAGTCATAGACTGCAGGAGAAAATAAGGAATACTGAGCTTGTTTTCTGAGGGTAGGTCCATTTGGTGCCTCAATTCTGTGAGTAGCCGGAAATGGTACCCATAGACAATGCTGAACCGTCCTTCGCATGTGATGTATTTCATAATTTGGAGGCTGACCTCACTCCAAAGTGGCTGTAAGCTAGCTCTGCGAACCCCGTTCTTATCCTCTAAGAATTTCTCCTCCGGTGGGAAGAACTCCTTTTTAGCCTTTTGGCCTAATTTCCTCTCCTCCTTGTCCCACGGTACCCCCATTGGGAGGTTAGTGATTCTGCTGATGAGTTGTGGGGTGACTCTGAGATTCAAACCCCTGAAATTAACAATGGCTAGCGTTTTTTATTTTGGTTTCAACGCTCGCAGGAACTCCTCTGCCACCTCATCATCATAGCCTTGAAGTTTGTCGCAAAATGACATCCATCGCGCCCGAGTGAACAATTCTACCACCTCCGGGTTCTCCCGTAGTTTCTTGGAGTCTGTCGGTTCTTTTCTGATGAATCCGCCCGACATGGTGAAAGCCTGCTATGTTAGCCGGAGGTGGTGGGTGCGTATCAAAAGATGGTCTTTCCGATTTCTTTGGGACAGAGTGTAGAACTACGCCTCGGTCACGCACATAATTCGAATTCTAGGCTAGCTACAGATGAGCCTTGACAGGGGCTCGATTACACACCACATCCTGTAGAAAACCCCGCATGTTCTTCGACGACAACTTTCATGCAAAAGGAAGACTGTAGTTTTATATTTTTGAAGACGTCAACTCCGCCACCCTTTAAACCAATTGCATGGGAGGAACAGGTTTAGGCTTACCTTTTCAATTCGCCACCTTTGACGTGAATAGACCAATTTTCTCTGTAGCAGCGAGCTTCCTGTAGCGCAGCTTCCTGTAGAAGTCGCGCACAGGTTCCGGAGAGCACGTCAGTGGTTCTGCTCCTTCTGTGCCACCACCAGACGTCTGAACGAGCCGAGCTTCAGAGAAATTCGGATGCTACTCGACTGCAAAACGGCTGGTGATAAATGAGTGGAGTGACGATCTAGGCGGTGGATTTGAATCCCGGCCGAACTCGTGGCGTGGGGGTGAGATGTCCCTGCCGGACCATTGAACGACGTCACCTACTCATTTCACTGCAAATCTCCCTGACTGCCGCATCATTCCCCGCAGATCTGCCATCGCCATTTTCGTTAAATCGTCGCTTCTCCCCGACTGGACGCTTGTCACGTGCCCATTACCCGTTTTTCTTGCCACGAATACCACTTCCCAAATCTGACTAGACCATCTGACTGGTCGTGGTGGCCAGTGGAATGGCTACCCGACTGCTCAACCCGTTCATTTCCACACTTGCAAACATTCTAGAGTATTATTCATGTAATTTGACGAAAGAAAGGGCGAGGCACTTACATGTGCGGTCGCGATGTTGTTTCCAGGTTTCGGGACGAGGGTGATTGGATTTGCTTGCTGCTGCTATTTGCACAGGCCCGAGGGTCCTTCCTTGCAGACTGCCACTGATGATGAAGCTTGTGACTCGGCTGCATGCGCCCGCTCTATGTGTTGCAGGCACTTTGATGGTGTACACTCTAGCTGGATGAACTGCTACGGGATTCCTGTAGGATGTCCTGTAGCAGTTTTTCCTCCTCGGGTGCATGTTGAGATAGTGGAGACGGTGGCATCACAGTCACGATTGCAGGGCCCTCTGGTGGCTTTGATAAGTAGTGCATGGTGTCTTTGCAACTTTTTTTCATTTATTTGAGAATTGCTTCATCTGATAATTCAATGTTCTGCGTTGATTGTGCAGGTATTTTCATTGCATGGCAATTGGGGTGGTAGAAGGAGGCGACGGCAGTGCGTGATGGAGAAAATATTAACTTGCATGCCTCCGTGTTGGACCTCGGGCATTAGATCTCCCCACAAAATTGGTTCTGGGCCGTCCAAAACTTCTACAGGAAGTTTCCTGTAGAAATACAGAACTTCCTGTAGAAAGTCCTGTAGCTTCCTGTAGAAGGCTAAACTGTGATCAAATCATGCCCAGACCTTGGAGAATATGGGTGTTTCCGGAGGGGGTGCTGGTGAGGTCACCTGGTAGCATAGTAAGGACCCTTGTCTTTGAGTTGAGGGGCCTCTTTTCCTTCATAGAATACCTGCAACCTGCATGCATTGCCACATTGTGAACTTGCTTTCCCTGTTTTTTTTGTTTTTTTTGTTTTTTTGAAAGACAGCAGGGGCGCCTCCATGAGGTTTTCACCCTTACCATCTGCCTTGAGTGCCTCAAAGAGGTTTTCACTCAAGGGTATTTTTCAAACATTTTCAGAAAGACAGTAGGGATGCCTCAATGAGGTTTTCATCCCCACCATCTGGCTTGGGAGCCTCAGAAAGGTTTTCACCCAAGGATCTTTATTTTTATTTTGATTTTTTTTTATTTTTTATTTTTAAAGATCTTCAAGGTATGCCCAACACAGAGGCAGAACCCTGATCTATGACCAGCACTGATTTTTCCACAGTTTTGATGAATTCTTTCCTTGACAGAGGTTTCCTGTAGATCTTTAGGCGATGCCCATTGACAAGCATAGGGATGGCCTCCTCATCAATGGTCCGAATAAGAACAGATCCATTGTCATTACATATTTCCACTGCATATGGTCCCAGCCATCTGGTTCTCAGCTTCCCCTTGAAATCATTATGCCTGGAATCATACAACAACGCCCAATCTCCCGGCTGAAATTGCTTTTCTTTGAGGTGTTGGTCATGCCACACCTTCCTCTGAAGTTTAACCACTTCTGAGTGGAGAAGGGCCTGCATTCGGTGCTCGTCCAATCCATTCATCTGCAATAGTCTTTCTTGTTGGGCATGGCTGAGATCCAGGTCCAGTTGAGCTGCCATCCTCAAGGTGTTGTATTCAAACTCAATTGACAGCAAAGCTTCCTTCCCATAGACCAGTTCATAAGGTGTGAAGCCGGTTGTGGTCTTCCAAGTGGTGTTGTAAGCCCATGTTGCCTCAACCAGGCGATCTGCCCAATCTTTCCTGCTGCTACTCACCACCTTAGTCAAGATCCCTTCTAATGCTCTATTGGTGACTTCCACTTGCCCATTTGCTTGAGGATGATAGGGGGTGGAAGTCCTATGCTTGATTTTGTGATGAGCGAGTAGGTCTTCAATTAAGTTGGAAGTGAACTGGCTTCCTTGATCGGTGACTAACTCTCTTTGGTAGCCAAATTTGTAGAAGATGTTTTCTCTTAAGAAATCGGCCACCTTTTCTTCTATCGCTGCTTTGATTGCCTTGGTTTCTGCCCACTTTGTCAAGTAGTCTATGCACACAAGGATGTAAGACCTTTGCCTCGAAGGAGGATTGATCGGACCCACAAAATCCATACCGCACTTCTCAAATGGCTCAAGAGTCACTTGAGGTTGGAGAGGCATTTCATCCCTTGGAGTCGGTTTCCCCATCGTTTGGCATCAGTCACATTGACTGATATATCTTCTGACATCTTGATGAAGCGTGGGCCAATAGTAGCCTGCCTGCAGGATTTTGAAGGCAGTCCTTTTGGCTGCAAAATGTCCTCCACAAGGCCCGTCATGACAGGTTAGGAGGATATCAAAGACTTCCTCCTCCCTTACACAACGCCTTAAGATCTGATCATGACCAATCTTGAATAGGTTGCCCCCGATCCAAGTAAATGAGCCACTCTTCCTTATGATCCTGCTCTTCTCTCTTGAGGATAGGTGCGGAGGAAACTGTGCTGAGACAAGGTAGTTTGCTATATCATCAAACCATGGAGAGAGTATTGAGATAGAAAACAGATGCTCATCTGGCATCTGGTCATCCACTGTTCCATCCTCTCCTACAGGTAAATCCAATCTAGACAAAAATTCAACAACAACATTTTCTTTACTTGGTTTGTCAACGATAGTCAAATCAAACTGCTGCAACAAAAGTAACCATCTAATAATACGAGAATTCACATCTGGTTTATTCATTAAATATCTAATTGTAGCATGATCAGTATGTACAAATGTTTGATATCCAGTGATATAATGTCGAAATTTGTTCAGTGCATGGACCATGGCCAACAATTCTTTCTCAGTTATAGTGTAATTCAGTTCTGCCTTGGATAAGTTTTTGCTGACAAAGTAGTTGGCATATGGAAGTTTTTGTTCAACTTGTCCTAAGGCTGCCCCTACGGATTTGTTCGAGGCATCAATGTGGATGTGGAAAGGTAGGGCCCAGTTTGGACCTCTCAAGATTGGGGCAAACACCAACTTGTCCTTTAATTTATTCAGAGCCTTCTAACAATCGTTGGTCCATTTAAACTCAACATCTTTTGCCAAGAGGCTAAACAATGGCGAGGCTAGCTTGCTGAAGTCTTTAATGAATCTCCTATCATATCCCGCTAATCCTAAGAAACTTCGAACATCTCTTACCTTCTGAGGAGGTGGAACCTTCTTGATGAGAGCAATTTTGTTGGGATCCACCTATAATCCTTGGCGAGAAATGGTATGGCCTATCATGGTCCCTTCAGTCATCGAGAATTCACATTTTTCAGGACTAAGGGACAGGTTCATCTCAATGCACTTGGTTAGGACTTTTCCCAGATTGGACAATGCTTCCTGGAAGTTGGACCCATAAGGAGTGAAGTCATCCATATAGATTTCCACCGAATCATGGACCAGCTCAGAAAAGATGCTCAAGACAGCTCTCTGGAAGGTGGCAAGAGCATTGCATAGTCCAAAGGCAAGAACTCGGTAAGCAAAGGTACCCCAAGGAAAAGTAAAGGTGGTCTTATCTTGGTCTTCCGAGCTGATTTGGATCTGGTTATACCCACTAAACCCATCTAGGAAAGAGAAAAACTTCTTCCCTGCCAGTCCATCCAACACTTGATCTATGAAAGGTAGAGGAAAATGGTCTTTCTTGGTGGCCTTGTTTAGTTCTCGGTAGTCCACACAGATTCTCCACTTCCCGTTTTTCTTGGGAACCAACACCAAAGGGGACACCTATTCGCTATCCGAGATGGGGTAAATGAATCTGGAATCCAACAGTTTTTGTAACTCCTCCTTGACGATGTACTTAAGGGCTGGATTCATTCTCCTTTGGGGTTGCCTAACCGGTTTACAGTCTTCTTTGATGTAGATGTGATGGGTACAGAGTGAAGGATGGACCCCTTTCATCTCCTTATAGTTCCAAGCAAAAGCATCTAGATGACAGGCCAACAGACTACACAGCTCCTTTTCCTGGGAAGGAGATAGGGAGGAGCTGATCTTTAACGTTCTCTCAGGACTGAACTCCACATTTTTTACTCTGGGAGTGACAGGGTCGGTCACAAAAAGGTCCACTAAGGTGCTGGCTTGGGCATCCTCCACCAATTCTTCTAAGGACAATGCACTGGGAGGTGGAGTCTGGATCAAGATCTCAATCAAATCATCCTCGGTTGGGAGGCCTCCCCTAGTGGTGTCTAGGGTGCACAAAGGTGCTGAGTACACCTCATCCTCTTCTCCTTCCTCCAACCAAAGTGGTAAGTCATGCTCTAATAAAGGTTGGGAAGGAGGGTACAGGACTAGCTGCTTGGACATAGGACCATTTTTGATGGTCATGTTTCCTGCACGGCAGCTTATGTAAGCATCTGCAGTGGCTAACCAAGGCCTTCCCAAAATGAGAGGGTATCCAGTAAGCTTTGCCTTTGGTTGCAGAACCAAGAAGTCTGCAGGGTACTCCCAAGAGTCAACTGAGACCAAGACATCCTCTACGATCCCTTCGGGAGTCATAGTGGAGCGATCTGCTAGTTGTAGGACTGTCGAGGTCTTTCTCAGGGAACCCTGAAGGTTGATTTTGAGCATGGTATCTCTGGTCATCACATTAACGGCAACCCCCAGATCAATCAATGTGTGAGGTATGATGGTGCCATTGATGTGGACATACACTACAGGACTCCCAGGATCAAGATACTTTGGGCAGATGGCCTGCCCTAACATAAGATCATACAGTTGTCCTATGACATTGATGGTTGAAGCATCTCTTTTTCGCCTTCCTGGGTGTCTTAAACACTTTTCCTTAACCATTTTGTTGTATATCGGTACATCTTTGATGGCTTGGAGAAGTGGTATTCTCACACACAACTATTTGAGTTCCCCCAAAAGCTTATCCTCCTCTGGGTTGGGTTGTGTGGTGTCCGTTAGTCTCTCAAGAAATGGTGGAATGGCCTTTGGTTCACTTTCCTGTTTATCTTCCTCGTCCTCTGGGGGAGGAGGTTGATGATCCGGAAGAGTCTTCCCCGATCACAGAGTGATCTCCTGGATCTCCACAGCATAGGTAGGGCATGATGTTTCCCCAGTATATACCTGTTGGGCCTGTCTGTTGTTGGGGTTTGGGTTCAGTTGAGCAGGCATTTTGGGTTGCCTTGGAGGAGCAAGAGGTAATGGTTGTGGTTGAGCCGGTGGTGGAGGCAAAATGGCAGGAGGAGTATTGTATTGGGGCCTCCACCCCGGTTGAGGTGCATTCCACTGAGGCTGTGGCTGGGCATGTGAGTGAAACGAAGGAGTAGAGGGTTGAGTATGGTACTGAGATGGGTAAGACCATGGAGGAGGTATAAACCAGGAAGGATGAACAGGGGGTCCCCAAGAAGGCATAGGAGCGGATTGGTTGGGGTTGTAATAAGCTTGGGGTGTCCCTTGCATCCCTTGTTGGTAAGGTCTAGGTCCATGTGGCCTTCTTTGGTTGAGGAAATAGAGAGGTTCAGTGGGCGCTTCTGTCCCTTGATACATGGCTTTAAGCCCAGGTAAGGTTGGACATTGGTTTGTGGGGTGGTCCTCCTCACAGACAAAACATACCTCAACCGAATGTAATGGGTACTAATTCTTAGGGTGTTTCCTTGTACACCTAGGGCAGAAGATAGCCAAAGCCCTCTCAGCTTCCTCTTTCTTCTGCTGGATTCGGAATGTATCAAGTTGCATGGAAATGGTCTGTCTCACCTCACTCTTGAGATCCTCTAATTGATTTGCAAACTCATGTTTGGAGAAAGGAATACCAGCTACGAGGGGGTTTCCTCTACCTCTTTTCTGGGCTGCCCTAGAGTGGTTTCTAAACACAGTCTTTATGTACTCATAAGGCAGTTGGTAAATATCTCCTCCAGCTAGCATGTGAAGGGTATCTAAGAGGTCTTCCAGGACTCCTCAGAGCAGGACCAACTTAAGATATTCAGGGTCAAGTGTGCACCTGGCCCGTTTATAGCTAAGCTGGAATCTTTCCTTGTAATCTTCTAAAGACTCATCATTCCCCATGGTCATCCGAAAGATTTCTCCCTTGGTTTCCTTGGACCTACAGTAGTCCCGGTATTTGGTATTGAAGGCTTGTTGCATCTGGGCCCAAGTGGTGATACTGTTCCCAGGTAAGCCCATGAACCAGCGTAAGGCTGCATCCTTAAGGGTAGAGGGGAAGAGTTTCAGTTTTTGCTCATCTTTGGTATAGTCATAGGTTCGGCACAGGACGACAAACTCAAATAGGAAGGTATCAGGGTCTTCAGTAGTCAGTCCATGGAAGTGAGGTAAAGTGGAGGGACTGATGTTCTTCATTTTCATGTCTCCATTGGTCTATCGGATGGGGAAGGCACCTTCAATTCTCTCATCTTCTCCCCTATTTTCAGCCATAGCTTTAGATGGAGTGGTCTCTAACTCTTCTTCTGCTATAGGATCTTCGTATATCTCAGGAGGTTCACCTATAGGTTCTTCTAGATCACTGTCACCAAAGAAGAGAGAAGGGTGACTTAGTGATGTGTTGGGGGTGTTGGGTAAGAATTTGCCTGTTTTATCTCGGTTTCTACGAGGCATGAAATGAAAAGACTTCTAATTGCTTTTGTTTTTTCTAGTAACTGCAAAACTAAAACAGATTGAACTGCAACTAACTATCTTGCTGAAATGGAAATGCGGAATTGAAATGAAAGCATGAAAGAACTAATCTGTTTTTCTCAAATGAAATTGCAGGAACGAAATGCTAAGTTATGCTTTGCAGAATTGAAATGCTAATCTACGCTTGCAGGAATGAAATTGCAGAATTGAAATGTTAATCTATGAAAGCAGGAAATTTATATGCTACTTTTGCAGAAAGGAAATTGCAGAATGGAAATGAAATACTACTTAGCAGAAGGCGAGAGTAGGAAAGTAGAAGAAAAGCAACAATCACCAATACTCTTGACGCTTCCCCGGAAACGGCGCCAAAAAGATGGTGGGCTCCAGTATTGTAGCAATAATGCTACAACTCCTGGAGCTTCCTTCTTTAATTTTATCAACCCGGTAGTTCGTAACAAACTTGGAAGCGACGGTGCTGTATGCACAAGTACTAGCTCTTGTCGTAGCTGTCACTTGGTCAGCTGGCACAAGTCCGCTAGGGGCTCAAGCCAACTTCTATGAGCTCTTAGAAGAAGCTTTTGAACTGATAGGCGAAAGCTAATATCAAAAGAAGCTAATCTATTTGCAAAAAGGAACTGAAAGCAAACCCTAGCAAACCCTAATTCTACCAGCTAGTCTTATTGATGCAGAGATGGGGATGAAAACTACTGAAAGCGTTGCCATTTCTTCTATGAAGGTGAAATGCAGGTGTTTAGACTACCTCTATCTGAAGAAAACACTTTTGTATTTTTGTTCCAATTATTAGAATTATCATGCATGTGCTTTTAACTAGCTTTTTACTGTGCAGAGGTGGATCAAGGAGGCGGAAGGTTTGAAAAAAGGTTGGGAAAGTGCAGAGAGGGTCTAAGGGGGTCCCTATCACCCTTCCAGAGAGTCTCACAAAGTTTGGCTCCCAAGAAACCATGTTTATGAGCTTCTACAGGAAGTCTGCAGGGGTTCTACAAGATGTTTCAGAACTTCTACAGGATGTTCAGTAATTCCTACAGGATGTTCTATAATCGGATTTTTGGGTGATGGGTGAGTGGAAGAGGTTGCATGGGTGGATAGGGAGGTAAGAGAGGGGTTTGTAATGCCTTAGTGACAGAGAGATGAGATGATGAGGGGGTGTGCTAAGCTAGTTTGTCTAAAGGAGGGTGAGGGGAATGGAAGACCGAGAAGGTAGGATAACGCGGGTAGTAGAGTAGCTGAAAGACAAGAGGTCTAGTTGGGAGATGAGTAGTTGGCCTGAGCAAGGCTTAGAAGGATGAGAGAGTGAGGGAGTAGCACTGCACAGTGCAAACTGAATCAAATTCTTCCACGTCCTGCATATAATCAAAACATTCCTAACTGTTTAATGGAACCAATGAACAACAACGTTATTCTTAAGGAAAACCATGTATAGTAATAAAGCAAGGAAATATTCCAAGAGGTCTGAATGCATGGACAACTTCTACAAGAAAAAATATTGCACCACAAATTGCATGTACTCGTAAACCAATGTTTTTGGTGGGTAGCACTGTCTGCAATTCCAGCCCCTAGAAAGAGGTGAAAATGAGTGTGCAAGCAACCCTTTTCTGGAAATTTTATCAACTCCAATCTCTTCAATTTATTCTAAACAGCTAAAGAACCTCTATCTTCTACCAATGACCTACTTAACCACACCAAGAAATCTAACTCTACAAACTGTGTTTCAAATGCATGTAAATAAAAACCATAATGCTGAAAGAAAGGATAACAATACAGAAGAAGGAGGCCTTAGGCTCTCAGGTTGGGCCCAACCCTAAGAGCTATGGCTCCTTTAAAAGCTCAGAACTAAGATCAAATCCAACTGCTTTCCATTAAAAAATAATAATCATAAGCCACATAGTATGCCAACAATGGCTACAAAAGAGCAAAACTAAGCTAGCAGCTCGTAGTGCAGGATGTGCAACAATGTTTCAAAAGTCCTTTTCGAAGGCTAAAGCCCTATCATTTATACATCTCGAGGCCCCAAGCTGGCCTCCTAAATCAGTGGGGCTTGGCTGACCAAACTAAGAGTGAACTGCTGCTTCCTCAAAATCCATTTGGCTGTCTTTGAATCCGGTTGTGGTGGCTGCTGGAGCTCGGAGTTGGGGGTGAAGATCCCGAGGAAGGTCATTTAATGCTGTGGAAAACCCTCCTACGAATCCTCAACCCCATCTTGGTTGTCTTCTCTCCTTATGATCCAGGTGGATATTGGTGGCCACCTGCCAAGTCCACCTGGACCCCCACCACTGTCTTTCTCAGCATTTTCAGTTTCCTTAATTGTAGCACAGCTTACTATTTTTAGCAATTTTTCGGGTCCTGAACTTCCGGAGCCGTTTTGAGGCCCTAAACGACGTTTTTTGGGACATCTGGGGGCAACATGGGTCCATGGACCGATGTTGCCCTTCCCAAAGTGGTAGTGCTCGGATAGATCTTTCTAACGAGCTATTGTACGCGTCAAACGGAGATCGTATGCCAAAGTTACGACCCCGGGAAATTGATGTACCAATTTACCCAAACAGGGCCCACAATTTGGCGTTTCATCTTCTAGGGTTAGGTTTCGGGATGTGAAGGGTTTGCCATTGTTTCTCAACAATAAATAGGCCTTCGCGCCTCATTGTAATACAGTTCGGAACAGTTCAGAGGCATGTAGCCGCACATCTCTTCTCAGAGATAGCTACCATCGCCCTAGCTGGTTTATTTCCATTTCTGGTTGTATTCAGTATTTTCCATTAATGAAATGAATCATTATTTCCTCTGCATCTATGTGTTTATGGTTATTTCATCTCTGTATTTATGGTTATCTCTGTAATTTGTTGCGTTCCTGCGAATGGGCATCGGGAAATATAATTTTAAGAGGTGATTGGGTATTGTGACCTGGAGATTCCGCGTATTTGTCATTTGATGTAAAGTGCTCTCTCTCTTTCGTTCTGCAAACGTGGGCATTGCTTGCATTTGAGTGCCCAACTCCCCCAAATTTTAAGAAGATTTTTGATCTTAAAATTCTCTCGTATCCTACTGTCCCGCCCCCCCGCTTTCTAAGCTACCCCTATAGGTTCCCTTATTTGGGCTTCTGTGCTGAGTGGTCTTGGGTTTTCATTTTCAGCGATTTCTGCATCTCTGCTGCTTAGTCATCTGCCTGGCTTACTCAGCGACCCACCTGAGCATTCTCAGACCCAGTCGTTCATTCATCCAAATCCATCAATTCCATCAGACACAGAGACGCCTTGTTGCTTCATTTATTCGTTCACTGTATAGTTGATTCCCCTCACTCCAACTGCCTTGTGTGTGTCAAGCACTATTGGTTGGCTCCTAGGATTGTGGGTTCTGTCAAATTGTGAGTTCAAGGCGTAACCCATCAGGAGTTCTCTTCTGTCCAACCCCCCTAACTCTCCACTTCACAGATCTCATGAGACTTACCTTGTTCTAACGTTGCAGGGCAATAACCCTCTTTGTCTCTTGCTCTGTATTTTTTTCTTTTTGACCACAGACCAGGTTCAACAAGCTTGTACAAAGGACGCACTGAAAATGAAGGATTTTTACTGCAACTTATGTTAAGCTGGTATGATATGGCGGGCTTCCAGTGAAAACACAAGCATATTTTGTTCTTCTTGGTTATCCTGACTCAAAGTTGGATTCAGGTTTATTTTATATAAACAATGGGAACTGGGGAAGAAGCAACGCCAACTAAGCCTGCTGCCAAACCATCTTCCTCCTCCCAGGAGACACCGACAACACCTGTTTATCCAGATTGGGCAGCTGCTTTCCAGGCATATTATGGTCCAGGTGCTACCCCACCTCCTCCTGCCTTTTTTGCTTCAACAGTGGGATCTGCACCAACTCCACATCCATACATGTGGGGTGGACAGCCGTTGATGCCACCTTATGGGACTCCACTACCATATCCTGCAATGTATCCACATGGAGGAATCTATGCACATCCTTCCATGCCTCCGGGTGCACTTCCGTATGGCCACTATGGAATGCCATCACCTGGCAATGCTGAAGTTACAACGACTTTAGCACTTCCAAATGCTGAAGCAGGAACGCAACAAATTATAGAGATAACCATAAATACAGAGATGCAATAACCATAAACACATAGATGCAGCGGAAATAATGATTCATTTCATTAATGGAAAATACTGAATACAACCAGAAATGGAAATAAACCAGCTAGGGCGATGGTAGCTATCTCTGAGAAGAGATGTGCGGCTACATGCCTCTGAACTGTTCCGAACTGTATTACAATGAGGCGCGAAGGCCTATTTATTGTTGAGAAACAATGGAAAACCCTTCACATCCCGAAACCTAACACTAGAAGATGAAACGCCAAATTGTGGGCCCCATTTGGGTAAATTGGTACATCAATTTCCCGGGGTCGTAACTTTGGCATACGATCTCCGTTTGACGTGTACAATAGCTCGTTAGAAAGATCTATCTGAGCACTACCACTTTGGGAAGGGCAACATTGGTCCATGGACCCATGTTGCCCCCATATTTCCCAAAAAACGTCGTTTAGGGCCTCAAAACGGCTCCGGAAGTTCAGGACCCGAAAAACTGCTAAAAATAGTAAGCTGTGCTACAATTAAGGAAACTGAAAATGCTGAGAAAGACAGTGGTGGGGGTCCAGGTGGACTTGGCAGGTGGCCACCAATATCCACCTGGATCATTCCTCCCCCCTTAGGAAGCAATGGTCCCCATTGCATTGAGCCCCTCCATCTGCTGAACTTGTCCTGCAATCTCTGATGTGTCCAGTGATGGTGGGAAGCATGGTCGACGATGGTCCACATTGAACATTTGGTGCAGGCGAAGGAATGGAGGAATGATGTGCTCCAAAGCATTGTTCCCCATAGCCTTGGTACTGCTGTAAGGACCATGTCGGAGTGGTCTGAGCTTCTGATGGGTTCTGGTAAGGCGTTCTTTCTGTCGATGCAACCAGACTTTGTTGCCCACCTGAAACTTGTGTGGTACCCATGTGGGTGAGGAGAAGTTGTTCCTGTGTTTTGTCATGACCGTATCCCTTTGCTGCTGCTGCTGCGTGGAGGAACCCTTTGCAGGGGTCATGGAGGTAGAAACGATCTTCCCCTTACTTTGGGAGTGAACCAGACAGATGAATTTCCTGGTCTGTGAGATGAGCTTGCTGCCTTTATTAGCAGTGATCAAGGATGTGGCAGTAGGTGGGGCTACCTCCGGTATCCTGTATAATGAGTTATTCAAAGAAATAATGACAGCACGAGGCCTTGACTCATACACAGCATGTCGCCTCCACAAGTATGGTTGGCCTAATAATACATCGCAAACATCCAGAGGTGTAACATCACATAATACCTCATCTGTGAAGGTCTTGATGCTGTAGGGAAGGCGGCACTGCTGGCGAACTTTCAGATCTCGTCCTTCATGAAGCCACCCGATACTGTACGACTGTGGGTGTGGTGTAGTCAGTAGGCCCAACCGCTTCACGACCTCTGCTGAAATGAGGTTCTTTTGGCTACCACTGTCGACAATGAATCGCAGCGGTGAACCCTTCACCCACATCTGTGAGTGGAAAAGACGCTCCCCCTCCTCTGGATCTTCGGGCTCATTTTTCTTGATCTTGGCGGTGGCAACAGTGGCACTAGGATCTGCATCAATGATCTACTTCCCTTTTCCATTCCCCTTGTCGGGTTCTGGCTCAGGGTCAGAACATGCATCTGAATCGGAAGCCTTCAACTCGGCCACTAGCGACTGCTTGGTCCGACACTCACTTGTGTTATGAGTGGGACTCTTGTGGAACTCACACCATTTTCCTGTGTCCTTCTTCGGCTTCATGGTGTTGTTCTTTTCTTGCGGCTTCGACGGGTTGTCTTGGGTCACCCCGCCTTGGCTCTGTCCTTTGGGCTTCGGATTTGCAGATCCAAAGTCTCGCTTCTTCTGTTTGAACTTTTGCTCGATTTTGACAGTGTATCGGTATGCTGTGCCGAGTGAGGGGATGTTCAAGAACCCCATCTCTTCCTGGATGTATCTGTGTAGGCAGCCATGGTATTTGAGTACCAGATGTAGCTCAGAATCTTTGATACCCAACTGTGTGTGAAGGGTATGAAAAATGTTTGTGAACTCCGGCACATCTTGGTCTCGTCCCTGCCACAGTGTGGTCCATTTGATGTATTTGTCCTCATAGCTTCCGACAGGGTAGTATTGCTCCTTGATGGCATCCCGGAAGTCATTCCAAGTGCGTGCGGCTGAAAATAGTGAGCCTGTACTTTCATCCTTCTACTCGCAGTAGGTTTCCCACCAGTCCTTGACGTGGGGGGCTGCTTTGAGAAGAGCGAAAACAATCTTTTCCCGACTTGAAAATTCATGAACAGAAAAATACCCATCTAGCATATTTAACCATTTATCTACGGCATCTGTGTCTATTTGACCCTCGAATATGGGGATTTCAAAATTAACTTGTACCTTGAAGGGTGTGGCATTTCCAGAGTCACTGTTGGAAGCCGATGCATCGCCTCTGGGTAGCCGCTGAAGAATCTGCGCAAAGCTATCCATCATAGCATTCCTTTGCCGCTCGAGCGCTTCTTCGAGCAAGATTTTGATTCCATTGTTTCTCAACAATAAATAGGCCTTCGCGCCTCATTTTAATACAGTTCAGAACAGTTCAGAGGCATGTAGCCGCACATCTCTTCTCAGAGATAGCTACCATCGCCCTAGCTGGTTTATTTCCATTTCTGGTTGTATTCAGTATTTTCCATTAATGAAATGAATCATTATTTCCGCTGCATCTATGTGTTTATGGTTATTGCATCTCTGTATTTATGGTTATCTCTGTAATTTGTTGCGTTCCTGCTTAAATCCAGATCACCTTATCTGCTCAGTTTTGTTCCAATCATATGTCAAAAAACCTGAAATGAACACGTGTTAGCCACCTAGGAATAGGAATAGTGACTGCCCTTATTCGTACAAATGACATAAACATACTAAAAAATGATGCATAAGTTATGACAAATGAAGGATTGAGCAAAGGTAGTTAGGCCAAATGAGCCCAAAATGTCACCAAATTTGGGGCTCATCAATTTGGTTGGCTTGTTGTTATGAAACTAGCTCAGGAAAAGATAGAAAATATAGATCAACACCTTAGAATTCAGCCTCTTCGAGGGGGTGTTGAGCCTCAAACCTACACCTTCCTATACACCCTCTCAGCCTTCCTTTTCCACTTATTGCATCCACCCAGCTTCTAAATCATTGCATTGTAGTTTAAAAAGAGCTCTTTACATGGTTTTTTGACTATACTTATGATTGTTGTTTGGTTTAGTTTTTTTGTTCATGCAGCTGCGGAAACTTGTCAATTTCCGCAGCCAGCACAGGTTTTCGCAGCCAGCACAGGATTCCACAACTATTTTGTTAAAAGTTGTGCTACAGGTGTCCTATGAAGAAACGAGCCACATGGGCAAGCTCCAGGTGACGGATACATGGAACGTGTCCCTTCGAAGCAGCCAAATCATCCATGGAAGGTCACGGTCAACGAAGGTCAAAGGTAGAGCCAACCAAAGAGTTCAGTGGTGGCACATCTCTGTTTTGAGCACATGAACGTTACGTGTCATAGTCCTCAGCTCACGAAGACACCAGCACACCTGGAGATCACTTCTGTAACCGGAATCTAACAGCAACCACTCCAGAGATTTAATAGACATGATGACAGTTACGCTAGATCTCGGCTGAAGGGATCTACGTGTCTTTGGAAACACAGTCAATAGCGTAGGAGTTAGTTAGCTAGTCTCAGCATTTTGTCATTATAAATAACGCGTCGATGAACGCTGTAAAAGAGTTTTTTCCTTGATATGTAAATTCTGAACTGTTGTGTTGTCACCCCACTGTTTATACATATTGCTATTTTAATATATGAGGAGACTTTTTTGAGTTTATTCGTGTGATTACTTGTTGACCGACTGAAGTGGCAGAGGGCCCCTGCGCGCTGAAGCCTTGTAAAGTTTTCATTTGGTTTTATTATGTTCTTGTATCATTAGCTTGTACATAACACACTTTTTGATGTTTCTTAACTCACTGCTGTTTAGATTTTCACCTCTGTTTTCTTATAATTGTCAACTGATCAGTGTTTTTCTGCAGGTTTTCTTAGGCATCCCGGGCAAATTTTCATCTTTTTGATAACTATTGGCACATGAGATCATCTTGTCCTTCCTGCTAACTTTCATTTTCTGAAGTTTAATTTCAGCACTGCCTTTTCCAAGTTGTGATTTGCTTACTTATTTTTTTTGTTATTTAGATATCATACTTCTCATCAATTTATGGTTTCTTTCTATAGTGAAGTGACTCTATTAGCAAGAAATCAGAATATCACTAAATGTAGTGTGATTTAGTTATCATATTGCTTAAACTTATTCATGATTGCTTCCCACAAGGTAGATTGAGCTGAAGGGTAAAGGATCAGAAAAGTTAAAGTAGTGTGATTAGTTTCCTTTCTGCAATTTAATTTCTTGCAATTTAGTTATCATATTTCTTAAACTTATTCATGGTTGGTTCCCACAAGGTAGATTGAGCTGAAGGGTAAAAGACCAGAAGAGTTATAGTAGTGTGACTAGTTTCTTTTATGCAATTTAATTTCTTGCCATTTAGATAGCATATTGCTTGACTTATTCATGATTACTTCCCACAAGGTAGATTGCGCTGAAGTGTAAAGGATCTGAAGAGTTTAAGTAGTGTGAATTAGTTGCTTTTCTTTTGGTTTGAGTTGCTTTAAGTTCACTTTTTACTTTCTTTTCATTCAGCAGCAAGGATACTGGGCCATTGTCATTAGTTCACTTTTTGATGCATTTACTTTCTCTTAAGAATTGATTTCAGTTTAGCTTTCTTCTTGAGCACTTTCAAGTTTGAGAAAATCACCGTAGAAACCACCATCACCATCCATACTTCATACATCACTTTCACTCTCACCATCACACATTAGGGAAAGATAAATCCAAAAATAAACTAAAAAACTCAAAAACGACACAAGATTAAGGAAATGGTTATATAGTACAAATAGTACACTTCACTTCGTCAGTTTATGAACCCCGGATTGACATTATAAATAGCAATTTAGATCACACTAAATTTACCAAACATTTTGGCGCCGTTGCCGGGGAAGTGAAATTAGGTAGCCAATTTCTAAAAAAAAAACAAGAAAATTTCAAGGAAAGAAAATTGATAACCTCTCAAAGTATGCTCTCCTCTTGCACTTAGTGTGATCTTGAGGATCAGAAAAGAGAAATTTATTGGTTTAATAGTTTCTTGAGTATGCTCTCTTCTTGCACCTAGAGTGGCCTGGAAGATCAGAAAGAGAATTATTAGCCCAACTTGAAGAAAAATAAAAAATGACATGCATAGAGCAAGAGATTCTAGGGGAAGGTTTTTAGCTAGAGCCAAGAGTTCGATTTTTACAACTCCATCTACTTCAAGGAATAGACAAGAGACACCTCCATCCTCTCCAACTTACACTCCTAGCCCTAGAATTCCTGGAATTCAAGAGGCAGTAGTCGACTCTCCCACACCTTCCATCGAATCTGAATTAGAAATAGATCCTTTCCTTCCTTCTATAGAGAGACAAATTGTAATTGAAGAAGTAGAATCATCTGAAGAAGAAGAGGGAGAAATTCCTTCTCGTTCACCCTTAGTAGAGGAACAAGAAGACTCTGAAGTCTCCAGGGAAACTACCATGACAGAGGAAGGAGCAACTGGATTTGGTAGAGGTAGAGGAGGAGGAGGAAATATTGGAGGAGGTAGAGGTAACATTGGGGGAAATAGGGATGGAGATAACTCATTCGGATTTCCTATAGTCGATGAGGACTCCCGAGCCACAATGAAAAACATCTCACCATCTGTCCTCCCAAACTTCCATGGGTTAAGGAATGAGGACCCTGAAACATTTCTATTTGAGTTTGAGGTCGTGTGTCGAACTTATGATTATCTGGAAGACTCTCAAAAACTCAAACTATTTCCTTCAACATTGAAAGGAGCAGCCTTGAAATGCTTCATGGGATTACTCACTCAATCCATTAGGACTTGGGATGATATGAAACAAACATTTTTGGATAGGTACTTGGACTATTGTATGCCCACCAATCACAAGGATGAGGTATTCAAAATGGTGCAAAGAGAAGATGAAAACTTGGAGGATTTACTTGAAAGATTTCAATACAACCTGAAAAGAGCAAAAATGAGTAACTTAGATGAGGAGACCTTGAAAGCCCTTCTATTAAAAGCCATTAGAGATGAATGGATAGATATTTTGAACATGATGGGAAAAGGAGACATATCTCAACTTCCACTTCATGATATAGCAAAGCTATGTGTCCATCTCTCAAGGGGGAAATCTAAAACTCAAAAAGGGCCTAGAGATCCTTCTCTCATCAGAGCAAACAAATCTGCAACTGGATCAGTAAGTAGGGTTGAGATTGGCAACATGCTTGATGAATTCAAAACTGACATCTTAGGGAGTCTTAGTGAGCAACTAGACACCCTTAAGATTCACAATAAGCAAAAAGCAGAAGCTGAGGCTTTGGCCATCTTTTGCCCAAAGTGTCGGAAGAAACATGCTCTAAGGGAATGTCCCTTGGATGCAAAAGTTGTAGAAACATGTGTAATTTGTTCAGAGAATCATGAGACCAAGGATTGTCCTTCAATTCCTGGGCTCAAAGCTGTCTTTCAAGAAGATCCAAATACAATCGAGTCTCTCTGTTTTGTTGCAGGGAGACCTTGGCAGGGGCAAAAAAATCAAGGGTTTAACAACTCTATGAATTTTCAACCCCCACCAAATTGGAACCCTTGGCAACAACTTTGGTCCCAACCTCAAAATCCTTTTCAATCATGGTTACAAGGTATGCAAAATCCTTATGGGAGATTTGCTCAATTTTATCAATATCCCCCATCTTTTCAAAACCAACAAGCTCCACAACTTCCAAATGAAAACCCACAACTATCATTGCCATTTCCACAACAACAACAACCTTCTCAACAGAATCCAAATTCTCAACTCTTGCTTCCATTCCAACAAAAGTCAAATCAACTTCCTTCTCAGACATTGCCAAACCCCAATAACAAAAACCCTCAAAATGCTTACATGATGGAAGGTCAACAATTTCCTGCCAATATGATCGTTCCTCACAATGATGTACAACTCAGATCAGGTAGAGTCCTAGATAAGCCTTCTATAGATGCTCAAAAGCAAATCATTTTTGAGGAAGATTCTCTTGAAGCATAAGGGTTCTGAAGCATCTCTTCAAAACCCAAGTACTCAAAAAGAAAAAGAAAAAGAAAAAGAGTTAACCCCCACAACTCCTATAGTTGAGCAACCTGCATCTTCATCCACACCTCCTTTTCCTGAAAGATTACAAATTGACAAAGGGGTGGAAAAACAAATCTTGTTGCCTGACTATGATTTTCTAGATGAATTGAAGAATGTATGTATCAAGATTCCCTTGTTACAAGCCATTAAAGAGATTCCTATTCTAGCGAAAACAATAAAGGAGTTGAGTCTTAAAAGACCAGGAAGGAAACCAAGAGATACAAGAAGAATTCACCTGGTAGGGAAAATTGCAGATATCATGATGGGAAAAATTACTATGCAGAAATATGTAGATCCCGGTAGTCCAATTGTCAAAACACATATCAATGGGGTAGAAATACCAAATACTTTGATTGATTTAGGGGCTGCTATCAACATCATGAGTAGATAGACTATGGAACAGCTAAAACTTCCTAATCTTATTTTTACACCTACTTTATTGCAACTTGCAGATCGATCAATTATTAAACCAGATGGTGTATTAGAAGACATTTCAGTCTCCTTAGACTCTTGGGAATATCCAGTGGATTTCATGATTTTAACTCCCAAGAGTAATCTAGGAGGACATCCTCTCATCTTAGGAAGACCTTGGTTAGCCACAGCTGATGCTTTTATCAGTTGTAGGTCTGGGGATATGTATATTTCTGATGGTAATTCGATAAAGAAGTTCAATCTGTATCCTCCAGCAAAAGCAATTACAGAAATAGGAGATAATGAGTGGGTTGATGATGAAGATACTATACAACCTGTCTTTACCATTTCTGAGATTAGTGAAGATAGTCAAATTCTAAACACATTAGAAAATTTTGAAACATCTTCAGAATATGACCACACACAACTTCAATTAGATTCTGACATTGAGTGTCTATCATCTAGAAAAATGTCTCTTTTCTCTATGGAAGAGTTTGGTAGTTCTGCCATTGATATTTTTCCAGGAAAAACATTGAATATCAACAAAAACTTGGAAAAATCACAACAGGAAGAGCTAACCAAAATCTTGCAAAAACATTCTACTGTATTTGCATGGGAGTATACCAATATGAAAGGTATTGACCCTAAGACTTGCATTCATCACATCTACATTGAGGAAAATAGTAGACCAATCAGACAACCTCAAAGAAGGATGAATCCAAACCTTAGGGAGATAGTGAAAGAAGAGCTCCAAATGTTACTTAATGTAAACTTCATTTATCCAATTTCAGATAGCCGGTGGCTTTCTCCTTTGGTTATAGTACCTAAAAAGAATGGTAAATGGAGGGTTTGCATTGATTACAGAGAATTAAACAAAGCAACTTTGAAGGATCACTTTCCTTTACCCTTTATTGATCAGGTATTAGATACTTTAGCAGGCAAAAATTATTTCTCATTTTTGGATGGTTTTAGTGGTTACAATCAGATTCAGGTAGCACCTGAAGATCAGGACAAGACCACATTTACTTGTCCATGGGGAACTTTTGCTTACCGAGTACTTTCTTTTGGATTATGTAATGCACCTGCAACATTTCAAAGGGCAGTACTAGGAATCTTTTCTGATCTAATTCATGATTGTGTAGAGGTTTATATGGATGATTTTACAGTTTATGGTAATTCATTTGAAGAGGCATTAGAGAATTTGGAAAAATTCCTTATAAGATGTAAAGAAACAAACCATTCATTAAGCCATGAGAAATGCTTTATGATGTTTACTTAAGGGATTGTTTTAGGACATCATATTTCAGGGGATGGGATTAAAGTTGATAGATCAAAAGTTGAAGTCATCTCCAAGTTGCATATTCCAAATTGTCAAAAAGATGTTAGAAGTTTTCTTGGATTTACTGGATATTATAGAAGATTTATTGAAAACTTCACCAAAATAGCATCTCCACTCTTCACATTACTTACAAAAGATTGTGAATTCAAGTGGGATCCTGATTGTCAATCTGCATTTGAAACTTTGAAAACAAGAATATCTGAAGCATCCATTTTGAGAGGGCCAACTTGGAAACTTCCTTTCCATATTTCTACAGATGCTGCAGATACAGCTCTAGGAGCTTTGTTGGGTCAAAAGGCTTTAGTTCCTTATGCCATTTACTACACCAGTAAAAATTTGACTCCCACTGAGTTAAATTACACTGTGATTGAAAAAGAGTTCTTAGCTGTTGTTCATGCAATCAACAAGTTTAGACATTATATAACAGGCTATGAAACTTTGGTCCATACTGATCATTCTGCAATTAGATATCTCATGAACAAACCTGTTACTAATGGCAGAGTTACAAGATGGCTTTTACTTTTACAAGAATTCAATATTGCTGTGTTAGATAGACCAGGGAAATAAAATACAGTAGCTGATTTCTTGTCTAGAATCCAAAATACTAACGAAGATTCTCCTGTAGAGGATATGTTTCCAGATGAATATTTGTTTGCAGTAACTACTAAGACTCCTTGGTATGCAGATATTGCTAACTATTTGGTTATAGGGAAGCTACCTCCACACTTATTTCCTAATGAGAAAAGGAAAATTATTTAGGAGAGCTCAAATTATTCATGGATTTCTAATGAATTGTTTAAAACAGGGCTAGATTGTGTGATCAGAAGATGTGTTCGGGAAGATGAAATGCCTAACATCCTCAAGGCATGTCATGATGAACCATGCGGTGGACACTTTGCTGACAAGAGGACGGCCTATAAAATCCTTTCTTTAAGATATTATTGGCCTTCTCTCTTCAAAGATGCAAAACAATATGTCAGAAGGTGTGACAACTGCCAGAGAGTTGGGAGACCGACTCTTTCAAATGAAATGCCATTACAGCCACAGGTACTCATCGAACCCTTTGAAAAATGGGCTTTAGATTTCATTGGACCCATTAATCCACCATCTAGACAAACGAATTATATATTGGTTTGCACTGATTATGTCACTAAATGGGTAGAAGCCAAGGCATTTCTTTTTGCCACTGAAAATTATGTCGTTCAATTTCTTTTTGAGGATATTTTTACTCGTTTTGGTGTCCCAAGAGAAATTTTGATAGATCAGGGAAGTCAATTCACATCTAACTTGATGGGGAAGCTGATGGAAGAATACAAAATCAAGCACAGAAAATCTACTCCTTACCATCCTCAAGAAAATGGTCAAGTGGAATCTACAAACAAAGTTCTTGAGAGCATCATCACCAAAACTGTTCATCTCCACAGAAGGGATTGGGCAGAAAGGCTTCCTGAAGCCTTATGGGCCTACAGAACTACATGGAGGAACACAACAGGACATTCTCCCTATGAACTTGTTTATGGGAAAGAAGTCCTGCTCCCCATTGAGTTTCAAGTCAAGACTTTCAAGATGGCAGTCCAGTTGGGGATGAATCTATCAGAAGCCCAAAAGCACAGAATGGAGCAGCTGAATGAGCTAGATGAGATCAGACAAGATGCAATTTTAAGGACTGATCTAGTTAAACATCAAAGAACTAAGTGGCATGACAGATATATTAAAGAGAGAAAGTTTCAAGAGGGAGATTGGGCTTTACCGTTTGATTCCAAGTTTAAAGACTTCAAAGGGAAGTTTCAGACTCATTGGCTTGGGCCATATGAGATTGATAAAGTCTTTAACAATGGAGCAGTAAGAATTAAGACCATTGATGAACGTCAGACTCCTCTTATTGTGAATGGCCACCGATTGAAAATTTATCATAAGCCACTTTCAAAAGAGAAGTTTGTCAAAATGTTCCAAGAGAATTCTGCAATAAGGTTGGTGGAGAAGAATCCTTCTCTTCCACCAGCCTAATCATTGTTTCTTTTAGTTTTTGAAAAAAAAAAAAGTGTATAAGCCTGAAAACCAATCCCAAATTGGCGGTCTTATGCAGAAAATATAGAGTGAAAATCAGGGACACCCAACACTCTATATTTTCAAAAAAAAAATAATATATGTCCTCTCCTTCTCTTTCCATCTTCACTTCACCTCCATCTCATTTTCATCTCCATTTCACTTCATTCCACTTCATTTTCACTTCATTTCACTCATTCCATTTCACTCCATCAATAAAAGTCCCCTTCAAGACTATTTTCATTCAGTTAGTTCTTTTCTAACTATCTTTGTGCAGACAAGGGGGTGTTGTCTCAGTTTCCGCAGCTGGGAACCGTTTCCGCAGCCAGAAGCAGTTTCCGCAGCCAGAAACGATTTCTGCAGCCAGCATCACTCTGTTTTCAAAAATACAATCAACTGTTAGTGCCATAATCATGAAATGAATGTGTAATTGAGCTAAAGACATGGGGCACCTCCAAGATATCAAAGAAGAGTAACTGGTTAGAAGCCTTGAGCAAGAATTGACAAAGTTTCCAAAGGTATGATAAAAAATCTTTATCAAATAACAATTCAAGTCATAATTACGTATAGTTATTAAACCATAACAGGCTCTCCTATGTGCAATGATTTGATATATTAGCCCACTATCACTCTTATTCCGCGATGTCACTCCACACACCTCGCATTTATCTCCCTAACGGTCTCATGATTACTCCGATTTTGAACTCAAATGTGACTGCACTTCTAGTTATTACCCGTACTCTTGAGACGTGACTTATTGTGCTACGGCTCTTCCCAGCTGTAATTTCCGCAACTGTCTGTAAGATCTCATACACAGTCATCCGACTCGAAGGAATCTTGCCGTTACTCCACCGCTTATCAGTCCACTCATACTCTACTTATATCATACTCCTTGCATGCGTCCACATTTCATTTTATGAACTCGTTTATCGCTGCTCACTCACTGTTCTCTATTTCCAACTGTCGTCACTACAGTTTGCTCTAAACCCTGACTACCATCATTACAGTCTATCCAAAACCCTGAACAGAGCTATTTTTTTTCTCTTAACCCTCACACGCAGAAGAACTCTCAGTGGAATTTAAAACAGAGAATAGGAAAATTACTGAGAGCTGAGCCGGAAGGACCGAAATACTTGGAGGGTTATCCGCAAGTTAAGGAACTGCTAAAGAAAGTCAGATGGCTACGATTTATCCAGAAGTTTAAAGGCTATAACAAGGAGGTGACCAAAGCTTTTGCAAGGTCCTTTAATGGACAAACAGTGGAGGTTGGAGACTTGAAATTCACAGTGACCGAGGCCACAATAGCAGCTGCCACGGGCCTACCTCAAGAAGGTGAAAGGTGGTTTAAAAATAGAAGTGTGGACGATGAAATATGGAGAACCATGCTACAAAACCAAGGTATGGATACAACTGTATTTACAAGAGGCATCCCTGTTTATGTATTAAAAGAAGAATGGTCTAGTCTACTGTTAGTCATCCAGAAATTTATCACGTGTGAAGGTCGTTTTGGCTCTATGCATATGTATCATGTAAGACTGATGATGAATTTCATGGACGGTCACACTCTTAATTTTCCTCATTTTCTGCTATCAAGTTTGAAAAAGATGAGTTTTACAGTTCAAAAACATGTAGGCAATATTGAACCTCATCTTTACCATTATGGGCTCATCAAAATTCTTATTGAGGAACAATTGAGGAAAACTAAGGATATTTGGGGGCAATTCTTGACAAGAAACTACTTCCAAGAGCCGTCTGAGGCCTCTGGAAGCAGTCAACCAAAGATTCCAAGGAAAAGTAGGAGGAGAGAAAAGAACATTACAATCCAAGACTCCCCTAAAATAGAAATTCAAGAAACAGTCCAAAAAGGAAAAGAAGATAGAGCTAGAAGTAAGGAACAGAAAAAGGAAAAAGGCAAAAGGACTATCCAGGAAGTCTATCCATCCCCTGAGCAATCCATAGAAGAGGATTATCAACCTCTGTCAGAAAGATTAATAGATCTTCAAGCTGCTGCCATAGCCAAGAAAAAGCAAAAAAGAAAACAGAGTGCACAAGAGAAGAGTACTAGTTCATACTTAAGAAGGAGCACTAGGCTAAAAGGGAAGGGGAATAAATACAAAGAAAAACAGTCTCACTTTATTGATTCAGATAAAGAGACACTTGAGAAATCTCCAACTCAGCCAAGCATTGAGTCAAGTCCTCCACGTGAGGAAAGCCCTTTTCCGCCGGAAAGAGAGAGCAGTCATCCTTCACCAGAATTTAAGTTTAGGCCGAGAAAGACACCTGAGGTAGATTCTAATCAGCAAGAAGCATACAATTACTTGGAAACCTTAGAACAATCAGCTGCAGGACCAAGTACCTCTCTGCCACCTGATGCACAAGTTCAGTCTTTGAAACAGGAAATATTTGAGTTAGAAGTCCTAAATAGGCATATCATACAAGAAAATAAAGCACTCAAAGAGCAGAGTAAAGTAGACAAGATTGTCCATGATAATACTATGCTCCATTTAGGACTGTGGCAAAAGAAAAACAGAAAACGGAAGAAGAAGTGCAAAAAGTTAAGCAAAGAATTGATTAACCTCAAGTTCAAATGCCTAGTCAGGAAGCCAAGGATGATGTTAGGATCAAGGAAGAAGAAAAGAGGGCTAGATGTCCTTGCAGAAGCATCAAAACACATGGATTAGAGGGAAATAACTCAATTTTGGTTGCATGAGGACATGCAACACCTTCAGAGTGGGGGTATGTTGAGCCTCAAACCTGCACCTTCCTATACACCCTCTCAGCCTTCCTTTTCCACTTATTGCATCCACCCAGCTACTAAATCATTGCATTGTAGTTTAAAAAGAGATCTTTACATGGTTTTCTGACTATACTTATGACTGTTGTTTGGTTTAGTTTTTTTGTTCATGCAGCTGCGGAAACTTGTCAATTTCCACAGCCAGCACAGGTTTCCACAGCCAGCACAGGATTTCGCAGCTATTTTGTTAAAAGCTGTGCTACAGGTGTCCTATGAAGAAACGAGCCACATGGGCAAGCTCCAGGTGACAGATACATGGAACGTGTCCCTTCGAAGCAACCAAATCATCCATGGAAGGTCACGATCAACGAAGGTCAAAGGTAGAGCCAACCAAAGATTTCAGCGGTGGCATGTCTCTGTTTTGAGCACGTGAACGTTACGTGGCACAGTCCTCAGCTCACGAAGACACCAGCACACCTGGAGATCACTTCTGTAACAGGAATCTTACAGCAACCACTCAAGAGATTTAATAGACATGATGACAGTTACGCTAGATCTCGGCTGAAGGGATCTACGTGTCTTTGGCAACACAGTCAATAGCGTAGGAGTTAGTTAGCTAGTCTTAGCATTTTTTCATTATAAATGACGTGTCGATAAACACTGTAAAAGAGTTTTTTCCTTGATATGTAAATTCTGAACTGTTGTGTTGTCACCCCACTGTTTATACATATTGTTGTTTTAATATATGAGGAGACTTTTCTGAGTTTATTCGTGTGATTACTTGTTGACCGGCTGAAGTGGCAGAGGGCCCCTGCGCGCTGAAGCCTTGTAAAGTTTTCATTTGCTTTTATTATGTTCTTGTATCATTAGCTTGTACATAACACACTGTTTGATGTTTCTTAACTCACTGCTGTTTAGATTTTCACCTCTGTTTTCTTATAACTGTCAACTGATCAGTGCTTTTCTGCAGGTTTTCTTAGGTAGCCCGGGCAAATTTTCATCTTTTTGATAACTATTGGCACATGAGATCATCTTGTCCTTCCTGCTAACTTTCATTTTCTGAAGTTTAATTTCAGCACTGCCTTTTCCAAGTTGTGATTTGCTTACTTATTTTTTTTGTTATTTAGATATCATACTGCTCATCAATTTATGGTTTCTTTCTATAGTGAAGTGACTCTATTAGCAAGAAATCAGAATATCACTAACTGTAGTGTGATTTAGTTATCATATTGCTTAAACTTATTCATGATTGCTTCCCACAAGGTAGATTGAGCTGAAGGGTAAAGGATCAAAAGAGTTGAAGTAGTGTGATTAGTTTCCTTTTTGCAATTTAATTTCTTGCAATTTAGTTATCATATTTCTTAAACTTATTCATGGTTGCTTCCCACAAGGTAGATTGAGTTGAAGGGTAAAGGACCAGAAGAGTTAAAGTAGTGTGACTAGTTTCTTTTATGCAATTTAATTTCTTGCCATTTAGATAGCATATTGCTTGACTTATTCATGATTACTTCCCACAAGGTAGATTGAGCTGAAGGGTAAAGGATCTGAAGAGTTTAAGTAGTGTGAATTAGTTGCTTTGCTTTTGGTTTGAGTTGCTTTAAGTTCATTTTTTACTTTCTTTTCATTCAGTAGCAAGGATATTGGGCCATTGTCATTTTCACTTTTTGATGCATTTACTTTCTCTTAAGAATTGATTTCAGTTTAGCTTTCTTCTTGAGCACTTTCAAGTTTGAGAAAATCACCGTAGAAACCACCATCACCATCCATACTTCATACTTCACTTTCACTCTCACCATCACACATTAGGGAAAGATAAATCCAAAAATAAATTAAAAAACTCAAAAACGACAAAAGATTAAGGAAATGGTTATCTAGTACATATAGTACACTTCACTTCGTCAGTTTACGAACCCCGGATTGACATTATAAATAGCAATTTAGATCACACTAAATTGGCCAAACAGGGGGCAACTTCCTTTACATTACATAAATGAACAATTCTTCGATGATACAAATGAAAAGACCTCCTTTCTATATATAGGAGTCTAAGGGATCATAACATAATCAGAGCCAACATAACAATAATAATGTATGGGCACAATAATAACAATAATGGGCTTCTATGGGGCACAATAATAACAATATGGGCACTACATAGGTACATCAATATAATAAGTGGGTTGTACTAATAACAATAAGGGGCATAGAAAATTTTAGGGGCGAATGTTCGCCCTTTGGCGGAAATAAGGAGTTTTAAATTTTTTGTGGGCGAATATTTTGTATCATAGCACATTTCTACAAATCACCTCAAATAGCCCACCTTATTTTAAGGGAGAGGGTAAAAAAGGTAAATTTAGCCCTTGAAACTAGGATTTACAACCTTCGATTCACCCATTTTCAAGAATAGGTTTTATTTAAGTGAATCCTATGGGCCAAATACCATATTTATTAAAGAGGTATGGTAAATTAATAAAAATATAAATAAATGAGAGGTATGGTAAATAAATAAAACATTTTTTATATTTACTCCATAAGTCACCTTATATACATGCAAAGGTGTAAACAAATAAAAATATAAGTAAAGTGGAGGTATGGTAAATAAATAAAACCTCTTTTTATATTTAGTCCATAACCCTCGTTCTATTTATGAAGGCTCAAGAAAGAGGTTTTATTTAAGTGAATCCTATGGGCCAAATACCATATTTGTAAAAGAGGTATGGTGAATTAATAAAAATATAAATAAACGAGAGGTATGGTAAACAAATAAAACATTGTTTTATATTTACTCCATAAGTCACCTTATATTTAAGGACACTCAAAAAATGTGTTATATTTAGGTGAAACCTATGGGAAAAATACTATGGGACAAATACCATGGACTAGATTGTTATTAATACCATGCAAAAAAACATTATTAAAACTAAAAATGGCACATGGTATTGACCCATGGTATTCACCTAGAATGTAGCCTATTTAAATGGGGGAATTAAACCAGCATAGATCCATCTTTACTTTGGATCTACTAACCCCCGAGAGGTATCAAATATCGTGATATGAAAACTAGCATAATGTGAAAAAATATTTGATCTCGGGGCTTGTGGATCAAGAGTAAAAATGGATGTTGTAATTTAATGTATGTTAAACATTTTAGCTTGGTTAAAATAAAAAATAAAATAAAATTCAACTATTAATTTTATTAATTTTTATAAATTACTAATAGTAATTTTTAAGCCCAGGTTTATGATAACCCATGGTAATACCATGGTATTCATGTGAGCATAGACTATTTAAAGGGGAAATTTTATCATCTTAGATCCATCTTAATTATGGGTCTACCAAGTGCTCAGAGGGATAAATAGATTTCATCCCCCTAAGAGTGGTAGATGTGGAGTTAAGATGGATATAGGTTGGTTTTTATGATAATGAAGATATTAAATAGACTTAGGAAATTATATTGTAAAAACATCTTAAGGTGAATGGTTAAAGCATAGACATTGGACAAGTATATTTGTATATTTCTATTTTAAATTGAAACAAATCCAGGGCTAAAAGGAATGGATTGATTGCACTAGTCATCCTTCTATAACTTTCCAGCATATGCTGGAGTAAACAGATTGTAATTTGGGTAACTTTTCTAACTGAAAATAGGAACATACTTGTGTATTGGCAGGGTGGTTACGAGGTCCCTAGAAGTGATGAATTTGAATTTTTCTTGGTTTTATATATAGTATAAAGTTTTTTCTCATGCTTTCTGTGAATGACACGGGTCAATTTTATCCTACACCCACTAGGTTATTGATATGTAATTTCAGTAATTTTGATTTCAAAAGATATTTTAAAGAAATGCAATGATTTCATTTGTGTATTCAACAAACACAATATTCTAATGGAATTTCGCATTTGTGGTTTACCTATATAGATTCCATGGAGAAGTGTTAGCGGTGTGACATCAATTGTCCTCAAGCAGAGGCTTTAGTTTTACTCTTTTTGGAAGCAAATACTTTGTTCCAACATTTTTGAGTTCCATGAAAAATTTGAAAGTCCTAATAGTATTCTATTACGGGTTCAAGAGAGACATAGTATTCAATTATGGGTTAAAGAGATCCACACTGAATGATCTATCATCCTTATCCACTTAGTTTAAGACTATTCACTTGGAGAGCCTGCATGTGCCCCCACTTCAAGAGCATAGTAAAGTCATGTAGAACTTAAAGAAGCTATCTTTAAGCTTTTAGTGAAGAATGGAAAAATGTCTCGGTTCAATAACAACCAGTCGAGCATTAAGCTTCCAATAATGCTAGATTTTAACCTGGAGCACTTTTGTGATTTGGAGGAGATGCCCCCTCATATTTGTGACACATCTTCAGTTGTGAATTGGACTATTACTAACTGTCATTTCCTTCGAAAGTTACCTGATGACTTGGGGAACCTCAACTCTTTAAGAATGCTAAGGAAGGAAATAAAGTACATTATGCTAAGTTCTCTTATGATTTTCAAGTTTTTCTTGGATATCTACAATGTTTCAGGTAGGAAAGTACATTCTGTTAATGAAAATTTGTCTTGATAGAAAGGCCCAATTTCAAATTCTAATGCTTTAAAAAAACATTGTATACTGTAATGTTTCTAAAAGGAAAGCATATTTTTTCAATTTAAGTATCATGATCCCATATTTCAACTTATTTTTCAGTAACCCATTAGGCTTTGTAGCTTTGAATAAATCCATGTCTTTTGATAAGATCCTCTTCCAAATTAGAACGCAGTTTTCTTTTGGCAATAACCACATACAATGTCTTGATTCTGTTATTGATAAAATAGAGGTTGTGAAACAAGCTTGTGCCATACAAGGACTTGATTCATTTATTATGTATCAATTATGGCTCTTGATGTAACAATGTCTTGATTTTGTTGCTTGAAAATAGAGGTTGTGCTTTACTATTTCACAGAATTTCTTACAATCTTTCCATCAGTATTGATTTGTAATCTCAGTCACTGAGGGATGACAGTAATGAAAAAGGTAATATTCCATGCTTTGAAGTTACCCTCTTACTAAATATTTAAATATATTACCACAATTTAATTGTTAGTTAAAGGAATTGAATTTGATTTGTAAACAATTCATTGCTTGATTTATAGAATTTGTTTTTTTCCCTTTTTATTTTTTTCTCAGATTTGGTATGAGATATCTTCCAATATTTGGGTTCCCTAGTTTCCCCACCATAGCTATGAGGTTCAGATGCTATCATTAAATATTCTTAGAACGTTACAACTTTTCTAGTAAGTGTACTTTGAAACATTGTTGTTGCTTTTCCATGGTGTTAATGCAAATAAGCACTACAACTAGTGCCATTATTTAGATTAAGTGCTGAAATCTAGGTGGTCTTGTAATGATGGAGTGATTTTTTTCTAGCTACTAAGGCCATATGCATTTTTATCTCTTATGTTGTCCTGAGATATTCCAGTTCAGAATAAGAATTGAGGTCTCATTTCCACTGTAGATTGTAGTCAGTTTCTTGAACATAATATATAGTAGATTATATTTTACTAATCAACTGTGGATGTGATCCCTCATAGGAAAGGAAATTCAAAGTGACTTTTATTTCACATTGATTTATCAAAACATCCACACAGGAAAAGAGATTCAAAGTGACACTGATTTCAAATTGATTTGTCAAAATGGAGGCAAGAGAAAAGGAAACTTTGTATTCAACAATGCTCTTAATTTCATATGTACATGCATAGACATATTAGTAGAAAATATTGAAGGGTTGCCTAAGTAATATTTTCCATTCCACTACATTCTTTACAGCTTGTAAATAAATAACTCGGAACAATTCATTACACTACTTGTTATTCTTTATTAATCAGTGGTTAATATTTTGATATTGAACTAGCTAATATTTTTCTTCCTTCTATGAAATTGTGTGCTCTATAATGCTTCTTTTCCATTCACTATGTATAGCATATCAAGTGTGTCTAATGGAGTAGGAAGATTGGAAAGTCTTGTGATCCTTGAACTATGCTACAAGGCAAAAACCCAACGGGGCAGGGTAGGTGCATCCCCACAAAGGGGTCACAAATACCAAAGTTGGTATTGGCTAGTGCCTTGAGCTAGAAAATTTCCTTTACCCTTGTATTAATAGTGAATCTGGAGAGGATTCTAATATTATCTTTATAAGTTTTATATTAGTTAAGATTGATGAATAAAATTCATGAGACATGAGCTAGGATGTCCTTGCAAGGTGGTTGTTGATTATTGGAAGCTATGATGGCTATTATATCAGGCTAGGTGGTCACACTCCCTTGATCGTGAGCATGATTGTGATCATGGAAGACTTCATAGTCTGGATTGATTGTTTAGTAGTGATAATTAGTGGTCTCATTCACAAAAGCTTCTATTTCACTAATCCTTTTTATAGAGTTGTCAGATTCAATTTCCAAAGGTTTTAATTACACTATAGAGTTGAGTTCTGAGAGAGTTGTGATTCACAGTGTTAAGTATAGCAGCTATGACACTTGAATGAAGACAAGCATAGTAGATGTATCAAACTCTGTTATAAGCTTACCTGCATATTATAAGGGACTTGGTTGGCTTTTTTATAATTTTATAAACAAGTTCCATTTCGTGGAAATGTGAAAAAAACAGTGATATTGCCACCATGTGGCTCTTGTCATATATGGTTTTATAATTTTTCAAAAAATTCTCTAAGAGTTCACAATGCTAAGATTCACTAGGACCTTACAAAGTTTTATTATTTAGTGAAAGACTCACCAAGATCTTACAAGATTTTATAATTGAGTAAAATATTCACCATGCCTGGTGAGAGATTTGCCAAAAAATTATATATGCATATTATATTATTGATAAAATCGCCTTCCATTTTTCCTATATACCATGGAGATTCGCCCATTTATTATACATATAAATTTAGGGGGGTTCTTAAAATTTTCCCTGATAAGGGGTTACACTAGTAGTATAGGGGCCTAACATGCCCCTCTCCTTCAAAAAGTGTTGTCCTCAATGCTTGAGTAGTTCTTGATGCTTCTGTATAAAATTCTTGTCCTCCCATGTGGAATCTTCAGTGGGTAAGTTCTTCCACTTGATGAGATACTCTAAAATTGATTGATTTCGTAGCTATCGGGTTCTTGTTTCTATGACTGCTCCAGGTTCCAATATGATTTTTCCTTCCACTTCAATTTCTAGCAATATTGTTTGAATTGGGATCTTTTGAAACTTTTGAATAAGTGGCCATACTTCTTCATCCTTCTTCCATTCATCCCTTGCTTCATTTATCCAATTTGGTTGGATAATAGAAATAGCATAAAACAATGCTTCCACATCCTCATCCTTGAAGAGTCTTCCCATTCGGTAAGGTTGCCATTTTTTAAGTGCATGTAGTATTGCCAACATTTCCTTCTCATAAATAGCTTGCTTGAGATGTAGCAATAAAAATACCCAATCACCTACATCAAAACATTTTTCACTACGATGTTGATCTACCTGTTGTTTCATTTGAATTTGCACCAAAGTGGTGTTATCTTTTAAAATTTGGAGAACTTGTTGTTGATGCTCGACGTGATCTTTCACTGCTTGAACCTTTTTCTTCTTGATATGTCCTTATATCTTTAGAGTTTGAGGAGTGGTAATTTCTTCCAATCCTTTACAAGATATGGTTGGATTCATTTCTTGATGCTTGATGTGATCTTTCACTTCTTGAACATTTTTCTTCTTGATATGTCCTTCTATCTTGATAGTTTGAGGAGTGGTAATTTCGACCAATGAATTATAAGATATGGTTGGATTCATTTCTTCTTTCTCGATGTGATGTTTCACTTCTTGCACCTTTTTCTTCTTGATATGTCCTTCTATCTTGACAGTTGGAGGAGTGGTAATTCTTGCCAATGCTTTACAAGATATGGTCTGATTCATTTCTTCTTTCTCTAGGGTGGGGTCCTGGTGTAAATCTTCTTCTTTTGATGTTTCTTGATCCTTTTCTTCCTCCTCTTCATATTCTATGTAAAATAATTTGTTCTCAGCACACTTATGACCTTTAGTGCATTTTCTATCATAATTGTAACAAAGCCCTTTTTCTCTTTTTTCTTCCAATTATTGTGGTGTAACCCTTGTAGGTTGTGGAAGGCTAGGAAAAACAACACTTCCATATTTATAGTTGTGAGGGGTATGCTTCTTGGTTTCCATAATTTTGCTTTTCACTATGTCACAAAGCCCTTTTACTCTTTCCAATTGTTGTGGTGTTGCTCTAAAGAAGGTGTTGCTCTTTGTATCCTCATAATGTGCTATCATTTCCACCGTGAAGATTGACCACGTAACAAGTTAGAACAAAGCCCTTCATACCATAAAAATTGATCCGGATCTAAATATGAAGATGTAATACATACCTTTTGTAACAGTGGTACACCATGTAGATCAAAGAATTGCTCCATCTGAAGTATCCAATTTACCGGATCCTTGCCATCAAACTTCCTCATCTTGCTTTTTCTTGATTTTAGGAGCTCGATCTTGAAACGACTGTAACTCTGTACTTTCGGATCTTTAAGTTCTGAAATTGCGACTTGTAGTAGCCCTCTGTGTCCTCTTTCCAGTGCCTCCAGTCTGATCCAAATTGTATTCTCCAAGAAAGAGTTATGCACAATCTCCCAAGATGACCTGATTATAGACCTTTCCAGAAGAGCGAATTTGTATGAAGTGCCACGTGTCACTGTTTCGACCTTTTGCTTTGAAAAATACGTAAAAGAAACTACAGTCCATCCTCTTTCTGTACCTTCTTATGAAATTTCAATCCGATGCTCAGAGAGAAAGTTATGACGACTTACCCCAAGTCACATGTTTGGAATGTAATTCCGGAGTCTGCAAAAAGACCAACTTCCTTAGATCATATCTCCACAAATATAGTGCGAAAAGCTCTGAAATTTAGAGCCAAGGTTCAGTGCAATTTCTTCTCAAATGGGTTTTTTTTTAGCTTCTGAAACATCGCAGAAAAAATGTTATAGCGAAAATTCCACGATGACCTATTTGGAGCAGCGAAACCCTAGAATCCAAGCTCTGATACCAAATGATATGAAACCAGCTCAAGAAAAGATAGAAAAGATAGATCAACGCCTTAGAATTCAGCCTCTTCGAGGGGGAAACCTCCTTTACATTACATAAATGAACAATTCTTCGATGATACAAATGAAAAGACCTCCTTTCTATATATAGGAGTCTAAGGGGTCATAACATAATCAAAGCTGACATAACAATAATAATGTAAGGGCACAATAATAACAATAGTGGGCTTCTATGGGGCACAATAGTAACAATATGGGCACTACATGGGTACATCAATATAATAAGTGGGTTGTACTAATAACAATAAGGGGTTACACTAGTAGTATAGGGGCCTAACAGTTGTACAATGGTGAGTTGGTGCATTTTTATTGGTTTGATTTTAGACCAATGGAAGAATGCCATGTGGCAAACCCAGATGCTACCACGTGGCACCTCCCAAAGGTTGGGTTGGCGGTCTACGCATTGGAGAAAAAATTATTAGCAAAATTTGGGGTTGAACCCGCGACCTACCACATACAAACCTCACGCTTTAACCATCTACTCTACACAATAGTTCTTACCCATAGAGTTCGCGACATATATTTGAAGTTAAATGGAATTAGGGTTGGCGGTTAGGGGAGGGCCAGCCCGTAGGCCAACCCTCTCCCCATGTGAACACAATGAAATAAACCGCAACCATTTATGATAACGCGATAGCTATCCACCAAACATCAAACTGTTCTGCATGTGAGTGATACATAACCCCGATGGTCAAGGTAATAGACTCCTCCAAAATCACGACATTAACTCACATGTGAACACCGCAAGCCAAACCGTTAGGTAACTCTGATGCTTCCGCTCCAACATTCAATGCGAAGGTTATCGCAAGTGACCAAGCCTAACAAACCACCAAAGGTTATGTCTTGTTTAGCACTAATCTAGTTTTAACATTAATTAAGCATAGTTTAACACCAGTTAATCTGAGATTAAAGTAGTGGTGATTTTGGCGATTCCCCCAAATTCAGACATGCCACCAAATTTAGCAGTGTTAACTGGAGATGTTCTAGAATTAGAGGGAAAATGTAGGAAAAGACTGACTAAGCTCTAGAGAAGTTATTTCGACCAAATTGAGCTCAGAAAGAGGCGTTCTTGGCTAATTTGGACTTCTGAACACATTGGTGTAGGTATCAAGAGCCACAGAGCTTTGTAAACATCCATTTTTCCACATTGAGACAATAGAGAGGCATAAGCCATGGAACCTAGACCAAGGAGATGTAGCCCAGGAGGGATGAACTCCTTCATCAAAACATTGTGTTAATGTGTCACTTTGATGGTTTTCTACACTGTGAATGTTTTCTTTTTAGTATTTGTTCTGAAGCTATTTTGCTCATGAATGTCTTTTTAAACTTAAGAAAATTTACCCAATTGTATGCACAAACAACTAATGAAACCTCAGCACAAGAAGCAATAAGCAAGTACATATTTATAAATCTGTAATTTTTATTAGCACGACAAAACTAATCATACAAAAATAGATCAAGTTGGTATCAGAGAAAAGGTTGAATTGCTTCATTGCTTGAGTTTTTGCAATCAGGATTTTAATGGTTGCAAAACTGTGATGCTTACAAGGTTAAAGTTGCAGAAAGGAGAAGGGAAGCTATTGGTTGCAACTCTTGAGGTAATTCCCAGAAGAAGGAGAGCCTCAAGGCCACAATCTCCACCACTCAAAGTTCCAATTCCATATGCACTTGAAACACCTCAAGTTTCTCCTTCAACTGAGATTGAAAAGGTACAAGCAATACCAATTTCTGAGCCTGAATCCATAGCCATTATGTCTGGAGAAAGAGAGCCTGTTGGCTTGATGGGACCTAACCCAGGTTTAGAGTTAATTAGCCAAAAAATACATGTACTACTGGTCATTTTGGAAACATCCTGTGGAGCACGGACTGAGGTCTCACTCGAAGCAGTATGGGGGGATACTGGAACCAAGTTTCTGCACCGTTGAGATGTCTGAGGGGTCGACTTAGTCCAACTAGGAATGTCTTCGCGCACTGCCCTAACCTGTGAGACCTTCGCGATCTATTATAATCACCTTTGTGCAGCCCTACCCAAGGGTTGAGATACTTTCGCGCTGCTAAGGCAGCGATCTACACTATTTCCCCAAGTACACCGTGGATCTTACTTATATTCTTATAATTGTTATTTTATCTTCGCGTAAAAAGATGCTTATCTTATATTCGATTGTTCAACACATTCATATGATTTCGCATAGCTAATAAACAGTAAACTTTCAATTCATACCTAATATACTTCAATGCATAAAACAAGAAAAAGATACACAGAATGACAAGAAACTTCTCTTTATTATTTCTCCAATGGTTAAAAACTCTCACCCTGCGCACTCAGCTACAAGGGTCCGTGCACTCAATTTTGGACTACTAGGCCTCTACGCACTCAGCTGCAAGGGTCTGCGCACTCAATTGTGAACTACTAGGCCTCTACACACTCAGCTGCAGAGCCTGCTCCTACTCTACGACCCAAATACATGACTTTACACTTCCACTCATACTCAATGCTTCTTCTTCATTCTCTTAGATTAGATTAGATTAGATTTCTTGGATGTCCCTTTACAACTTAGAGCCTCGCTCTATTTATACAATCCCATGGTCTGTGGACCATGAGTAGAACTTTCAAGCCGACATTACGTTACAAAAGTGAGGGCGAACAACCTTATGACTCAATTACAACTTTGCGCGTCACACCCAAATCGCAGAGTCTTTACATCGAACTTAGTCAAAACTTCGGCTTTAAGCCTCAAAAATTGCCTTGGGGGATCTTGCACCCAATAGGCCCCCAACACAAATATCTTGAGTCGCCCTCAAGTCACTATATCAGTGTGGAGATCTTCGCACGGAGACCTCCCAGCTTTGTGCAGACCACTGCGAGGTCGACAGTGCACAAAGCCACTACCTGCTGGAGTTCCTCCAGCTAGTTAGATGGCCGACCCACCTCTGTAAGGCTTCAATCGACTACTTGCTTAGGAAGAGTTCACCATTCATTTCTACCAATTGCACCATGACACCATATGTGATTTCCTTAATTGCATATGGTCCCATCCAATGCATTTGGAGTTTCCCCAGGAATTTATCAAACTTGACGTTGTATAACAACACCAAATCATTCATCTTAAAATTGCACAGCTTGATATTTCGATCACACCATGCCTTTTCACATTTCTTTTGTACCTGCTGATGAAATCCTGCCAAACACCGTTCTTCTTCAAGTTCCTCCAGCTGCGGGAGCCTCTCCTCCAGGGCTCTGCGGTTTGTCTTATCTATGAGTGTTGCTATGCGCAAACTAGGCACGTTATACTCCATCGGCATTACGACTTCCACTCCATAGACTAGCCTAAAAGGCGTTTGTCCCATCAGTTTCTTGCATGTGGTCCTATAAGCTAAAATACCGTGGGGACGCGCAGGTCCCAATCGTTTCACCATGAATTGTATACTTTTGTTAGTGCAGTCTACAACACTTTGTTAAATGCTTGTACGGTCCGTTAGCCTGTGGGTGATACGGCGGGGTTTTTTTATGATACACCTAAAACTCTTCCATCAGCATGTTGATCGTTTCATTCAGCAAATGTGTACCATGATCTCTCATCAAGATCTTCGGACAGTCGAATCATGTCAGTACGTGTTCAAATAGGAACTTTGCGGCCATGGCAGCTGTGCAATATTTTGTTGGTTGTGCTTCTGCCCATCGTGTTAGGTATTTTGTTGGAGTAATTATATATCTGGCACCTGTCTTTCCTTGAGGTTTGATAGGTCCTACAAATTCAATTGCCCGCTTTTCTAAGGTTTGAAACATCATTTGTGGATTCAAAGGCATCTCGTCCCTCCGTAATGGCTTGCCCGTTCTTTGACATACATCACATGTCTTGCAATGTGCTTTTGAATCCTAATGAAGGGTCAGCCACCACAACCTTGCACAGAGAACCTTTTGCATGGTGGCTCTTCCTGCATAATGACCTCTCACAGGGCCCCCATGAGCATTTGTGAGGATTTTTCTTCATTCAAACTCTAGTACATACCTTCGCAGTAACCCATCATTCCTTATCTTGTATAAATTCCCTGCAATAACAGAAAATTCTACTATGCGCACCACTAGTACCTTCTTCTACTGAACGAAGTAACCTTCCAGGGCAGTCCTAATTGTTAGAAAGTGAACTATGTCTTCAAAATTTCCATCTGTTATGCGCACAAAAAATAGTTGTGCATCAAGTAGTCCCTCCTCTAGACTAGTAGGTTCCTCCCCTGTCTCTATGTGCGACAAGTGATTTGGTCCTGCATTCAATCGTCCAGGCTTCACGACAACTTCAAAATCATATTCTTGGAACAATAAGAGCCACCTACATATGCACCCCCCCAACACAAACTTATTAACCAAGTATTTTAGTGCAGAATGATCTGTATACATATTGAAGTGTGCAGGTAGCAGATAGTGCCGATATTTTTGGATTGCATACACCATAGCTACTCCCTCGCGTTCAATGGTGGAATAGTTCTTTTCCACTTCAGATAGTCTGCGACTCACGAACGTGATAGGGTGATACAAGCCTTCTCCGCCTTCTTGTGTGAGTACTACCCCCAATGCTATACACAACACATCAACATGAACATGAAATTCTTTCTTCCAGTTTGGGAAGATAACAATTGGCACAGTAACCATTTTCTCCTTCAATATATCTAGGCTTTTCTTATAGTCATCGTCCCATCATAATGTGACATCATTCTTTAGTAGATTTTCCATTGGCGTGGTGATATGGGCGTAACTCTTGATAAACTTTCTTTAGTACCCAGTATGTCCCAGGGTAGCACACAACTGCTTCACACTGTGTAGTGCTTCCAAATTCAGGATCACCGCAATTTTTATGGGGTCTACCATCAGCCCTTGTTTACAAACCACATGCCCCAACAGGTTCCCAAAAGGAATGAGGAACATACATTTCTTGAGGTTGAGCGCGATTTGGTATCTTCGACATGTATCCAACATCAAGCGCAGGTTCACTACATGGTTCCTAACCAACCCAAATACAGTCCAATCATCAAAATAGACCTCCAAGAATTTATGAATATATTCCCTAAACGCCACAACAACTACACGTGAAAAGATGGCTGGCGCGTTCTTCAGTCCAAACAACATGACAGTGTATTGAAAGCAACCCCACTCCATTGCGAAGGTTGTCTTACTTCTATCCTCCGGCGCGATCCTGATCTGGTGGTACCCTGAGAACCCATCAGTGAAAGAATATGCTTCCTGACTGCCTACATTGTCCAACACCTCATCTGTGAATGGAGTTGGGAATGGATCATGTACACACGCGTCGTTCAACTTTCTGAGATCCACGCATATTCTTATTTCATCCTTCTGCTTATTTTCTTGTACCACCATCGGACTTACCCAATTGGATTCCTCGACGGGCTCGATAATGCCTACCGCAAGCATCTTATCTAATTCTTTGCGGACCTTCTCTTGGTATTTCTGTTTTAAGAAATACGGTCTCTGTTTCACTGGCTTCACGTCAGGTTTTAACATGATCTACATTACCCCTAAGTCTCTGATTATTCCGTTTAAGTCTGTGAACTTGGTCTGGAATAAGTCCTGACATTCGAGGAGTAATTCAGTTGCCTTATCTACTGTCGCGGCATCCCAGTAGTCTTCAATCTTCACAAATTTAGGTTTTGCCTCTATACCAATATTTACCTGCTTAGTCTTTACTAGCGTGGTTATGTCAGGGTTCTCGATCTATGGTCCTTGAACCTCGTGCTGGCCTTCTGTCTCTGGAATATCAATGTTCCTCGGATCTTCATCTTCTTCCTTAATAGTTACATTATAACACTCCAATGCGCAACTTAGCTAAGCATCCCAGTTAGGTTGAATCATCCCTATTGACTCTTGCAGCATCCTAAAGAGGGCTTCTTTTACTTCTTATAGTGCTTCATCAATACTATCCCATCCATCCTCAAAATTGAAAGTGATCACGAACCCTTCGCGTAGGACATCCCATTCATTTGTTTTGTGGTGGAGCTCTGTTTCTATATACCAGTTCATTAGTATAACATCCAGGGTGTGACAAAACAGATGCACCCACTCAGGTTGCAACTTTTCCCCACAGGTCTACGTCCACTTAGCCAAATGCGTGCATGGATCATCCTGCCCATTGTATTTTTCTATTAATCGCACTCTAGGATTCCCAAACCATGTGTGCATCACTCTCCTATAGGCATGCCAGTCATCAAAGTTTCCTTTGTGCTACCCCGCCACCTCACCTAATCCATCATAAGTAGGTAAACTTCTCATTTCCGTTGATATGCATCACAGTGATCTTGTCATCATGTTATAGTTTAACATGGTTACCTTGTGTAACCAGTTTTGGCACCGCTCTATCTCCTCATCTGAATTTGAAGTATAGGAGCTTTCACGCTCCCATGAAATTAGTCTATCTGTGGTAAGATTTACCCAGTCTTGCTCCCATGCAGTTATCTTGTAGATGCAGTCCAAATCGTTGTCACTTTCGTAGTTGCGCACAGGCTCTGTGTAGCATGATCCCTTAGCAGGGTCCAAGGGTATTACCATGCGTAGAGACTTATTCACAAAAATCATCTTGTGCTTCTTTATATTAATCACCCCGTTCATGTTAGTGGCCCAATCAATTACTAAGAGAGCGGGGTAGCGATTGCTGTCACCAACAATCTCTATCACCTCAAAGTCATCTAGTGTGCTTTCTCTCTCAAAATCCACTGTGATTCCCTGCAATCGCCCCAGGGGTATTATCTTTTGTTGGTTTGCCATGCGTAGCTGAATAGGAGACCAATGCAGCATAGGCCTCCCCATGCGCTCCCATGTCCACTTTGGTAGAATGTTCCCATCCAACCCTAAATCCATAATTACTTGGTCCATCTCATATTCTCCAATCTGTGCGATTAACCTCATTTCTCTTCCTGTTCTTGTCTTATGTTTTCCTCTTCCGGACTATGCGCAGTTGTCCTGGCATGGTGCCAACACATCTATTAATGAGTTCTTGTAATCCCTTTAGAGCCTTACTATCGCGCAATAACTTCATACATTTTTCCAGGAACATCATGAGCATCGATGGGTCCATGTCCGGCTCTGGTCTGTGTTTTCTTCCTGAAGTGGAGGCATCAGTGAATCTCTTCTTAGCTTCCATAAAAGTTTCTCGAAAGCGCTCCAAATCAAACTCTGCTTCCTTCGTCGGAGCTTTGTGAACCCAATTACTTTCTTCGGGTTGTTTGCCTTTATCATCTCCCATCGTAATTCCACTTCAGAGCACAATATTCACATTTGGCTCTTCCTCGCATGGCTAAGACCTCATCATTTGTAGGTTCTGAGTTGAGGAAGGTGGTAGCACTCCCTTGTCGCGTATCTTGGCTATCATTGTAGGACAATCTTCCATCTCATGATCAAACAAGGTACAGTACAAGCATGATGGACACCTTCGATTCATACAATCATGAGCATAATGTCATGGCCCTTCGAAATTGTAGCATATTACCTATCTGCGGCCTCTTCTAATTCCTCCTCCACCTCGGCTTCATCCGCACCCCTAGAATCTGGTTCGCGCCATCCCTACACCCTAGTCTAGGGGATGCGTTTTGACCTGAACCATGTAGGTGGGGGTTCTATCCATCATTAGCTCATAACTTCTACATGTGCGCTCATCGTTTCCCACCGATCTACAGAAATTATAGAACAACTATTGCGAATTCTGCATGTACTTCTGCAACAAATCACAATTGTCCATAGAATTCTTTCATTCTATTTGACAAATCGCACACCACAGAGCAAGTGCCGTGCTTGGTCCTGCTTACACTTCTGATCTTAATGGCATTGGTACTCCTCTTGTGTGGTAATTTGTGAACACCGGGCAGTGGTCTTTGTCATGACCCTGACCCTTGCATTTCACGTACCACACTTCTTTGTGAACATTTGGTCAAGCTATCCTATCTTGTTTTAGACTCTGCATCTCAAGGCATAGATTTTTCAACTGCGCATGGATTTGCTGAACTCCCAAGTTAGGATCCTGTATTGGGGTCTCATGCAGCCTCATTGCGATTTCTAAAGCTTCTGCCTGAGTTGTCAACCTTTGTTGTGACAGCGCGTTCCTCAAATGTGGCGTTAGTGATGCTACAAACCATTCGTGGTGTTGTTCATCCATCAAAGTCATATTAGCTTCACGAGTCATACACTTCAGCCTCTGATCCAACTCCCAAGGAGTCTCACCTGGTAGCATTGTGATCTCTTTGAATCCAATGATCGACTGCACCTCTGGCTTTGGCCTGCTAAATTCCTTATTCAGCACAACTTGGATATATACGATTCCCGCATTCAGATTATCATTAGAATTCTTAATATACCAGGTCTGCACACAGTCTTGTAGGGTGCTAACCAGTGTTTCTATATTTATATTGTCATCTATAACTCCCTGTGTTTCCCATACGGCTCTTATCACAAACCAAAATTGTTTTGGGTCTTCATTTCCCAATCCTTTGAACACAGGCAAATTTATCGTGTTGGACATGTTAAAATGCGGTGGTGGCGGAGGTGGTATGGGTGAAGATGGAGATGATGGTGGTGAGACTGGTGGTGGTGTGGGTGGAGGTGGTATGTGTGGAATCCTTTGCCTTATCAAATGGATCGCACTTCGCAGAGAGACCCTCATGAGATCTTCCTTGTCCCCTTGTAGAGGTGAAATCAAGGGGCTAGTCTCTAGTCTCACAGTTCCTTCATTTCTGTAAATTTTCCCACTTTGCGTAGCTCTTAACATCAATGTAACTGCATAATCCACTTTTCATACAGTAGAATTTTATTCTAAGTGTTCAGAGACTTTACGTACTTACCTCGCGGTCCTTTGAGAAAGCATCGCTTTGCCTTGCTATAGCAAACTGAAGTATCTACCGCGAACTCAGTAATGAACCCTCCTATGATCCGATCGAGCTAGTGATCAACAACGTGCGTGATCTTATCCTCTGATGCTTTCAATCTGTGCACTAGCTCTGGGGTCCACACAATAGGATTGTCGAGTTTCCACCTTCCTTGGCTATCTTCTAGCTTCACGATCCACTTGTACAGCTCAGTAGGGAAAGATGCAAAGAAGATTTCGTGGATCTCTGTGTATAGGTAGCAATATAACCACTCTTCTTTTGTCAGTTGTGGGTTCCTATTTTCCTGTGTCGCGAACTCGTGAATTCTCTTGTCCAACCAACCTTCAATTTCCTGCTTAGTTGGATTCCAATGATACAACACCAGACATCTCTATGCAGATTCTGGTCCCAGCAACAGAACCATTTGTTGGCTTGATGGGGCCTGACCTAGGTTTGGAGTTCATTAACCAAACATATCCATGTACTCCTAGCCCTTTCGACAACAGCCCGTGGAGCACAGACTGAGGTCTCACCCAAAGCAGTATGAGGGGATGTTGGAATCAAGTTCTACACCTTTGAGATGTGTGAGGGGTCGACTTAGTCCAACTAGGAATGTCTTCATGTAGGTCACTTCGCGCACTTCCCTAACCTACGAGACCTTCGCGATATGTTATAATCGCCTTCACGCAGCCCTACCCAAGAGCTGAGATGCTCTCACACTACTAAGGCAGCGATCTTCATTATTTCCCCAAGTACACCGCAGGTCTTACTTATCTTCTTATAGTTGTTAGTTTAACTTCACGTAGACAGATACTTTTCTTATATTCGATTGTTCAACACATTCATATGAGTTCGCACAGCTAATAAACAATAGACTTGTGATTCATATTTAATATGCTTCAATGCATAAAACAAGAAAAAGATACAGAGAATGATAAGAAACTTCTCTTTATTATTTCTCCAACAGTTACAGACTCGTCTCACCCTACGCACTCAGCTGTAGGGGTTCACGCACTCAGCTACAGACTACTAGGCCTTTGCGCACTCAGCTGCAGAGCCTTCTCCTACTCTACGACCCAAAGACACGACTTTACACTTCCACTCAAACTCAATGCTTTTCTTCATTCTATTAGATTAGATTAGATTAGATTTCTTGGATGTCCCTTTACAACTTAGAGCCTCGCTCTATTTATACAATCCCATGGTTTGTGGACCATAGGTAGAACTCTCAAGCCGACATTACATTACGAAAGTGAGGGCGGACAACCCTATGACTGAATTACAACTTTGTGCTCCCCACCCAAAAATCACAGAGTCTTTACATCAGACTTAGTCAAAACTTGGGCTTTAAGCCTCAAAACTTGCCTTGGCGGATCCTGCACCCAATAGAGCCTGAAGTTCCCTCTTCAGAAGAGGAAGAATTCAAGAAAGATTTCTATACTTTGGCTGAGATGGTTAAAGTCCTCTATGAAGAGAAGAACACTAGAATGGTTGGAGAGAGTTCTAAACCTCCACATGGAGAAGGAAGCTCAAAGAACATAAAATATGATAAGAAGGATTCCAAAGGGAATGGTGGAAAACCACCTCCATCTCCACCATACTCATCATCTTCCTCATCATCTTCACCATCTCACACAACATCATCTTCCACTACCACCACTGAAACTGCCCATACTCATTCAAAAACCCCAAAAGGAAAGACTCCATTAATGAAATTGGACATAAAATTCGAACTTCCCATGTACAATGGAGAGGTGAATGCAAAAAAATTGGACAATTGGATTCGACAGTTGGAGGTATATTGCAGAATTTAGAACCTTCAAGAAGACGACATATATATCTAGTTGGCTTCATTGAGGCTAGAAGGAGTTGCACTAGTTTGGTGGGAAGAAAAGACTTAAGAGGAAATGAGAATCCATGGTAAGATATTCATCACTTGGGTTGAATTTGTTTCTGCAATTTGTTTCTACCTATATGCAAAAATCCATTATGAGTTGGCAGAATTTTAGGCAGCTTAATCCAAAAAATTTAGATGAGGTATGTGTGCAAACCACACACCTTGAATCTAGAGGAAAGAACATTCAGGAAGAGGGTAGTAAGAGAAATTAATTCAAGGGTAAGGAGAAAGAAAAGGGTGGAAAAGGGAGGAGAAAGAAGAATGCAAGTGTGAAGAAAGAAGGGGAGAAAATCACATGCAAAGATTATTCCAAAGAGGGGAATGATGAAGCCCACTGCTAGAAATTGCATCCCAAATTAAGGCCTAAGAAAAAAAAAACAATAAGGGAAAACAAAAGATGACCGCTACCACATAACATGACCTTGGTTCAGATTCTGGTGATGAGACCAAGATTTCAGCCATGGTTAAAAAAGGAAAATAAATTGTTGCAAGCACTAGTTCATCACATAGTCAAAAAAACACTCCAAATGAAGAGTCAAGAATAGAGTTGTTTCATGTTAGAGTGATTTCAAATCATACAAAGATTGATGCATTATTTGATAGTGGGTCACAATCAAACTTGATTTCAGAAGACTTGGTTAAAGAACTAAACGTTGAAACTGCACCTCATCATAATCCATATCCATTGAGTTGGATAGTAAACAATGCAAACTTACAAGTTACAAGAAAGTGATTATTCAAGTTCTCCATTACTAAAATGTTCATTGATGAAGTTGAGTTAGATGTAGTTCCACTTGACATCTCAGGAATCATTTTGGGTAGTCCTTATTTGTATGATAGAAAATTAGTATTTTATCGCCATGAAAACAAATACATATTTCTCAAGAATGGGGTGGAGTACATTGTGAGAGCCCATCACAAAAAGATGAACATTATTTTGGTTAATGCAGGGCAGATGAAGATACTAGTAAATGCAAGTAAAATTTTTGTGCTTCTCATGATCAAGAAAAAGAATGATATTGATTATGATGCTTTTGAAGGTTGTGATGATAAATTGAAATCTGATTTGTTTGATGTGGTAAGCAAGCATGGCGAGATGTTTCAGGAACCAAAGGGGTTACCTCCCAAGAGGGGAATTCAACATGAGATTCAGTTGCAATAGGATGTTCCACTTCCGAACATTGGCATGTATCGCATGTCTATTATGGAGAGCTTGGAAATCAAAAAGAAAATTCAAGAATTGCTGAACAAAGGTATCATATGCCCATCTACTTCGCCATGTGGTTCGCCCATTGTCTTGGTGCCAAAGAAGGACAAAACTTGGCACATGTGTGTGGATTTCCATGCACTAAAAAAAATCACAGTAAAGAATCGTTATCCACTCCCAAGAATTGATGATTTGCTTGATCAATTGAGGTATGCAAAGTATTTCACTAAGTTAGATTTACAAAGTGGTTATCATCAAGTTAGGATAGCTGAAGAAGACATTTGGAAAACTGCATTTAAAACTAAACAAGGATTGTTTGAGTGGCTTGTTATGTCTTTCGGTCTTACAAATGCTCTAGCTACTTTCATGATGGTAATGAATGATGTATTGACACCATTTCTAGATGATTTTTTTCATTGTCTACTTAGATGATATCCTCGTATTCAACAAGTCAAGAGATGAACATGTCATGCATGTAAACAAAGTACTTGATGTCTTGAGAAAATAATAGTTGTTTTTAAAGATGTCGAAGTGTGAATTTGGTAAGACTTCTTTAGTGTATTTGGGAAACATTGTTGGAGGAGGTGAGCTGAAGATAGACCCCTCTAAGGTTGAGGTCATTCTGAATCGGCCCAAGCCCAATACAGTTACAAATGTAAGAAGCTTTTAAGGGGCAGCAAAATACTGGAGAAACTTTATTGCTAATTTTTCTTCCATTGCAGCTCCATTACATGCATTGACAAGTGTCAAGAAAGTATTCCATTGGGGAGATGTGCAACAGAAAGCATTTGATTCTTTGAAGCAAAAGATAATTCCAGCACCAGTATTGGCACTTTAAGATCTTAGACAACCATTTGAGATTCAAACAGATGCAAGCGATTATGCCATGGGAGTAGTTCTATTGCAGCATGGTAAGCCCATTTCATTTCATTCTGAAATCTTTAATGGAGTTGTAACTAACTATCCCACATATGAAAAAGAAATTTATGCATTGGTACAAAGTGTTAAGAAATGAAAGCACTATTTGATGGGGAAGGAGACCATCATCCATACTGACCATCAACCATTGCAGTATTTACAGTCACATTCAAAGTTGCAGCAGTCACGACATTTTAGATGGATGGGTTTTCTATAACAATATCATTTGGTTATCAGGTATAAAAACGGAGTCTACAATAAGGTAGTTGATATGCTTTCAAGGCCTATTGTAAATTCATCTATTATATTCAAGCATAATTATGTTTTGCATGAAAGTTACTGTTATCACTCAGGTTGTTCCCTTTGAATCCTAAGGGAATACGACCGAGGTAACCACAGACCAATCTTTGGATCACAGGTCCTAGCCTACCTGCAATCAGAGAGGGCTCTCTCTTTAGAATTTAGCTTCATTTAAGTAATTTTTAGGCTAGTTGTGATGCACTGAATTTTGTTTAAAGTTTTGGTTGAATGATGTCTTCTAACAGCTAAAATGTAATATTCAGGAGTTTCAGTCCATTGGGCAATGGAGTCTGTGATTATGTGTTGTTTGAGGTATTGAGTGAGAGTGATGAAACTGCAGGGCCATATGGGTACTCATGAAACAATCTTCAAATTGTGGAATATGGACTATTTCCAGCCAGTGAGAAGGCAACTAAGAATATTTCACTAAGCTGGTGATATGGAGAAAGGAAATATCACTCAGGAGCAGATCAGAATTCCTGAATAGTATTTACTATGAAAGATTCAGTGTAAATGCGAGCAATTAAGAATTTCACATTCATAACTGATTCTGAAGAAGACATTCATAACAGCAGAGATTGAGTCAAGGGTGTTCAATGAACAAATCCTGGACTATTCTTTTTCTCTAATGCTAAACATATGAAACATACAGCATAAGTGGATTATGAAAGAACGAAATACATAATAACATGGTTCAGAAAACTTATTGTGACATGAAATAGCGCAGGAATCCTGTAGCAGCAAGCAAGCACACCACAACACTTCAAACAACTCAAAACTTCAAAAGTTCCATTAGCTTCTTGTATTAAAATTCTGAAATTACAGCATAGCCTTTTCAGAAGAAAAATCAACAACCCCAATAAGTTTGTGTGTGGGGATATATATACAATCGTTTTACAAAATATCTTAACGATGAGTCATTTGATCAATAATTGTCTTTACCAACTTTCAAAAATAGCAGCTGCAAATAGTTATTGCTACATTAAACAAACAATAAATGACTGTTCACTTCTGTCAGAAGTTCTTTGACTTTTGGAGGCAACTGGGTCAGTTGGTGCATCGTATTGATTCTGAGTAATACGCCCTTTACTGCTTTGTCGTGGTGCGGCTATCTCAGCCCCGTCATCTGCATCTGTCGGTCCTGCTTTGGTGGCCAAATTTGATTGCTGAGTTGGCTCTGTCCACTCCTTTTCCAGTCAGAGCGAATATATCAATTTTCTGAAAATGATGACTTATGATCGATATACAAAAATTTGGTGAAAAACCTGTTTCTTCACAGCAGTGTTTGTATCATGCCCGTCCACCATTCTTGTGTAGGCAGTTGGTGTCTTAGGATTATGCCAAAAGTCTCATCTGCCTCAGTATATTTGTAATAGTTTGGAGGCACTTCAAAAAGATGTCTGATCTCATTCATAATAAAAAACAAATTCTCTAGTTTGTCATAGAGACTCTGCCCAGATGGAGGCCCTGTTTCCTCTGGGGCACTTGTTGATGCAGTGATCTGGTTGTTGGCATATGTATTGACCCTCTTGGCATAGTTTTCATGAGATAGCAACCTTCCTGCACTGGTTACCAAGATGGGAAGACCTCTGTTATGTAATGTTGTAATTTTATCAATGAATTTGTTCACCTCTGTCTGCATTTCTTGACACCTTATGTCCAATGTTTGCACATGATTTCTCAAAACAAGCACTCTCTTTATTAGTAAAATGGTATCAGTTTTGTTAGTGATACCCATTGCTGCCAGCTGGGGGCCAGTGCGATTGTTAAGGACATTGATCATCCTATTGGCTATTTCAGGCATATTGCCTAGAGATGCCCTTGCTCTTTGACTTTCTATTTGGGCCCTACCTATGAGATCCATATGTTCGTGGATGGTTTCAATATATTGCCACTGGTCTGTAATAGATTGACCAATATTGGCCCACAGGATTTTCTTGATTTCAACTACAACCTTATCAAGAGAGAGCTCTTTCTCCAGTTCCTTTATTCTCTTCTCAAGAGCCCTTACCTCTCTTGTTTTTTCAGCTACACTCTGCTTTGATTTATCATACTTTTCTTCAATGGCAGCCAATTTATCCTTGGTCTCTTGCAGTTCAGCCATCTGTGCTTCTAAAGCTTCAAGCTCTTTCATCATGTTCTGCATGCTTAGGCTGGGTCCCTGATCTGGTGTTGTTGCTGGCGCTGATACTCCTGTAGCTGGTGCTGATATTGAAGGATCTGCCTCTGATGTTTGTCCAATGGGAGGACCTGCTGCAGTAGTAGAAAGTGGCACACCTTCAGTGGATGCAGATGTCTGTGCTGGCTGCATTGGTGCCTCACCTTGTCTTGTTTTCAGTGCTACCTCTAATGCACTCTCTGTTTCCATCAATCTCTTGTATAAACTCAGGAGTAAAGCAACTACATCCTGATCCTTCTTTTGCTCTGCCACCTCTCCAGTTTGAGGGTGAAGGGTAGCTGGCAGCTTGATATGCTTTCTCATAGCTGCTATGTATTCATCTCTTTTCTTTAATAATGCTTGCACACCCCTGGGGTCCTTTGGATCATGACCCAGCTCTATAATGATCTCTTCCAAGGACTTGATTCTGTTGTCCTTGGCTTGAGATGATGCCTTTTCTAATTCCAGTTGAGCAGGAGTGTTGTGTAAATAATTTTGTAATTGGTGTGCCAGTAGGGTCTTATCGGCTAATGTGGAATATATCATTTCCCCGGTTTGCCTGTGTAACTCAATCTGATCCAAGGGGTGGATATCTTTCGCAAAAATTTCCAGATTAGTTCTGATATAATCGACAGCTGTTTGAGGTTGCTGCATTGTAGGCCTGAAATGACTAAGAGTCATTTTTTGTTCTTGAATGTCATAAGCAGACATTAATCTTTGCTGATTAGTTGGTGCCATTTCCAAGAGATGGTTGTAGATTTGGTGTTTGAGGGGCTCATTCCTTTTCTTGATATCTATGAACTGCTACTTGATGCTAGAGTCCGCTTTAGATCGCTGCCTTGAAGAGCTCACCTCTGCCCCAGGTGGCATGTCCTGTCCTTGCTGTAAGGAACTAGCCAATGTTTCAATGCTAGGAGGGGGCATATTATCAATTGGTCTCTCTGGTAATTCCTCCTCTGAAAAAGGATTTAGCCTCTATCTTTTTTCACCTTGCTGATCCGTTGAAGTAGTAAGAGGAGTGTCCTCTTGCCTATCCCTTTTGCTTGTTCTTTCCTCATTAGCAAGTGTTTGCAAAACCGATGATTCAACTGTTACCTCCTGCCTTGGAGGGATTTTGTTATCGGGAAAAGTATCTAATTCGGAATGCCCCTATCCCACTCTAAGAGGTGATAGTGCCTTAGCAACAAACAAGGAAAACTATCTGAGTATTCTTCTTTATGAGATGTAAATAGAGTAAGAAGGATGTAACTAACCGGTGTCTTCCGCTAGTTTGTCGATCCAATCACTCTCTCTTTTGTTCGCTTCCCGCTTCCTGCTCTTTCACTGGTCCAGCTTCACCCAGTTCCTGCAAGATCACAAGAGAGAAAAACTACACAAAAGACATAGATTCACATTCATAACTAGTTTAGGATCAGATATAAACTAAATATGCAAATATAACAAAACATCATTGAAATACAAGCATATAGGAGAAACTCAAGTAGCTTTATTGATATGATAACAAGGTTCAAGAGGAGATACAACCAAATGAGTCCCGATCCAGCATCTACCTCTCAGCAAAGGAATCCCTTCCTCTCCTCCAACAAAGCATAAATCACCCAATGTACTAATCTCAATCTCAAACCAACAACAATTCTCTGCAAAATACCAAATTCCAGCCTCCTGAACCTCTGGGTGAGAGACCCATATATAGATGTAAGCAGAGAGGATGATTCAACTTATGTTTTGACTTGTGGCTTCTCTCTGTCAGTTCTTGCTTCCACTTGGAGTTTGAGAACCTCTTACTCATCACTAGTCGAATTCATTGAGGCAAGTGTCATTGAGGAAGATTCTGGAAGCTTCCAGGGTCTTTCCACCTCGTTGAATGAGCTTTCCATTTGTCACTTCCCACTCAGCGCACCCTGGTAGTGCTTCTACCTACGTTGCAGTGCACCTAGCCAGTGTAATCTCTGCATTTCAGCGCAGACAGCTAGTGGAGCCTCTGAATTGATCCTGAATTGACTATTTCTGAGTGGTTTTTGGTGGAGAACTTCTGGGAGAAGCTGTCATTGGTTGACCTTGTTCCTTTAGGGGTAGGAACAACTCATTTAGGGACTTTGGATCCCTTGGATTATGGACATTTCATGCTCAATGCTGTAAGGCACAAAAATGTCTATAACAGATTTGCTCTTGTGTTTGTTGTTCTGTGGAGGCAGGTTCCTTGGCTATACCTTCCTGTTGCTCTACTTGTTATTCCACATTTGGAGGTGACTCTTCTTACTACATTGTTTTGCCTTTAGCCATGTATGCTGCTTGATCAGTTATTTTGGCAGGCTGCTCGGGAACGGTGGATGAAGAGGCAGCTTCTCCACGATGCTGAGGACATGAAGACCAAACCTGGTTGCAGCGCACTGAGAGAAGGCTTATCCAAGCGGAATTCTGGGCAGCAACGGCTTTGGAATCAATTTCTGAAGGTTGGCGGCGGAAACGTCGTAAAACTCATGCAGGAGGCACTGTGGTCTTTTTGCAAATAATGCGAAAAAAACGACTTTTTTGGGCAAAATAGGGAAAATTTGGCCTTTGGCGCCTTTTGTCGGATGACGTCAGCCTGACGTCATAGGTGGGGTCGGGTACGGAATGATGACGTGGCGGTCGGTGAGTGGCTCTACGTGGACAGATGACAGGGCAGACAGCTCAGAGCAATGGCGGATCGGGTACTAATGTGATGCTGAAGCGGCAATGACATAGGGGTGACGTGGGAGTGACGTATGGCGGTAATAGGAGGGCGGTAAGCGATAATATCAGACCGCTCATGGTACGGGTGTGGTTTTGGCAGGAGGCCACCCGATGAAATCCAGGAGCAACACGCGTCCAAGCCCTGACGTCACCCTTCTGACAATTTCGGGCGCTAATGTTCAGGCATCGGGGGTGGTCCGATATTGCAGAGAGCCATCGGATCGGAGGCCCCGGATCCGACGGTCGACGGGGCGCAGAGGTGATGGGTGGATACGGCGGGTCCCGGCGGGGATTTTTAATAATATTTTTTGTTTTTTTTGCGGTGCGGCGCGCCGAAATATATACTTTGGAAAATCGGACAAAAGTGGGTTTTTGCAAGATTTATACCATGGCGGGAATAATGCAATGTTGTAGGTTTGCAAAGCGGACAAGGGTAGGAACGGGTTATTAAATTAACCAAGTGTTAATCCAATCCCCAATCTTTTAAAGTAACCCAAATATCAGAACCCTTTGATTCTGTAGGATTCTCCAAGCTTTGAAAATATGGCTATAATGCCAAAAAGGGGGGGTATTTACATATCTTGTGGACCCTTTTTCACAATAGTGCTATAGTAGTAGGGGAAAAGGGGCACTTAGGGATTTAGATAATAAAGTTAGAAGTCAGTGTGAATTGGGGATGTGAAAGATTGAAAGTGAAGAATAGAGAACTAAGTTTAGTGATTAAACTTAGATTTTTAGAAGTAGATGGGGAATGATTTTACACAAGAAATGTGGCTTCTTTTCGGAGAAGAAGGTGAAAACTTGTCATGAAATTTCCAAGAAGAAATACAAGGAGGATTATTTAGGAAAGTCCTGAAGTCCTCCATGGGATGTTAGAAAGAGAGTCTTTGGGGGAAAACAGGGGGAGTTAGTCATGCTTCTATACTTTGCCTTCAAAATGCTGCATAGATACCTTTGCAACTGCTAACATATGCCTTCTTGATCAAGGCCAAAACTGAATAGGATCAGGATTCTGCAACTTCTGGCTACCTACCCAACCTAGTACCTAGCATTTTTTGTTACTTTAGGGAGGGTGCACTTAGACTTGCAAACCCTCATATGCTCTTTTCTTTTTGCTGCCCTCCTATCTAAATCTACCCTTATATCTTCCAAGGGCCCAGATTAAGCTGGTGGGCTCCTTCCTTTCTCTATCCAGCTAGTCATCTGTCAAACTTGAACTGTTTGAACAGGTACTCATTACCTACTCTAAAACAAGCAATTTAAAACATGGCATGGCCCAGCTTGAACTGTTGAGCCATACATCAAGATAGCAGTGGCATTTTGATTGGCCACTTTCCTGGTCTTTCTTTGGGGTTCATTTCAATTATTTTTTCTTTTGACCAGTTCATTTTCTTGCCTTTTGATTATTCTTTTAAGGCATACCCTCTTTACATTTTTTAACTTTTTGCTTTGTCCACATAAAATGGAACCTTTGTATCACCAAATATGACCATTTTTAGCACTTCCATCGTCAATCATGAAATATGAAACCCTATTGGTATAGGAGGCTAACAGTTACATAGAACAATATGCAAATGATAGTGACTTTCAAGAAGTATATGAAATCTTGAGTCAAGGAAATCAAATTTAAGAGTTGGATTATCATCTACATAATAGTTTGTTGTATCACTTAGGCAAGTTGTGTATTCCACAGGGAGAAAGAAAAGTTATCACAAGGGAGGCACACACTTCATTGATTGTTGGACACTTTGGTGTAGGCAAGACAGTAGCGAATCTTCAACGGTATTTTTATTGGCCATGCATGTTGGATAATGTTTCTCATTTCATAAGAGAATGTTCTTTATGTGCTACAAGTAAGCCTGGCAATAGGAAACTTGGTTTATATACTCCACTTCCAGTACCTTCACTCCCATGGGAGAGTATCTCAATGGATTTTGTAGGAGGTCTTCCATTGTTAAGGAAAGGTCATGATTACTTGTATGTAGTTATAGATAGGTTCAACAAAATCTGCATACTAACACCATGTAAAAATAAAATTACAGTTGAACAAACAGCTCATCTTTTCTTCCAAAACATTTCGGTTCATTTTGGTCTTCCTACTTCTATTGTAAGTGATCAAGATTCTCGATTTGTTGGGAATTTTTTATCAAATTTGTGGGACATGATGGACAAAAAGTTGAAGAAGAGTACAACCTTTTATCCACAAACAGATGGAAAAACCAAGGTGGTCAATAGAACAATTACTCATCTTCTTAGAGGATATTGCAGCAAACATCCCAAGTTGTGGGATGAATTGTTGCATTACATACAACATGCATACAATAGGGCAAAGCATTCTTCCACAAACACATTGCCATTTGAGGCATGTTATGGGTACTTGCCAAGATCGCCATTGGACTTCAACTTTGAGAGATATTTCACCATCAAAGGTCATAGTGACATCGATAAGGCAAGGAAGTTCATAGAGAAAATTCAGTTGATACATCATATAGTGCAAGAACAACTTAAAGCAGCTACAAGGCAAGGCATGTCAAACACCGGTTTGATCACAAATTTCAAGTTGGCGATGAAGTTTGCTTTTATATTAGCAAAGAGAGACTTCAAGGGGAAGGTAAAAAGCTTAAACCAATCTATTATGGTCCTTTTAAAATTCTAGAAAAGATCGGTAACAATGTATTTAAGCTTTATTTTCCTCCTTATATGCAAATATACTATGTTGTTAATGTTGAGAGTTTGAGATTGTTTGAGCCTCCTTTGATTGATTATCAAGGAGAGAATGTTCAACTGCCATCAATAGATGATTTCTCGCCAGAATATGTAGATGAGCTTTAGCAAGATCTCATACTTGACAAAAGAACCAGAACTTCAAAGAGAGGGGATGCTAAATACCTTAGAGTGGGACTCAAGGGACAAAAGCCTTCTCAATCCAAATGGTTGTAGACTGAGAAGGTGAGGGAGATGTACACTCACCTACTGAAAAATTGATAGTATCTTTTGGGGTCCAAAAGGCTTCTAGTGGGGAGGAATGACCAGGTGCTCAATATTTATCTCAAAAATCAAAGTTCTCAGAATGGATCGAAACCTGAATGACTGTCTCTATCTCAGAAAAATGTTCCTAAGGCAACTCGGTTCGTCGAAAACTGAGTTCGTATGAGAAAGTTAGTGTGTTATGATCGCTTTGCTAAATAAGTGAAATTTGCAACAACAAAAAAAATGCCCAATCACTGCACAGTAAGCAGTCTGTACTACTGATGTGGCAGGTGACTAGGCATGGTCAATGTTGTTCAATGGTGAATCAGGGATAGACAAGTGTCATCATTTGGTTGGGTTGCATAGTGGTGATTTGGCGTGTTTTTATTGGTTTGATTTTAGACCAACGGAAAAATTCCACGTGGCAAGCCCAAAGGCCGCCACATGGCAAGCTCAGAGGCCACCACGTAGCACCTCCCAAAGGCTGAGTTGGTGGTCTACACATTGGAGAAAACATTATTGGCGAAAGTCGGGGTCGAACCCACGACCTACCGCATACAAACCTCATGCTTTAACTGTCTTCTCTACACATTATTTCTTACCCATAGAGTTCGCGGCATATATTTGAAGTTAAACAGAATTGAAGTTGGCAGTTAGGGGAGGGCCAGCCCACAGGCCAACCCTCCCCCCATGTGAACACAATGCAATAAATGCAACCTTTTATGTTAACGTGACGACTATCCACCAAACATAAAACCATTCCACATGTGAATGATACATAACCCTGATAGTCAAGGTAACAGACTCCTCCAAAACTATGACATTAACTTGCATGTGAACACCGCAACCCAAACCGTAAGGTAACTCCAATGGTTCCGCTCCAATGTTCAATGCGATGGTTATCAAATATGACTAGGGCTAACAAACCGCCGAAGGTTACGAGTTGTTTAGCACTAATATAGTTTTAACATTAATTAAGCGCAGTTTAACAGCTAGTTAATTCGAGTTTAAACTGGCGGTGATTTTGGCATGCCCCCAAATTTTGACCTGCCATCAAATTTAGCAGCGTTAATTGGAGATGTTCTAGAATTAGAGGAGAAAATATAGGAAAAGACTAACTGAGCTCTAGAGAAGTCAAATTTCGACCAAATTGAGCTCAGAAAGAGGTGTTCTTGGCTAATTTGGACATTCTGAACACATTGGTGTAGGTATAAGGAGCCATAGAGCTTTGTAAACAAATTTTTTTCCACATTGATCTAATACAGAGGCGCAAGCCATGGAAGCTCGACGAAGGAGATGTAGTCTAGGAGTGGTGAAATCCTTCATCAAAACATTGTGTTAATGTGTCTCTTTGATGGTTTTTTGCACTGTGAATGTTTTTTGTCTAGTATTTGTTTTTGAAGCTATTTTTCTCATGAATGTCTTTTTAAACTTAAGAAAATTTACCTGATTGTATACACAAATAGCTAATGAAACTCAACATAAGAAGCAATAAGTAAGTACATATTTATAAATCTGTAATTGTTATTAGCACAGTAAAACTAATCATTTGAAAACAAATCATCTATCCCTCCTAAGCGCTATAGATTTGAGGCCCGCCACCCTAGTACAATGGAAAATCCTTCTTGCAGTGACCTTTGCCTCATATCCAACACTATAATGGTCCCCTACCATCACCTCTGTTCTACTGCTCTCCAAGTTGTAACCCATGTCCCTTCTCGACTACATTGTACTTCTTGTAAGGAGTAACATTTTATTTCTCCCTTGCATCCTGAGGTCTTCCTTGCTTTGGTGGCCGCTTCCCTTTAACTTTATCATTCCCCTTCAAATCACACTTAGGCTCAAATTTACGCTTTTACTGCTCATAACAATTCTTCAACTTCTGGATGGACTCCTCCAATGATCAGGGTACATCAAACTCAATTTGGTCTCTATATGCTACTGAAAACCACTGATGGATATCTAAATCTTAGCCTTCTCATCCTTGAGGTAAGGCACATACCTCAACAACTCTAAGAACCTGCTAGTATACTCATCATGTTTCATAGAACCCATCTGCAACTCATAAAATTCCTTAGCTTTGTCATCATAATACCTCTCTGATAGGTACTTCTTCTTGAGGAATCTCCTGAACTCATCCCAAATCAACTCTTCTTCTCAAATACACTTGAGATCCTTCATATCTTCCAACAGAATGTATGTTTTCCATCTAATATTGAAGGTGGCTATTTTGGTTTTCATGTTCCCTGAGTAGTTATGCAATCTGAAGAATTTCTTCATGCCAAGCAACCATACCTCTACATCTTCTGACTCCTTCATCTCTACATCGAATGTAGGAGGCTTGAATTTCTTGAAATCCTTAGGCAAATACTCACTCCTCCTATAAGGATGATGACATTGATGATGGTGATAATGTATCCTAGATGAGGAACTATAATTATTCTCATACACACCCATCCTCCTGTAAGGTGTATCTAGTGATATGATGCCTCTCACTATATCCCCTTTATCCAACATATATCTGCACCGAGGCCTGCTACCATAGGCTCCATTAGTTTTCTCTTCCTACTCTTGACTAGTCCTTAGTTGTCCCTATCTCTGCAAATATGAAAAGCTCTAAAGAATCACTACAAAGACTTTTGCCTACTTTTCCTGAGCCTCAACCAACCTGCCATTGTCTTCTTTGTAACTTCTGATCTCTTCCCTCAAACTCCTCAATGTACCTGCTATACCAAGATAATACTCATGTCCTTGTCTACCAAGTGATCTGTAGGGAGATTCATGAGAACTGTAGTCTACCGTTTTTCTTGTCATCTCTAATTCTCTTATTCTTGCATGTAGGTCATGTCAACTAAACCAAATAGATACCAAAATCAAAACCATAACTCAATGATGTTCAGGGGATGCTTATCTCATCTTCAAAATTAGTCCACATTAGAATTATACATATATAATCATAATCATATCAATATAAAAACATCATGCATGACCATACCAACTGTATACCATGACCCCATGCATGACAACCATAACCTTGACAACATCAGATTTCACCCAAAGAGTTCGCAACCCACACTGATACTAACTTATAACTACCTCCTCCCATATTTACCTACTTTCACAAGTTTGTTTGGGGTAAACATGAGTTGGGGGTTACTATTATAAGAATCAACCTCCTATATGACCTTAAGGAAATGGAGTTGACAACTTAAGACCTTACTCACTTCCCTCAGGTGCTACAGGACCTCCAATGATCTGAAAATCACCCTTGAGTGACCTCAGTTGATTAATTAATGAATGAAGGTATTACAGACTCATGTGCTAGTGTGTGTCTATGTTATTTTAGGTAATGGATCGATCAGATTGCAAAATACACAAACACTAGAAATATGGAAAACAATAGAGAAACATAGTAAGCAAATACAAGAACAGAACAATTAATAAGGAGTTCACCCTATCCTCCAGGGTCTCTGGTCCATCTTTCAGTGGTGGCCTTCTTTTATTGTGTCTTTAAAGTAGAGAATTACAATGAGGAGCTCAATCTGAGTCTCCTGAAATAGAATTGCTTGGCAGGGTGGTTCTTGGATTCCCTAAGCCACTAAAGTGCACAGACTCTTTTCCTTACCAGCTCTTGACCTCTTTAGTCTTTAATGGGAGGAGCCCAATGTGGTGCTCAGTTCCCCAACAGATGCTCTCAAGGATGGCTTGATGCTGCCTTATGTTGCAGGTCAGATCGGCTCTCTGTCTTTCTACTCTTTGCTTCACTGTCTCTCCATTCTCTGTCTACGTCTTCTTCTTTCTCTGCTTCTTCCTCTCGGTGTCCCCTTTTTTTATTTTGTTCTCTGTTCATGGCCTTAAAGTCAGTCACTCTCATGATTTCTCATTTCCTCTTCCGTCCTCGTCGGATTGCCTACTACTGCTCGCTTGGAGTTCCCTGTCTCGACATCATCATCAATGGCTCACAAGGAGTTGCCACTTGTCCTCCTACGAACTGTGCCAGCTTTTCCTCGTCAGTTCAGTTCTTTGGTTACGTCGGGAAATTATTTTCCTGCCACCTTAGTGGTCAATCGAACCTCAAACCCTTATACATCGCGGCTTAATCCCTTATCGAATCCGGTTCTTTCATCAAGCATGTTCTCAGCCATTAGAGGTGGAGCCCCCAGATCCAACGTCATTCGCTCATTTCATGTCGTTGACTTGCTCTACCGATAGCATGCAATGAGTGGTGGTTTTCTCTCTCCTCGGCCTGCCACACGTCGGGCACTAAATCGAATCACTAGGTTTCAACCAAATCTGCTTACCGCATAAGGGTGCCCTCGATAAATACTACCAATTTTGAAGCGCAGGTCCCGCCTTTAGCCTTTAGTGCTTATCAAGCATTAGAAACTGCCTCCTTTTCCCGATCCCGGCTTCCCAGGTGCTAGTTTCAACTCCTGCGCAGTCTCCATGGGCCTCAATCAACGCGCTTTGACCGAGATCCTTGTCATTCCTCACTGGCTTCCAACTGCCACTGTTCAGAGGTCTTCCTGATCGCTCTGTGCTCATAATTCTTTGAAGTTTGTCCTGTTTTGGCATAGCCATGGTTTTTTGATTATTCTTCATGGATCCAATTTGGATCACGACCTTCCCACTGAAAAATCTTTTGGACCACCAAAAGTTGGTTTTCAAGCATTGACTAAGTGAGGGTACAATTGTCTCACTTGTCCAATCTCTATACACTTTGCGCTGCTCGGCTTTGAAACCTTGAGTCCAATTCTGAGGTACTCAACATCTCCCCTGTGTGTTGTCCTCACCTTCCTGTCTAAAAATGTGTCTTCCTATAATTCATTAAGATATTCAGGCAGCAGGTCATCAATAGAAGGCAATTGACTCTGCTCTTCAGGATCCTTAATCAGTGAGGGTTCAAAAAATCTCAAGCAATCTACATTTACGACTGAGTAGATGTGCATGTAAGCTGGTAGATCAAGGTGAAAAGCATTCTCACCAATATTCTCAAGTATTCTAAAAGGTCCATAACTGATAGGATTTAGCTTCTTACCTTCACCTTGCATTATGTCTTTGCTGAGATACAGCCAGACTTGGTCACCAATCTGAAAACTATGCTCCATCTGATGCTTGTCATGCCTAGCCTTGTATTTGGCTTGGCTCTTTTCCCGCTATTCCTGTACTGCTTGGTGGATCTCCTGGATTTGTTTAATGAACCTAGTTGCCTTGTCCACATCACTGTATCCATCAACTGTGGTATCTTTACCAAAGACAAAATCAAAAGGAGACCTTGGTTTGAAACCAAAACAGGTCTCAAAAGGAGATCTCTAGGTAGAAGAATGTGTTGGCATTATGATTCAGGTGTTGTCCTTGATGGCAACCCATTCAGGTGATAGATCACTATTCTTGATGATCAGCTCTCTATTTTTAAATAGATCACTATTCTTGATGATCAGCTCTCTATTTTTAAGAAGGACGTAGGCAATCTGTTCAGAAAGTGCGTCCCCGCAGGTATACCATGCAGAACCCGCGTCCAGGGATGCAGGCCAGCCGTTCAGGGGGTGCGTCCACCCAGTGCACACATTTCAAGACACAGAAAAGCACGTGGGGGTTTCTTGTGTGGTTTCTAGCCGACGGTTTTGTGTTTCTATGGTGTCGGCTCGTGGTATTGTTCCATGTTTTGGGGAGGAGCTTGCCTATATAAAGCAAAGGAGTTCATTTGTATTAATCATGTTTTTGGTTGAACATCTTATGAGGGTAAGATCTGGTCTAGATCTAAACAAGGCGAATCTGATGGACCGAGATCTCTTCGGCTCTTGCTCGGATCTGTAGATCTGATTGTCTGGGTTACTTCTAAAGTCTTGAAATCATCTTTGCCCAGAGGGACGCAGGTGCAGTAAGGGTTCAGGTGCGTCCGGGACGCAGGAGCGAAGCATTTCAGGTGCGCCGGACGCAGGTGCAGGAAGGGTTCTAGTGCGCCGGGACGCAGGCAGTTCAATAGACTCAGTGCGAGGGACGCAGGCTAGCAGTTGAGCAGGGTGCGTCCGGGATGCAGGCTAGCAGTTGAGCAGGGTGCGTCCAGGGACTCAGGTCAGCAGTTGAGCAGGGTGAGTCCAGGGACTCAGGCTAGCAGTTGAACAGGGTGAGTCCGGACTCAGGCTGGCAGTTGAGCAGGGTGCTTCCTTCTCTTAAAATCCTTGTTTCTCATTGTTGTGTTCTGGGTTTTGGTCCTATTATTGTTGATCTGGTTACTACAGTTGATTGGGTGATTCTCTTACACTTGATGATCAATTAATGCTTATGGATCCAGTTTGAAATTTATGAAAAGTGGTCCTTGTATGAAAAGAAGTAGGGGGTTGTAGCTCCCTTCCAGGAGAGACTGGAAAACGAGAGAGAGTTGTAGCTCTCTGCAGGTTGCAGCCTGCGTACTGGTAAAGGACTGCACCAGTACAAAATCATTGTAAAAGAATTTCTAAATTGAAAGAAGATAGAGACATATTGCAGCAGGTGGTTTTCTCCCACATTGGGTTTCCACCTTACATCTTGTGTTCTTTGGTGTGACTGTCTATTTTCTTTGTTCATGCTCATTATTTTATGGTACTGATATGCAAGAATAATTCAAAAGATCAAATAAGGAAGATTTGTTAAATTGCTAGATAATACTGATTCACCCCCCCTCTCAGTATTATTTCCAACAATTGGTATCAGAGCAGGTCCTTCAGAAAAGCTTGATCGCTTGAAGGTAGATCGTTCGTCATGAGCAACTACGAGAGAGAAGCATCAATCAGGCCACCGGTTTTTGATGGGACAAACTTCAATTATTGGAAGGTAAGAGTTACTGCATATCTTCAATCTCTTGGTACAGAAGTTTGGGACATTGTAGAAACAGGCTATGCTTTCCCTTCAGCTACTCCTACAGATCCAGCTGAGAAAAAGAAGCATGAAACAAATGCAAAAGCAGTCAGTACTCTATTAGGAAGTATATCCCAAACAGAATTCATGAAGGTAATGCACTTCAAATCAGCAAAAGAAATATGGGACAAAATGATCACGAGCTATGAAGGAGATGAATAGGTAAAACAAGCTAAACTTCAAACTCTCAGGATTTAATATGAGACTCTCAAGATGTATAATGATGAAAGTGTGGCTAATTATTTTCTTCGGGTAGATGAGATTGTTAATTGTATGAAAAATTTGGGTGAAGAAATAAAAGAGTCTATAGTAGTTCAAAAGATTCTAAGATCATTATCCCCCAAGTTTGAATCTAAAGTATCTGCAATAGAAGAAAAAGAAAATCTCTGTGTTCTCACTATGTCTCAGCTACATGGAATTCTAACTGCTTATGAAATGAGAAAGGGAGGTCCATCAGACAGAAGGGAGGCTGCTTTTAAGGCATCAGGCAAAGAAGATCACTATGAACCAAGCCATGTTCCAGAAGAAGAGGAAGAAGAATCAAATTTTGTCAGAAATCTTCAAAGGGGTTCTGGAAGGTTCAGAGGTAAGCTACCTTTCAAATGCTTTGCTTGTGGAAGAGTAGGTCATTATGCTGCAAAATGTCCTTATAAGGATAAAGGAAAGGAACCAGCTAGATGGAACAAGAAACAAAGTGCAAATAAGAAAAGCTACTACACCCATGAAGATAGTGATGGCTTATCAAACAGTGATGAAGATGAACAAGGTAATAAATATAGGTTGTTAATGGCATTTGAAGATGATGATTATGAGGATGCTGTAGATGTGGATAACCTTTATGATGAAATTACTAGACTCAAGAGATGTATAGAAGAAAAGAACATGATCATTGATACTCTACAATTTCAAATTGATGAAAAGGAAAAACATCTTGAAAAATTAGAAGGTGAAATTGTTGGTCTTAGAAAAGAAATTGAGAAAACAAAAGCTATTAATCTCAAGTTTGTCAAAGGATCTGAAACTTTGGATGAGATTATCAGTGTGCAGCGGTCTCCACTAAATAAGACAGGTCTGGGCTATAATGGAGAAACTTCTCAAGCATCCACTTCAAAAAGTTATCTTGATGCAGCAAGAAGAAGTGAGCAAAAGCACAATGAAGATCATCAGGTAAAGCAGGGACAAACTTCAAACAGAAACTATCAGGGGCAATCCAGCTTAAGGGTGAACAAAAGCCACAACCAGCCACAGGTAAAATCTTCCCAGTTTGGTTCAAAAATAGATGAAAATAGAAATTACAATCAGTTGGCTGGTAGATTCAATAACCGCAGAAGCTTCTTCAATGGACAATGCTTTTCTTGTCATAACTTTGGTCACAAAGCAGCTCAATGTGTTGCGTATAAAACAATCATGACTAGGGAAGCTCAAAAACAAAGAAGTATGACAGGGATTACAAAAAAGACCTATAACAGCTTTTCGGCTCTTGAAAATGAAGTTGAATGTTCTATTTGCAATAATTTTGGTCATGAAGACTTTGAATGCAGAAGCAGGTTTCAGGAAAGAAAGGAACAAGAACGGAAAAAGGAACAAGCCTCAGGAACCAAAACATGGAGAATAAAGGAACCTCAAACAGAAAGATGTGGGATAGCATTTTATGCAGAAGGACAGGAAAATCTATGGTACATTAACAGTGGATGTTCGAAGCATATGACAGGTGATAAAGAAAAACTTGAGTCTTATTCTATTTTAGAAAAGGGAAAGAAAGTCTCTTTTGGAAATGATACTCCTGCAACTATAAAAGGAAAAGGTATTGCTCCTTTAAAAGAAGATGTTAAGGCTGGAAATGTTTTGTTTGTTGATGGATTGAAGCATAATCTACTAAGTGTCAGCCAGATGTGTGATCAAAGAACCGAGGTTATATTCAGATCAAATGGATGTCTTGTTCGTGATCTTGATACAGGTAAAACAGTTCTCAAAGGGAAAAGAACTCCAAATAATCTATACATATTTGAAGAAGGACAACAACAATGCTATCTAAGCAAGGATGAAGAGCACTGGTTATGGCATCGAAGGTTGGGACATCTAAGATTCTCTCAAATAAGGAAAGCATGCAAATATCAGGCAGTTCGCGATCTTCCAGATATCAAAATTCCTGAGAACACCATATGCAGATCATGTCAGTTTGGAAAAAAAACTAGGACTAACTTTCCAGAGAAAGAAGGATCAACTAGCATGCCTCTTGAGCTAGTACATACAGATGTATGTGGACCATTCAGAAAAAGAACACCTAGAGGAGAGGAATACTTGATATTATTTATTGACGATTTCTCCAGGTTTGTTTGGTTAGGACTTATGAAGCACAAAGATGAAGCATTCGAAAAATTCAAATCCTTCAAAGCCTTGGTTGAAAATGAATCAGGTCACAAAATTAAGTGCCTCAGATCCGACAGAGGTGGGGAATTTACTTCAAATGAATTTTTCGATTTCTGTGATGAACATGGGATAAGGAGAGAATTCTCTACAGCTAGAACTCCTCAGCAAAATGGAGTTGTTGAAAGAATGAACAGAACAATCCAACAAATGGCTCGTGCTATGCTTGATGAATCAGGAACTCCCGCAACTTTCTGGGGTGAAGTTGCACATGCTGCGGTTATTATTCTCAACAAGACAAATGTTCGGGTGAACAGCACTCAAACTCCTCATGAGCTCTGGAGTGGTAAAACTCCTTCAGTAAAGCATTTCAAAATCTTTGGGAGCAAATGCTATATCAAGAATACTGAGGAGCAGCTTGGCAAACTTGATCCTAGAGCAGATGAAGGCATTCTTCTTGGCTATTCTCCACATAGCAAAGCATACAAATGCTACAATAAAAGACTTGGCAGAATTGTTGACAGCATTGATGTAGTGGTTGATGAGAAGGGATACATTCCTAGGCAAATACATCGTGAAGACATCGAAGAAGATGAAAGCTACCCTCAAAGACAGAATGATGAAGAAGAAGAACCTCAAGAAGAATCTCAAGAACAACCTCACGAAGACGCAGAAGAACGAACAAGAATAGAAGAAAAGACTCCATCCAGATATGTTCAGAAGAACCATCCAGAATCTCAGATCATGGGACAGAAAGAAGCAGGTATACAAACTAGAAGAACAGTTGCAGAAGCTTCAAGCTATTTGGCATTACTCTCCCCTACTGAACCACAAAATGTGAAAGAGGCATGCAAAGATGAATGTTGGGTGAAAGCAATGGATGAAGAACTTGAGCAAATCGAAAAGAACAACACTTGGGAGCTGGTTCCTAGACCAAAGGATAAAAATGTTATCGGAACAAAATGGGTCTTCAAAAATAAATTGAATGAAAATGGAGAAGTAATTAGAAACAAAGCTAGACTTGTTTGTAAAGGGTATGCACAGCAAGAAGGAATAGACTTTGAAGAAACTTTTGCTCCTGTTGCAAGACTTGAGGCCATCCGAATGTTCCTTGCTCTCTCAAGTTTTCAGAACTTCAAAGTATTTCAAATGGACGTAAAATTAGCCTTTCTGAATGGAGACTTGGAAGAAGAAGTGTACATTGAACAGCCAGATGGGTTCATTCTTGGAAATGATCCAAATCTTGTATGCCGATTGAAAAAGGCTCTCTATGGTCTCAAACAAGCCCCAAGGGCTTGGTACTACCGGTTGGACAAATATCTTCATCAACAAGGTTTTTCAAAAGGTTCAACAGATAGCAATCTATATATAAAAGTTGAAAATGACAAATTGCTAATACTTGTTGTGTATGTCGATGACATTATTTTTGGCAGCAATGAAGAAGCTATGATTCAAAGCTTTGCCTCAGTCATGCAGAAAGAATTTGAAATGTCCTTGCTAGGAGAACTGACATACTTCCTTGGTTTGCAAATCCAACAAAAGGAAGGAGGAATCCTTTTATCTCAAACCAAGTATCTCAAGCAGATTTTGAAGAAATATGGCATGGAAGATGCAAAACCAGTATGTACACCCATGGTCACAGGATGTAGTCTCAGTGAAAATGATGAATCTGCAGCAGTACATCAACCAACCTACATATCTATGATTGGAAGTTTACTATATTTGACAGGTACCCGACTGGACATCATGCATGCAGTTGGAATAGTTGGAAGATTTCAGGCAAATCCGAAGGAAACTCATCTTCAGGCAGTGAAGAGAATTTTCAAATATCTTCAAGGGACTCAAAATTATGGCTTATGGTATCCTAGAGATACAGATCTCACTCTTCATGCTTATACAGATGCAGATTGGGCCGGAAGCGTGGATGACAAGAAAAGCACAAGTGGTGGTGCGTTCTTTATGGGTTCCAGACTGGTATCTTGGTTCAGCAAGAAACAGAGTTCAATTGCCTTGTCTACAGCTGAAGCAGAATATGTTGCTGCTGCATCCTGTTGCACCCAACTCCTTTGGATGATGCAGACTTTGCAGGATTATCAAATCACTTGTACACCTCCAATCCCTATCTTATGTGACAACACAAGTGCAATCAGCATCTCAAAGAATCCGGTTATGCATTCAAAAACCAAGCACATACCAATCAAGTACCATTTTCTCCGGGAACAAGTACTTGAACAGAAGGTCAAGTTGGAGTATGTTCCTTCTAAGGAACAAGTTGCTGATATTTTCACCAAACCGTTGCCTAGGGACACTTTTGAATACCTCAGGCAAAAGCTGGGGGTTGTTGATGCATCATCTTATTGTTGAACATCTTCTTATTGGTGGTATAGGCTCAGGGGGAGCACATAATGCATTGTTGGCATTATGGAGAAGGAGATCTTGGAAATAGCTGCAATATCTCTCTATCTCTTTCATGGTGGTACGTTGCTGCAGATCAAGTTCATAGGGGGAGCATGAGCGTAGGGGGAGCATACCCTTTGCCCTTGATGTCAAAGGGGGAGAATGAAGCTGAAGATCATGAGGTTGCCATCAAGTCCAAAGGGGGAGATTGTTGGCATTATGATTCAGGTGTTGTCCTTGATGGCAACCCATTCAGGTGATAGATCACTATTCTTGATGATCAGCTCTCTATTTTTAAATAGATCACTATTCTTGATGATCAGCTCTCTATTTTTAAGAAGGACGCAGGCAATCTGTTCAGAAAGTGCGTCCCCGCAGGTATACCATGCAGAACCCACGTCCAGGGACGCAGGCCAGCCGTTCAGGGGGTGCATCCACCCAGTGCACACATTTCAAGACAGAGAAAAGCACGTGGGGGTTTCTTGTGTGGTTTCTAGCCGACGGTTTTGTGTTTCTATGGTGTCGGCTCGTGGTATTGTTCCATGTTTTGGGGAGGAGCTTGCCTATATAAAGCAAAGGAGTTCATTTGGATTAATCATGTTTTTGGTTGAACATCTTATGAGGGTAAGATCTGGTCTAGATCTAAACAAGGCGAATCTGATGGACCGAGATCTCTTCGGCTCTTGCTCGGATCTGTAGATCTGATTGTCTGGGTTACTTCTAAAGTCTTGAAATCATCTTTGCCCAGAGGGACGCAGGTGCAGTAAGGGTTCAGGTGCGTCCGGGACGCAGGAGCGAAGCGTTTCAGGTGCGCCGGACGCAGGTGCAGGAAGGGTTCTAGTGCGCCGGGACGCAGGCAGTTCAATAGACTCAGTGCGAGGGACGCAGGCTAGCAGTTGAGCAGGGTGCGTCCGGGATGCAGGCTAGCAGTTGAGCAGGGTGCGTCCAGGGACTCAGGTCAGCAGTTGAGCAGGGTGAGTCCAGGGACTCAGGCTAGTAGTTGAACAGGGTGAGTCCGGACTCAGGCTGGCAGTTGAGCAGGGTGCTTCCTTCTCTTAAAATCCTTGTTTCTCATTGTTGTGTTCTGGGTTTTGGTCCTATTATTGTTGATCTGGTTACTACAGTTGATTGGGTGATTCTCTTACACTTGATGATCAATTAATGCTTATGGATCCAGTTTGAAATTTATGAAAAGTGGTCCTTGTATGAAAAGAAGTAGGGGGTTGTAGCTCCCTTCCAGGAGAGACTGGAAAACGAGAGAGAGTTGTAGCTCTCTGCAGGTTGCAGCCTGCGTATTGGTAAAGGACTGCACCAGTACAAAATCATTGTAAAAGAATTTCTAAATTGAAAGAAGATAGAGACATATTGCAGCAGGTGGTTTTCTCCCACATTGGGTTTCCACCTTACATCTTGTGTTCTTTGGTGTGACTGTCTATTTTCTTTGTTCATGCTCATTATTTTATGGTACTGATATGCAAGAATAATTCAAAAGATCAAATAAGGAAGATTTGTTAAATTGCTAGATAATACTGATTCACCCCCCCTCTCAGTATTATTTCCAACAGAATGTTTTGCTCTATTGTAAGCATGCTACACATAACACAAATGTTCATCCCAAAGTTTAGGATGTTTGCTGCAATATAATTTGAGTAACTAGATCACTATCCCGTTAACTACTTCTATTTGGCCATTAGTTTGTGGGTGAAAAGTTGTGCTTTTCTTTAGTTTGGTGTCCATCAGCTCCCACAGACTTGACCAAAGCTTCCCCACAAATCGGGTGTCTCGATCAGATACAATGGAAGTTGGTAATCCAAAATGAACCCATACAGGTTCAAAGAACAGTTTTGCAGTTTGTTCAGCTGTAATATGTTTATTGCAAGGTATCAAAATACACATTTTTCTGAACCTATCCACAACAACATACAGATAATCATGACCTTTCCTAGATTTAGGCAATCCTCCAACGAAATCCATGGAAACACTTTCCCAAGGGTGAGAAGGAGCTGGTAGTGGACTGTACAAGCCTAGTTTTCTGTTGCTAGGCTTACTTTTAGCACACATAGTACACCCTCTTACATATCTAGAAACTGTCTCATTCACTTTTGGCCAATAACAAAATCTTTGCAGTTGTTCAACTGTTTTACTTACCGCAAAGTGACCTGATATCATAGAAGTGTTTGCTTCTCTAATTATCTTTACTCTCTCAGTTTGTGCAATTCAGAGTTTCCCATAATGGTATAAGAGTCGGTCCTTTACATGATAATCCAATTCTTCTACTCCTTTGCCTTGAATCAAAGTTGCATATACATCTTTAAAGTCTATATCTTGAGCATATTGTTCAATTTATCTTTCATGTAACATAGAATTATGCTTAAGTATAGTAGATGCATTGATAATTGGTCTAGATAACATGTCTGCAACTTTATTATGTATGCCCTTTTTATATCTAATGACTAAATGAAACTGTTGTAGAAAACCCATCCATCTATAGTGTCTTGATTGTTGCAACTTAGTTTGGGAGTGTAGATATTGAAGTGGTTGTTGATCAGTATGTATTACTGTCTCTTTTCCCATTAAGTAATGTTTCCACTTTTTCACACTATGAACTAATGCATACAATTCTTTATCATATGTAGGATAGTTAACTATTGCAGGATTAAAAGTCTCAGAATGATAACATATGGGTTTACCGTGCTGTGTCAACATTGCTCCCATGGCATAGTCACTAGCATCTGTTTGGATCTCAAATGGTCTTTGCAGATCAAGCAGTGCTAGTACAGGTGTTGTGCTAATCTTTTCTTTCAAGGTGTTGAAGGCTTTCTAATGTTTGCCTCCCCATTGAAACACCTTGTTCAATCCTATTAAAGCATGTAAGGGAGCTGCAATTGAGGAAAAGTTAGAAACGAACTTCCTCCAATATTGTGCTACCCCTAAGAAGCTTCTCACTTTTGTAGCAGACTTGGGTTTAGGCCAGTTTACAATGACTGCCACTTTAGAGGGATCTATCTTTAGTTCACCACCCCCTACTATATGACCCAAATAATTTAGAGATGTTTTGCCAAATTCACACTTTGAGAGTTTAACATGAAGTTTTTCTCTTTTCAAAACATCTAATGTTTTCTTAACATGCTTTAAGTGTTCTTCCCATGTTTTGCTAAAAATCAGAATTTCATCCAGATACACAATAACAAAATCATCAAGAAAATGTCTGAGTACATCATTCATTAATCTCATGAAAGTAGCTGGAGAATTAGTTAAGCCAAAAGGCATAACCTGCCACTCATACAATCCCTACTTTGTCTGGAAAGTAGTCTTCCATGCATCTTTTTCTACAACCCTGACCTTATGGTATCCACTGTGCAAGTCTAGCTTGGTGAAATAAACAGCTTCTTTCAATTGATCCAAAATATCATCTATGTGAGGAAGGGGATAACAATTTTTTATTGTTATCTTATTCAGTACTCGATAGTCAATGCACATTCTCCACGAGCCATATTTCTTTCTCACAAAAACGATTGGTGACCCACATGGTGATGTACTAGGTCTGATGAACCCTTTCTCGAGCAACTCCTACACCTGCTTCTTGATTTCAACATTTTCTAAAGCAGACAAGATGTACATTCCAATGTTAGGAAATGGAGCATCTTGCTGCAAAATAATATCATGTACTATTTCCTTTTTGGGTGGCAGACCTTTAGGGTCTTGAAACAAGATATCATACTCTGAAACAACCTTTCTAAATCAGCTTGTTGTTTAGCATTACAACCCTCAAATACATTGGTTTTATCAGGTTTATTCTCCTTTACAACCATTAGTAAGAATTGTTTGCATGAATTTATCATTCTTTTCATATGCCCTAAGTTTATAAGAGTATAATTATTCTTGAGCTTATGAGCTCTTACAAAGTATTCGATCCATCTTTGACAAGTAGATACTTGTTCTCATCTCTATAGAAAATAGCCTTTCTATCATACAAGTAAGGACTTCCTAAAACAATTCCACATATATCCAAAGGAATTATTTCTAACTCAACCTCATCTACAAATGTTGACCCAAACGAAAACTTGAGTTTGCACTGTCTAGTCACTTGTAGTTGTGCTTTATCATTCAACCATCCTAATGGGTATGGTTTCAGGTGAGTTGTAGTTGCTAATCCCAATTTCTTTACAATTGCTTCATAAATTAGATTTACTTGTGAGCCACTATCAAACAAAGTATCAATCTTTCGATGTTTGGAAATAACTCGAATATGGAAAATTTCATGTCTTTTTCTCTCATTTTCTTCATCAATAACAGATTGTGCAGAATTACTAGTAGATGCTTCAGAATTCTTACCTTTTATACTTGTGGCTGCAATAGTTGTCTCATCTCCTGAGTTTGACCCCAAATACTTCTGAATAGCTGCAGCACTCTTCTTCTTCTTGCCCTCAAACTTCTTAGGTCTAAGCTTTGGATGCAGAATCCAACAATGCTCATCATCATGCCCATCCTTTTTACAGTGAGTGCATGAAGCTTTGCTTTTCTGTGCAATGTTAGCCTTCCTTTCTTTCCACATCTTCTTTCTTTTCTCCTTTCTCTTACTTGCAGTGGGTTGGGATGGTCCCCCAACTTCTGGATTTCCATTCTTTCCTCTAGCTTCTAGATGAGTAGCTTGTACAAATACCTCATCTATACTAGTGGGATTAAACATGAGGATGGTATGCCTCATGTAGTTGTGTAGGCCACCAATGTACTTCAATGGAGTCTTTGGTGAGTCTAATGAGATTCCTAGAATCAATGCTCTCTTTCTGAATTCTTGAGTGTACCCTTGCAAACTTTGCCCTTTCAAGTGCCGAAGAGTTTTCCAACCCATCATGGCTTGTTGCGTGTAGGCCAATGGATAGAACTACTTTTTGATTGCAGAAAAAAATTCACTCCAAACATAGATAGTCTTACCATGTCTCTTCATATCAGCTTGGGTTCTGCCTTCCCACCAAACCAAGGCAGTGCCTCCTAAGCGTAGGCTTGCCAGCTGAATCTTTCTCTTGTCTGAGTCGATGTTCTATACTCTACAATAAACATCAATTTGTCTAATCCAATTGTCCAACTTTTCTACATTTAACTCTCCATCATATATAGGCAACTCAAATTTAACATCTAGTTTGAATCTTGATCAAAGATGCTTTCTTGTTATGCACAGGGATATTAGGAGGTGTGAGGAAGCTTTCCTCTTTCCCTTTTCCTTTGGAGTGGTCATGGAAGTGAGACTCATCTTCTCCTTTGTATTTCTTAAAGCCTGATGAATCTTCATCCTTGTGTTTTCTAAAGTCCCTATACATTTCTTCTACCATGGACTTTATGGCTAGGAAACTATTTATGAATTGAGGGTCTGGACCCATAGAACCTTCTTCTTACATTGTCTTATGAGGATAGACTCTCCCAATTTTAGGATTAGTTTCAACCAGCTCTCCTTCTACTAACTTGAGCTTTGATCTAGTTAGCATTCAACAGCTAAACCAACACAAGCTTGTCTAACCTTTACAACTTAGAGCTCTGATACCACTTGATCTGAAAATCACCCTTGAGTGAGCTCAGTTGATTAATTAATGAATGAAGGTATTACAGACTCATGTGCTGGTGTGTGTCTATGTTATTTTAGGCAATAGATTGATTAGATTGCAAAATACACAGACACTAGAAATATGGAAAACAACAGAGAAACACAGAAAGCAAATACAAGAACAAAATAATTAATAAGGAGTTCACCCTATCCTCCAGGGCTACATCTCCCATCCAGCTTTCAGTGGTGGCCTTCTTTTATTGTGTCTTTAAAGTAGAGAATTACAATGAGGTGCTCAATCTAAGTCTCCTGAAACAGAATTGCTTGGTAGGGTGGTTCTTGGGTTCCCTAAGCCACTAGAGTGCACAGACTCTTTTCCTTACCAGCTCTTAACCTCTCTGGTCTTTAATGGGAAGAGCCCAATGTTGTGCTCATTTCCCTGATAGATCCTCTCAGGGATGGCTTGATGCTGCCTTATGCTGCAGGTCAGCACATCTCTCTGTCTTTCTGCTCTTTGCTTCATTGTATCTTCATTCTTTGTCTTCATCTTCTTCTTTCTCCGCTTCTTCCTCTTGGTGTCCCCTTTTTTTCTTTTGTTCTTGTTCATGGCCTTAAAGCCAGTCGCTCTCACGACTACTCGTTTCCTCTTCCACCCCCGTCAGATTGCCTACTACTTCTCACTTGGAGTTCCCTGCCTCGACGTCATCATCAATGGCTCACAGGGAGTGGCCACTTTTCCTCCTACGAACTTCACCATCTTTTCCTCGTTGGTTCGGTTCTTTGGTTACGTCGGGAAATGACTCATCTACCACCTCAACGGTAAAATTGGACCTCAAATCCTTATACATAGCGGCTCAATCCCCTATCAAATCCAGTGCTTTCATCAGGAGCATTCTCAGCCATTAGATCTGGAGCCCCCAGATCCGACGTCATTCGCTCATTTCGCGCGGTTGACTTGCTCGACCGATAGCGTGTGATGAGCGGTGATTTTCTCTCTCCTATGCCTACCACACTTCGGGCGTTGAATGGAATCGCTAGGTTTCAGCCAAATCCGATTACCACCCAAGGGTGCCCCCGATAAATACCATCAATTTTGAAGCGCGGGTTCCACCTTTAGTGCTTTTCCCCACAGTTTTCCTAGCTTCCATGTGACCAAGCACTTGGGGCCTCTCCTTCTCGAGGGGTTTTTCCCAGTGATGTGAAATTAGTGCTAAGCACTAATTGCGCATCAGAAACTGCCTCCTTTTCCCAATCTAGGCTTCCTAGGTGCTAGTTTCGCCTCCTGCGCGGTCTCCATCGGCCTCGGTCAGTGTGCTTTGATCGAGGTCTTCGTTGTTCCTCACTGGCTGCCAACTGCCACTGTTCAGAGGTCTTCTTGATCTCTCTATGCTCATAATTCTTTGAAGTCTCTCCTGTTTTTCTATAGGCATGGTGTTTTGATTATTCTTCATGGATCCAATTCGGATCATCCAGGAGCTACCCAACCCCTCTAGATGTCCAACCCCTGATCTAACTCTCCTTTTCACTTATCTACAGCCTTAGTCACTCCCATGAAAGGCTTCCAAGAAATTGTAAGCTTCCATTCACTCTCATAGGCCTCCTTCCCAGTGACTATGGACTTGTCTAGCTAGTTTTGTGCCAGCGACCCCAAATTTTGAGCCACTGCTTCAGGTCCAGGACTCAAACCTCTGCCCAAAACTCGATGAAAATTTTAAAAATGATGAATAACATAGAAACAAAGCTTCTAAATTAAAAACTTAAACAAGGAATTGACCTAACCCCTTCCAACTAGGACAGGAATTCCATCAAACACATGGTAAACATACAACCTACAGGTCATGAATGTATATCTAAACAAAGAGATCTAAAACTTATCTAAGGATTAATAAGAAGGATCAATTTCTTCTTATAATAGTTGTCATAACACCAATTATTTCATGCATTCATTAACCAAAAATTCATTAATTAAAATGTGATAAGCTCCATAATTAAATCTATCGTATAACCATGCTTATAACTAGCATATAACCAGGTAAATAGCAATGATAGAATAACCATTAAAGCCACATAATTACAAGTATAATTACTCATCAAAGGCAAGAGGAACTTAGCTCTTATTAACCATATGTAAAATCCAACCAAGTCAGGGACTTCCACATACACCTTCACCATAGATTGGGCTAAACCGAGTCTTTCTTTCAATCAATCACCCCCGTTCCATATTCCAAGAATGAATGTGGGATCTAGTGGGATAAATTAATCCATAAACAACCAAGTAATCCAAAGCTTAAACCACCTCCACCCTCACCATATCGTTCCCACCTAACCCAGCCCCGATATCACAAAACCAAACTAAGCTTGGATGCCTCATAATTCCTTCACCATCCCTTGAGGGATTTTCCTGTCTCCACACACCTATTGAGGGCTTCTATGATAAAACGATCTCCACTCCATCCCTTGGGATTTTTCTTGAGACCACCTCACCTGGATTGAAAATATTTTGACTATCTAAAGCTCAACCAAGAAAAAATGCCATCTCATGATGGCTATTCGGAAATGGAAAGGCAAGGCTAAATCCATTTTTGAAACTTGGAAAAACCCATGGCAATGAAAATTGAACCAAATACACACATGCATATACCATGCATGAAAAACTAGATAGGAAATCATACATGAAACATGTTACCTACAAGTATTCATGTTGAAGCTACATGATCCAACTTTTCATTGCTTGATCCTTGCTTTCCTTGTCCTTCCTTTGATTTCCATGTCCTTCCTTTTCTTTCCTTGTCCTTCCTTTGCTTTATTTTTTTCCTTGTCCTATTGGTTCTCTTCTCCTCTCTGATATTAATTCCAAAGAAAATTTGAAAAAAGGCTAAACCAAGAAAATTTGTGAACTAATCCTCAAAAGCCTTTTTATTATTGATGCATCTAATTTCTTCATTTTCCTTCAATTTACTTCTCACTTGCAACCTGTAACCTTTCACTAATACCAATAATTGCTTTTTTCCTTTTTCAAATCCTTTTCCACTACCTTTTCCAATTTTCCCTTAGCCATTCTACACAAACGTGATGCCCACTAGGATATTTTGCCCAACATTCAGCTTGGAATATGTGTACCATGACCTTGGTCTTATTTTACCTTTATTAACTTTATTACATGAACTTTTAACCGAGATTTGTTACATAATCACTCAATATATAGGTCTTAGTAAGGGGTTTTAGGGTTAACATGGGGCTTATGAAGGGCTTGACACACTCCTCCCCTTCAAATAAGTTTATTCCTCAACACTTGACTATATGTGAGTGTTTCCGCATGAAAATATCATCTTCCCATGGCGCTTCTTCCATTTGGCGAGGTACTCAGTAATTGTTCAATTTATCAGTGGCTTAATCCTTGTTTCTAGTTCTAGCATTACTTTCCCTTCTTCATTAATATTTGGTATAATATTTTATAATGAGATCTTGTCACTGATTACCTTCTTTAAGCAAGAAACAAGGAAGACTAGATGTACACATGAAGATGGATGCAACTCCAATTTGTAAGCCATAATTCCAATCCTTTGTAACACCTTATCGGTGCCAAGTACCTCGATGATAATTTATTGTCCTTATTTTATTTCTTGAGGGACATTTGTTTATATGGTTATAGTCTCACAAATACCCAATCCCCCACTTCAAATTCCCTTTCACTGCGATGTTTATTTTCTTATTGATTCATGCTTTTTTATTCTATAACCAAGTTGTCCTACAATAGTTTGAGAACCTCTTGTCGCTTTCGTAAGTGGTTCTCAACTACTTGAGCCTTTATATTCCCTTTCTATGATGATGTTATGGATGGAGGATGATATCCATAAAGTGTCATAAATGGCGACATTTTTTTATGAGATATGGAAGGATGTATTGTACTACCATATTTCTAAGGGAAAACATTTGACCCATTGTGTCTATTTATCATATGTAAAGAAACATATATATCCTCCTAAACATTTATTCACATTCTCAGATTTCCCATCAAATTAAGGATGGTAAGATGGCCAGTGAGCTAATTTAGTACCAAAACAAGAAAATATTTCTATCCAAAAATTTCCGGTGAAAATTAGAGTCTTTGTCACTTACAATAATCTTTGGTATTCCATGTAGCTTTTGGACTCTTTCCATGAATTCTTCTCCCATAGTACTTTCTTTAAAAGGACGAGATAGAGAGAAAAAATGGGCATGCTTTGTTATCTGATCTAGCACTACCATAATGACACTCTTTCCTTCAAATTTGTATAAAATTGTAATAAAATCCATTAAAACATCTTCGCAACATTGGCTTCGTATGACTAATAGTTGAAGGAACCCTGGGGTCTTGATAGTCTTTCCCTTATTTTGTTGGCATACCACACATTTTCCCATAGATTTTTCACATTTTATTTAATACCTTACCCAAAAAAAATATTTCTTGATCCTATGGTTTGTCTTCAAGAACCCTGAATGTCCTCCTACAAGAGAAGTGTGTAATTCTAAAAGGACCTTCTATTTGAGTTGAGAATTTTTACATAAGCATAAGCAATATTGATCCCAAAAGAATAAAATTTTGATAATTTTTCTATTGCATTAAGTTCCTCTTGTTGAATGATCTTTCATATATTCTCATCTTGATGCCATTATGTCCTTGCTTATTTCACCTGGTTAGCTTATGGAATGAAAAAAGTGCATAATAAACCTTTTATGTCTTCCTATTTCTAGAGAGTGCATCTAACACATTGTTTTGTTTTCCCATTTTGTAGATAATTTCAAATTCATAAGCCAACATCTTTGTAACCCATTTTTGTTTCTCTTTTGAAGATATTCTTTTCTCCAAGAAGTACTTCAAACTATCATGATATAATTTTACTTTGAAGTGTCTTCCTATTAAGTATGAATGCCATTTCTTAATTACATGTAGTATGGCTTTAAGTTTGTAGAAATTCCTTGCAGATTCAAATGACAAATTGTAATATGCTAAAACAATTGACTTTAATCTACTCTACTCATCAGCGGAAAAAATAAACAATCGATGAAATCACAAAGCATAAAAGAGAAAGAATTCAATCACACATAACAAAAATATTTTCTAGGGAAAGCCACAACTAAAAACCCATGCTATTTGTATATTTCGTTAATCAGAAAATATGAGAAGATTACAATGGTTTTTTCAAGCTCGAGCAACCTCTACACTCTCTATCTGTCTCACTGCTTCCTATACAAGATCAAGCCAATACTTAGCCAATTCTGTTGTCTGCCAAACTCCTATTTCCTTGCATATTTTCCTTGGGAGTTAGCCCATATTTAGTTGGGAACTTCCACAATTATGAATTTCTCAATCCTCATAGGCCTTCCTATAATTCCATGCACCACCAATACAATTAATATGATTATACAACTGATAGTACACTATCCCTGAACTCCAATCTCAACCGGGTCTTTCTCTAATCTAACATGCATGCGTTAATTATGAGTGAATCTTCAGTTTAGTGATCAATTCTGGTTACACCCCACTACTGTAGGTTACACCCCACTACCATAGGCTACACCTCACTACAGTAACTTATACCCCACTACAATAAGTCACACCTCACTATAGTAAGTCACACCCCACTATAATAAGTCACACCCCACCATAGTAATTTACACCACACTAATGTTGGTTTCACCCCACTACTTATGATCTCACTAATTCCTCCATCGGTTGGAACTAATTTAATTGAATTTAACTCAATTACATTGAACTAAATAAAATAAACTTAACTAGTGCTCCTAAGTGTAGGAGACGCTCTAAATGACTCTAGTTAGACTCCGAATTCGAATTTAACTGAACTAACTAAGTCAAATCAACTTAGTTAACTATTACAAGTTGTCATGAGATATGGTATTACACTTTAATTCCTAATTTAATTCAAGGACAAAATTAAATTATGTTTTTCTTTTTGCATTTTCAACACTCCCTCTCAACAAGAAAGGGATTATGTCCTACCCCGATCCTACCTCTATGAAATTAGAATTTATATATTAACAATGCCTTTGTCAAAATATCTACATCCTGCTCCTCTGTAGGAATGTACTCTAGCAACATGATTCTCCTTTTGCACACAATCTCGTAGATGGTCATAATGGATGTTGATATGATTGGACTGATCATTAAAAATGAGATTATCAAAGAGTTTGATATAACTCTGATTGTCATATTTAATCACTGTAGGATCCATCTGCTGACCAAATAACCCAACAATGATATTTCTCATCCAGATAGTCTCACAAGCTGTTTGACTAGAAACCATGTACTCTACTTTTGTTGAACTGAGTGCAATTGATCTCTGCTTCCTACTATACCAAGACACTGTCATTGACCCAATACTGAAGATTCCCCCTGACGTGCTCTTCCTTTCAAATGGACTGTATGTCCAATGTGAATTTGTGAAGCCTTGAAGCTTCACTCCATCTATTCGTTTGTACTAAAGACCAAACTGAGTGGTGCCTCTAAAGTATCTCAACACCTGTTTAGTTGCCTTCCAATAAAGTTTGGTTGAATTAGCCAAGGCTTGAATAAGCTGGTTAATTGCAAAACACATGTTCATTTTTTTGTTCACCAAATACATAAGTGAACCCACAAGCTTTCTATAAATAGTAGCCTCCACAACTTCTCATGAAGTAACATATTCTTTCCTCCAATTCCCTACTAGAGGAGTCTCCATGGGTTTGCTTCTGTCCATCTGGAACTTCTTCAGTATCTCATTAGCATACTTTCCCTGAGAAACAAATAGTTCCTCATCTCCTTGTCATACTTCCATACCAAGAAAGTAATGCATGAGCCCCGATCCTTCATCTTGAATTCTCTTGCAATATCCTCTTTGCAAGATTTTATCAGCTTCTCATGACTTGTAGGAATCAAATTATCCACATATAATACTATAATCCATAATTTACCTTCAACCACAATATGGTAAAGGTTCACATCTACTTCACTTTTGGTGAAGCCCAACCTGGTGAAATAGATGTCAATTCTGGTGTACCAAGCATGGGGTGATTTTTTTAGTCCATACAACACTCGCTTGAGTCTACACACATGTGACTCTCTTTTAAAGATCTTAAATTCTTTCGGCTTATCAATATACACCTATTCCTCAATCGTACCATTGAGGAATGCTATCTTCACATCCATCTTATGGATCTTCCATCCCATTTGCGCTAACAGTGCTAGAATAGATCTGATTGAAGAGTACCTTGCTACTTGAGAAAAGGTATCAAGGTAATCAATGATGAGCCTAGGTATTGCAGCAAGAATGTTGCAACTCCCAGGGCTACCAACTTTACTTATTAACCTGGGGTTTGTACAAACTTGGAGGTGGCAGTGCTATATGCACAAGTAGAAGTGAAGGTATTGCATGTTGTCACTACTCATCTCGCAAGGGACCCCAAGGTTTCTAAGCCAGACTTCTATAGGGTCATAAGAAGCTTGATTTTTTATGGAAGAAGAGAAAATATATTCTAAGGAAGAGCTACTCTACTGCAATAATGAATAAAACAACTTGTAATGCTAATTCACACCAGACCCTAACTAACCATCTAAATAGCTATGTGAAGCAGAATTGCTAAAACAACACTAATCCAATGTTGCTATCTAAGTTGCAGAAGTAAAAATCACCAAAACTAGACTAAGGGGTAAGCAAAGGAAACTAAGTTAATTCTTTGTTTAAGTGGAAGAGCAGTCACAGATCAAATTGGTCAAAAGAGGATGTAAGGGAGTGACAATGCATAAGAACCGTTGGATCAATTGGGGGAAAGGAAAATGAACAGCTGAGATCGGATCGCAGGAGGGTACGTAGGTAGATGGGCGACCAGGGTTAACTAACAGGATGGACGACTGAGATTATATAACGGAGGATAAGTCAATAGATGGATGGACAATTTTAATTGGCAGATGGATGATGGAGATTTGATTGTCGAAAAAAGAAACATGTGGAAATGGTAGCGGGTTTGTGGAGGTGGTAAGCTGCATTTCGCGTGCCCTCAAAGCTGTAAGTTGTTTTCTAAAAATTCACATGATTAGCCTCCTCGGGTGACATGTAGCATAGGGAAACCAATTTTCTCCTGTGCTCTTGGGTGGATAATGGTTGGACAGAAATTCGTGCGATATGGCGTGATAACCGTCGGATTTGGCAAGGTAGATGAACGATGGAGATTTGACCAAGCTAGTTGGCGAGCGGGTGCGTGATAGCTGTCAGATCAGACAAGGCAGATCGACGGTGGGGATTTAAAGTGCATAAAGTCAGCGTTGAAAATGAATTGGGTGGTGATTGGTCGGGTTTTGCTGTGTAAGGAAATCTATGGGTAAAAACCGATTACAACGTGAATTAACAACTTTTGCTTAGGCGTTTCATGCTGAAGGAGAATGGGCGTATGAGTGAGGTCTCAGACAGAGGGTGAAGGAACAAATGACCAGGAAATGAATGAATGACCATGAAATGAACCATGTAACTGTGTTAGGCCCCTATACTACTAGTGTAACCCCTTATTGTTATTAGTACAACCCCCTTATTATATTGTGTTACCCATGTAGTCCCCATATTGTTACTATTGTGCCTCATAGAAGCCCACTATTGTTATTATTGTGCCCTTACATTATTATTGTTATGTTGGCTCTGATTATATTATGACTCCTTAGACTCCTATATAGAAAGGAGGTCTTTTCATATGTATCATCCAAGAATTGTTCATTTGTGTAATGTAAAGGAGGTTGCCCCCTCGAAGAGGCTTATTTCTAAGGCATTAATCTATCTTTTTTATCTTTTTGTGAGTTGGTTTCATAACATTTGGGGTTGCTGCAGGGTTTCTTCCTCACGTCATGGTCCCAGAGGGGGGAGGTGAGGCCGAGACACCTATGGACAACCTTATGAATCTTCTCTTTGCTAACTCACTAATTGAATGAAAGCATCAATGATCTACTCTGCACTATTGTAATGAAACTGCAACTATTTAAGAAAATGAACAGTTAAACAATAAACCTCCGTAATGGAAATGCAACTACTTAAACAAATAATTAGTTAAACCATGAATCATCTACTCTATACTGTGGTGATGCAAATTCAATTACTTAAGAAAATAAACAACTAAACCCTAAAGCTATGCTAGTGTTGTAATGGAAATGAACTACTTAAGCAAATGAACAGGAAACCATGAATTTTTACTATTGCTGTAATGAAAATGCATCTAATTAAGCATATGAACATAAAACAAGAATCTATTCTATCATAACAATAAAATAAAGAGGAAATTTGGCTACTAGGATCGGGCCCTAACCCAAGAGCTTCAGTCCTGTGGGTTCACTCAGTGCTGGCTCAAAAAAAAACTCATCTTCATTATAAATCAAAAGTTGTTACAAGACTTGCAGCTTGAAAACAAAGTAGAGTTCTCCAATGAGAAGTCAAAATTCTTGCTAACTCTTGGTAACTCCTCGTAACTCCCAAAAAAGCTGAGGTCCTAAGCCTCTCTACTTATACATCTGAAGTCTCTAATGACTTCCTTCAAAATTAGGGAGGCACAACTCCCAATTCAATGATAAACCTATGCTTTCCATTTGTTACAGGGAAAAGTGTCTATACAGAATTGCTTATCCCACTAAGGTTTGGTAGCTACCTTAGAAACAAACAAAGTAAAGCTACTTTTGTTTTTCCTTTATGAAATATAGATGAGAGAAGAACAAAGGAGACCAACCTCTGTCTTGCGCTTGGCTCCTAGTTCGATTCCTCTCTCTTCTGATAGTCCTTTGCTACTTGCTTCCTTGTATGCCTAGCTTCACGGAGTACCTGTAGAATCAGAGTAGCATAACACTATACAAGAACATGGATCTATAATCATAAACAACCTAGGATCAGATGTAAATTGACCATACAAATGCATAAAACATAAATGGCACAAGAGTATGGAGGAAAACTTGAATAGCTTCTATTGATAATCAAGAAAGAGCCAAGGGAGTTACAACCAGTTGTTCTGACCCAGCATCATCCTCTCAGCAAGTAAGCCCTTCTTCACCTCATACAAAGCTTAGATCACACAACACTATGAAGTTGTCTCAGGAAACCAACAACAATTCCTTGCAAGATGCAAAATTCCAGCCTCTGGATCTCTGGGATGAGAGATCCATATATAGATATCTGTAAGGGAGATGAGTCAGCTTGTGATTTGATTAGTGTCTTCCCTCTGATAGTTCTTGCTTCCACTTGGAGATTGATGATCTCTTACTCATCCTTGGTCGAATTCAGAGAGGCAAGTGTCACAGGAGAAGTTTTTGGAAGATTCCATGCCTCTCCACCTCGCGGATTGACACTGCCATTTGTCACTTCTTGCCCATCGCACCCCATAGAGGGCTTTTTGAAATGCAACGCACCCACAGAGCGTACTTAGCTGAGATGCAATGCACTTTGCCTATGGAGTAGGTGAAATGATCCTGTTTTGACCAGTTCTGACCAGTTTTTCATGGAGAACTTCTGGGAGACGCTGTAATCAGTTGGCCTTGTTCCTTTAGGGGTTATAACAACACTTTTAGGGACTTAGGATCCCTTGGTTTATGGAAATTTTATGCTTGGGGTTGCAGTGCCCAAAAATGTCTATAACAGTTTCCCCCTAAAGCATGAGGTCATTAATCTTTTTGATGTCAGGTGAAATGCTTTATCATGAGGATCCGAAGTTCTTTCAAGCTGGGAGGAGACCTGTAATAAGATACAATACAATACATTATCTTCATAATTTTTTCATGATCTAGCTGAGAGGGGCATTCCCATGCTCAGCTTTATAAATTCATTTTCATGTACATAGGATAGACAATCGTCTGAGTGTAGACTGATGATTCTGGTAGAGTCATCATCCCTTTGATTGGATGATTATCTGTGCAGCAACGATGTACATTTGATGTCTTTATTTCCCTGAATATATATCGCAACCTGGATGGATGAAACTAGATCCGGGGTCTTCAATCTCATTCGATCTTCACTCGAAGTACAAGTCGATCCATGTGAGAGATGTTCTGGAGTCGAACATGGAAAGACATCGCCTAATTACCAGCCAATGATGTAAGCTATTAACAAGCGCGAGAGGAGTCACTGATAATGATAATGACCCTCAAGGTACTGTAGTACAATTCACGTGGTGTGAATAAAGGACTTGGCATCGAACACCACACAAAATCTTTCGGTCGAAGGCCATTGATGTAAACCTGTTGCCGGAATTGAGAAACTTGCCATTGAGGCATGCAAGCTTCAAAGTACTGAACGGGGTGTTCCTAGATCGACTTCTTGGATAATGAGCTGATGTCGACAAGAAGCGATCCATCATAGGAGGGCCTTAATGAATCCCACATCAATGACACGGAACGGAGCAAATGATTTTAATGGAGGTGAAAACAATCTGGTGATATAAGGTTCAGGGTTGCAGTCATGAAAGAATGGAGTGTAAATGTATTGTAGCGGGTGAGACATAGGTGAATTCTCTAAATGACTTCTCTTGAACATATCGGTGACACTGACGTGATGGATTGGTAGCATTAACCCAAAGTGTGGATGGTGTGATGGGACCATGGTGATGTGACTGGTGAATGAAACAACCCAACCCAACTTGGATGCGGAGTGAAAGTGTCATGTTCAAGAGCGACTTGCTACCAGCAAAGTTTCTTCAAGTTTTCTTCCCAATTTTTCCCCAATCATTGCTGACCAGTACCTCTTTATTTTTGTCAAGCTTGAGGAGGATAACATATGCTTTTTCTATAATTTTCCCTTCAGGAAAACCCATCGCTATGTTTTAACGAGCCTAGTGATAGTGAAACTCGTTCTTGTCTGCTATGGACAAGTTTGTCGCTATTAAGTTTTAACGAGTTTAACAACAAAGATAACTCGGTCCTTTTCAATCTTAGAGAGTCTGAAAAGGGACGTAAAGGAAACTCCAAAATTCCTTTTTCGTCATCTAATCCCTTAAGTCCGAAAAAGTATAAAACAATACAGAAGGGATGAATTTTCGATACTTTAACGAGCCGAACAAAACAAGCGCTCGATCTTTTTGTGTAATAATCCCTCAGGTCCAAAAAGATTAAGATCTAAAGGAGGGATAACACTTCTGGTCCCTTTAACGAGCTGGAGAGGCCAATGGCTCAGCAATCTTTTCATATTTTACAAGTTAGTTGAAAAGAACTTAAAGGAGACTCATTTTTTGAGGAACGAGTGATTAAATTGGGTAGCAGCTGATTCCAGGTAAGGTTTGGAATTTTCCAATCACGGTAGTGTTACAAGGATGGCTAGTGAGATCACTCTTTGCAACTATTCCTCAAAAGGGCTAAACAATCAAATGGAGGTGAATAATCGGCCAATACAGAGTGGAGGTGATGATGAGAACACGACCAAGGCTTTAAAGGCTGAAGTACTACATTCACGATGGTTATTTACTGGGAAATAGTTCATTTTTTAATGATCTTGAACTATGTGATAAAACTACTCGATTAATCCAGTCGTATAATAAGAATGTCTCATATATGAGAATGGCAACTTTTCAAATCTTTGCCCCACATCCTTTCTTTATGCAAGTTAGGAAACGACCAATCCTACGAGTTTAAAGGGTTAGAGGACCTAAAATTTAAAAGAATAAATGGTCGCTCTTCGCTTGCATGCCAAAAGGTTTGCATGCCCCCAGGTATAAAATAAAGCTTCAAAGTCACCTTTCATTCTACCGACAAAACATTTGTTTTACCAGGAAAGGTCTACCTCTTTCAGGTTACCAAAGATTTTTCTATTCACACCGCAAACAAAACACTTCTTCGGTGATGTCTACCGAAATAGACAAAGGTGAGACAATCCACTCACATAACTTTGATGAGGAAATCTTGTTCCAGTCTAACCCCCTCTTCCAATCACGGACTGGCATACAGACTAGTCATATATCTCTCGCGGAAACCTACCCTATACCCGAATTTTTCCTACCGAAGCAGACCAGGGTGCATGCCCCCTGGGTTTCAGTCATGTCCCCCGAATCACTCGCGCACATCAGGTGGACGGACTGGGGATTGATGAGACATTCCTTGTGTGAAAAGACCATTCAGGGATGGTATATGACTATTTGCTATGCGTGATCCGGGAAATGAAAGCTGGTCTACGAGTTTGACCACTCTTCCTTCGTGCGGAAAACACATTACTCTAAAGAGTGATGAGACAATGGCTCCCATGCAATAAATATAGTTTCGTCCAAGGAGTAGATTATAATCCATGGGTCCTTGGACTACCATTACGTTCATGTGAATGGTTTTTCCTCTCAATGATATGGGCACATTGGGAAGGATCCCTAACGGTCGACTGGTTCCTTTGTCAAAGCCTGTTATATTTCTCATCTCAGGCAAAAGCGATGGCGAACCAAGCGCTTTCCAAGCAGTCGAGGAAAGGATACTCACAGAAGCCCCTTCATCTATGATGGTACCAGCCATAACCATTCTATATATTTGAGCAATAATTCGGAATGGTACACTAGCCGATAAATGTGGTCTGCCTAGTTGATTCTAGTCGAAGGAAACAACTAGGTTGCTTGCAGGTGGGACCGAATAAATGGCCGGATATGACTCTAACGAACTTCCTTCCTGCGGTAAAGGAATGGGTAAATTTCCCTCATGTTCATCGGAGTCTGTGTTTACAAAAAGAATTTGGACGGTGTCATCCTTGTTCTCTTCGGTGACTGTATCATCTGAAGATGGAACCTCTGAAGGCAAGACCGGGTCAACTGCCGCTTCGACCTTTTGAATTTCGTCTGGTATGGGTTCAGATGGTTCGTCTTCAATGATAGATGCTTCGGCCGACCACCTAGGCGGGTCAGCCGGATTTTCAACTAGTGATGGACTTGGCAAGAGTTTTTTGTATCCAGGAGGAAGTCGTAACGGTGAAACCGGACGATCATCCAAAACTCTTTTAGCCTCATCTAAGAAGGGACAATGATGGAAGGCATGATCGCCTTCGCACAGTTTACAAGGAAATCTATATTTTCCTTTTCGTCCTAGGGCTTCACTTTCACTAGTCAACGGTGTGTTTTCAACATGATCATTAGAGGTTGACGACACCAGGTTGTGCAAACGAGGAGACCAGTCCCTTAAGATCTGAGGGATGCAGGGACAATCTCTATGATAGTGGTCTCCTTTGCAAATGACACATGGTGATTTAGGCCTAGTTGGTGCAGTGTGTGGATTTCCCTAGATGATGCTTGGTTGCCCCCTTTTGCTTTTGGCTCCTTCTTCTTCTTCTCTTTCTTCTTCTTTTCCTTCTTCTTCTCAGATACTTGATTTTTGGGTTTACCAGCTCCATCAAGGGAAGAGGAAGGAGGAGAGGAATAATTGGAGGAAGTAGAGGGTTGGGGGGTAACTCTGGATTCGTCTAATTACTGACTCGATTGTTCAGGAATTGCGGTGCTCTGAACGACAGAGGTTGAGAAGAGCCATACGGGCAAGCCGATTTTCAATCCTGGAAGTGACAATGTGGCCATATGGGGTGCACCAACATGTCCCCAAGAGGAGAAGGGACTAGGATTTCCTCCAAGGGGAATTCCTTGGTTGGTGGATTCCATTTTCTCAACCTAAGATCAACGTAGGAAAGGGTGATGATTATTCCGTTTAAAATAAATTTTAGACGCTTTGACACAACTTGTTTTTTCAATTTTTAAGATTCGAGAAAAAACAAAAGATGACTCTAGTCGCGTTCGATTTTTAATGAGCCTGAAGTGACAAGTGCTCAGATGGACCTTTTCAGTTAAGGAGTCTGAAAAGGAACGAAAGGGATTGCTCTGGAAATCTAGGTAGAGGGATTACCAAACCAATCGCAAAACTGCAGAATACATTTTACGGTATGGCAGTCAATCTTCCTGAATGTTGTGTTCAGTGCATTGCGATCGATAGGGCAGCAGACACGGCTTCCTATGGATAAAGGATTAAGCCTATTGTGGTCTCCCAAAATATACTCAACAGTACATGGGAGCACAAGTCCGTACTGGCACTTATCGTCTCAAAGTGGAGGAATCACCCAACCAACAGTGAGAACAACAATTACCAGGCTTTACGACGCCGGAATACGTCTCTAGCCTAGACTTCTAGATGTTGTGCGTTAGGTTCCAAAGCGTTGTTAGATTCATTAAATTTATTTTATAGTTGATCTTGCTTAAGAAATTTTCCTTTCAGGTTCACCGCGTGACGTAGATGTACAACTCCTAAAATGCAATCTAAAATGATAAATAGTCTTTTATCTTCTTTGTGCAATGAAAATCCTAGCTACTAAGGAAAGAAAGACAGAATTCTTTCAACAAAGAGCAAAGAGCACACATTATATGCATTGTCCTAAATCAAACCAAGCAAACAGTCTAAATGCAAATACACATGCATGTATTTGTTTTTAGCCTTCTTAATATGTGAATGATAAAAAGAAAGGTAATGCGCAAATCTGAATTACTTTTCAAGTGACAATTATTAACAAGTTTCTTTTCAAAATAAAAAATGAAGACAATCACAACACTTTGCGATTTGGAAATGAATACTTGCTTTTGACACTAGAAAAACTACAAATTCAGACCAAATACAATAGTAGCAGGGTAATCGACTATCAAGAGCAACCAAACTCTCTCCTATGACTAAAAATGACACTTGTGACACTTTCAAATCAAGAAACGACAGTACAATGGTGTTACTTTTTGCAAATGAGAACTGAAAATGACTCAAAAAATACACAAAAACATTTACAGTTCTTTGCACAATGGAGGTGGAATATCAGTAAGGAAAGGGGTTTCAAACAGAGGTATACTGATTACAGGCAGCAAAACTCATGAATAGAACTGAAAAGAATGAACAGAAACCAACACTAAGGAACAAAGCCTAGTCTGATCAGCGCACCTGTAACACAGTGAATTTGAAATGCAGCGCACCTACTACACTTGGGAAGTGCGCTGAAGCTCAGCTTCACAGAACAAAGACTGCACTGGGCCAGGGACGAGACTTTGTTTTGGTTCTGGGTCACAGTTTACAGTTCAGTTCAGGGATTTTGGCCGAGCGAGTGGTAATTAGTAAATCAACAACAAGGGTAGATCTAAGGAGGTTACTAGAGCCACCACAAGGGCAATTAGAGAGTTTGTAAATCAGTTGTTTAATTCATAAACAAAACCCGGAGATTGACTGAAGCGACATTTATCTACTTTGCATTTTCATAGCAAATGCAGTTCGAAATCTACCTGGCTCGACTTCAGTCTCCGCCTGTAAGTTTATAAAGTAAACAACAAGGTAGATAAACAAACAACCTAGTCGCTCCCTAGTGGGGTCGCCATTTTGTTACAGGGAAAAGTGTCTATACAGAACTGCTTATCCCACTAAGGTGTGGTAGCTACCTTAGAAACAAACAAATTAAAGCTACATTCGTTTTTCCTTTATGAAATATAGATGAGAGAAGAACAAAGGAGACCAACCTCTGTCATGCACTTAGCTCCTAGTTCGATTCCTCTCTCTTCTGATAGTCCTTTGCTACTTGCTTCCTTGTACGCCCAGCTTCACAAAGTACCTGTAGAATCAGAGTAGCATAACACTATACAATAACATGGATCTATAATCATAAACAACCTAGGATTAGATGTAAATTGACCATACAAATGCATAAAACATAAATGACACAAGAGTATGGAGGAAAACTTGAATAGCTTCTATTGATAATCAAGAAAGAGCCAAGGGAGTTACAACCAGTTGTTCTGACCCAGCATCATCCTCTCAGCAAGTAAGCCCTTCTTCACCTCATACAAAGCTTAGATCACCCAACACTATGAAGTTTTCTCAGGAAACCAACTGCAATTCCTTACAAGATGCAAAATTCTAGCCTCTGGATCTCTGGGATGAGGGATCCATATATAGATATCTGTAAGGGAGATGAGTTAGCTTGTGATTTGATTAGTGTCTTCCCTCTGATAGTTCTTGCTTCCACTTGGAGATTGATGATCTCTTACTCATCCTTGGTCGAATTCAGAGAGGCAAGTGTCACAGGAGAAGTTTCTGGAAGATTCCATGCCTCTCCACCTCACGGATTGACACTGCCATTTGTCACTTCTCACCCATCGCACCCCATAGAAGGGATTTTTGAAATGCAACGCACCCACAAAGCATACTTAGGTGAGATGCAATGCAATTTGCCTATGGAGCAGGTGAAATGATCCCGTTTTGACAAGTTCTGAGCAGTTTTTCATGGAGAACTTCTGGGAGAAGTTGTAATCAGTTGACCTTGCTCCTTTAAGGGTTAGAACAACACTTTTAGGGACTTAGGAGCCCTTGGTTTATGGACATTTTATGCCTTGGGTTGCAGTGCCCAAAAATTTCTATAACACCCTTTCACTAGCTCCACTGCCTTCTAGTAGGGAGGCTTGGCTCCCAACTCAAGATAAACTCGTACTTTCACTTTCTTGGTTGCCTTCTAGTATGCCTGATTTGGCTGTTTACGCTTTCACTTGCTTGGTTGCCTTCTAGTACTCCTGATTTGGTTGTTTGCACCTTCACTTGCTTGGTTTCCTTCTAGAAGGGGGAGTTGTTTGTACTTTCAACTGATGGAGGGATATTCGAATGGAGGGGCAATAAATGAGGAGGATTTACCTCCTGTAATTCCTCTCCCTTGTCCCATTCGAGTTTTTACCAAGGTCTTTACCATAGTTCCTTGCTTTTATCTTTTATCCCTGCATTTTCCTTGCTTTTATCCTTTATTCCTGCATTACATGCACATTAGACCACAAAGCAAAATATCCAACTCTACTCATCTCATAAACAAAATATAATCAAAAGTATGAAATAAGTTGTGAGAATAGTTGGTTTGACTAAGCTAGGAGGTGAATTAAGGTCAATTAAAGCCCATATGATTACTCGATGATGAGGCTCATCATCACCCCTCTACTGAAAGTGTTTCTCATCCTCTTTGCAACTTAGTGGCTTTGGTAGCCTCTCTGATATCTCATGGTTCTACGGTGGTCTCTACTTCTTGTATATAGAAGCTTTCTTTCCTTTCTACTTCTTCCCGCTGATATTCTTTAATCTTTAAGCTATGTGGCAGTGTTTTCCATCCCCTTATGCAAACATGCATATTATCATTTCTTGACAACCTAAACATGTCCCCAAAATGTGAAATTGCTTTCCCTTGAGAAGAAAGATATTGATGTGCCAACTGAGGATTATTTACAATTAGATTATGGGTGTTTATTAGGGCCATGGGATTTTATTGTTCAATTGCTTCTCTGTCCCTGAAGCCACTTAGCTCTTTTGTTTCTTGCTGCTCTTTCTTGTTCTGAAATGTAGAGGGATTTTCCTCCTTATTTTCCTTTTTTTTGCTTGACTGGTGTGCTGAGAGCAATAATGGCAGTTGTTGCCTTCTATTCAGGGACCTCTGGAGACACCCTAGGTGACTCCTCCTTTTGTTCTTCCCCTTCTGTTTCAACATCATCCTCTGTATTAGTTCCTTCTTCATCCATCTCATCCCCATCTAGCTCTGCATCTTCTTCTTCTTGTTTTGCATCCCCCTTACTGACAGAAGGACTCATCACTTTTTACTTATCAAATCGGGGTTCATACAAACTTGGAGCTGATAGTGCTATATGCAGAAGTAGAAGTGAAGGTATTGCTTGTTGTCACTGCTCATCTGGCAAGGGACCCTAGGGGTTCCAAGCCATACTTATATAGGGTTGGAAGAAGCTTGATTTTGATGGAAGAAGAGCAAATATATTCTAAGGGAGAGCTACTCTACTTTATTAATGAAGAAAACAACTTCTAATGCTAACTTACACTAGACCCTAACTAACCATCTAAACAGCTATGTGAAGTAGAATTCTAGAAAAACACATCCAATGTTGTTATCTAAGTTGTAGAAGTAAAAAGCATCAAAACTAGACTAAGGGGTAAGCAAAGGAATCTAAGCTAAGTCTGTGTTTAAGTGGAAGAGTAATCAGAGATCAAAATTGGTCAAAAGAGGACGTAAGGGAGCGACATCACATAAGAACTGTTGGATTAGTCGGTTGAATGACAAATGAATGACTGAGATCAGATCACAGGAGGGTACATAGGTAGATGGGCGACCATGGTTAATTAACAAGCTAGACGGCTGAGATTATATTGCGGAGGCTAAGTCAAGAGATGGATGGACAGGTTTAATCAATAGATGGATGACAGAGATTTGATCGCGACCAAAAGAAACATGTGGAAATGGTAGCAGGTTTGCAAAGGTGGTAAGTTGTATTTCCCGTGCCTTCAAAGCTATAAGTTGCTTTCTAAAATTTCACATGATTAGCCTCCCCAAGCAACACATAGCACGAGGAAACCACTTTTCTCATGTGTTCTCGGGCGGATAACATTTGGACAGAAATCTGCATGATATGGCATGATAACTGTCGGATCTGGCAAGGTAGATCAACGATGGAGATTTGACCGAGCTAGTTTGCGAGTGGGTGCGCGATAGCCGTCGGATCAGATAAGGTAGATCGACAGTGGGGATTTAAAGTGCATAAAGTTAGTGTTGAAAATGAATTGGGTGGTGATTGGTCGAGTTTTGCTGTGTAAGGCAATCTATGGGTAAAAACCGATTACAACGTGAATTAACAGCTTCCGCTCAAGCGTTTCATGTTAAAGGAGAATGGGCGTATGAGTGAGGTATTAGACAGAGGGTGAAGGAATAGATGACCAGGAAATGAATGAATGACCATGAAATGAACCATGTAACTGCATCAACCAACAAACTCCACGCAAAACTGAAACTGTGTTTTTGGGGTTGCTATAGGGTTTCTTCCTCACGTCATGGCCCCAAAGGGAGGAGGTGAGGCCGAGACACCTGTGGAAAACCTTATAAATCTTCTCTTTGGTAACCCACTAATTGAACGAAAGCATAAATGATATACTCTGCACTACTGTAATGCAACTACAACTATTTAAGCAAATGAACAGTTAAACAATAAACCTCTGTAATGGATGAAACTACTTAAACAAATAACCAATTAAACCATGAATCATCTACTCTATACTATGGTGATGCAAATGAAATTACTTAAGAAAATAAACAACTAAACCCTGAAGCTATGCTAGTGTTGTAATGGAAATGAACTACTTAAGAAAATGAATAGGAAACCATGAATTTGTACTACTGTTATAATGAAAATGCATCTAATTAAGCAAATGAACAGAAAACAGGAATCTATGCTAGCATAACAATACAATAAAGAGGAGCTTTGGCTGCTAGGTTTGGGCCCTAACCCAAGAGCTTCAGCCCTCTAGGTTAACTCAGTATTGGCTCAAAACAAAACTCATCTTCATTATAAATCAAAAAATGTTACAAGACTTGCAGCTTGAAAATAAAGTAGAGTTATAAAGTGAGAAGTTTGAATTCTTGCTAACTCTTGGTAACTCCTCATAACTCCCAAAAAAACCAAGGTCCTAAGCCTCTCTACTTATACATCTAAAGTCTCCAATGACTTCCTTCAAAATTAGGGAGGCACAGCTCCCAATTCAATGATAAACTTGTGCTTTCCCTTTCACTAGCTTGGTTGCCTTCTAGTAGGGAGGCTTGGATCCCAACTCAAGATAAACTCGTACTTTCACTTTCTTGGTTGCCTTCTAGTACACCTGATTTGGATGTTTTCACTTTCACTTGCTTGGTTGCCTTCTAGTACTCCCGATTTGGCTGTTTGCACCTTCACTTGCTTGGTTTCCTTCTATAAGGGGGGGGGGGGGGTTGTTTGTACTTTCAACTGATGGAGGGATATTCGAATGGAGGGAAAATAAATGAGGAGGATTTACCTCCTGTAATTCCTCTCCCTTGTCCCATTCAAGTTTTTACCAAGGTCTTTACCATATTTCCTTACTTTTATCTTTTATCCCTACATTTTCCTTGCTTTTATTCTTTATTCCTGCATTACATGCACATTAGACCACAAAGCAAAATATCTAACTCTACTCATCTCATAAACAAAATATAATCAAAAGTATGCAATAAGTTGTGAGAATAGTTTGTTTGACTAAGTTAGGAGGTTAATTAAGGTCAATTAAGGCCAATATAATTACTCAATGATGAGGCTCATCAATCAATTCCCTCCACCTGAGAGAATCCTCTGGCCAAAAATATGGCCTTGTGTTTCTCCACACTTCCATTTGCTACTTTCTTTACCTTGTAAAGTCATCTAGAACTCACCACTAACTTTCCTGTTGGTCTTAGGACCACTTCCAAAACATTATTTTTGATAATGGAGGCATACTGCTCAACCATGGGATATACCCATACTAGTTGTTTCACTGCTTCCTCGAATGAGGATGTCTCAACCTCTACACTCTCGCTCATCAGAGCCATGTAGCGAGTGTACCAGTTTGGTGACCTCCTTTGCCTACACTATGATGTAGGCACTCCCAAATTCTCTAGCATCATGCATCAATCTACCAGCCTCTTTGGTGTGCTTCCTTCCATCTATGGAAGAATCTGCATGAGTGGTTTCTTCCACTCTCTTCTCCTATTTATGTGGTTGCTCCACATCATCTTGAGGTTCCTCCTTTGGAGCTAAAAGCTCCTCATCTACATGTAACTGAAGCTCCCTCTCAAGGGAACATCTCATGGCCTTCTCTTCATTGAAATTCACATCTCTACGAACCACTATCATCCTATTGGATGGAAGGTACACCTAATAGTTGTGAGGTGTATCAGTGTACCCCAAAAATATGCCCAACTCAGCTATTGGCTCTAGCTTTTTCCGTGCATCCTTGGTAACATGATAGTAGACTGATGAACCAAAGATCCTAAAGTGTGCCACATCTAGTTTCTTACCTGAAAAATCTTCTTCTAGTGTACTCATCTATAGCGTTATATGAGGGATTCTATTCTGCAAATAAACAATTGTGTTGCCTGCTTCAGCCCACAAGTGCAACGGTAGGTCCTAATCATGTAATATTGCACTTTCATCTCCCACAATACTTCTATTCTTTCTTTCAGTCACCCCATTCGACTGTGGCTTATGGGGTGCTATTAACTCCTATTGAATTCCCTCTGATGCACATAAGTTCTTGAATTCATTCGACACATATTCTCCATCGTTATCGCCTTTGATAGCTTTAATGTTTCTACTAGTATCTTTCTCAACAAGTGCTTTAAATTCACAAAATTTAGCGAACGTGTGATCTTTCTTTTGCATGAATAAAATCTAGTACATACGAGAAAAACCATCAAAAAATATTACATAATACCTATTCTTTTCCATGGATTCCTTCGAGAACCATCCACACACATCAGAGTGAACTCTATCAAGGATCTCTTACACTCAACTATCTTTATCATGAAAGGAATCTTTGGTTTAATTCCCCAATGTACACCCTTTTCATGTGTCTCTTTACTCTAGTGTACCCTTGGGAAGTCCTGTAGAACTTTGTTGCATGATCTTCAAAGCTCTGTGGTGCAAGTGACCTAAGATTCTATGCCACAACTGACCGATGTATTGACTCTTCACCTTATCTGCTTTTGTGCTCAAAGAAACATAGTCTTCTACATCCAATTTGTAGAGGTTATTCACCCGAAACCCAATCTGCTTCACTTGTACTAAGGCTATGTGACAAAGGAAAACCTTTCACTTATTAAATAGCACATCATAGTCATGGTCCTCCAACATGAAACCAAATTATTCTTCAAACCCAAAACATATATGACATCTTTTAATGTGAGAAGAGAACTAGACTCCCTCTGAAAGGTAACAATTTTGATGTTGGTCATGTTATACCTCCCATTATCTCCCATCTTGATGTGCATTTGGAGATCCTTCTCACCCAAGTCACTGAAGAATTCTTTATTTCCATTCATATGGAATGAGGCTCCACTATCCAAGTACCACACACTACCCATCGTTGATGTCACCATGAAAGCGATGATGGTGAAATCGAGCTCGAATTTTGAATAAAGAGATTCACTTGCTGCTTCTTCTAAGGGCTTCTTACTGGCCTTCTTGTGCTGACACTTGTTCTCTTAGATTGGTACAAAATCCCTAACTTTTCCCACAAAGCCTTCGTCGTAGCTTCCCCTGATACATTCAACAATATTGAATCTGAGACACACAATAGTATTGTGCTCTTTTCCTTCCAATCCAACTTCTTCCATTCTTCAACGAACACTCCCGTTGGTTTAGTACCTGGATCTACCACGATCCACTGATATTTATCCACCAACAGATCCACCATATTGAGTTCACACAACTCAAAACTCTGACCATTAAATTTCTCAATCTCTATCTTTCCACTACTCGCCATCTTCTTTCACCACCAAAATCGATCCCATAGATCTCCCATTGAACACGATCTACCACAGGTCTGAGCGAAACCCCTTAGCAACAAAGGCGTCTCCTTGAAGCCAAAACAGTTCTGATACCAAATGTAGGTTTTAACCCCGTACAGAAATTACCTGCATACAAATTTTAAGAACAAAAAATAAAGAATGCAAGAGCATAACACATAAAACACATATACACAGAGATTTTACCCTTGATCCCAAAACTGGGACTACCATATTGATTTTTCATTATGTTCCTTTCAATGTTACAATACATATTTATACATGCCAAAGCATCTAATAACATGGACCGAAAACCATCACGCCCAAAACCATGGGTGAAAACCATGCACAAAACCATAGGTAGGTCCGCCCAACCTAATATAGGGTCCCAAAAAAATTTCCCTAGGGCGCTGCCCTGGATCCCATAGAGGGGGCCTACCCAGACCCCTCAAACCCCCTGTGACCCCCCTGCTGTACAATTGGCACAACAAACATGAAGCTCCGCCCCACCTCTAACCCCCCGGTTAACTAGGTCGGCAAGTCGTGGAAAGAATATATCACAACCAACAATGGCATAGTGTCCTAGCTTATGACAGTGAAAACATTTAATCTTCGACGTCTCCTTCTTGCCTCCCTGACTAGAATATGATTTGGAATGGTATGAATTCCCCTTTCCTTTCTTCTCCTTTCCAGCTAAGGTACAATTCTCCTCATCATCGTACTTGGATGAGGATCCATCTCTGGTGTTTTGCTGAATCTCTTCTTGTACCAATTCAAACAATAATTTATCCCACTCTTGTAGCTTCTCCCTCCCATTAACTGAGTCTTAGTAGTTGTGACAACTCTTGGGAAGGCCTAGAAGTGCTAGGCTCATCGGATCATCTTCAACAACTATAACACCAACACTTCCAAGCTCATCTCGAAATTAGGTGAACTTGGTCAAGTACTTTAGTATTGTTTCGTCCTTCTTCATATTGATTTTTTATGAACTTGTCCTTCAGTGCCAGCTTCCTATGGTCACTGTTGTTTTGAAACAGGTCAGTCAAGGCCTTCCACATTGCAAATTGAGTTTCCTTATCGTGGAGGTTCAAGATAATATGATCTCAAACTCCTTCTAGGATAATTCATGTTTCCTTTGCCACAAATGTTCTCCACTCTACCATATATTAAGCATCAACTAGCTTAGGAATATCTTTGTACATGAATTCCTTAAGCCTGGTGTCTTCCAACATTGCCTCCATCCTATCCTTCCAAGAAATATAGTTCAAACTACCCTCAAGGGCATATTTGAGTCTCAATCCATAGAACGACATCCTACTAGATTTGAAGTATGATACTGCAAATTTGATTTCTCCTACAAAAGACAATCTCGTATTCTCCTCTTCTACAGTGATTTCAGCTTCGATACCATGAAGAAATTACTTTTAGATTTAAACTCTATATTTTAATATGCTAAAACAATTGACTTGAATCTACTCTACTCATTAGCAGAAATAATAAATGATTGATGAAATCACAAAGCATAAAAGAGAAAGAACTCAATCACACATAACACGTTGATTTTATGGGGAAAGCCACAGCTAAAAGCCTCTGCTATCTGTATATTGCATTCATTAGAAAATATGAGAAGATTACAATTCTTTTTTGAAGACCGAGCAACCTTTGCACTATCTCTATATGTCTCACTACTTCCCAGACAATATCAAGACAATACTTAGCCAATTCTGCTGCCTGCCAATCTCCTAATTCCTTGCATAGTATCCTTGGGAATTAGCCCATATTTAATTTGGAAATTCCACAATTATGAATTGTGCAATCCTCATAGGCCTTCCTCTGATTACATGCACCACCTATACAATTTAGATAATTATAAAATTGATAGTACACTATCCCTAAACTCCGATCTCACCTAGGTCTTTCTCTGATCTGACAGGCATGAGTTAATTATGAGTGAATCTTCATTTTACTGATCAGTGCTGGTTACACCCCACTACTGCAGGTTACACCCCACTACCGTAGGTTACACCTCACTATAGTAAGTTACACCCCAATAAATTGAGTGACACCTCACTACAGTAAGTCACACCCCATTATAGTGAGTCACACCCCATTACAGTTAGTCACACCTCCATCAATTGGAACAAGTTTAATTGAATTTAACTAAGTTAGACTAAATTAAATAATTACAACTCAAAATAAACTCAACTAGTTCTCCTAAGTGTAGGAGACACTCTACATGACTCTAGTTAGACTCCCAACTCGAATTTAACTGATCTAACTAAGTCAAATCAACTTAGTTAACTATTACAAATTTTCATGAGATATGGAATTACAATTTAATTCCTAATTTTATTCAAGGACAAAATTAAATTAGGATTTTGTTGTTTCATTTTCAACAAAGTTTTCTCTTTTCAAAGGCAATGGGCCTTCCTTATTGCATCAAAATTCCACCAATGACATCACCTAAGGCACTACACTCCAAAATGAATATTTTTGTGAATTCAAGTGTCACTAAGGTTGGATTGTACACATAGCCTCTTTAAGTTATTCAAAAGTTTTGGTTCCTTATCTAGTCCAAGAAAATGTGTTCTTCTTCAATAATTTTGTTAGATGGGCTTCTATTTGACCACAATTCTTGACAAACTTTTGGTAATATCAAGTCAATCCTAAATATCCTTTGAGTTTCTTCAAGGTAAGTGGGATTGGCCTCATAGCTTTGATTTTTTTAGGATATGCCTTGACACCCTATCAACATGTTGTATTTTCTCTTCCCAATATCTTTTGTAGATTAGTATGTTATCAAATAATGTTAACACCAATTTTTTAAGGCAGGGTTTGAAAATAGAATTCATCAACCTTTGAAATGGTGAAGGTGCATTTATAAGTCCAAGTGGCATAAACAGAAACTCGTAATGACCTTCATGTGTTCTAAGGGATATTTTGGGAATGTCTTCTTAGCTCATTATGATTTGATTATATCCAAAATTAATATCAAACTTAGTAAGGAAAATTTATCCATGCAATTCATCTAATAACTCATCAATGCCATGAATAGGAAACTTATCTTTAATTGTCATTAGTTGAGTTGTCTTTGACACATATGCCACGAACCATCCCTTTTGATAACCATCACCACTGGTAAAGAGAAATAACTATGTCTAGGTTTAATGATACCCACCTCTAACATTTCTTGAACCATATGCTCAATCTTACTCTTTTGGGCATGTGGATACCTATAAGGCCTAATATTAGGTGTTAAAATTCTAGGTTGTAAATGAATACCATGGTCATCGTCTCAAGCAGGTGGAAGACCCTTAGGGATTTCTCCAAATACATTAGAATGATTATTGATAAGTTTTTGGAGATTCATGGGAGAAGAGGATATAAATCAACATCTGTTTAACATAATTGTGCAATTACACCTTGGTGTCCATTTTTTTTTATCATTTTTTTCATTCTATTAGAGCTTATCACTTTATTGGGTTTCACTTGGATAACTCTAAGCTCAATTTCCTTTCCTTCTGAGAAAAATCCCATGAAAAGATATTGAAAATTAATGACTACAGTTCCAAATGATTGTAACCATTGGACCCCTAATACAACATCAACACCACCTATTTGGATTGCAATAATGGGACTAAACTTCAAACACTCCCCAATATTCAGCTTAATATTGTGGCATTTCCATGCAAATTTTATGGGTACCTCCATCTGCAATCATCAGTTTAAATTCTGGTGTTGGATATACAAAGAAATTAAGAATTTTTGCCAATTTGCGATTGATGAAGTTATGGGTACTACCTGAATCAATCAAAATTGTTATCGTTTTCTTTTTGATATATCCTTTGATCTTGATGGTTTGTGGAGTATCGATGCTAACCAATGCATGACAAGAGATTGTTGAGTATCTCTTCTAGATCTATATCATGTGAAGTTTCAAGTTCTTAATCTTCTTGATCTTCACATTATTTGTACAATAATTTCTTCTCACTACATTTATGCCCCTTACTATAATTTCTATCACAACTGAAACATAATCCCTTTTCTCTTATTTCATCCATTTTCCAAGGAGTCAACCTCATCGATTTAGGAAAGGGAGCATGATTTTATATTTAGATATTAGTGACCAATTTTCTAGTGGCCATACTTTTACTTTCAACTTTCCTTTCCATATAGAAAGCATGCTCTAGAGATTTAGGTTAAAACAAACACATATTATGTTGCATGTTTTCCTTTAAAATTCATAAAATTAGGTCTAACAAATTATCCTTTGAAATATTCTTTACTATGATACTCAACTTTTGGAATTTTTGAATGTGGTCTGTAAATGGACCTTTTTTTTGAATATTTTCTAATTGAGTGAAGAATGTATTTCTCTTAATATCTCCATAATGCGTTGTCAATTCCTCTATAAAAATGGACCAAGATATTACATATTTTTGTTGTCACAAATCAATTGATACCATACATTTTGGTCTTTTTCTAAAAACGTGGATGCAATATTTACCTTTGGTAAGGAGGTAACTTGGTGTATATCAAAGTATTGTTCCATCTAAAATATCCACGTTACAGGAACATTACCATCAAACTTCCTCATGTCGATCTTTGGAATGTAGTAGTTCCTTAGTGTTGAGTTGAAGCCGTAATGATGTGGATCTTGGATTGAATTTGTTATTATGGTTATGTTATTCAATATTTGTGCTCCCCAGTTGTGATAGCATGCTCGCCATATGATATTTATTGTCAACACCATGCTTCTCCTTATGTTCTTTGTTTCCTCTGATTTCCAAATCCCTTTTGGAGAGATATTTTAATTTATTGTTTTGCAATTCCTTGATTTCTTTCCTGGTGGATTTTGTACATCTTCCTTGACATTTTTTATTCCGTCCTTATTTTCATTCATCTTCTTTTCTATTCCTTCCTTATTTCCATTCTTCTTTTCCATTTCTCTTTGAATATTTTCTTGACAACCTAAAAATTCCACCATCTTCAACATACTATCATATATTTCAATAACTTTCTTCTCTAATTGAGATAACCTAAATTCTATGTCTTCTCTTTCTTTATGGGTGTTATATTTCAAAATTTCACCCCCTTGGGAGCTTCATAGAAATCCATGTTTTATACCTTCAACACCCCCTAGACACTAATCGATAGCATTGTTATACTTAACAATGCTCCAAATGACTTGAGAGGGAAAACTGAAGGGCTCAACAACTCTCCAATTACACTACAAAAGGGAAGTGAAGTGATAGTGCAAATAGGTCAAAGTAGATTAATTTTTTAGGATAAGGATGAAAGGACCATATCAAACATGGTAAAAGAAGTGTCTAGGTTGGTTGTGATCACTCCTCCAGGCTATCTATAAAAGAAATTCCATCCATGGAACAAAGGAAGGAAATTTTATTGTAATAAAGTGTTGCTGTAATAAAAACTTGCCAGCTTCCTTGCAATAAGCCACAGACATTGTGTGCCTTGACAATGAGATTTGGTGAGAGGGAGAACATAGAATAATAACTACAGATAAGAAACCATTGCAAAACCATGGTATAATACAAACAATTGATTCTCCTCCCCCAACAAATCATTTATTGTTATTATTTAATCTATTTATTTGTTGTTAATGTGTGAAGTTAATTGAAGTAGGGAGTGCAGGAGAAGGGATCTCTAAGAACCTCTCTAGATAGCTACATCATACATCTGTGTAATGCTCCCTCCCACCCCCTTGGACTTCCCAAGATGAATGGGAGGTTTTACCTTTAATTAACCCAACCTCCATATTCTCATCTTGGGAATGGGGTTAAAATATTTTATCCTTCCCCATAGTTAGCATAATCAACTTTGGATAATACCATCATGTTTATCTCACTGAGAGTTTTTCAGTGGATAAATTTTGTCTCAATCTGACTAATGGATCAAAATTTATGTCCATTTAAAATAGAGATGTTAGACACTTGCCACATCAACAAGTATTTTCGTGCAGAAAACCGAAAGGCATATATGGTCATGCCACATCACTCTCATTACCATCGGATCCACCACATCATCACACCCTAACCAATCTACACCATTGCTTCTCACCCAAGAGCCATTAGCTCAAAAAACTCAGCGGTTCAATAAAATTTTCCATTGTAAATGTCAAGAAAATTACCGGTCTAACACTCCGTGACTTCTACCTACTCCATGTCCTGTTATAAAAATGCACTCCAAATGTACTACATAGGAAGTAAGCCTTGTCATAGTGTGGTGGAACCTACCATTTCAACCTTATGCATGGGCCATGTGACACCCACCACTACGTAGCACCACAAAACCACTACCATGTATTAGATGGATTCATCTAGTTTTTTTTAAAGAATTCCCATTCCACATGCCACATGTGACATGATTAACATACCACATTAGTCTCCATGTCATGTCCCCTTTCCATTTCCTTAAAAGCTATTACATGACATTCCATGTCATCTCATCTGGCCTACATGACCTTAGCCACCTCAACTTAACCCAAGTGATCCACAGGGCTCAACGGTCTCATGTTTTGCAATTAATTTGTACTATAAAGGTTTCGGATCAATATGTAATATCCTTGTCAAATTTTATATCATTCACCATTCCCCAGGATAGGGATTTTACCCTCCTGACACCGTGCCACAACACCAAAAGGATCAGGCATTGTGTGACATGAAATTTCACGTCGAGTAATAGGATAGATTCTTGTCCTATGCACATCAATAGAGAACATGCCCAAAAGATGATTATACATTGCACACTAGAAGAGGCATGACACACCAAGAAAATTCACAACAAATGTGGGGAGAAATTTTTCCCCACCCTCCATCAATAACGCCACTTCAATACAACCAATGCATACCACTTGGCCAAGGAGGCATGGCATGACATTAATTATTTTTCTTCCATTAAAGGGAGGGTTTCTATCCCTCCCTCTACCCTTGGTCAAAATCCAAAACTCTCTTATATAGATATATCCATTTACCTCTTGTTGCACCCAACACCAATCATTGACCTCCAACAACCTTCAAGCAATAGGGAATTATTAACATTTCTGGTTCATCAAGAAATGGGAATCATCTTAAGGGATAGTTAACTAAAATTTTCAAGAAGTCACATAGGGATTTGTTATAAGAAGCTAGGACAATACCGAGAGGGGGGTTGAATTAGTATTGTAGGAAATTTAAAATTTTATTTTCACTAGTAAATATTACTAGGAAACCAATACTTCACAAATAATTCACATCGGTATCACAAGAATTAGAAGCACAAACAAATACACAAATTCTTCAAACTTATCTTCAATTTACTTCACAAAGAAAGATCCTACTTGTTGTTACAAAGTTCTCTGCCTACAACCAAAAGGAAGCTACTACTCTCTAATTTATTAGCTACAACTCAAAAGAGCTACAACCCCCAGTTTATCAAATACCACTAAAAGGAGCTACAAACCCCTAATTATTTACTAGAAACTATTGGAAAGAGCTACAACCCCTAATTTGCAAGATTCTACTTGCTTGATCTCCTTGATTCATCTTTCATACCATTTGAAAACTCAAATGATGAAGGCCACTTCCTGTCACTAATAAATAAATTTCTCACTTCAGTCACTCACAAAAACACCATAAAATCACCTTTAGAAATCTCTAATCACTTATCAAAATACCATACACAATTTTGAACAGACACCATCACATACACCAATGCATATTCACACATCTTGCAGATTCTCTTATGCTTATGTGGAAATTTGCGTTGATAATTTTAGTTATTTAACTTTTAGTTAAATTCAACTCTATATCATGCATCAATATTTATATTTTCTCATCTACCAATTCAGTCAAGTCAACGGAATCTAATATTTAAGTCTTCTAACTCTTCTTTACTATCTTTGAAAGAAAAACCAAGTTAATCTATCCAAATATGCAATTATGGATTTTTTACAAGTTTTAGGAGAGCTTTTAATTTTTGCGCATCACCAAATTCGGAAAATTTGCCAAATATAACTCAAAATTTGTCTATGCTACTATTAAAATTCCTCTGACTACTAGAGTCCTTGTACATTAACATTTTCCACAAAATAATCTCGAGTTGTGACCATACCTTTACCACAAGTCGAGGGCTATATGAGGTTGGAGCATTTTCAAATTCTATTCTCCATTTTTTTTTAACTGTGTGAAGTCCCGACTTACCTAAAAACCATTGATTTTTCGCCAAATTTATTAACACTAGAAACTTCATAAAAACATGATTCCATACATGAATTTTAATGTAGGTCAGGAGTCGGTGATCTTCCAACAAACTTGCTGTGTGAAGGAATTTTCCTTTGACTACCCTGGAGTCTCGACTAACCCGATTTCTATTTATTTTTTAGAAAATAAAATACATATAAAAATATTACCAAACACATCCCATGGCCCAAACTTTGAGGGATTACCAACTAACCTTGATGATTTCATATATGTCACGTGATGACTCTTGAGTAGCACCACATTTAACTTGGATTTGGGCCACTTGGCCACCTGAAAAATGTTGAATCTACATGTTACGTGTCACACCCTTATTGGAGCTATGTCACTGCTCATGTCATGTTGACATCATAATCCACTTCTGCATCCACATCACCTCTTTCACCCAATCACAAAATTCCATGTGTCATCCATGTTTTCAATTCGTACGACTGAACAGGGTCCCAAAACTTGGCCTTTCACTGATTTTTCATTATAAAATTAAATTTGTAGAATAGGTCAGGGTTTGGAGATCAAAGCATTTTCTCTGTTTCGCACTTGCATTGTTCTCAACTCACAATAAGGCTGAATATTGCTAGTGGTTTTGCATGGAACCCTCCTTAGTGGTTTAGTGAAAAATGGGAGGGGGTCACACTATTAATCCGAACCATAGATCAACTTGATAATTTGTTTGGTCAATACTACCCATAATGGAACCCCCCCTTAACATTAAACCTTGAGTGGGCATGGCCCTGCACATTTTCTCCAATGGGGTTAAGGGGGCACATGGCACACAACAACAAAACAAAGTTTCCCATAGTATAATGTTGCTTTGCTCCGCCAATGACTCCACAGAGTTTGGAAAAACACCAAAACGTTCACCATTTTGGCTCTATCACCAAGTTTAACTATGCAACTTTTGACTTTGGGCCTTGTCACCTTTGACTTGAAATAACTTATGATCTAGGACGCTATTTTCAAACTTCTATATACAAATGGGAAGATATTTTAGAGCTCTATCCATATGAGTGGTTTCCAACAATACTTGAGATGATTTTCTATATCAAAAATGGTTCCAAAATATCTGTTCCTTGACCATCTTTTCCTTTACCATACTTGAGATGATCTTGTTCCTTGATCATTCTGCTTGTAACCATCTCTACTTTTTCCATCATCTTCTTTCCCTTTGCCATCCGTGAGAACATATTTATTGAATCCTCCCCCTTTGGCATTGATGGTAACACCATTAATCAAACAAACAAAACAAAACCACAAAAAACGAGTATAAAATAAAAAACAAAGTGTATTTTTACTTCTCCTTTCGTGTACTTCTACTTTTTGTTTAAACTACATATCCTACTTTGACATCAATGATAAATAAACTAATGTTCCTGACCCGAGTGTAAATTGGCATCCACCTATGGTATTCATCAATCCGTGGTATTTATCCACTCATGGAATATACCCATGGTATTGTAAGCATCATCCACCCATGTTATTCATCCACCCAAGGTATTTATCCACCCATGGAATTTACCCATGGTATTTTAAGTGGCATCCACCCATGGTGTTTACCCATGGCATTGTAAGTGATATCCACCCATGGTATTCAATCACCAATGGTATCTACTCACCCATGGAATTTACCTGCGGTATTATAACTAAAAGAAAAGACTATAAGTAACAAGTCACATTTTGTAAAAGGACATATTGTCCACCACAATATAGCTTTTATAGTTATTATCTATTTTAATAAAATGTTTCTTGGTGATTTTGTTTAATGTGTGTTCCCTTATTTTCTTCTGGCATTTCAATTTTTGGGGGTCTCCCCCCCAAGATCCATTTCAATTTTTTAGATCCTGGAGGCCTCCCCCCAAGATCCGGATTAGTTTTATAAAATTCAGGTTATGACTCCATGGGAATGAGGGTTTGACACATATTTCAGTTTCAAAGTTTTGCATATTCATCAAATTTCATGCATGTGCTACAACCTCCACGGAGCACTTTTTTGGGGAAAGCGGGAAGATGTTTTTTTTTCATTTCTTTGCAGGAATGTTCTGGGACATGAGTTTGCAGATAATATCTGAAATTTTGGTGAAAATTTTACAAAAAAAATTATATATCTAGATTCCTTTTGAAAAAAATACCCAATTTCAAAAAACAAATCGGTTGAATCAAAGTTCGTATGAGGGAGATATCGCTGATTTAAATAAGTTGTGTTGTAGAAATTTTGCTGAAAACAATTCATGGACGACAACTCTCCTGTCATTTTTTACAGATTTTATGCATAATTTTACAAAAATTATTATAGATCTGAGATCCTCTTGAAAATTACCCAATTTAAAAAAAACAATTGGTAGAATCGGAGTTTGTACGAGGGAGATATCGCTTATTTAAAATCAACTAATTTTTTTTTCAAAAATTTTGTGATGAAGGGACAATTGCAGCGCACATACGAATTTATGGAGTGTCCAGATAGGGATTTTAATCATATGGGAAGATGCAAAAATATCATTCTATTTCCAAAAATAGGTTATAATAAAGATTCTGAGTTATATTGACCGAGTTATGCCCATTTTAAATTAGTTTTTATATTTGGAGAGCGGGTTCATTTTGGAGATGTGCCCTCCCACCCTTCTTTAGTAGCAACCTACTACACATTCATTAGTTTTAGCATAGCAGCATCCAGCTTGGGTTATTTGGAGACATGCCCTCTCACCCTAGGCTATGTAGGCACCTGCTACTTTATCAACAATCATCATCACGATTATGGGTCAACTACACAAAGTCCTTGTAATCGAAGTCCATTTGTTAGGTTGCACACTGTTAGTATCACAATTGGTAACAAGAATTACATGGTATCTCTATCCTTAGATCTTCATTTTTCATGTATATGGGTCATCCACAAACTCACACTTCATCGACGTCCATTTGCTAGGCCCCACACTGTAAGTATCACAATTAGTCACAAGCATTACGGGGTATATCTATCCTCGAATCTTCATTCATCATGGTTATCGGTTAACCACACAAAACCCTTCTCTTCAGTGGCTCTTCATATTCAATAAAGGATTCTTAGGAGGGAACTTCATGCAATGGGGACCATTTCCTCTTAAGGAGGGAGGAATGATCCGAATGGAAATTGGCATCCATCCATGGTACTCATCGACTCGTGGTATTTATCCACTCATTGAATATACCCATGGTATTGTAAGTGGCATCCACCCATGGTATTTACCCATGACATTGTAAGTGAGATCCACCCATGGTATTCAATCACCCATGGTATCTACCCACCCATGGAATTTACCTATGGTATTATAACTAAAAAAAAGACTATAAGTAACAAGTCACATTTTGTAAAATGACATATTTTCCACCACAATATATCTTTTACAATTATTCTCTATTTTAATAAAAAAATTCTTGGTGGTTTCGTTTAATGTGTATTCTCATATTTTCTTCTGGAATTTCAAATTTTCAGATCCTAGGGGGCTCCCTGCCAAGACCCATTTCAATTTTTTAGATCTTGAGGGCTTCCCCCCAAGATCTGGACTAGTCCCCCCCTGCAAACAATCTCCCCTTGTCTTGTTGACCTTGTGGACATGGCATCTTTCATGTAATATGTTGAGGTCTTGTTGGCTGCCTTTCTTCCTCATGAGGAAGATCTAGTGGAGGGAGGTAAGGGGAACTACTCCCAAAATTTTCCTTAAGTCCTCAAACTGATATCTTGGGGAAGGCTTGGTGAATATATCATCTACCTGTTCTTTTCTAGGTATATACTCTAGCTTTATAATATGATTCACAACTTGCTCGCTTAAGAAATGGTACTTGATTGGAATGTGCTTTGTCTTTGAATTGAAAATAGAGTTTTTGGACATGCTAATGGCACTTGTATTGTCCCAAATGATTGGGATATGCTAATCACAAAATACTTGTACATCCTTTAAAGTCTGCTTCATCCATAAGAGCTGAGTGCACCAAGAAGATAATACTATTTATTATGCTTCAGTAGTACAGAGAGAAATTTAAGCTTGCCTCTTTCTCAACCATGAAACAAGAAATTCACCATGAAAGAAAGCACCACCGCTAGTGCTCTTTCGATCATCTATATCACTTGCCCAATCAGCACTAGTAAAAACAATTAGTGAAAAATATTTACCTCTGGGGTATGAAAGTCCATAGTCCATTGTGTCTCTAAGATATTTGAGAATCCTCTTTGCTACTGGAAGATGGATCTATCTAGGGGTTGCTTGAAATATCCCAACAATACCTATTTCCTACATGATGTTTGCTCTTAAGACTATCAAATATAAGAGGCTGCCAATAATAGATCAATATACCTGTTATAGACATTTTTGTGCCTTACAGCTTTGAGCATGAAATGTCCATAATCCAAGGGATCCTAAGTCCCTAAAGATGTTGTTACAGCTCCTAAAGGAACAAGGTCAACCAATGACAGCTTCTCCCAGAAGTTCTCCACCAAAAACCACTCAGAAACAGTCAATTCAGGATCAATTCAAGTGCTCCACTAGATGCCTGTGTTGCAAAGCACCCCAGTACATTGTCTAGGTTCGTTGCAACGCACTTGAATGCACTACCCAGGTGCATTGAGCGGGAAATGACAAGTGGCAGAGTCATTCAACGAGGTGGAAATACCATGGAAGCTTCCAGAATCTTCTCCAATGACACTTGCCTCACTGAATTCGACCAAGTGATGAGTAAGAGGCTCTCAGTCTCCAAGTGGAAGTAAGAACTGACAGAGAGAAGCCACAAGTCAAAACATAAGCTGACTCATCCTCTCTGCTTACATCTATATATGGATCCCTCATCCCAGAGATCCAGAGGTTGGAATTCGGTACTTTGCAGAGAATTGTTGTTGGTTTGAGATTGAGATTAGTACATTGGGTGATTTATGCTTTGTTGGAGGAGAGGAAGGGATTCCTTTGCTGGGAGGTAGATGCTGGATCGGAACTCACTTGGTTGTATCTCCTCTTGGACTTTATTATCATATCAATAAACTATTTTAGTTTCTCCTACATGCTGTGTATCAATGATGTTTTGTTATATTTGCATGTTTAGCTTAATCTGATCTTGAGCTTTTTATGAATGTATATCTATGTCTTCGTGTAGTTTCTCTCTCTTGTGATCTTGCAGGAATTCGGTGAAGCTGGGTCAGTAAGGGAGGAGGGAGCTAGGATCTATTGAAGAGAGGAGCGATTGGATCAACAAACTAGCGAAAGACACAAGTTAGTTACATCCTTTCTCCTCATTTACATTTCATAAAGAAGAATACTCAAGTAGTTGTCCTTGTTTGTTGCTAAGGCACTATCACACCTTAGAGTGGGATAGGGGCGGTCTGAATAGATACTTTTCCCAACAACAAATTGGTGACTCCGCTGGGGACCGTATCTAGTTAGTTTATTTGTGTTTCTATTGTTGTTCTTCTCATAAACTTAGGAGTGTTGAATCGAACTGCATTTTCCATTTACAAATGCAAAGTAGAGATCTGCCACTCTAGTCCAGTCACTGGGCCTGTTTATGATCTAAACAAGCTGATCCACAAATGCTCTAACTGCCCTTTGTGATAGCTCTTAGTCCTCCTTTAAATCATCCTTCTAATTGTACCTTATTGATAGCTTTTATCTGGCCAAAAACCTCAGATCAAACTGCAAACCGTGACCCAGAACCGAGAGACAACTCTCATTTCTGCTTCAGCGCAGGCTCTGTGAAGAGACTTTGCATTTCAACGCAGGTCCCGAGAGGGCTACCTGCGCTGAAATTCAGTTTCTCTGTGCTGCAGGTGCGCTGATCAGCCTTTGCCCTGTGCAGGTGTGGTTCTTTGCATCCTTGTGTTTAGTTTTATCTCTGTTTTTTGCAACATGTTATCAGTGTGTGTACCTATCTGAAAACCCCTTTTCTCTGCCTTAATTCTGCCTCAGTCGTATAAAAGAAATTGTATTTGTTTTTGTGTATTTGTTACATCATTTGCAATTTCCCATTACAAAAGTAAACTAGTCATACCTGTCGCCCTTAGATCTAGACCTGTCATAAGTGTCGTTTTGATCTTAGGAGTAAATTTGTTTGCTGTTGACAATTGATTGCACATTTACTTTTGTCTTTTGGTTTGAATTTATGAATTTCTAGTGTCGAAACAAGTGTTTACTTCAAAATCATAAAGTGTCGTAATCATCTTTTTTATTTCAAAAAGAAACTTGTTTGTGTTTTCACTTGAAATCGAATTCAAATTTTGTACAACAGCTTTCTTTTTAGGCATCAATATTAAGAAAGAGAGAAAAAATACATGCATTTGTGCATTTGCATATTGATAGTTTGTATGGTTTGATTTAGGAAAAGTGCATTTACAGTGTGCTCTATGCTCTTTGAGAAAAGTTTGTGTCTTTCTTTTCCCCTTGTAGCTAGGATTTTCATTGTTGAAAAGAGATAAAAGCTTGCTTATCATCTTTAGACTGCATTTAGGAATTGTATATACATCTCATGGTGATCCAAAAAGGCAAACTTCTAAGAAAGATCAACCTAAAATAAATTGAATGAACTTAACAACGCATTGGAACTTAACGCACAACATAGAGGTCTAGGCTAGAGACGTGTTCTGGCGTCGTAAAACCTGGTGACTGTCGATCTCACTAATGGTTGGGTGATTCCTCCTGAGAGACGATAAGCGCCAGTACGGATTGTGCTCCCACGTACCGTCTGGTATATATTGGGAGACCCCTATAGGAATAAAACCTTTATCCATAGGAAGCCATGTCGGCCGCCCTACTAATCGCAATGCACTGAACACAGCATTCGGGAAGATTGATCGCCCGTACCTTAAAAAGTATTCTGTGGTTTTGCGAAAAGTTTGGCACACCCTCTACCTAGAACTCCAGAGCAGTCTCTTTCGTTCCTTTTCAGACTCCTTAACGGAAAAGGTCCATCTGAGCGCTTGTCACTTCAGGCTCATTAAAAATCGAAGGAGACTAGAGTCATCTTTTGCTTTTTCTCGACTCTTTAAAATTGAAAAAGCAAGTTGTGTCCAAGCGTCGTTAAAATTTATTTTAAAACGGAATATTCATACCCTTTTTCCTGCGTTGATCTTTAGGTTGAGAAAATGGAGCCTACCAACCAAGGAATTCCCCTTGGTGGAAATCCTAGTTCCTTCTCCTCTTGGGGAGATGTTGGTGCGCCCCATATGGCCACATTGTCGCTTCCAGGACTGACAATTGGCTTGCCGGTCTGGCTCTTCTCAACCAATGTCGGTCAGAACACCACTATTCCTGAATAGTTGAATCAACAGTTAGACCAGTCCAGAGTTACCCACCAGCCTTCTACTTCCTATAATTCTTCCTCTCCTCCTTCCTCTTCGCTTGACGGGACTGGAGCTTTTTAAAAACCAAGTTCCTAAGGAGAAGAAGGAAAAGAAGAAGAAAGAGAAGAAGAAGAAGGAGCCAGAGGCGACTGGGGGCAAACGAGTGTCGTCTAACAAAAATCCACACACTGCAATGACCAGGCCTAAATCGCCATGTGTCATTTTCAAGGGAGACCACTTTCACAAAGATTGTCCCTGCATCCCTCGGATACTAAGGGACTGGTCTCCCCGTTTGCACAATCCGGTGGCGTCAACCTATGATAGCCATATTGAATTCACACCGTCAACTAGCGAAAGTGAAGTCCCAGGACAAAAAGGGAGAGCTAGATCTCCCTGTAGACTGTGCGAAGGCAACCACGCCATCCACCTTTGTCCCTTCTTAGACGAAGCTAAAAGAGTTTTGGATGATCGTCCGGTTTCACCGTTACGATTCCCTCCTGGATATAAAAAACTCTTGCCGAGTCCTTCGTTAGTTGAAAATCCAGCTGGCCCGCTCAAGTGGTCAGCTGAAGCACCGGTCATTGAAGATGAACCAGCTGAATCCATACCCGACGAAAGTCAAAAGGTCGAGGTGGTAGTTGACCCGGTCTTGCCTTCAGAGGTTTTATCTTCGAATGATACAATCACTGAGGAGAATAAGAATGACACCATCCAAATTCTCTTCATCAACACAGACTCCGACGAACACGGGGGAAATCCACCCATTCCTTTATCGCAGGAAGGAAGTTCATCAGAGCGATACCCGGCCGTCTACTCGGTCCCACCTCCAAGCAACCTAGTTGTCTCCTTCGACTGGAATCAACTAGGCAGACCCCGTTTGCCAGCAAGCATACCATTCAGAATTATCGTCCAAATATACAGAATGGTCATGGCTGGCACCATCATTGATGAGGGGGCATCTGTGAGTATCCTTTCCTCTATTGCTTGGAAAGCGCTTGGTTCGCCATCACTTTTGCCTGAAAGTAGAAATCTGACAGGCTTTGATAAAGGAACCAATCGACCTTTAGGGATCCTCCCCAATGTGCCCATAACATTGAAAGGGAAGACCGTTCAAATGAACGTGATGGTCGTTCAAGGACCCTTGGATTATAACCTACTCCTTGGACGAGACTATATATATTGCATGGGAGCCATCATCTCCTCACTCTTTAGAGTAATGTGTTTTCCGCACGAAGGAAGAGTGGTCAAGCTCATGGACTAGCTTTCATTCCCCGGATCACGCATCGCAAATAGTCATATACCATCCCTAAATGGTCTCTTCACGCAAGAAATGTCTCAACCCACGGTCCGTCCTCCCGATGAGTGCGAGTAATTCAGAGGGATATGACTGGAACCCAGGGGGCATGCGTCTTGGTCTGCTTTGGCAGGAAAACTTTGGGTATAGGGTAGGTTTCCGCGGGAGAATATGACTAGTCTGTACCCCGTCTGTGATTGGAAGAGGGGTTGTTCTAGAATAAGATTCTTTTGTCAAAGTTATGTGTTTTGCGCTCGTTGCCACTCACCTTTGTCTATCTCGGTAGACATCGCCGAGGAAGTGTTTTGTTTGTTGCGCAAATGAGACAATCTTTGGGTGACATGAAAGAGGTAGGCCTCTCTCGGTAAAACAATTGTTTTGGCGGAAGTGAAGTAGAGGTAACCTTGAAACTCTGTTTTATACCTGGGGGCACGTAAACATTTTGGAGTGCAAGCAAGGGGCGGCTATTTATTTTTTAAATTTTTAGGTCCTCCCTTTAAACCTGTAGGTCTAACCCTTTAAACTCGTAGGATTAGTCGTTTCCGAACTTGCATAACGAAAGGATGCGGGGCATAGCTTGGTAAGGCGCAAGCTCCATAAAAAATGGCATCTTACATGAGACATCCTTATCATATGACTGGATTAATCGAGCAGTTTTAGCACATAGTTCATGCTCGTTAAAAAATAAACATAAGATCGAGCAAGTGTTTCAACCCACGTTTAAGCTCGTTAAAAAATGAACTATCCTCTGGTAAATAACCACCGTGAATGTAACATTATCAGCCATTAAAGCCTTGGTCGTGTTTGCACTGTCACCTCCACTTTTCCATTGGCTGATCATTCACTTCCATATTATTGTTTACCCATTTTGAGGAACAGCTGCAAAGAGTGATCTCACTAGCCATCTGATGAGCCCCAATTTTGGTACAATTTGGGCTCATTTTGGCCTATTCTACTTGCTCAAACCATTCATTTTTTATTGCTTATGCATGCATTTCTTAGTTTATTCATGTTGTTTGTAGGAAGAAGGGTAGGCACTCTATCTACGTGACTAATGCATTATGATTCCAGGTTTTGGCATTAAAAGGGAGCAAAAGACAACGAAAAAGGAGACAAGGAGACAATGAGGTGGCACTGCTGGTTTTTAGGAGAGGATGTCCACGGTCTTAGGGACATTCCTCGTGATTCCCACCAAGAACTCCGAGCTCCAATCCATCTCCCCTTCGAGCTTAGAAGCAGCCAGCTGTTCTACAGGAACAGCAGTTATGACCATCCTACAGGATCTGTAGTTAAACTCTAGTTGGACAACCGAGCTCCTAAAATCAAGGACACTTGTTGGATCATCGTTTTTGTATAAGTATAGAGGCCTTAGCCTTGGATAGGTTGTTGAAACTCTCGTATTGCTATTGTAATTTTGGAGCACAGCTCAGTTTTTGTTCATTTTTGTAAGCCAATTTGGCATGATATCAGATTATGAATAAAGAAGGCAGATTCTGATCTAGTTCTGAGTTTTCTTAAGGAGGCTATAGCTCTCAGGTTAGGGCCCAACCTGAGAGCCATAGATCCCCTCTGCTGTAGTGTTGTTTCCATTTCATTTCAGCACTTTGAGCTTTTCATTTGCACATGCAATTCGAATTACAGGTTGTTAAGTTGGTCTTTTTCATGAGTTAGATAGGAGTTGCTTATGGTGAATTTGTTTCCACTTGCTTAGTGTAGAAGAGGATAGATATAATCGATTGGAGCTCCAACAAAAAGGTTGTTAAGGCTCACTGCCATCTCATCTGGGATTGGGGTGCAGTCCATGACTAACCACCAAAAATACGCATTTCTTTATTCCATGATTGTTGCAAACACAGTCACGTTATGTTAGATGCTTCCACATGATTCACACCTGCACCACACTCCTTTACCACAACTTCATGCACATTCTCCTTCGCGTTTAGATTGTTGTTCATTAAATTTATAAGCACAGGTAGTCTAAGTTAATGAATTTTCGGTTTGGTGATAGTCACAAGCATTTGTTCCATTTACACTACTTTCTCTCGTTCCATTACTTCGTCCTCCATCTTGATCAGGCATGCAAACACATCTTTGACCTCTGCCCCGCTCTGTTATCTCCCAAAATCTTTCACTCCTCACGTAGCTTCATCCTCTAGCCTTTTTGTTGACATAGCCCTCTATCTTCCAACCCACTCCCTACACTCACTCCCCATCCTATTCCTTCACTTCTACAGCCATCACCAGCCTTATTCCTACCTTACACATCTCTCCCTACCATTCCATTACTCCTCCACTTCAAACACTCTCGGTAGGCCATCCTGTAGCAATTTGTAGACATCCTGTAGAAATCTCTGCGTATCCTGTAGGATCCCCTGCAGACATCCTGTAGGAGGCCACTCACTCGGTTGCTGAGCTTCTGAATGTGAGGAACCTCTGTGGATAGATGCTAAGGATCCCTAGGGACCTCTCCTAGCCTCCCCAACCTGTCCCACGCTTTCCTTCCTTCTCCATCCCATCTGCACAACCAAACCCTAGTTAGCACAAGATCACAATCATTCCACACACTTAAAGGAAAAATACAAAAAAATATATTTCATGATGCAAGTAGTTTAGATCCATGCATTTTCACTCATTAGAGGTAACAGCAGCATTGGTAGAATTTTCATTCCCATTTTTTGCATTGTAGAGGTTAGACTAGTTAAATTAGGGTTTCCTAGGTTTACATGCTTTGATTTGCTTTCAGTCCATTTTGTCAAGTAGAGTAGTTTTCCTTTGAGAATAGCTTTCGTCCATCAATTAGCAAGCTTCTTCTGAGAGCCTATAGAAGTTGGCTTGAGCCCTAGCGGACTTGTGCCAGCTGACCAAGTGACAGCTGCGACAAGAGCTAGTACTTGTGCATATAGCACCGTCGCTTCCAAGTTTGTACGAACTACCGGGTTGATAAAATGAGAGACAGGAAGCCCCAGGAGTTGTAGCATTATTGCTACAATACTGGAGCTCACCATCTTTTTGGCGCCGTTGCCGGGGAAGCGTCAGAGTATTAGTAATTGTTGCTTTTCTTCTACTTTCGTACTCTTACTTCTGCTCAGTAGTTTATTTCATTTCCATTCTGCAAAAGTAGCTTAGCATTTCCTGCTTTCCTAGATTAGCATTTCCTGCTTTCCTAGATTAATATTTCTTGCTTTCCTAGATTAATATTTCTTGCTTTCCTAGACTAATATTTCTTGCTTTCCTAGATTAGCTTTCCAATTCTGCAATTTCATTTGAGCAATATAGTTAGTTGTAGATCACTTTGTTTCAGTTTTGTAGGTACCAAAGAAAAAGCAAAAGCACTCAAAAAAGAAAAGTCCTTTCCATTTCATGCCTCGTAGGAACCGAGATAGATCAGGAAAATTCCTACCAAACACCCCCACCACATCACTGAGTCACCCTTCTCTCTTCTTTGGTGACAGTGACCCAGAGGAACCTATAGGTGAATATCCTGAGATATACCAAGACCCTATAGAAGAAGAAGAGTTAGAGACCACTCCATCTGAAGCCATGGCTGATAATAGGAGAGAAGATGAGAGAATAGAAGGATCTTTCCCCATCCGAGAGGCCAATGGAGATATGAAAATGAAAAACATTAGCCCCTCCGCCTTGCCTCACTTCCATGGACTGACCACTAAGGATCCTGATACCTTCTTGTTTGAGTTTGTTGTCCTTTGTAGAACCTATGACTATACTGAAGATGAGCAAAAGCTGAAGCTTTTCCCTTCCACTCTTAAGGATGCAGCACTACGCTGGTTCATGGGATTACCTGGGAATAGCATCGCTACTTGGGCTCAAATGCAGCAAGCCTTCAATACCAAGTATAGGGATTATTGTAGGTCCAAAGAAACCAAGGGAGAGATCTTTCGAATGACCATGGGGAATGATGAGTCTTTAGAGGATTATGAGGAGAGGTTCCAACTTAGCTATAAACGGGCCAGGTGCACACTTGACCCTGAATCCCTCAAGTTGGTTCTACTCCGAGGAGTCCCTGAAGATCTCTTAGACACCCTTCACATGTTAGCTGGGGGGGACATTTACCAACTGCCTTATGAGGACATCAAGACTGTGTTTCAAAATCATTCCAGGGCAGCTAGGAAACGAGGTAGAGGAAATCTCCTCTCCACTGGTGTCCCTTTCTCCAAACATGAGTTTACAAACCAATTAGAAGATCTTAAGAGTGAGGTGAGACAGACCATTGCCATGCAGCTGGACACATTCAGGATCCAGCAGAAGAAAGAAGAAGCTGAGAGAGCCTTGGCTATCTTCTGTCCTAGGTGCACCAGAAGACACCCTAAGAACGAGTGTCCATTGCATTCGGTTGAAGTGTGTTTCGTTTGTGAGGAGGACCACCCAAAAAATCAGTGTCCAACCTTACCTGGGTTTAAAGCCATGTACCAAGGAACCGAAGCCCCCACTGAACCTATCTACTTCATCAACCAAAGGAGGCCTCAAGGATCTAGACCTTATCAGCAAGGGATGCAAGGGGCATCTCAAGCTTATTACAACCCCAACCACTCGACTCCCATGCCTTCCTGGGGTCCCCCTGCTCATCCTTCTTGGTCCATGCCTCCTCCATGGTCTTATCCACCTCAGTACCCTACTCACCCTACTTCTCATCCATATCACTCACATACCCAGTCGCAGCCTCGATGGAGTGCTCCTCAGTCGGGGTGGAGGCCCCAATACAACACTCCTGCGATTTTGCCTCCACCACCAGTTCAACCTCAGCCTTTACCTCCTGCTCCTCCAAGGCAACCTCAGATGCCTACTCAACCGAACCCGAACCCCAACAATAGACAGGCTCAGCAGGTATATACTGGGGAGACCTCATGCCCTACCTATGTTGTGGAGATCCAGGAGATCAATCTTAGATCTGGAAAGACTCTTCCAGATCGCCAACCTCCTCCCCCAGAGGATGAGGAAAACCATTAGGAGAGTGAACCAAAGCCTATTCCACCTTTTCCTGAGAGACTAACAGCCACCACACAACCTAACCCAGAAGAAGATGAGCTTTTGGGTGAGCTCAAGCAGTTGTGTGTAAAAATCCCACTTCTCCAAGCCATCAAGGATGTGTCAATATATAACAAGCTGGTTAAGGAGAAGTGTTCCAAACAACCAGGCAGACGGAAGAAAGATGCCTCAACTATCAATGTCATAGGATAGCTGTCTGACCTTATGCTAGGACAAGTCATCTGCCCAAAGTACCTAGATCCTGGAAGTCCTGTAGTAGATGTTCACATCAATGGCACCATTATCCCCCACACCTTGATTGATCTGGGGGCGGCCATCAATGTGATAACCAGGGATACCATGCTTAAACTCAATATTCAGGGTTCCTTGAGGAAGACCTCGACAGTACTGCAATTAGCAGATCGCTCCACCGTGACTCCCGAAGGGATTGTGGAGGATGTCTTGGTCTCTATTGATTCTTGGGAATACCCTGTAGACTTCCTGGTTCTGCAACTAAAGGCCAAGCTTACTGGATATCCTCTCATCTTGGGAACGCCTTGGTTAGCTATTACAGATGCTTACATAAGTTGTCGGGCAGGAAACATGACCATCAAAAATGGTCCCATGTCCAAGCAGCTAGTCCTATACCCTCATGCCCAACCTTCTTTAGAGCATGATTTACCACTCTGGTTGGAGGAAGGAGAGGAAGACGAGGTGTACTCTACACCTCTGTGCACCCTAGATACCACTAGAAGAGACCCTCCTACCGAGGATGATTTGATTGAGACCCTGATCCAGAATCCACCTTTCGGTACAACCAGCCCTGTCACTCCCAGAGTCAAAAGTGTGGAGTTCGGCCCTGAGAGAGCATTAAAGATCAGCTCCTCCCTATCTCCTTCCCAGGAGAAGGAGTTGTGTAGCCTATTGGCCAGCCACTTAGATGCTTTTGCTTGGAGCTATAAGGAGATGAAAGGAGTCCATCCCTCGGTCTGTACCCATCATATATACATCAAAGAGGATTGTAAACCAGTTAGGCAACCCCAGAGGAGAATGAATCCAGCCCTTAAGGACATTGTCAAGGAAGAGTTGCAAAAACTGTTGGATGCCGGATTCATCTACCCCATCTCAGATAGTGAATGGGTGTCCCCTCTATTGTTGGTTCCCAAGAAGAATGGGAAGTGGAGGATCTGTGTAGATTACCGTGAGCTGAACAAAGCTACCAAGAAAGACCATTTCCCTCTACCTTTCATAGATCAAGTGTTGGATGGACTGGCAGGAAAGAAGTTCTTCTCTTTCCTGGATGGGTTTAGCGGGTACAATCAAATCCAAATCAGCCCGGAAGACCAAGATAAGACCACCTTCACTTGTCCTTGGGGTACCTTTGCCTACCAAGTCCTTCCCTTTGGGCTATGCAATGCTCCTGCTACTTTTTAGAGAGCTGTCTTGAGCATCTTCTCGGAGTTGGTCCATGATGCAGTGGAAACATACATGGATGACTTTACTCCTTATGGGGCCAACTTCCAGGAAGCATTGTCCAACTTGGGAAAGGTCCTAACCAAGTGCATCGAGATGAACTTGTCCCTTAGCCCTGAGAAATGTGAATTCCTAATGACTGAAGGGACCGTGCTAGGCCATACCATTTCTTCCCAAGGATTGCAGGTGGATCCTAACAAAATTGCTCTCATCAAGAGGGTTCCACCTCCTCAAAAAGTAAGGGATGTCCGGAGTTTCTTGGGATTAGCAGGATACTACCGGAGATTCATTAAAGATTTCAGCAAGTTAGCCTCACCATTGTTTGGTCTGTTGGCAAAAGATGTGGAGTTTAATTGGACTGATGATTGTCAGAAGAGTTTGAATGAATTAAAAGACAAGTTAGTGTCAGCTCCAATCCTGAGAGGTCCAAACTGGGCCCTACCTTTCCACATCCAAACTGATGCCTCGAACAAAGCCATAGGTGCAGCCTTAGGACAAGTTGAGCAAAAACTTCCATATGCCATTTACTTCGTTAGCAAAAACTTGTCCAAATCAGAGCTGAATTACACTGTAACCGAGAAGGAATTCTTAGCTGTGGTCCATTCACTGAACAAGTTCCGACATTATATTACTGGTTACCAGACTTTTGTACATACTGACCATGCTGCTATTAGATATTTGATGAATAAACCAGATGTGAATGCTCATGTTATTAGATGGTTACTTTTATTGCAGCAATTTGATCTAACCATTGTTGATAAACCAGGGAGATAAAATGTTGTTGCTGAATTCTTGTCTAGATTGGATTTGTCTGCAGATGAAGATGGGACGGTGGATGACCAGATGCCTGATGAGCATCTGTTTTCTATCTCAGTACTCTCTCCATGGTTTGCTGATATAGCAAACTACCTTGTTTCAGCTCAGTTCCCTCCGCACCTCTCTTCAAAAGAGAAGAGCAAAATCATCAGAAAGAGTGCCTCATTTACATGGATTGGGGGCAATCTGTTCAAGCTTGGCCCCAATCAGATCTTAAGGCGTTGTGTAAGGGAAGAGGAAGTCTTTGACATCCTCCTCACCTGTCATGATGGGCCTTGTGGAGGACATTTTGCAGCAAAGAGAATTGCCTTCAAGATCCTGCAGGCAGGCTACTATTGGCCCACACTTCATCAAGATGTCAGAAGATATGTCATCCAGTGTGACCAATGCCAAAGAATGGGGAAACCGACCCAAAGGGATGAGATGCCTCTCCAACCTCAAGTGACTCTTGAGCCATTTGAGAAGTGGGGCATGGACTTTGTGGGTCCAATCAATCCCTCTTCGAGGCAAAGATCCTACATCATTGTGTGCACTGACTACCTGACGAAGTGGGCAGAGACCAAAGCAATCAAAGCAGCAACAGAAGAAAAAGTGTCCGAGTTCCTAAGAGAGAACATCTTCTATAAGTTTGGCTATCTAAGAGAACTGGTCACCGATCAAGGGAGCCAGTTCACCTCCCACCTGGTTGAAGATCTCCTAGCTCATCACAAGATCAAGCATAGAACCTCCACTCCCTATCATCCTCAAGCAAATGGGCAGGTGGAGGTCACCAATAGAGCATTAGAAGGGATCTTGACTAAAGTGATGAGCAGCAGCAGAAAGGACTGGGCAGATCGCCTGGTTGAAGCCACATGGGCTTACAACACCACTTGGAAGACCACCACCGGCTTCACACCTTATGAGCTGGTCTATGGGAAGAAAGCTTTGTTGTCCATTGAGTTTGAGTATAACACTTTGAGGATGGCAGCTCAGCTGGACCTAGATCTCAGCCATGCATAGCAAGAAAGGTTATTGCAGCTGAATGGACTGGATGAGCACCGCATGCAGGCCCTCCTTCACTCAGAAGTGGTTCAACTTCAGAGGAAGGTGTGGCATGACCAACATCTCCATGACAAGCAATTTCAGCCGGGAGATTGGGTTTTGTTGTAAGATACCAGATACAAAGATTTCAAGGGGAAGTTGAGAACCAGATGGCTAGGACCATATTCAGTGGAAAAGTGTCATGACAATGGATCCGTCCTCATTCGAACCATTGATGAGGAAGCCATTCCCATGCTTTTCAATGGGCATCGATTGAAGATCTACAGGAAGCCTCCCTCAAGACAAGAGTTCATCAAAACAATGGAGAAGGCAGTATTGGTCATAGAGAAGGGTCCTGCCCCTGCTTTGGGCACACCCTGAAGCATCTAAAAATAATAATAATAATAATAATAATAATAAAGATCCTTGGGTGAAAACCTCTCTGAGGCACCCAAGGCAGGTGGTAGGGGTGAAAACCTCATTGAGGCGCCCCTGCTATCTTTCAAAAAAAAAGGAAAGAAAAAAGAGATAAAGATCCTTGAGTGAAATCCTCTCTGAGGCGCTTAAGGCAGGTGGTAGGGGTGAAAACCTCATTGAGGCGCCCCTGCTATCTTTCAAAAAAAAAAAAGAGAAAAAACAAAAAGAAAAAAACAAGATCAATAAGTCATTATGTGAAATTTGCATGCAGATTGCAGGTGTTCTATGGAGGAGAGGAAGTCTCTCAACTCAAAGCCAGAAGTCCTTATCATGCAACCAGGACACCTCACCAGCACCTCCTCCAAGAATGCCTATGTTCTTCAAGGTATGTGCACTTTTATTATAAACTGAGTCTCCTACAGGAAGACACAGATTTTCTACAGGAAGGTGCGATTTTCTATAGGAAGGTGCAAATTTCTACAAGAAGAGCTGCCTGTCTACAAGAAGCTCTGTACTTCTACAGGAAACTTCTTGTAGAAGCTCAGAACGAGCCAGAATGCGTTTCATGATCAGATCTGATGACTACGGGTTGGTGTGGACGCATGCAAGCCTCTTTTGGGCCCATGCACGACGCTGATACCTTGCTCCACCATCCTGTCACCATGCAACTAAGATCCCTGCACCAGCAAACCAGATCAATGAGTTCTCGTGGAAAAATCAATTGTCGGAGAAAAATGAACACCGAGAGCTCATACCATGTCCATGTCGAGCATCAGAAGCTTCGGGAGCGCGATTAGCAGGTCATCTCCATTGTCAAGTAGCATGCACCCAAGGAGGTGAGACTGTTACAAGGCACCCCGCGGGAATCCTGTAGCAGTCAAACCTGCAGGAGTGGATACCATTAATCGCCCAGCCATCTGCAAGCAACACGCGGGCGCATGCAACCAGAGCGTCCACTACAGCGCCAGCATCCTGTAACCATGAGCCTCCGAGACTGTGTAAGCCACATGCAGCAGGTAGATCCGTCGTCCAAAAAACTGAAAATCATGTGCAGACGCGCGCAGGTAAGTGTTCTAATCCTTCCTTCCATCAAATCGCATGAGTATTACTTTGATTTGTTTGCATGGCGTAGAAATGAATGGTTGAGCAGCCGTAAGGCCAGTTGACTGGCCATGTTGGCTAGTGAAGGGATAGTCAGATGATGGGGTGGCAGCCACGACAACGGGAACATGCAGCACGCACGTGAAGATCAGTCCCGTCAACCGAAAAACGAGTTTAACCGAAAAGGGCGGCGGCAGATCTGTGGGAATGAATGCAGCAGCAAGTGAATGTGCAGGCGGATGATGGGTGACGTCACCCAACGGTCCGGCGGGGACAGCTCACCCTCCGCGCCACGAGTTGCGCCGATTCAAAATCTAATCGGCTAGATTGTGCGCATATATCCATCCACCTCCACTTCAAAACTTGAGTAACTCTTCTGAATACCTCTGCATGTTGATACGCCAAGCTTTCGGCTGATTGAACACCAGTGAAGCGCACCTCAACCGCAGTCCAATTGCAGTCCTCCCCGAAGTTTGCACACTGCTCCTACAGGAACAGTTTCTACAGGAACGCAGTCCTACAGGATGCAGTCTTCTACAGGAATGCGGGTGTTCACGAAAAAATGTGGCCGAGTAGCGAGGTAACCCTGGACTTCTCATGCAATTGCTCATTTAAGGTGGTAGGATTGTCAGTTACTGTCAGGGTAAATGAGAAAGTAGACCAATTGCTGTCTGTGTGCCCATACTGCAATTCTACAGGATTGTTGTGTGGTTAGACTGTGTTGTAAAATCTTTGTGGGTTATACGCATTGTGCTGCACTCTGTCACCGAAACTAAACTCTCTTCCACCATCACCACCTCCGGTTAAGAAAACTGTGCATCATGCCGGGTGGATTTATCAGGCGAGAACCCACAGATTCCACCAAATTAAGGAGAAATCCAGCAGTGGTAGATCTCTTTACCAGGGCACAATGGATGCCTTTTTGTGATAAGCTACAAGGCTACGATGATGAAGTAGCCGAGGAATTCTTGCAGGCATTGAAGCCTAAATCCCAGACACTGGCCATAGTAAGCTTCAGAGGTCTCAGCCTCCAACTCACCCCAGAGCATATAAGTCGAATCACAGAACTGCCCATGGGTCTGTCGTGGGATAAAGAAGAGCGGAAGCAGAGCCAGCAAGCAAAGAAGGAGTTCTTCCCACCTGAAGAATCATTCAAAGAGGTCAAAAATGGGGCGAAAAGGACAAGCCTGTTGCCACCATGGAACGAAGTCAGTTTGCAAATTATGAAATATATCACCTGTGAGGGTCGTTACAGCATCGTATATGCGTATCACTTCAGACTGCTCAATGAACTAAGGCACCAGATTGACCTCCCTGCAGCACAGAGGCTGAGCATTCCTTACTTTTTACTGCAGTCCTTGATGGAGTGCTCTACAAAGCTCAAGGACGGAATTCCGGATCAGGTAGCCCACCATGGGTTAGTCAAGCTTCTTGTGGAGGATGCTCTCCACTCATATAAAGTCCCCCTCGCATGGGAATCATTTAGGAATTTAACAAGAGAAGGGGACATAAAAATGTTGCTTGAAGAAACGGGATCCTCTAGCGGTGAAGAAGAAGAGCCAGTAGCCGAGAGTAAGAAAGGGAAAAGCCAAAAGGTCCCGACTCCAACACAGAAGAAAGAACGAAAGGAAAAGGAGGAGGGAAAGGATGACAGAGCAAAAGAGGACACCCCCATCCTGTCAGCAAGGGAAAAGAGGTTGAAAAGCAGGGCAGTCAAAACTGAGGTGGTCCCTGCCAGCCCAAGCACCTCGTCAGCTCCTGCAGTCAAAGCCAAAAGCAAAATCCATGCAGCCAAGCAAGAAAAGGTGGTGAGAGTTGCATCTGCAGGAACGCAAAAACTGGCTTCTACAGGAAGCCCGAAAACACAAACACAGGCTTCTACAGGAAGCCCGAAAACAAAGACAAAGGCTTCTACAGGAAGCCCGAAGATCAGTAAGGAGCAGGCTTCTACACGAAGCCCAAGAGCAACGACCAAGGCTTCTACAGGAAGCCCGAAAATCGTTGGAGAACAGGCTTCTACAGGAGGCCCAAAAATGGAGACAAAGGCTTCTACAGGAAGCCCGAAAGTGCAACCACAGGCTTCTACAGGAAGCCCGAAGACAGAGACAGGGGCTTCTACAAGAAGCCCGAGATTGGAAAGAGGGGATTCTACAAGAGGCCCAAAGGTCATTGAGAAACAGCCTCCTATAGAGAGTCCGAAGACAAAGAAAGAATCTTCTACAGGAGGCCCGGAAGTGGGCAAAGCAGGGTCTTCCACAGGAAGCCCAAAATCTAAAAAGGAGGGGCCCTCTACAAGGAGCTCCGAGAGAGCAAAACGCAAGAAAGAGAAGGCTGGAATTCTCGAAAAGGAGGCAGCAGCGGCACTGGCTGCCCTCAGCACACCTCCAAAACCGAAAGAGAAAAGGGAGAGGGAGACCCCTCTACCACCTGAAGCCAGGAGAAGCAAGAGGATGACCACGGGCAAGCCACAGCCTCCACCCAGTAGCCAAACCACTTCAGGGGATGTCCCTACTTCACCCAGTGCAAGGACCCCCTCTAAAACATCAGCCACCCCTGAAAAGGGGAGCCCAAAAATAACTTCCTGGACACGAAAGATAGGCCAGTCGCCTTCCGAAGCCCGACTCAAGGAAATAGGAAAGGGGAAGGAAGCATCACCCTCGTCACCACCAGGGGCAGAGAAGGCAGGGCCATCAAAAGCAGAAAAGAAAGAGCCTGTTCCGGTCTCGAGTCCTCGGCCAAGGACAAGGAGCAGGAGCAAGGTTGCTCAAGGATGAGCAAATGGTTCAGCTGGGGGGTGATGATGAGCCCCAATTTTGGTACAATTTGGGCTCATTTTGGCCTATTCTACTTGCTCAAACCATTCATTTTTTATTGCTTATGCATGCATTTCTTAGTTTATTCATGTTGTTTGTAGGAAGAAGGGTAGGCACTGTATCTACGTGACTAATGCATTACGATTCCAGGTTTTGGCATTAAAAGGGAGCAAAAGACAACGAAAAAGGAGACAAGGAGATAATGAGGTGGCACTGCTGGTTTTTAGGAGAGGATGTCCACGGTCTTAGGGACATTCCTCGTGATTCCCACCAAGAACTCCGAGCTCCAATCCATCTCCCCTCCGAGCTTAGAAGCAGCCAGCTGTTCTACAGGAACAGCAGTTATGACCATCCTACAGGATCTGCAGTTAAACTCTAGTTGGACATCCGAGCTCCTCAAATCAAGGACACTTGTTGGATCATCGTTTTTTTATAAGTATAGAGGCCTTAGCCTTGGATAGGTTGTTGAAACTCTCGTATTTCTATTGTAATTTTGGAGCACAGTTCAGTTTTTGTTCCTTTTTGTAAGCCATTTTGGCATGATATTAGATTATGAATAAAGAAGGCAGATTCTGATCTAGTTCTGAGTTTTCTTAAGGAGACTATAGCTCTCAGGTTAGGGCCCAACCTGAGAGCCATAGATCCCCTCTGCTGTAGTGTTGTTTCCATTTCATTTCAGCACTTTGAGCTTTTCATTTGCACATGCAATTCGAATTACAGGTTGTTAAGTTGGTCTTTTTCATGAGTTAGATAGGAGTTGCTTATGGTGAATTTGTTTCCACTTGCTTAGTGTAGCAGAGGATAGATATAATCGATTGGAGCTCCAACAAAAAGGTTGTTAAGGCTCACTGCCATCTCATCTGGGATTGGGGTGCAGTCCATGACTAACCACCAAAAATACGCATTTCTTTATTCCATGATTGCTGCAAACACAGTCACGTTATGTTAGATGCTTCCACATGATTCACACATGCACCACACTCCTTTACCACAGCTTCATGCACATTCTCCTTCGCGTTTAGATTGTTGTTCATTAAATTTATAAGCACAGGTAGTCTAAGTTAATGCATTTTCGGTTTGGTGATAGTCACAAGCATTTGTTCCATTTACACTGCTTTCTCTCGTTCCATTACTTCGTCCTCCATCTTGATCACACATGCAAACACATCTTTGACCTCTGCTCCGCTCTGTTATCTCCCAAAGTCTTTCACTCCTCACGTAGCTTCATCCTCTAGCCTTTTCGTTGACATAGCCCTCTATCTTCCAACCCACTCCCTACACTCACTCCCCATCCTATTCCTTCACTTCTACAGCCATCACCAGCCTTATTCCTACCTTACACATCTCCCCCTACCATTCCATTACTCCTCCATCACTTCAAACACTCTCGGTAGGCCATCCTGTAGCAATTTGTAGACATCCTGTAGAAATCTCTGCGTATCCTGTAGGATCCCCTGCAGACATCCTGTAGGAGGCCACTCACTCGGTTGCTAAGCTTTTGAATGCGAGGAACCTCTGTGGATGGATGCTAAGGATCCCTAGGGACCTCTCCTAGCCTCCCCAACCTGTCCCACGCTTTCCTTCCTTCTCCATCCCATCTGCACAACCAAACCCTAGTTAGCACAAGATCACAATCATTCTACACACGTAAAGGAAAAATACAAAAACATATCTTTCATGATGCAAGTAGTTTAGATCCATGCATTTTCACTCATTAGAGGTAACAGCAGCATTGGTAGAAGTTTCATTCCCATTTTTTGCATTGTAGAGGTTAGACTAGTTAAATTAGGGTTTCCTAGGTTTACATGCTTTGATTTGCTTTCAGTCCATTTTGTCAAGTAGAGTAGTTTTCCTTTGAGAATAGCTTTCGTCCATCAATTAGCAAGCTTCTTCTGAGAGCCTATAGAAGTTGGCTTGAGCCCTAGCGGACTTGTGCCAGCTGACCAAGTGACAGCCGCGACAAGAGCTAGTACTTGTGCATATAGCACCGTCGCTTCCAAGTTTGTACGAACTACCGGGTTGATAAAATGAGAGACAGGAAGCCCCAGGAGTTGTAGCATTATTGCTACAATACTGGAGCTCACCACCACCCTTGTGACACTGCCGTGTTTGGAAAATTCCAACCCGTACCTGGAATCAGCTGCTACCCATTTTATCACTCGTTCCTCAAAAGATGAGTCTTCTTTAAGCTCTTTTCATTTGACTCGTAAAATATGAAAAGATTGCCGAGTTTTGGCCTTCCATCTCATTAAAGCGACCGGAAGAGCTATCCCTCCTCTAGATTTTAATCTTTTTTGACCTAAGGGATTACTGCACAAAAATATCGAGCGCTTGTTTTGTTCGGCTCGTTAAAACTATCAAAAATTCATCCCTTCTGTATTGTTTTATACTTTTTCGTACTTAAGGGATTAGATGACGAAAAAGGAATTTCGGAGTTAACTTTACGTACCTTTTCAGACTCTCTAAAAATGAAAAAGACCGAGTTATCTTTGTTGTTAGACTCGTTAAAAACATTAATAGCGACAAACTTGTCTTTAGACGAGAACGAGTTTCACTATCGCTAGGCTCGTTAAAACATAGCGATGGGTTTGCCCGAAGGGAAAATTATAGAACAAGCATATGTTATCCTCCTCAAGCTTGACAAAAATAAAGAGGTACTGGTCAGCAATGATTGGGGAAAAATTGGGAAGAAACTCAAAGAACCTTTATTGGTAGCAAGTCGCTCTTGAACATGAAACCTCCACTCCGTGCCTGAGTCGGGTTGGGTTGTTTAATTCACCGGTCACAACACCATGGTCTCGCCATACCATCCACCTTTGGGGTAAATGCTACCAATCCATCATATAAGTGTCGCCGATATGTTCAAGAGAAGTCATCCAGAGAAGTCAATCGTGTCCCATCCACTACCATACATTATACTTCATTCTTTCATGACCGCCACCCTGAACCATATATCATCAGATCATTTTCACCTCCATCAAAATCATTTGCTCCATTCTGTGTCACTGATGTGGGATACATCAAGGCCCGCCTTTGACGGATCGCTTCTTGTCGTCATCAGCTCATTATCCAAGAAGTTGATCTAGGAACATCCCCTTCAGTACTTTGAAGCTTGCATGCCTCAATGGCAAGTTTCTCACTTCCGGCGACAGGTATACATCAATGACCTTCGACCGAAAGATTTTGCGTGGTGTTCGATGCCAAGTCCTTTATTCACACCACGTGAATTGTACTGCAGTACCTTGAGGGTCATTATCATTATCGGTGATTCCTCTCGCGCTTGTTAACAGTTTACATCATTGACTGGTAATCAAGCAATGTCTTTCCATGTTCGACTTCAAAACATTTCTCACATGGATCGATTTGTACTTAGAGTGAAGATCGGACGAGATTGAAGACCCCGGATCTAGTTTCATCCATCCGGGCTGCGATATATATTCAGGAAAAATAAAGACATTGACATGTACAGAATTTCAGAACAGATGATCATCCTACCAAAAGGATGATGATTTCATCAGAATCATCAGTCTACCATCAGACGATTGTCTATCCTATGTACATAAAAATGAATTTGTAAAGTTGAGCATGGGAATGCCCGCCTCAGCTAGATCATGAAAACAGTATGAAAAATAATGTATTGTATTGTATCTTATTACAGGTCTCCTCCCAGCATTGAATGAACTTCGGATCCTCCTAATAAATCATTTCACCCGATAAACGGCCTCATACTTTAGGGGGCAACTGTTATAGACATTTTTTTGCCTTACAGCTTTGAGCATGAAATGTCCATAATCCAAGGATCCTAAGTCCCTAAAGATGTTGTTACAGCTCCTAAAGGAACAAGGTCAACCAATGACAGCTTCTCCCAGAAGTTCTCCACCAAAAACCACTCAGAAACAGTCAATTCAGGATCAATTCAAGTGCTCCACTAGCTGCCTGCATTGCAAAGCACCCCAGTACACTGTCTAGGTGCATTGCAACGCACTTGAATGCACTACCTAGGTGCATTGAGCGGGAAATGACAAGTGGCAGAGTCATTCAACGAGGTGGAAAGACCATGGAAACTTCCAGAATCTTCTCCAATGACACTTGCCTCATTGAATTCGACCAAGTGATGAGTAAGAGGCTCTCAGTCTCCAAGTGGAAGCAAGAACTGACAGAGAGAAGCCACAAGTCAAAACATAAGCTGACTCATCCTCTCTGCTTACATCTATATATGGATCCCTCATCCCAGAGATCCAGAGGTTGGAATTTGGTACTTTGCAGAGAATTGTTGTTGGTTTGAGATTGAGATTAGTACATTGGGTGATTTATGCTTTGTTGGAGGAGAGGAAGGGATTCCTTTGCTGGGAGGTAGATGCTGGATCGGAACTCACTTGGTTGTATCTCCTCTTGGACTTTATTATCATATCAATAAACTATTGGATTTTCTCCTACATGCTGTGTATCAATGATGTTTTGTTATATTTGCATGTTTAGCTTAATCTGATCTTGAGCTTTTTATGAATGTATATCTATGTCTTCATGTAGTTTCTCTCTCTTGTGATCTTGCAGGAATTCACTGAAGCTGGGTCGGTAAGGGAGCAGGGATCTGGGAGCTATTGAAGAGAGGAGTGATTGGATCAACAAACTAGCGAAAGACACAAGTTAGTTACATCCTTTCTCCTCATTTACATTTCATAAAGAAGAATACTCAAGTAGTTTTCCTTGTTTGTTGCTAAGGCACTATCACACCTTAGAGTGGGATAGGGGCGTTCTGAATAGATACTTTTCCCAACAACAATACCATCTAATCTACTTCTAGTGATTCATAAATCTTGCTGAGCTTACATTTAGTAACCATTGGAGTGCTTACCAATGAACATGCCTTCATGCTAAATTTCTTCAAAACTTCCTTGAGATATTTTCTTTGGAAGACTGTGCAATATGTAAACAAAGGAAATCAGGAAGTTTTCCAAGCATAGAAGTCTCAAATTTGGCCTTCATATCAGTTGTAAACTGGAAAGGTATAGAATATTAATCATTGGAAAAAATAACATCATTAACATAGAGAACCACCATTGAAAATTTTACCATCATTAGATTTCACATATAAATGACTACCATCTGCACCTCTTTTAAAACCACATTTTAGCAAGTAACTATCCAACTTGGAATACCAAGTCTATGGGGATTGCTTGAGACCATACAAGGCCTTTTAAGCTTGCAAAAATAATTAGGCTTATCTGATAACTTGTTGTAGCGGCTACCAACACCCTCCAAAATTTTTCCTTAGCTTTGTTTTGGAGCCTCCCTACTAGCCATCCTCGACAACATGTCTTGCACCATCAAGCATATGGGCTTCAACTATTTCTTAGTGTCTTGTTAGCCTGTGCATGTCAATTTGTTTCACTCCCCTCACAGGCTATCTTTCCAAACTTAGACCATGTGCTGGTCAAGTAGCTCCCCAAGGAAATTGCGTAATTCTATAGGGGAACCAGCATTCCCTCTAGATATTGTGAAAATCAGCTGGCCAGCCTACTAAGCTCAAGAATTGCACAATGCTCCCTATCAAGCTTCCTCTGAAAAATTATGCAATTCATCCCAGGACAGCTGCTCAACCCAAGAATTGCACAATCTTGGGAGATAGTCACCTGTTCCTCCTAGAAATTGCGCAATCCCTCTAGGATAGCCAGCTCTGCTCAGCCCAGAAACTGCGCAAATTTATCTCTCAGGCTTGCACACTGTTGCATGTGCCTTGAGGTCGAACAGGCCCCTCCGGGACTGAGCTATCATGATTTTTATGCATGGGCTTCTCTTCCCGAAATAGCAAAAGGCAGAATGAAAAAATCATCCCTGGATTTTAGGGAGCTATTTTTAGCAGTTGGAGGTTACATGCAAAGATTGTTTTAGAAACTTTCCTCCAAGTGTTTCTTTTTCCTAGATTTGTGGCATGCGCGTCATGAGCCTCAAACTTATTTATTCGACACTTCGTAGCTCATTCTTCACATTGATCTTGGAGATTTGACATCCCATAGCACATTCAGGAGTCTTTGACACATCCAACTCATATATTTCTGGGTAAGTCCGCTTAACTTGTCTTTTGCAGCATTTCTGTCACTTTTTGTGTTTTGGCTTGTGTGAGTGTTGTCTACTTGATTTCTATTAATGCTTGAAGTCATTTTCATGAATGTTAGTTTGTAAAAGAACCATTTCATTTTTTGTTAGCATTTCACTGTTGTCGCATGCATGACACTGTTTTGCACGAATGGTCGCCAATTCGGCGACTCATTTCATACACATGCATGTTGTTCTCTTTTATGAATCTTGCATTCACTATTTTCATGCATGATCATTCACTCCTACTTACACTTAATATCACCATGAATTCATGTCTTCATTTTCTTTCATTTGCCCGTCAGTGGGTCTAGGAAACCTTGGCTAGGACTCTGCCTCACCAAGACAGCATTGCACAATTTTGAGAGGGAAGGCTCTACCTTCCTCCTAGAAAATGCACAATTCTAGCTAGTGACTACCCTCTAGTCATGTCTTGCGCAATTCTGAGAGGTAGTGATTGTTGGCCAAAAAAATTGCACAATGCAGTCTTTGGGCCTCCATCACTTGCCAGTTGAAATTGCGCATTATGCAATCCCAACACCCAACAGGCAAATTTGGATTGTGCATTATGCAATTATAGAATCCAAATAGCCTCCTGACAATCCGAAATTCCTTTTGCGCAGTTTCAACAGTCAGTCTCCTGGTCTCCCAGTGAAAATTGTGCAATCCTTGCTAGTCAATCCCCAGGTATCTAGAATGTCATCCCTCAAGTTTGCTTTGGTTTTAACTGACAGATTTCTTGCTATGCATGTCACCATGTATCAAGATATAGTAGGTGTTCGTCCATCTCTCAGCACTTCAGGATCAATGGCCTCCACGAGAGCAAGGTCAAAGGACACCGACGGAAGCACAACTGGATTAACAGTTAAGTGAGTGTCTACAAGTTTGTCGATTTATGAAGACACCAAGCTGACTCTAGACAAAGACATCAAGCTGAAATGCAAAGAGGTCAATGATTAATTCTTAGGCACATTTGGAGAATATCTCAAAGACCTCCAAGTCTATGTGAACATTCATAAGTCCGTCTTGTACCGGATTGCATGCAGGTATCTCGCATTCCCATGCGCAAACATGATACATTGGATCATCTCGCACAATGATCACGAAATGATAACATTGAACAGTGTCAGTGGGGCGGAGATTGATACATTCAAGGCACAAGATTATCAACAGATGTACCATTTGTTGAAGCCAACAATCACCATGGAGATACCTTTTAGCCTACCCAACAACAATGCCAACTCCAGGGATATCTTGAAAAAACTGGGTAAAGGAGCCAGCCAAATTCAGGATGACACCCAACTAGATTTACAAGATGAAGATACTACCAAAGGTGTATCAATACTTGGTCATATTTTCATGTCGCTTGTATGGCCAAGAGAGCACAGAGACCTTCCCACAGATTTGGTGTTGGAAATAATACTGAGAGGGGGGGTGAATCAGTATTATCAAATTCTTTTCAATATGCCTTCCAGATTTATACTTTAATTTATTCTTTAGATATTGATCATTAATTTGTATGTCAGTGCTATATAATAATGAACAAGAACAAGAAAAATAGATAAGCACACCAAAGAACACCAAATATAAGGTGGAAACCCAATGTGGGTGAAAACCACCTGCTGCAATATGTCTCTATCTTCTTTCAATTAGAAACTTATTTTACAAGGATTTTGTACTAGTGCAGTCCTTAACCAGTACGCAGGCTGCAACCTACAAAGAGCTACAACTCTCTCTCGTTTTCCAGTCTCTCCTGGAAGGGAGCTACAACCCCCTTTGCTCTTTTACTTCTTTAGGGACCACGTTTCATTAATTTTCAAATTGGATCCAAGAAGATCAAATAATCATCAAGTACATGCAAGTCACCTTATAAAATCAACCAATGAATCACCCAACTTCTCAGAATGCTGTAAACAAAAAAGTAATACTAGAAATCTAAACCCAGAACTCTGCAGCAATAGATAAAATACAGCCAACAAATGTTTCAAGATAGGTCCGCAACTTCACCAATAGTGGCCTGCGAATACCTGCAGCTCTTCTGTGTCTAAACTGCGCAGATCCGCACCTGGTCGGTCTGCTGCTCTGCGTATCTCTGCACCACTTGTTCTGCTGCCCTGCGAACCTCTGCTTAGATCCGCACCTGCACTGCCCGCCTAACAGCATATCTTCGCGACTTGTTCTTATGTTTCCCTGCGTACCTCCGCACTGCGCCTTCTCCTGCTTTGCGTACCTCGCGGTGCGCCTTCCGCTGCCCTGCGTAACCCCGCACTTCGCCTTCTCCTGCGCTGCGTACCCCCGCACTCATGCCGTGGATCGCCTGCGAACTTCTGATTAGGGCTAAATTAACAGTCCTCCAATGTGCCACAGTCAGTCAGATCCACATATCTAATCATGTGCCCGAGATATCACGACTTATAGATTCGCCTTAAATTTTCTCCTTGATTTAGATCTAGCTTTTAAAACCAATCACCCAAACTTTCAGATCTTAAGATATTCAAATTTCACAAGTGTCTAGCCAAGTGATCTCTTTTCCTTTTTATAGGCAAGCCCTTATTCAAACCATGGGACAAAACCATCGAAAACCAATACAAGGGATCCAAACAGGGGTTCAAATAATTTAGATCCTAAACCACGGGACAAAACCATAGGATCATGAACAACGGGCTAAATACCAAGGGCCAAACATAAGAAACCCCAAGTGAGCACGCTTCTCTGCATTAGAGTGAGTGAACTGGGGGACTGCACCTTATGAACAGATAACCTGCGGGTATGTCCGCACTTCCTGGATGGCGAACCTGCGGGTCCGCACCTTTTGAACGATGCACCTGCAAACCTCTTATTTTCCATCATTTTGAGAGCCAAACAGAATTTTTCCACTTGAGTGAGTTTCCATCAAGTACAACACCTGTAACATAGAGCCAAACCAGAATCATAATGCCAACATTTGGGTGATCGCGTTGGACCAATTGGCCAGTGAAGGCAAAGCATGCAACTGGTCCAACATGTTGGCTCATAGGTTGAAGGAACAAGTCACAGGAGCTCGACAACCACCTGAAGGTAAGAAAGCAGAAATATACATGTTCGCTTACATCTTGGATGCAATTTGTGCCCGTCAATGGTTCCTGGGCATGAAGTGGGCATGGACATCGGCGGAAACCTCTCTCAATACTTATTGTAAATCATTTTCCGAATGCAACTTCAGAGGATTTTTTACACAATTGTCAAATCATTTTGTCACCCTAGTGTACAAGATGATATTTGAGTTGGATCCACCTTACATGTCGAAGGCAACAATGGAGGAACTCATCAATATAGTGGATTGGTATGCCTCACCGTCCATCACCTTCATATGAATGTACAACATGGAGAAGCCTCTGCATTTTTTGTCAAAATTTTCCATGGACAAGCTCATTATACAAGAAGCATCATACCACATCTTGGCAGGACTGTCAGCTAGGCTACACTGGAAGAAGAAGGAACCTTGGTCCACTCTTCCATTGTGGATTGGGTTGTATGAGATACCGAACCTCAAGAACGTGGATGTCGAAACAAAGGAGATTAAGAAATATCCTTTCGATGTCCGAAGCTTCAATTCGTATGACCCACATTGTATTGGGAAAGATCATTGTGCCAGAGTACAGTTTTAGTAGCTCCACGGGGCATGTCATTGGGCGGAGGAAGACCCATGGAGATGTTGTAACAGCTTCTCCAGGCCCAATGAGCTGGTCGGCATAGTTGTAGAATGGTTATCGAGGCAACGTGAAGCAACATCCAAAAGAGCAGCTACAACAACAGAGGTAAACATACTAGCACGTGTGTTGGGTGCGGGATCCCCCAAGGGCAGTTTTGGGGCTAAAAGCCCATATTTTGGTCAAATTTTGTAATCCAAGTGTAAAGACTCTGCATTTTGTGGTCGCAGAGCGCATAGATGTTAAAGAGTCATAGGGTTGTCCGCCCTTATTTTGGAAATGTAATGTCAGCTGTAAAAGATCTACCCATGGTCCGTGGACCATGGGATTCTATAAATAGAGCTAAGCTCTAAGTAAATAAAAAAAGCAAAGAAGACGAAGAAAGTCATAGCCTAGAGCAAGAAGTCTAAGTCTTGGGTTGTAGTGTAGGTAGAGGCTCTGCAACTGAGTGTGCAGAGGCCTAGGGTAGAAGTCCGCAGCTGAGTGCATGGACCCCTGCAACTGAGTGCGTAGGGTGGGCCAAGTGTGTAATCGTCTGGAATTATCAATAAAGAAAAGTGTTCTACAATTTCTCCGTATTTATTTCTTATTTATGAATCTTGTTATGTTGGGTATGAATTTCACTTATAATGCTTATATGATACGCAAATGTATGTAAATGTGTTGGTTAAGTCAACACAAGTAAGAACATATATTTACACAAAGCTAACTAAGATCGGTTAATAAGATAAGTAAAACACTTAGCTTAGTTTGGGAGATATTGCAGTTCACTGCCCTAGCAACACGAAAGTCCCTTAGTCGCAGGTTAGGGCTGTGAAAAAACCAATTGTACCCTTTCACAAAGGTACTGAAGAGTGGAACAGAGGGCTAAGAAACCTGTGCGAAGGCAGTATAACTAGAATAAACCGACATGACATCCATCTCAAGGTTGTGGAAACTTGGTTCCAGCTTCCCCCCATACTGCTTCGGGTGAGACTTCAGTCCGCGCTCTGCGAGCTGATGTCGAAAGGGCCAGTAGTGTAGGACTGATATCATATCATTGGAATCCAACTAAGAAAGAAATCGAAGGTTGGTTGGATAGAAGGATCCACGAGTTCGCAACATAAGAGAACAGAAATCCATGACTAACAAAAGAACAGTGGCTATATAGGTACCTATACATGGAGATCCATGATTCACCTTCTTTCAAGTTGAGCTATACGAGTGGATCGCGAAGCTAGCAGATAGCCAAGGAAGGTGGAAACTTGACAGTCCTATTGTGTGGACCCTAGAGCTAGTGCGAAGGTTGGAAGCATCAGAGGATAAGATCACCCATGTTGTCGATCATTAGCTCGATCGCGTCATAGGAGGATTTGTAACTGAATTTGCGGTCACCTCAGTTAGCTATAGTGAAGTGGAGCGACGCTTTTTAAAAGGACTGCGAGGTAAGTATGTAAAATCTTTGAATAATTGGATTAAAATGTTGTTGTGCGAAAAACGGGTTATGCAACTACCTTGATGTTTGGGACTATGCGAAGCAAAAAAACTTATAAGAATGAAGGAAATAAGGGTCCAAAGTATAGCCCCTTGATTTCACCTCCGTGAAGGGATGAAGAAAAAGGTTTCTACGTGAAACACTATTTAGTTAATAAGCAAAGTATTCCTGTGAATACCACCTCTACCCACACCACCTCTGACTACACTGCCATCGCCTCCAACTTCGCTTGTACCACCTTCGCCTCCACTGTGATTCAGCATGGCAAACACAACAAAGTTTCCTTTGTTCAAAGGTTTGGGAAATGAGGACCCGGACCAATTCTGGTTTGTTGTGAGGGTTGTATGGGAAGCTCAAGGTGTTACAGATGATCATATAAAGAAAGAAACACTAGTTACTTCTTTGCAATATCACGCACTAACCTGGTATATTAAGTACGCTAACGATAACTTGAATGTTGGAGTAGCAGACATCTAGGCAGCACTAAATAGGGAATTTAGCAGGCCTAAATCTAAAGCGCAGTTGATTGTGGGATTCAAAGAGATCGTGATGCAACTAGGTGAGACGCCTTGGGAACTAGATCAGAGGCTGAAATGTATGATCAACGAAGCCAACATGAACTTGATAGATAGACAGCATCGCGAGTGGTTTGTGGCTTCACTACTACCACACTTAAGGGGTGCATTGTCACAGTAGAAGATAACAACTCAAGCAGAGGCCTTGGAGATTGCCATGAGACTACATGAGACTCTGATGTAGGATCCTAATCTAAGAGTCCAGGAGATCCATGTGCAGCTGAAAAATCTATGCCTTGAGATGCAAATTTGAAGCAGGATAGGACGGTTCGACCAGAGGTACGCAAGGAGGTATGGTGCTTAAAATGCAAGAGTCGGGGTCATAACAAAGACTATTGCCTAGACTTTGCAAATTACCTTGCAGGAGGAGGACCAATGCCTTTAAGACTGGAAGCTCAAGTAGGACTTAGCGTGGTGCCTTTTTTATGGTGCACTATCTATCAGGTAGCCAGAAAACATGCCACAGATAACTGTCACTTGCTACGGAAGTATGTGCAACGCAATAGTTGTTTTGCAACTTTTGTAGGTTGGTAAGGCATGATGAGCATACTTACAGGAGCTATGAATTAATGATGGATAGAACTCTCGCCTACAGGTTTCAAGCCAAAATGTGGCCCCTTGACCAGAATGCAGGGATGGTACAGACAGGATTTCAAGGGCGCGAACGAGGTCGAGGTGGAGGAGGACCTGGTAGAGGTCGAGAACAGTTGATCTGCTACAATTACGGAGGACCAGGACACTATGCCCATGATTACACTAATCCAACGCGTCTGTTGTGCAAGTATTGCATGATGTTTGATCATGAAACAAAATATTTTCCTATGCTAATAGCTAGGATACGTGAAAGGGGCGTTACCACCTCCACTGACTCAGAACCTGCAGATGATGAGTTCTGAGCTGTGCGAGTGTTGTGGGGAAAAGTATCCGATGCGGATGACCCTATCCCTACTCTAAAGGTGACAGTCTTTAGCAACAACTGAAAGTAAAGTATTGATGTTCCACTTTATGAAAATACAGAGAGAATGAAAAGAAGGTCAACCAACCTGGTGTCTTTCGCTTAGTCGATCCTTGTCCTTCTCTCTTTGTATCTCGTTCCCAGCTTCTTGCTCTCTTAGCCGGTCCAGCTACACACAGATCCTGCACAAAACAAGAGAGCAAACTACAAGATACATGTACTCATAACTGAAGCATGGATTAGGGTGCATCAAATATACATGTAAACACAAAACATCTATGTAATACAAGTATATAGGAGAACATGCAAAACTTTATTGATAGAAAGTAACAGGGTTCTGAGAAGGTTACAACCAATGATGGCTCCAATCCAGCAGCACCTCCCCAGCAGCAAGAACTCTCCTCTTCACCTCTAGTAAAACAATCACCCCAATAGCTCTAATTGTAATCCAACAGCACCTCCTTGCTTAACACAAAATTCCAGCCTCCTTAGACCTCATAGAAGAGTTCTATATATAGGATAGAAGAAGAGAGGATGAGTCAGCTTGAGACTGACATGAAGCTGCCTTGTGTCCTCTCCCTCTTCAGTTTATCTTCAGTTCTTGAGTCCACTTGGAGATCCTTGGTTACACATGGTGATCAAGTACCTCTTACTCATCACAGGGCGAATCTTATGAACCAAGTGTCAGTTTGGAAGCTTCCTGGGCAGTTGACACCTTGCAGGATGACTGTGCCACTTTGCCAATCTCACCCAGCGCAGGTAGCCTTCATTACTTTTGACTTCCAGCGCAGGTACAAGGAGGGACAGTTGCATTCCAGCGCAGAAGCTCAGTGGAGCAGCTGACATGATCCAAAATAAGCCTGTTTTGCAGTGTTTTCAGGTGGAGAACTGATTGGAAGTGCTGTTGTTTGATGACCTTGTTCTTTTAGGGGTAAGAACAACATGTTTAGGGACTAAGGATCCCTGCAATTATTGACATTCCATGCTCCTTGACGCGAGGCACAAAAATGTCTATAATAGTTGCCCCCTAAAGTATGAGGCCGTTTATCGGGTGAAATGCTTTAGCTAGAGGGTCCGAAGTTCGTTCCAGTGCTGAGGAGAGTGCCCTGTAATACAATACAATACAATACATTATTTTTCATTCAACTTTCATGATCTAGCTGAGGCGGGCATTCCCATGCTCATCTTTTATAAATACATTTTGGTACATATGACAGACGATCGTCTGAAGGAGACTGATAATTTTCTGCTGAAATTATCATCCTTTGAATAGGATGATCATCTGCTGCAATGATGTACATGGCAAATGCTTTTATATTTCCTGAATATATATCGCAGCCCGGATGGATGAAACTAGATCCGGGGTCTTCAAACTCGTTCGATCTTCACTCTAAGTACAAGTCGATCCATGTGAGAATTGCGCTGAAGTCGAACATGGAAAGACATCGCTTGATTACCGGTCAATAATGAAAACCGTTAACAAGCGCGAGAGGAATCACCAATAATGACGATGACCCTCAAGGTATTGCAGTACAATTCACGTGGCGTGAATAAAGGACTTGGCGTCGAACGCCACGCAAAATATTCTGGTCGAAGGTCATTGATGTATACCTGTCGCCGGAAGTGAGAAACTTGCCATTGAGGCATGCAAGCTTCAAAGTACTGGGGGTGTTCCTAGATCAACTTCTTGGATAATGAGCTGAAGTCGACAAGAAGTGATCCGTCAAAGGAGGGCCTTAATGAATCCCACATCATTGACACGGAACGGAGCTAATGATTTTAGTGGAGGTGAAAACAAACTGTGACATATGATTCAGGGTGGCGATCATGAATGGATGAAGGATAATGTATGGCAGTGGATGGGACACGGTTGACAATTTCAGAATGACCCCTCTTGAACATATAACGACACTGATGCGATGGATCGGTAGCATTACCCCAAATGTGGATGGTTTGGCGAGGACCATGGTGATGAGACCGGTGAATGAAACAACCCAACCCGATGTGGTACGGAGGAAAAGTGTCATGTTCAAGAGTGACTTGCTACCATTAAACTTTGATGTTCTCCCAATTTTTCCCCAGTCATTTCTGACCAGTACCTCTTTATTTTTGTCAAGCTTGAGGAGGATAACATATGCTTGTTCTATAACCTGCCCTTCGGGCAAGCCTATCGCTATGATTTAACGAGCCTAGCGATAGGGAAACTCGTTCTCGTCTAAAGACAAGTTTGTCGCTATTTAATCATTTTAACGAGTCTAACGACAAGGAAAACTCGGTCCTTTTCATTTTTAGAGAGTCTGAAAAGGTACAGAAAGTCAACTCCATAATTCATTTTTCGTCATCTAATCCCTTAAGTTCGAAAAAGTATAAAACAATACAGAAGGGATGGCTGTTCGGTACTTTTAACGAGCCGAACAAGACAAGCGCTCGATCCTTTTGTGCAATAATCCCTCAGGTCCAAAAAGATTAAAATTTAGAGGAGGGATAGCGTTCCGGTCATTTAACGAGCTGGAAGGCCAAAACTCAGCAAACTTTTCATATTTTACGAGTCAGTGAAAAGAGCTGAAAGAAGACTCGTCTTTTGAGGAACGAGTGATAAACAGGGATAGCTACAGATTCCAGGTACAGGTTGGAATTTTCCAATCACGGCAGTGTCACAAGGATGGCTAGGTGAAATCACTCTTCGCAGCTGTTTCTCAAAAGAGGTAAACACACAAATGGGGGTGAACGATCGGCCAAATGAAATGGAGGTGACGGATGAAAACACGACCAAGGCTTTTAAGGCTGATAAATTTACGATCGCAATGGTTATTTACCGAGATAGGTTCATTTTTTAATGAGCTTGAACTTTGGCAAAAAACTTTGCTCACACTTTTCTATTTTTTAACGAGCATAAATTCTGTGGTAAAACTGCTCGATGATAAGTTTGCATGCCCCCAGCATAATAATGCAAATCGAGGTGCATGCTCCCCAAGCTTCATTGCATTCAACTTTGTTGATTGGAATGAAGGTTTACCATTGAGATCTGGAAAGGGGATTGTTTCATTTTTTAATGAGGTTGACATTGTAAAAGAACTATCCTCATGGTTTTTCATTTTTTAACGAGGTTGACCTGAGATAGGAACTATCCTCGAAACTTTAGATCCATTAGACATAGAAGGTTTCATATTCCACTGTGGCCACTTCCGCCAGATTACTCGGAGGCGGTAGGGCAAAAGTACCCATTAAGGTAGGGTCTTTTAGGAGACCTACTCCGATATTTTGGAGCGAATGATTGCTTCCATGGATCATCGGAACGCTTCCCATAACTTGTGAACTGTTGGGGAGAAATGCCTGTTGGTCGACGATTGTAATTCCTCCTTGGAAGGGAAATGCAATCTTCCTGAAGTAGGTCGACACAACTGCGGCCATGGCATATATCCAGGGCCTTCCCAGCAGGATGTTGTAATCAAGATTTCCTTCGATTACTTCAACATCAATTTCTACTGTTTTGCCCCCCAGTTCAACCTTCAAGTTATTTAGGATGCCGTATGGGGTGTACATCCTTCCGTCGAATGCTTTTAGTGCCGTCGAAGATCGCGATAAGGTTGGAGATCCGAGAGTTTTCCAGCAACTCATCGACATGATACATGTAGATGCCCCCTCATCAATAATTGTTCGGTGAACAGTCTTGTTGAGGGCTTTCACTTGAATGAGGAAAGCTAGTTGAGCTGGTAACTGAGGATCATATCCTTTGTGATCAAAGGATACAAGATTGGAATCCTTAGGATCCACTCCACCAATTGTTGATAACAACACCTGCTTTTGGGATGGGCAATTTTGCAGTACCTCAAGAGTCGACATAGCAGATGGCGATTGGGCCAAATCTTCCACTATGTTATAATGTTGCGCCGCCCTGGCGCGAGGATTAAATGTCGACTTGTGTACTACTCCCTTTGGCGGTTTTATTGTTAATTCATGCGTGATGGGGGGTACAACTTCTGCCGAAGTTGTTGTCGAACTGCTAGGTTGATCTTTACCTTTATCGTTCGACACCCGTGGATTCCCGTAATCTTTGTTCCTTGTCGAAATCAAAGCATCATTCTGTTGCTTCGATATCGATAACATAAGCACTTGCGACGGTGAAGCATTTCCACTACCAACCAGATTTTTTCCTCGATCGGGAAACGGATCAGTTAACACAGCTGGAGTTTGCGAACTCTTTAAGAATCTTTTTAGATCAGCTTTGTATGGACATTCTCTCGTCCAGTGATCCTCATCACATATCTGACACCCATAAGGTGGTTTCCTATCTCGAGGAGGGCTTGAAGAAGTTTTTCGAGGAGATGACTCTCCTTGTTTATTCTTCCTCCCTTTGTTTTGATTCTTCTTGCTTCCTGGTTGATTGGAGTTTTTGCCTTTATCCGTAGATACAGCATTTACCTCCGAAGCAAGAATCTCTTGATTTGCTTTTTGATTCGAAGTCTTACGGGCTTTCTTACTCGAATCCCTTATCGACTTAGCATTTGCAGTTCCAATCACACCATCACCGGCATGAGAGTCACTATTCGATCCGGGAGGAGGAGGGATTGAAAATTCCGGTCTGGGGGCATCAGGTATCTTATCATAGAGCGTGCCCGACTGAGTATACACTAAGTCCAAATATTGAGCACGAGCAATAACTTGCTCCTCTGTTACGACGCCTCCCTTGGCCACATCTTCTGTTATTGCCGGCAGAAGCGACTTTATAAACCACTCAGCTAATAGCTGATCCGGAACATAGGTTTTTACCATTCTGCGACGACGACGCCACTCATGTATATGATCAGATATATGTGTGGCAGTTGTCTGCTTGAAATTGGTCAAGATCTCTGTTCCAGTTTTGTACATTATAGGTAACTGAAAGTGTGTTAAGAAAGTCGTGGCTAGGGAACTAAAGTTGTCGAAAGAGGCTCTAGGTAATTCAATATACCATTTGGCCGCCGGACCAGTCAATGTCCTCTGGAAAAGACGAAGTCTTATCGAATCATCATTCAAGGTATTCGACGAACACCACAGATGGAATGTCATCACATGATTCGACGGGTCTTCGCCCGGATTTCCATTGAATTTAGGAATGTCCGAAGGAAGTTTGTGAGGAATCGCTGGCCACCAATGGGCATAGGCGATTGGATCGTTCGTTAATCGATGTAAATCTGGTAATTCTAAGGTCGCCACGAATGGCAACTGCTGATTCAGGTTTGGCGAGGCGTACCCAGGATACGATGGAATCGCCTGAGCAGTAGGCCTTTGCACACCAGCATAATGCAACTGATGTTGATATGACTGATATGGTTGGTGGGCTTGGCCACTGTAAAGTGGTTGATTTAACCCGTTCTGAATATAGGGTTGCCCACTATTCGCAAAGATCTGTTGCTCAGATCCTTGGTATACCTGTTGAAACTGAGGTTGTTGGTATTGCACCATCCATGGTTGTGAAGCCATGTTTTGCTGTGCGACACTAACCGACGGACCAAGATGCGGGGTTATGGTCCCCGTTTGTATCTGTGTCGTCCCGGCAGTTGGCGATTGTGGTTGTGTTGCAGGGTCAATAGGCTGTTGCATTACAACTTGGGGTTGACATACAACAGGCATCGATTGAACTTGCGACACGGTTACAATTGCTGGCGTCGTCGGGATACTAGACATAGGTACAGATTGTTGCATAGAATATACAACTCTTGGTTGTTGGGGTAACATAGGTACCCAACCACTCGTCGTTACTTCAGTCAAACCTGAATGTGGTTGAAAACTGTCGTATGGGTATCCTCCCGGAAGAGGAAGTGAAAGGGCATATTGCCCCCCATACGGTAACAATCCGGAGCTCAAGGGTATAGATGGCCTTTGAGGACTGGATGGCCCAAAATGATTCCCAAAGGGATCAATTTGTCTAGTTTCAACATAAGAATTACCGGGTATTATACCGGAAGAACAAACTGGAACATACCAAGTTGTCATAATAGTCCCTGGGTGGACTCCTTCTAGCTGATGAGAGCTAGTCGGGACGGCTGGTATGTCGGCAAACATCGTTGGATTGGCAGTAGGAACTTCTGCTGTCGCTGTGTCGTTTGGCACAGTTCTAGATGTCGACGGTTGTTCAGACATTTTAAGTCTATCCAATAAACTTCCTAACGATTCTTCAGGAACTTCCAGTGGCGATGGACAAACTTCTGATGCAGAAGGAAAAAGAGTGGTACCTACTCCAAAATGAGTTGGAGTATTTGCTTGCTGGTCCTCTACGATTTCCTCTATTGCAATCAGACCAGGAGGAAGAGGAAGACCGTCAGGTCCGTAAAAGATTTCTGGTGCCGAAGAAGGGGTTGCTTCGACAGCGACAGTTGTTTGAACAACAAGACTCTGTGGACCGGTTTCAGATGGAACTGGTTCAGTTATGCAAGTACTTGTTTTCAGACTAGGATCAGTACAACTGTCCTTCTGTTGCTGTTGAACTTCTTCAATAGAGGCAGGGATTCCAGAAATATTGGGAGTGACCAGAATCTCAGATGTTGTCGGAACTTCCGTTCTAACTTTAAAAGGAGATTTTGACCTGGTCAAGCGAGTTCGCTTCGTCCGTACTACTCTCGGTTCCGGAGACAAAGGTGGTTGACTCGCAAGCCTCCCTGAACGACGGGGTTTTAATTGACTTTCCTCCACGGTTGCGGATTACTTGATCAACTAAAATACAAAAAAGGGAATTATGTTTCCGTATTGAATGAATTTTATTAGACGCTTTTAGACACAACTTTGCTTTTTCATGTTTTAAGAGTCGAGAAAAAGCTAAAGATGACTCTAGTCGCCTTCGATGTATTAACGAGCCCGAAGTGACAAATGCTCGGTTGGACCTTTTCAGTTATAGAGTTTGAAAAGGGCCAAAAGAAACTGCTCTGGAGATCTAGGCAGAGGGTGTGCCAAACCTTTCGCGAAACCACAGAATACGTTTTACGGTACGGGTGGTCGATCTTCGTGAATGCTGTGTTCACTGCATCGCGATCAGTAGGGCGGCCGACACGGTTTCCTAAGGATAAAGGATAATTGCCTATAGGGGTCTCCCAATATACGCGACGGTACGCGGGAGCACAAGTCCGTATTAGTGCTATCGTCCCTCAGGAGGAATCACCCACCTTCGTAGAGATCGACAGTCACTACGTTTAACGACGCCGGAACACGTCTCTACCTAGACCTCTATTGTGAGCGTTATGTTACAATGCGTTTTTAGATTCATTCAATATATTTTAAGTTGATCTTGTTTATCAGTTTGTCTTTCAGGATCACCACGAGATGTATAGGTAAAAATTCCTAAATGCAGCTAAAATGATAAGCAAGCTTTCACAATCTTTTTAGCTTTGAAAATCCTAACTACTGAGGGAGAGAAAAACAATATCTTTCCACACAGAGCACCAAGCACAAACTAATGCACTTTCTCCTAGATCAGACACCCAAACTTATCAAAATGCAAATGCAAGATGCATGTATTTCTTTTCTTTTCCTTTAATGTTGATGTAGACAAAAGGAAATTGTTGTATAATTTTCGAATTCAATTTGAAGCGTAAACAAACAAGTATTGTCTAAAATGAAAAGACACTTTACAGGTACTTGTTTTAACACTAACAATGTATGAATTCAAACCATAAAGTGAAAAACAAACAAACTCAAACAGCCATGAACAGTAATAAAACTAGCTCATAAGATCACAAAGACACTTTTACAGTTCAGGATCTAAGAGGCCACAGCTATACTGGTTCGCTTTCCACAATGGGAAACTGTAACTGAGACAAGAAATACTGAAAGAACATTCACAGTTTCATCACACAACTGAGGCGGAATAATGTCAAGGAGAAGTGGTCTACAGCAAGTACAATGACCAGCAAGCAATCAGCAAAACAAGTGAAAACAGGGCCAAGACACAAAGGGAAACCTCTGGAAGACAAGGGCTAACTGGACCAGCGCAGGTTCTAGTCTGCCAGTTTGACTCTCAGCGCAGTTCCCGAAGGGAGCACTTGCGCTGTAATGCAGACTGCCTGTGGACAGCCTGCACTGACTCACGAGAGTTTCGTCTACAAAGAATTCCGGGTCATAAAAAGCTCAAAAATGCACTGTTTTTGCTGAAATAAAAAGCTATAGGTCAAGTACAGGCTAAGGGATGATCAAGAGGATGAAGATCTATCACAAAGAGTAAAGAGTCTTTTGTAGATAAGCTCTTCAAATCTTGAATTTGCTCAGCAAATGAGCAAGAGTAGCAGACCCTCTACTTCGCTTTTGATATAGTCAAAAGCTTTTCGATTTGGTACTCTTTTCTTCAAGAAATGAATAGCAAAATACTACAAACACCAACAAGATACTAGGTTCCCCAGTGGAGTCGCCAGTTTGTTGTGGGGAAAAGTATCTGATGCGGATGACCCTATCCCTACTCTAAAGGTGACAGTCTTTAGCAACAACTGAAAGTAAAGTATTGATGTTCCACTTTATGAAAATACAGAGAGAATGAAAAGAAGGTCAACCAACCTGGTGTCTTTCGCTTAGTCGATCCTTGTCCTTCTCTCTTTGTATCTCGTTCCCAGCTTCTTGCTCTCTTAGCCGGTCCAGCTACACACAGATCCTGCACAAAACAAGAGAGCAAACTACAAGATACATGTACTCATAACTGAAGCATGGATTAGGGTGCATCAAATATACATGTAAACACAAAACATCTATGTAATACAAGTATATAGGAGAACATGCAAAACTTTATTGATAGAAAGTAACAGGGTTCTGAGAAGGTTACAACCAATGATGGCTCCAATCCAGCAGCACCTCCCCAGCAGCAAGAACTCTCCTCTTTACCTCTAGTAAAACAATCACCCCAATAGCTCTAACTGTAATCCAACAGTACCTCCTTGCTTAACACAAAATTCCAGCCTCCTTAGACCTCATAGAAGAGTTCTATATATAGGATAGAAGAAGAGAGGATGAGTCAGCTTGAGACTGACACGAAGCTGCCTTGTGTCCTCTCCCTCTTCAGTTTATCTTCAGTTCTTGAGTCCACTTGGAGATCCTTGGTTACACATGGTGATCAAGTACCTCTTACTCATCACAGGGCGAATCTTATGAACCAAGTGTCAGTTTGGAAGCTTCCTGGGCAGTTGACACCTTGCAGGATGACTGTGCCACTTGGCCAATCTCGCCCAGTGCAGGTAGCCTTCATTACTTTTGACTTCCAGCGCAGGTACAAGGAGGGACAGTTGCATTCCAGCGCAGAAGCTCAGTGGAGCAGCTGACATGATCCAAAATAAGCCTGTTTTGCAGTGTTTTCAGGTGGAGAACTGATTGGAAGTGCTGTTGTTTGATGACCTTGTTCTTTTAGGGGTAAGAACAACATGTTTAGGGACTGAGGATCCCTGTAATTATTGACATTCCATGCTCCTTGACGCGAGGCACAAAAATGTCTATAACAGCGAGGAAGATCCAAACGTAAATATAATGCTCTAGAGTGGAATCGCAACGAGAGATGACAAGGGGAAACAACTGGAAGACAACACATGGGTTCGCAAGGCCCCAGCAAAAGAGGCTGGGTTTTATTTGGAGCTCGCTTAGGAAACCTTCATGGAAGCTAAGAAGAGCTTCACTAAGGCCTCTACTTCAGAAACCAAGGATAAGCCTGAGCCGGAGATGGACCCCTCTATGCTCACAACTTTCCTAGAAACCTGTATGAAGTTACTGCATGATATTAAGGCTGTAAAAGGGCTATAAGAACTCATCAATAAATGCACTGGAACCGTTCCAGGTGAGTTGCACGTGGTACGAAAAATTGGCAAGCATAAGACAAGGACAGGACGGGAGATGAGACTGACCGCACAAATAGGAGAGTATGAAATGGATCAGGTCATTTTGGACCTAGGGTCAGATGCGAATTTCCTACCAAAGCAGACTTGGGAGCGAATGGGGAGACCTGCACTGCAATGGTCTCCAATTCAGCTAAGGATGGTGAATCAATAGAAAATCATACCCATGGGGCGGCTGCAAGGTGTGACTGTGGACATTGAGGGAGTGAGCGCGCTAGTGGATTTTGAAGTAATAGAGATTGTGGATCATAGCAATCCCTACTCTGTACTCCTGGGAATTGACTAGGCTACTGATATGAACGGGGTAATCAATATGAAGAATTGAAAGATGATCTTTGAGAACAATTTGCTACGCGTAACAATACCCCTTGATCCTGCTGAGGGATCGTGCTATATGGAACTAGTCCGCGATTATGAGAGTGATGATGATCTGGACTGCATATATAAGATAACAGCGCGAGACTAATATTAGGTGAATCCCACTGCGGATTGAAGGATTACGTGGGATCAGGAGAGTCCCTTCACTTCTGAGTCTGATGAAGAAATAGAATGTTGGCAGAATCAGTTACATGAGGTAACTACACTGAATTGCAACATGATGACCCGGTCATTGCATTGTGTGTCATCAGAGGCAAGAAATCTTCCTATTTATGATGGTCTAAATGAGGTAGATATCTTTTTGGATGAATTTGAAAGGGAGGTGCCAAAAAATCAATGCTTCCAGGCCTTAAATTAGGCACTGTGTGCTATATCCGCTAGATGGTGGGGTACACACAAGGGAAGTTTTGATGATTGGCATGAATGTAGGAGAATGATGCGAGCACAATTTCAGAAGCCTAAGATGAGATTGACAAAAAATTACGATGGACAGAATGATCTGCGCATGCATCTAGTCAAATGGATGCTCTATCCAAATGAACACACGGGATATTACAGAAAGTTTATCAAAATTTATGCCCAGATCACTGCGCCAATGGAAAAGTTGTTGAATAAGGATGTCACGTTTTGCTGGAATGATGACTGTAAGAAAATCTTGGATATATTGAAAGAAAAGATGGTTACCATGTCGATTCTAGTCTTCCTGAACTGGAAGAAAGAGTTTCATGTACATGTCGACATGTCATGTATAGCACTGGGGGTATTACTAACACAGGATGGTGGAGAAGGCTTGGACCATCCTATTGTGTTCGCAAGCCACAAATTATCCAAAGTAGAGAAGAAATATTCTACCACTGAACGCGAGGGGCTAGCTATGGTGTATGTGCTCCATAAGTACCGACACTACTTGCTAGGAGGCCACTTTAAGATGTATACAGATCACTCCGCATTGAAGTACTTGGTCAATAAGCCTGTGTTGGGGGGTCGAATCTGTACATGGCTCTTATTGTTCCAAGAGTATGATTTTGAAGTTGTTGTGAAGCCTGTATGATTGAATGTGGGACTAGACCATTTGTCATGCATCGAAATAGGGGAGGAACCTACTAACTTGGAAGAAGGATTGCCTAATGCGTAGCTATTTACAGTGCATGTCACAGATGGTCATTTCAAGGATATAATACACTTCCTAACAATAGTAACTGCACCGGAAGGATTCTCAGTTTGACAAAAGAAGGAATTACTGGTGCACGCAGAAAATTTCTCTGTCATTTTTGGGCATCTATACAAGATGGGGACTAATGAGATATTGCGACGATATGTACCTAAGTTTGAACGAAGTAGCATCCTCGCGGACACTCATGGGGGCACCATGGGAGGGCATTAAGCAGGGAGAGCAACCACGCAGAATATTCTACGCGTTGGGTTGTGGTGGCCAACCCTTCATCAGGATTCAAAAGAATATTGCAAGGCATATGATGTATGTCAAAGAACAGGAAGTCCATCATGGCGGGATGAAATGCCTTTGAATCCACAAATGATGTTGCAACCCTTCGGAAATTGGGCAATAGATCTTGTATGACCCATTCAGCCATAAGGGAAGATAGGGATGAGGTACATTATCACTGTAATATTTGACTCATTGGGCAGAAGCGCAGCCGGTGAAGGATTGCACGGGCGTGACTACTGTGAAGTTCCTATTTGAGCATGTACTAGCATGATTTGGATGTCCAAGGATCTTGATGAGTGATCATGTTACGTGTAGAAAATCTGATGGTAGGTTAACCCGATAATGAAATATAAATCAAAGTAGAATACTATAACCTACTTCTACTATCAATTTGTGGAAGCTTAAAGATCGATTTGAACAATATAACTAGATGAAGAAGAATCAATGGCACAATACACATGAAAATACTTTGGGGAAAGCCTCAGCTAAAAACGCCACACTATTGTATTATCATACATGGTGGAAATACATAGGAATTATACAAAGCCTTAGCTCTCACAGCTAGCCAGCTCTCATTACAATCCTCACAGATGCTCACAAGAAATCTTGGCTTCTCTCCAACCTTCCTCTCTACCCTCCAATCTCCTATTTCCTTGCATTATTCCTTGTGGATGATTATCCTCTTACCAAGTGGAAAACTCCCCTTCAAAACTACGGAATCCTCAAGGATAAATCCTTGACTGCATGCATGAGTCTTCTCCATGATAAAACACATGCAACTGATAGTACATTGTCCTTGAACATTAATATTAACTGGGTCTTTCTCATAATAGACATGCATGAGTTTCTGATGAGGGAATCTTCAGTTAACTGGAGTAGCGCTAGTTGAGTGCATTAATGCATCAACTGACTGTTAACTCACTATTAGTTCCTCAAACAGTTTGGAACTAATTTAACTAGACTTAACTCAATAAACTGAGTTAACTAATTACAACTCAAATATAATTCATTCTTATCTCCTTAATTTAAGGGATAAGTCTTGCATGACTTCAGAAAGACTTCTAACTTGAATTTCTCCAACTAATTAATTTAAAATTAATTAATTAATTATTTCCAAGTAGTTGTTAGGACTAAATTCAATTTTAATTCACAATTTAATTCAAGGACAAATTAAATTGGAATATTCTTGTTGCCATATTTCAACACTCCCTCTAACCATGAAAGGGATTATCTGCCACCTCGATCATGTCTCTATAGAACTCGAATTTACACTTTGAAAATGCCTTTGTCAAAATTTTAGGATCTTGCTCCTCTATCCAAATATACTGCAGCAACATGATCCTCATCGCTACATAGTCTCTGAGATTATGATATCAGATGTTGATGTGCTTGGACCTATCATGAAATACTAGAGTCTTACATAGTTTGATACAACTCTAATTATCACAATAGATCACAGTTGGATCCATCCTCTGATCAAACAAACCAACTAGGATTTTCTATATCCAAATGGCCTCACATGCTTCCTGACTTGCAGCCATGTATCCTGCATCTGCCGAGCTGAGTGCAACCAACCTCTGTTTCCTAATGTACCAAGAAACTGCTGCTAACCCAAGGTTGAAAATACCTCCTGATGTGCTCTTTCGATCTAATGGACTTCTTGCCCAATCTACATCAGTGAAGCCCTATAGCTTCACTCCCTCTGTCCGTCTGTACCATAATCCATACTAAGATGTACTTCTAAGGTATCTCAATACATGCTTTGTTTCCTTCCAAAACATCTTGATAGGCTTAACCATCGCTTGGCTCAGCTAGTTCATCGCATGTTGAGTTCCAAATTTGCATCTTCCCTATACACCTTTTTAGCCTTTTTTTACAGTTACCTGAATCACCAGTCTGTCAAATCATTGCATATTAGTTTAAAAAGAGCATATAAAATGGTTTCCTAACTATGTCTTGTGACTGTTGTTTGATCTAGATTTTTGCTCAATCAGCTGCGGAATCTTGTCACTTTCCGTAGACAGCTCAACTTTCCGAAGCCTTTTTGTTGATGTCTATGTTACAGGTGTCTACTAGAGAATCCAGCCACATGGGCTAGCTACAAATGATGTGGACATGGAACGTGTCCCCTTGGTTCAACAGAATCCCTCACAAAAGGCCATGGTCAAGGACAGTCAAAGAAGTGGTCAACCTAAGAGTTTTACGGTGGCAGAACTCTATTTTTCACCATGTGAAGACTTGCGTGGCAAATTCCTCAATCCCATGAGGTGTGCTAACACCTGTGGACTGTTCCATGAACCAAATCTAACAGCCACCCTCCTTTGATTTAATTGTCATGGCTACCATCATGCTAGATTTCCGGATGTGGTTATTCACGTGTCTGTTTATCAGCGCAGATTTTAGGAAGTAGTTGTATCATCCTCAGTTATAAATAACGCGTTATCATACGCATATTAGCTAGCTTTTTGTATGTAATTTCGACTGTTTTACGAGCCCACTGTGCCATGACTTAATCCTTATGTTATGACTGCATTTTAATACATGAGAAGACAGTGTTCTTAAGTTCAATTTGTGGTTGATTGCTGATTGGCCGAGGTTGCAGAGGGCCCCTGTACACCAAGGTTCTGTAATTACTGTATAGTTTCATGCTTTCTTCCTTTACGTTCCTGATGCCATAATCATTTGCTTGTATATATTACATTGCTTATGGTATTCATGTTGATTGCTGTCCATAGTTTCTTTTATTCTTTCTAATGACTGTTAACTGATCAGTGTTTTTCTTTTAGGTTCTAATAGAGAGTGCAGGAAATTGCACATAGCTTTTTAATGACTAATGACATGAAATTATCTTATCCTTCTGCTGATTTATTTTCTTAGTTCTAATTCCAGCACTGTTTATTTCTTTCAGATTTGTTTTGTTCATTTACTTTTCTGCAAGATAGATATTAGACTACTCATGTCATTTTCAGTTACCTCCTATAGCCAGAGTGAGTCGAATGGTGAGGGATTGAAGTATGAATGCGTAGTTTGATATTAGTTTATTTTTCTGCAAGTTAGTGATTAGATTACTCATGTCATTTTCAGTTACCTCCTATAGCTAGAGCGATTCGAATGGTGAAGGATTGAAGTATGAATGGAAAATGCGTAGTTTGATCTTAGTTTCCTTTTATGCAATTTAGATATCAAATTACTCAATTTGTTTATGATTACCTCCTATAGCCAGAGCAATTCGAGTGGTGAGGGATCAGAATATGAGTTGTTGTAATATGATTTAGTTTACTTTTCTTACAGTTTTTGAATTGCTTTGAGTTCAATTTTCTTTTTATACAGTAGCAAGGATACTGGGTTTCATAGTCACTAGCTCAATGTTTGGTTTAATTAGAATTTAGGTACATTTTTATTTTCTCTTAGGAATTGATTTCATCATTGCAAGTTTTAAAACCTTTTTGCAAACTTTGAAGTTTGGAAATCATTGTAGAGGTCACGATTTCCTTGAACACTTATATCCATACTTGACTTTTAATTTTGCCATCTCACATTAGGGAATCAACAAAAGATAAACCCAAAAACAAACCAAAAATCAAAAATGACAAAGAAGTAAGAAATCGGTTATCTTGCATATATAGTGCACTTCACTTCAGCAATTTACGACTTCCGGATTGACAATTTATATAGCAATTTAGGACACACTAAATTGACCAAACACCGCATAGCACAAATCTAGTCATGTGTTCACTACGTACATCAATGAATCCACAAGTTGCCTGTACACAGTAGCCTCTACCACTTCTCTTGAAGTAGAAACCTCCTTCCTCTAGTTACCTACTAGAGGAGTTTGCATGGGCTTGCACTTCTCCATGCGTAATCTCCTGAGTATCTCGTTGGCATACTTGCCATGAGACACAAACAACTCCCCATCCTTTTGCCACACTTCCATGCCAAGAAATTAATGCATGAGACCCATGTCTTTCATCTCGAATTCTCTTGCAAGGTCCTCCTTGCAAGACACGATTAGCTGATCATCACCAATCAATATGAGATAATCAACATAAAGTATGATGATCAATAACTTACCTTTCACCACAATTTGGTATAGGTTCACATCCGCTTCACTCTTTGTGAAGCCCAATTCAATGAAGTAGTTTCCTATCCTAGTGTACCAAGCATGAGGTGCTTGCTTCAGCCCGTACAACGCTCTCTTGAGTCGGTACACATGTGACTCACAATCGAAGGTCTCAAAACCTTTTGGCTTCTCTATGTACACCTCTTCTTCAATCTTGCCATTGAGGAATGCAGTCTTCACATCCATCTGATGGATCTTCCAACCCATCTATGCTGATAGTGCCAACATAAATCTGATAGATGAGTACCTTGCAACAGGAGCAAAAATCTCATCATAGTCAATCCCCTCGACATATGAAAATCCACGGGCAAAAAATCTTGCCTTATGCTTCTCCACACTACCATCAGCAGCTTGCTTTACCTTGTAATTCCAACAAGAACTCACAACTGACTTTCTCTCCAGTTTCAAAACCACATCCCAAACACTGTTACGAACTATGGATTCATACTCCTCCACCATAGCATGAACCCAAATCGGCTGCTAAATTTCTTCCTCAAAGGAATATTTCTCGATCTCAACACATTCCCCAGCAAGGGCCATGTATCCAATGTACCTCTCAGGTGATCTCCTCTATCTGTGCTAAGAAGATGGTGCTCCCACATTCTCTCTTGCATCCTCCAACAATCTATTAGCTTCTCTTGTGCACTTCTATCCATCTCTAGAAGGCTCTGCTTGAGTGGATGTCTCCAATCCTGGAACCTCTACATGTGGTTGCTCCACATTAGTCTGAGTCTCCTCCTCCTTAGGAACCAACAGTTCCTCCATAGCCTGTAGTTGGAGCTCCCTCTCAAGGGAAACTCGCATGGCCTTCTTCTCATCAAACTTGAGATCTTTGTGAACCACTGTCCTATGACTGGTAGGAAAGTACACTCCATAGTTGTGAGGTATTAATGTACCCCACAAATATCCCCAACTTTGCTATCAGCTCAAGCTTCTTCTGTGCATCCTTTGTCACATGGAAATATACCGATGAGCCAAAGATCTTGAAGTGACCCACATCTAGTCTCTTACCAGAGAAAGATTCCTCTAGTGTCTTCATCCCAAGTATGCGATGTGGGATTCTATTCTACAAATAGATTGTTGTGTTGCATGCCTCGGCCCACAAGTGAAGTGGTAGGCCTTGGTCATGTAGCATTTCCTGTTTTGCTCCTACAATATTTTTGTTCTTCCTCTCAACCACCCCATTCTGCTATGGGTTATGAGGTTTCGTCAACTATCGTTTAATTCCTTATGCTGCACAGAAGTCCTTAAACTATTAAGAGATATATTCTCCAACGTTGTCGCTTCTCAAGGCCTTGATCTTCTTCCCTAACCCTTTATCGACCTAAGGTTTTAACTCACAAAACTTTGTGAAAGTTTGGTCCTTCTTCTGCATGAAATAAATCCAGCATTTACAAGAATATCCATCAATGAAAATCACATAATACCTTTGCTTCGCTATGGATGTTGTCGAGAATGGTCCAAACAAATCAGTATGAACTTGCTCTAAGATATCCTCTGCTCGACTGTCTCGATCATGAAAGGAATACTTGGTGTACTTTCCCAAGGTACAACCTTTGCATGTGTCAACTTGCTCAAGTTTACCTTTGGGAAGTCCTATAGATATTTGCTACATTATCTTCAAAGCCCCACGATGCAAATGGCCCAACCGCCTATGCCACAACTCGCCAATGTCTTGGCTTTGCACCAAATATACTTTGGTACTCAATGCTGCATAATCATCTACCTCTAGTTTATAAAGATTCTCCACCTGAATCCCTATCCTCTTGGTCTGACCCATGTCTATGTGTCTTAGGAACGCCTTTCCTTCACTAAAGACAACATCGTAGCCTTTTTCCTCCAACATCGCGACCGATACCAAGTTCTTCTTTAGTCCAAGCACATACATCACATTTGTCAAGGTGAGAGGAGCTCCATGCTCCCTCTGAAAAGAAACCGTGCCCACTCCTAAAACACTATACCTTCCGTCGTCACCCATCTCTATGTACATCTTGAGGTCTTTATCCTCCAAGGTATTGAATAAATTTTTATCACCATTCATGTGGAATGAGGCTCCACTGTCAAGATACCAGACACAACACATCATCGATGATACCATGCATGCGATGAGGGTAAAGTTCTTTTCGAACTCAGAGGCTAATGCCTCACCTTCCGATCCTTCTGAGGATCCCTTCTTGGACTTCTTCGATGGGAAATTAGTCGCATAATGTCCTATCTTGTGACAATTAAAGAATCTTACTTTAGACATGTCACCGTTCTTCCCTCCATGAGAAGAATTTGATTTGAAATGGGAAGCATTCCCCTTCCCTTTCCTTGCCTTACCTGCTAAGGCCAGATTTTCTTCATCATCATTCTTGGATGAAGAACCATCTCGTGTGCTCCTCTTGATCTCCTCCTGCATAAGATCCAATCACAGTTTTTCCCAATTCGGTAGTTTCTCCCTTCCTTTCATAGAGTCCTGGTAGCTATTATAACTCTTTTTAAGGCCAAGGAGAGCGAGGCTCACAATATCATCATCGACAATAATTATTCCCACACTGCCAATCTCATCTCTGCAGGTGGTGAGCTTGTTCATATATGTGGAAATAGTATCGCCCTTCTCCATCTTGATTCTTTGAAGCTTATCCTTGAGCGCCAATTTCCTCTGGTTGTTATTGTTCTGGTAGAGGTCCTTCAATGTCCTCCACATTGAAAATGGAGTATCCTTCCCATGGAGACTCGAGACAATATGTTCTCGAACTCCCTCAAGGATGATCTGTCTTGCCTTCGCCACACACTTCTTCCACTCAGCGAACTCTTGTGTATTAGTTGAATCTAGCTTTTGGATTTCTTGATCAATGAATTCCTTCAAGCCATTGTCTTCTAATACAGCCTCCGTTCTATCTTTCCATGCTATGTAATTGAGCTACCTTCCAAGGCATACTTGAGTCTCAAGCCATAGAACGCCATTAGCCAACCTTGAAGTATGATATGAATTTGGTTTGCACCTGCAACCCCAAACTTCAAACTTTGAATTCTCTTCTCAGTATATGTTCACAACTCTAATACCATGTATAAAATCTGATGGTAGGTTAATCCGATAATGAAATATAAATCAAAGTAGAATACTATAACCTACTTATACTATCAATTTGTAGAAGCTTAAAGATTGAGTTTAATAATATAACCAAAAGAGGAAGAATCAATGGCACAATACACGTGAAAATACTTTGGGGAAAGCCTCAGCTAAAAGCTCCACACTATTGTATTATCCTACATGGTGGAAATACATAGGAATTATACAAAGCCTTAGCTCTCACAGCTAGTCAGCTCTCAATACAACCCTCATTGATGCTCCCAAACAATCGTGGCTTCTCTCCAATCTTCCTCTCTTCCCTTCAAGCTCCTATTTCCTTGCGATGTTCCTTGTGGATGATTACCTGTTACCAAGTGGAATGCCTCTCTTTCAAAACTGCGCAATCCTCAAGGATAAATCCTTGATTGCGTGCATGAGTTTTCTCCATGAGAAAACACATGCCACTGATAGTACACTGTCCTTGACATTAATCTCAATTGGGTCTTTCTTAGAATAGACATGCATGAGTTTCTAATGAGGGAATCTTCAGTTAATTGGAGTAGCACTAGTTGAGTGCATTAATGCATCAACTGACTGTTAACTCATTATCAGTTCCTCAAATAGTTTGGAACTAATTTAACTGAACTTAACTCAGTAAGCTGAGTTAACTAATTACAACTCAAATATAACTCAATCTTATCTCCTTAATTTAAGGGATAACTCTTGCATGACTTCAAAAAGACTTCTAACTTGAATTTCTCCAACTAATTAATTTAAAATTAATTAATTAATTATTTCCAAGTAGCTGTTAAGACTAAATTGGATTTTAATTCACAATTTAATTCAAGGACAAATTAAATTGGAATATTCTTATTGCCATATTTCAATAGTACGCATTCATGAATGAGACGATTAGTGCACTAACAAAGGAATTTCAAGTGTATCACCAAAAGAGCACACCTTATCACACACAGGCTAATGGGACAGTTGAGGCGTTCAACAAAGTGCTTGAAAACGCACTGACCAAGGTTTGCAATGCTCAGCGAAGTGATTGGGACCTATGCATACCTGCAGTCTTGTGGTCTTATTGAGCAACATGCAAAAAGCTGATGGGACAAACCCCTTTTAGGCTTGTCTATGTTGTGGAAGTTGTAATGCCTATGGAATATATCATGCTTAGTCTACGCATAGCAGTGCTCACAGGTATGACGGATCGTAGATCCCTGGAAGAGAGGCTCACGCAACTGGATGAGATCAAAGAAGAAATATTTTTGGTTGGGTTTCACCAGCAGGTCCAAAAGAAGTGTGAAGAGGCATGGCATGATCGACACATCAGGTTGTGCACATTTAAGGTAAATGATTTGGTTTTGTTGTATGATAGTAAGTTTGATAAATTTCTAGGGAAATTCAGAATGCATTAGCTGGGGCCCTATGTTATTAAGAAGATTATCGACAGTGGCGTGGTCCAGTTAGTTAAGTTGAATGGATATCCCTTCCCAGGAAAGGTGAATGGCAGTCGATTGAAGGCATACACAGGTGGCCCGACCATCTAACTATATGACAGAAGCACAGTCTCAGCACTCTAGGCATCTGAAAGGAGGTGTGGGACTAAAAACTAAACTTCCCAGGTTGGGGAGCTGTGTGATTTCAGGACTCCGCAACGCATGGAAGTGTCACAGTGTCCGTGACAGTGCGAAGGGAGTTGAAATATTCATGGAAATAGCGCATAGGTCCACCAGAAAGTGATCGTTAAAGTCACTGTTCACAATCTGATGGTCGGATTGTGGCCAAATGGAACGGGTAGCACACATTTAAGACAAAATTTATGGATTAGATTCTTGAAAATCTGCTGCCAATCTAGCATTGATGGGCTGAATGTGGGGGGGAACGGTCGGATCTGAATTCAAAAAGCCCTATAAATCATAGGTGGTTGTCCATTGAAAAACACTTAGCATTTTTAAAATTTAGTTGTTCTGCTATTAGGTGTGTATGGACTGTGCGAATTTTGAGGCTTTGAGAGCAAGTTCAACGTTTGAGAGATTTCCGAAGGAGACGTAGGACCTCTTGAATAGAATGGTTTCGACAACTGAGGAATCCACGCAGGAAATCGAGGTAGTATGAGCTGCCCCAGAGAGTGCCAAAGTGGTAGTTGAAGTCCCTAAATCACCCAGGACACCGAGACCAAAGAAGGATAAGAAAACTATGCTACCGGTGTGCATCTCACCAAGAAACCCACAGAGGACCAAGCTCACTTTGTAGGAAAAGGGGAAGGCCATTAATCTGGAGGCATACGAGGAAGAATCTGAAGAAATCCTGGCGGATGAGGAGGATTTGGACATGGAAGTTGAAACCCAAGGTGTGAACCCCATTACCAGATTACCAGAATATGTTTCTCTGTGAAAGGGTAAAGCCAAGGTGCCAAAGGACATAGACACGACCAAGAGCTCCCTAGAAACTCCATTGCTCCCAGATGACATTATTTTTTAGGGGCTGCACTTAGGGAAATTTCATGTACTAAAGTTTGAAGATTGGGAACTCACAGATCACGAGAAATTCTCACATTTGGCGACTGAGCAGCTAATGCATCGATGGATTGACACGACTGCTAGAAAGATCGAATTAGAGCCATGGACATGGCTTAAGGGTGTAGAGAAATCTGGGTTGCTCAACCTGCTCTGGGTACCACATTACCACTGCGCCCTAGTGACCATCTTCGTCATTAGGTAGCTACTCTGCTTGGTGCATGATGGGTGTTTGTGGCTAGAGGAGCCCATTCCCATCACAGACCACTTGATCCAATGGATCTCACAGCTGCCTTACTCAGGAGAGGATCTAGCGAATATATCAAAAGGAAAAGGTGGTGAGTTGGCCCTTGCAGAAGCTATGAAGAAGAAATTCAAGTTGGAGAAGAAGAAGCGATGCCATCTCTAGCATTAACAACCCTACAGTTAAGGTAGCAACACCAATATTAGCAAGGAAGGTGATGTGGAAGTGTTGCATGGATGAGGTTCCCATGCCTGTGATTGCATTAGAAGCCCAATGCGCTGAGGGAGTCGAATTCAACTGGGCGAATTATCTATGCGATGAGTTCCTTGTGAACTGTCACGAGGCACAGGAGTAGGGCAAGACTTTCCACTACACATGGCTCTTGTTGTTGATTATGCCGGTGGCATGGGAGTTGCCAGAAGACAGCCAATTCCCTTTGGTCACACCAGACCTTCCAGAGGTAGTGAAGTACACTTCACTGTGGGCAACCAAGGATGCGTAGTGCGTAAAGGAAAGAAAGATATTTTGGATCTTGATTGAGATGAGTATCTGGATGGGGATCAATCGCAAGCCATAGTTGTCACGCATAGTATACACTAGTTTGTAGAGCTTTGCAGAGTTCAAAGTGAATTTCCACCATGTCTTTATCAAGGTGTAGAAGGACCCTACAAAGACATGGCATAACTTACCATATCTTGCAACTGATGACGTTATCTTTACATTCCTCGAGTCTTGGCCACCAGACTGGCGCACTACAACAAGCTCTGCAGTGGAAATGGACAAGTCCGTTGCGCAGCATAAGAAGGAAGAAACAAAACTCTGAATGGCGTTGTTGGATGAGAAGCGCAAGAAAGAGGAAGCAGAGGCTAAGACCTGGGCAGCACGCAATGCCATGAAATTGGTCGAACAGCAGAAGATAGGAGGATAAGAGTGCGAAGGACAGAAGTCACCTTTGCCTGGGGCTGAGGCAGAAACAGAGGAGCTGACAGAACAAGGTGGCACAAACCCATAGAATACTTCCACCCAACTCAAGCATCAATGACTGCAAGAGAAGGCAATGCCATGAAAGAAAACCAAGGCATCAAAGACATCCTTCGACCCAATCACCCTGATTGAGGGGGATTTGCATGATATTGGAGAAATGGTGAGGGATGTCACCATGGAGGCCTTCCAACAGTTCAGATAACAACAACAATTAGTATTAGGGGTTCTCCAGACTGATCTGTAGGAGTTGTAGGCTTGCACTCCATAGGCTGGCATAGTGTCTAGCATTATCATGATCGACAGTTCAACTACCGCAGAGATTTTGTGCAAAAGGGTGACCAACACGATAGTGCTACTAGATGGGGCACTTACTAAAGAAAAAGCGATTGGAAGGCCCATGGTTAGTAGCCTGAAAGGGTTGGGCTTGAATATGGCCACGATTCCTTGAGAGGCTCTCAACCACTTACAAGATGGAGTCACCATGGAACATAGGGCCGGAGAGAGTCGCGCTCTGCAGGTGATGAGTGAGCAATGCATCAACATCGAGTAGTTGGGCCTACAGCGCAACTAGGCAGTGGAAAAGAATAAGCAAATCATGTAGGTTGTGGAGGAAGCCTGCCGAATGGTCCCGGAGTTGGACATTCAGGTAGAAGAACCGGTTGAGTCACGCGTCTATAAGTTGGCCATAGGGGTGCGTGACGCTTGGACAGAGATGGCTAGGATTTAGCTGAAAATGAACTTGCAGATCGCAAAATTGAAGTTGAGGGCTTAGCTTTCAACTCTGTCGAAAGTTAGGGAACAATGTGCCACCACTGTTACAACAGCAATAGTGGCGGTTGAAAGTGCAGTAGCAGGCTGCATGCGACTTTTTGAACAATCATTTGAGGTCCTGACCACCCTCCAGGAGGACGCGAATGTAGAGCGCCTAGAGACAGAGGTGTGGGAGCTACAACTAAGATATGAAGAGGTCAAAGGGACCACACAGATGGTCTCCCTTACATAGAGGCTTGCATGGATGTAGGAGGCAAAGGTGCTTAAGGAACAAGTGGATGTCACTCGACACAAAGAAGCGGTCCTGAAAGCATGCCTACAGCCATGGATAGACGAAGCATATACGATCATGGCTTCCATTGAAGGAAAGATCATGAAACTAGAGGCAACTCAGCAAAAGATTCAGGGTAGCAGTTCAGCGGCAGTCACCAAGTAGAGAGTGGAAGAAGTCCAGCAGGTGGGCGCTCAATGCACTGCCAAGGTTGCAGTCATCCAAATGGAGCTAGGAGGTCTTCGTGCTAAGATCTCCATGCCTGCAAAGTGACTTAAGGCTGAGTCACGATGTTTGTGTTGGGATCCTGGTTGGCACGAGATCCCCCAAGGGTAGTTTTGAGGCTAAAAGCCCATATTCCAGTCAAATTTTGTAATCCAAGTGTAAAGACTCCGCATTTTGTGGTCGCGGAGCGCATAGATGTTAAAGAGTCATAGGGTTATCTGCCCTTATTTTGGAAATGTAATGTCAGTTTTAAAAGATCTACCCATAGTCTGCAGACCATGGGCTTCTGTAAATAGAGCTAAGCTCTAAAGAGATAAAAAAAGCAATGAAGATGAAGAGAGTCATAGCCTAGAGAAAGAAGTCTAAGTCTTAGGTTGTAGTGTAAGTAGATGATCTACAGCTGAGTGCACAGAGGCCAAGGGTAGAAGTTTGTAGCTGAGTGCATCGACCCCTGCAGCTGAGTGCGCAGAGCAGGTCGAGTCTGTAATCATCCAGAATTATCAATAAAGAGAAGTGTTCTACAATTTCTGCGTCTTTATTTCCTGTTTATGCATCTTGTTATGTTAGGTATGAATTTCACTTATAATGCTTATATGATGCACGAATGTATGTAAATGTGTTGGTTAAGTGAATGTAAGTAAGAACATCGGTTTACACGAAACTAAATAAGATCGGTTAATAAGATAAGTAAAACACTTAGCCTAGTTCAGGAGATATCGCAGTTCGCTTCCCTAGCAGCGCAAAAGTCCCTCAGCCACAGGTTAAGGCTGCGCAAAAACTAATTGTACCCTTTGCGAAGGTACTGAAGGGTGGAATAGAGGGCTAAGAAACCTGTGCAAAGGCAGTTATAGTCGAAATAAACTGACATCACATCCATCTCAAGGGTGAAAAAACTTGGTTTCAACATCCCCCCATACTGCTTCAGGTGAGACTTCAGTCCGCGCTCTACAGCTGATGCCGAAGGCCAGTAGTGTAAGGTTTTGTTTGGCTAACTAACGTTGAACCTGGGTCAAGACCCCTCAAGCCAACAGCACAACAAAGATAAGAGAAATATTGTTGATAGCGTAGAGGTGGAATAAAGCTACAATTTTAGAGAAGACCCACTTGTACAAAAAGAAACTTTAGCAATAGAGGTGAAGAGGCAACAACGTGACATGAGGAACGCGTGAAGGTAGAGAGAAAAATGAAGGATGGAGGAAATAGTGAAGGAGTTGCATGAGTTGAAGGGGCAACTCCAAAAGGAACAGAAGTTGCACAGACAGGAAAGGGAAGCACAACAAGAATAGGTACAACAAGGAGCGCAACATGTATAGATAGATGAAACTGCACTAGTATAGGTAGTAAACTCATCCAGAAAACTAACACCAAGCAAACCTTGTGAGCCGTCACAGGAGTAGGACATTTCTCAAGAGATTGAACAAGCACTCAAGTAGATGGATACTGATATGGAGCAACAAGAGCTAGAGCAAGACATTGACCTCATGACTTACCACCAAGAGGTTGACCTACCAGCTTCACTGGATCTAGAAGTGGAGAAAGTCCCAAGCAACCAAGGAGACACTAAGATCCTTGGAGACAATTCGGAAGAAGATATGCACAACATATCATTTGACAAGTCATAACATAGATTTGTGCAATTGCGTAGAGTGTCTACTCCGGATGATCACACACCTCCTGTGCAGTTTGAGGAACGAGTGATCATGTCTGACATGCACAAGCATCTAGCAGCATTGGTCAATGCTACCAAAGCATATGTCGGAGCGACTAGCTCGAGTGTTCGCTTCTTGATAGCTAAGAACGAGCAAATGGATAAGGAGTTACAGATGACCAAGCAAGGAGGAGAAATGGTTACATCATCTGCCCGAGTAGAGTTGAAGAAGGTGATACTAGATGAAGTATTTTCCCTTGAGACAGTCACGCAAGCGTTGTATTCCAAGTTTGGTATCGTGCATAAGGCAGTTGTCCATCTCAACGTTTGGCAGCAATGTTGTGCTAGGAGAGCACATATCTTGTCAAAATTTCACACTGATGTTGATTACATGCAAACATGGACAATGAGATACAAGGGAGCCTCATTACACTTGCCCAAGATGATGAAGCCTAAAGCGATCGAGCTAAAGGAACGCATCCCGAGTCAGATCTGGAACTATGAAGAACTCTCGCAGCTCATCACTAGTTTGCAAGTTTCCCATGCACGGGTATTCAGGAGTATGGATTTTGTTGTGCACGCAGATGCGATCCCATCTATCGGGACACTCGCCAAAGAAAAGACGAAGGCACAAGTCCGACTGGAGCTTGACTTGTACTTTGACAAGTTGATGCGCATAGACACTAGCGCAGACTTGGTTATTAGTGTAGACACCATGCATCAGTATATCATTGGTACAACCAAAATCAAGAAAATGATGCACATGTTATTAGGCGAGTTGGACATACGAGCTAGAGCAGTGTAATCAGATATAGAGGCAAGATTTCATTTCCATAAAGATGTCACCATAGAGTACACGGACACCATCGCGAACTACCGAGCTTGGCATCAGTTCGCTACTATCGACCACCATGAGGATGTCGAAGAGTTGGTCTTCCCATAGTTGTCCGATTCATAGTGATGTCTTCCATGGATTTCTCAAGCCTATTTTGTCTCACATGGGTACATGTGAATATTGTATGTAACGTCTTGTCAAGTGGAAGTTCAAGCATCGATAGTTGGATGTAGCAATCATAGAGTAGATGAAGAGTCATGAGGGTAGATGAACAGTCACAAAGGGGAATGTCAAGGGCCACCCCACCCTTTTCTATATATAGTCCCTCATAACTCATTGTAGAGGATTTTGGTCAACCAAGCTTCTGATAGGAGTGTCTTAGAGAAATCTTGGAGAGTATTGTAACAAGCCTTGGCTTCTCCATTATGCAGAGCTAGTATATCTCTTTGGAGGAGCAGGCATTAGTGACTATAACATTCTGCTGCCGGAACTAGTGTTATGTCATGGTTGTATTGTATGACTGGAACTTTCACTTTTGAATATAACAAAGCCAACACATTTCATGCATATGGCATATTGTATTTTAGCTATCTTGTTTACTCTAAATGATATATGTATCTGTTTTCTTATGCATGTGTGTATAGACTCTTTTTTTATATGTATGTATGAATCTTACTGAAATGTGTTGTTGGTTTAACCATCACTTTGGGTTGCTATCTTACTTGCCTTCTAGTTTGTGATGCATCTTTGCTCATGTGTTCCCTTCTTAACTCTGTGCTTTCACAGGTTTCCAAGGGGCGCACTCACCTCACCCTTCGTGTGTTAGAACCATTCATGCACCTTCCTTGACTTGCTGCATATTCCACACCCTTTCTACCAATAGAGACATTTTACTTGCCTTTGTGCGCAACCGCGGTCAAGGCGATACAGTACAACCCACTGCTAGGACTCCTCCACCAAACAGTCTAAGGTCTAGTTGGGACTTCTTACTGAGTAGATCCCCTAGCATGTTCGTAGGTGCAACACTGTCAACATAGCTGAAAACCATATGGATGCTCAATGTAGACTTATTCCTATAACTGTCCATTTAGGAAAGCAGATTTGACATCGATTTGATATATGTTGAATTTCTTGAAACTAAAAAAGGCCAAAACATTCATATTACCTATAATTGAGGAACATGATCAAAGGTTTCATCAAAGTATAACCCTTCAATTTGTGCAAAGCCTTTACAAACTAACCTTGGTTTATTTCTTACCACTTCACCCTATTCAATTAATTTGTTCCCAAAGACCTAGTTTGTGTTAATCACATTATTGTCTGATGGTCTAGGAATAAGCCCCCATGTTTGATTTTTCCTGATTTGATCAAGTTCTTCATGCATGGATTTTAACCAAATATCATTTTAGATGGCATAATAAAAATCCTTTGGTTCCATCATACATAGCAGGGTTACATCCACTTGAGTAGGGGGCATTTAACATTCTTCTTCTTTTCTGCACACCTGAATTTAGGTCACTAACAATTTATTCAGTTGGGTGGTGTTTTTGCACATACCTTGAAAGATATTTGGTTTGTGGAATAAGGGGTTCTTTATTGTCTTCATTTAAAATTGGCTCATCAACTTTCTCATCATCATTAACTAGATCACCGAAGTTGGTCTTTACTAGCTATTTGAATTCAGATTCAACCTGCTTATCAACTTTAACTTCAATGCAATCAACTATCCTCTTTGTATTCTTTTTGTGGCATCTATAGCACTTTTTATTCTGAGAGTATCCAAAAAAAATACCTTCATCAGCTCTTGCATTTAACTTACCAAGTTTTTCATCATTCCTTTTGATATAACATTTTCTTCCAAACACTCTAAAATGGTTGACTGTAGCAGGTATGCCATACTAAAGATCGTATGGAGTTCTATCACTATTTGGTCTGAATTTTGTTTTTTTTTAGAATCACGACTATTGTGTGAATGGATTCATCCAAAAATATCCACTGAATATTTCTTTCTCTTATCATGGCTCTTGCTAATTGCTGAACTAATCTATTGTCTCTCTCTCCTACACCATTTTGCTGTAAATATTTTGCTATGGTAAATTTCCTTTTGATTCCATGTTTCTTGTAAAAATCATCAAATTATTTAAACTAAACTTGCCTCCATTATCATACCTTACATACTTGATTTTAAAATTAATCTCATTTTCAACCATGGCTTTAAAATATTTAAACTTCTCAAAGGTATCTAACTTTTCTCTTAAAAATCCAACGCATATCATTCTGCTGAAATCATCAATGATAAGCGTAAAACACAATTTACCCATGGGTTTTTGAGTTCTTGAAGGAACATATAAGTCCTTATGTATCAATTGAAATGGCATGGTTGATGATTTCTCCTTGGACTTGAATGGTACTCAAACTTTCTTACCAATTTGACATGGCTTGCAAATAGTGTTCTTAGAATTTGAAATCTTTTGAAAATCTCTAACATCTTTGATTATCATAATTCATAACTTTCACAATTTTCATTTTGAGTTTTTGACGTTTCGAGTTAATACCATGACCCATCATTGGGGAAAATCTTGATGATGGGTCATGGTATTGACTCGAAACGTCGAAAAATCAAAATGAATACTGTGGAAGTTCTGAATTCTGATAATCAAAATCCTCACCACAGAAATCTACAAAATCTAACATCTTTCTTCTTTCCCAACTTGAAAATCTAGTCAAAATTCATATATCCAAGCCTTCTATGCTACAATCACGTCTCATCAATATTTGAGAAACAACACCTCTCTATCTTCTCTTTTAGGATATAGACATTACTTTTTTTTATTACAAGCTGAACAACTATTTCTCTAGTGCCTGCAGACTTGATTTGACAATTTTTAGCTTTCAAAAACACATCATAAACTTGGTCACACATCTAAGACACACTGAATAAATTATGCTTCAACCCATCAACAAACAATACATCCTTGGATTTACCCTTGTCGTTAGCTAGGCTGACAACTCCTTTACCCATAATCTTATCGAGTGCATTATTTCCAAAGGTCACATTACCTTTATCAACTGGTTTCCATGAAGAAAACTTAATTTTGTCTCCTAACATGTGCTGGAACAACCACTTTAAACATACCAATGAATTCCTTCATTTTGAGCATAAAGAAAAATATTACAATTATCTGTATTTCCCTTTTCCCTTTATACTTTGGGTTCCCGACTTGTTTGCTTGATAATTGAGTCATGCCTTTTATTTCTGAGTCTCTAATTAGCTACTCTATGCTCTAAATTATGACAAACATAACTTTGAATCAAAATTTTAAAAGGAGTGAATGGATTGTTGTACCTAGGTCTGCTCATCCTTTGCCTAGTAGGTTGATTATTGGGCTAATAAATTCTTCATTTTAGCCTGAGTTGTCTATATGATAAATTCACCCTCCACATTTCTACCTTGTGCCCATAATTTATGCATGTAAAATAGTAGTTTGGAAAAATTTCTTCATACCTGGGAGAAAACCAATTTCTGAAATCGTGTTGGGATGTCCTCTGATAAATTTTATTTTCCTCTCCTGCATTGACCTTCTTTTTTCATATGGGATTAGATCTGCTATTCGAATTGCCCCATTTAGTTTTATGTTGTTGATTGGTCTTTTGCTACAAATTGGGTTGCATGCTTCCTTTTTCTCCTTGTTGTTGGATTGAAACATCTTTGGCTACTACGTTTTCTCCAAATTTTGTTGCTTGGACACATGTAATCACTTTATTTCCCTTTATCTCAAATGTTGATCCTAACTTGGCCTCAAATCCAAGACCAGTTCTATTATGGGAGATAATTTGTGCTTCAAGAAGCTAATTTAAACTTCCAGTCCCCAAATTTTTCATTAAAGCACAACTGGGTTTTCCTTTTCTAACTCTTTCCTTAGCAAAATAATTTCTATTTCAAGCCTTTCACATGCTTTATTTTTCTCACTAGGCTGCTGGTTTAGAGTTTCTTGAATCTTCCCACCTTCTTCAATTTGTTGGAGCAAAGGTTCAATAGATTCATCTTTGCCTTTAATAATAATTTCCTTTGGAGTTTTATGTTTCTCCCTCAGCCTTACAATCTCTTCAAGAGAATTGGCCATCTCTCCTTCTAAGTCAACCTCATTCTCTTCTCCATGGTTGAGGGGAAAGTACCCCTAGGGTCCTTTGGGTTAAGACTCTACCAGACTGAAAATTGCTTATTCAAAGAAACACACACACAGCCATTATCTTTACTGTAAGCAAATTCTAATGTTGAGTGTACGTACCTAAGGTCCTACGTTCGAGAAGACCTTTAGGGTCCAAACCCTTCTTGGAGTTCACTTCTTTTCCTTTGACCTGTAAAACAAACAAATCAAAGAACACAGCAGTACATAAACAAATACTTATACACAAACCATCTTCATGCTATAAAGTTAGTTATAAAAATCTTTAAGTAACTACTTGCATAAGAATTCAAGACAAGAATCTCATAAGCATAAAGAAAGATTGTTTCAGGAACCAAGATGTGTTTCTTTATATAAAGGCAAGTAAAGTACATATAACGGAAAGATTTCACCTGAAGCACCTTCAGCAGGCTCCAAGCAAAGCTTCCTCCCAGATTCATTCTAGCCTCAATCCTCCAATAAGAGCTCCTTCCAAGTCTTACTCAAAGGTGATATAAAAGATGAATGATCACCAATACACATGGAAACAAGGGTTTCCTATGCAAAATGGGGGAAGTGCAGAAAGTAACAAGGACTTTAGACCTGGTCTAAGGGGAAAATATCAGCATAATAATCTTGCTCTCTTTTTTCTCTCTCTTAGGCCTTCCCTTTGATGTCTTTTTATACCATCCCCAAAGTAGTTTTTTAGTTAGGAGTTGGTTGGGAACAGTTGGGCCATGGGCACTAATAGGTGATCAGCAGGTAAAACCCACGATCTCCGCTCGAAAATAAGGAATTATTTATTTTTTTAAGTGTTTTAATACATACACGCGGGTTGGGTATACACAGACCCGCGTGTACACGCGTTTAACTCAGGGCAATGTCGCGTATAGGGGATAAAACATTGTTTTTTAAATTTTAGGACCAGGTCTGGAAGGAGGGGTTGCCCTAGGCGATGAGTGCAGCATCACAAACCATAAGAGTGAGATTTGGAGCTATAACAGATGCCCCCTAATATATGAGGTCAGAAGGGGAACATGATGGCCGAAATATATTATGTAAGTACATGGAAAGGAAGTCTGTCGAGAGACCGAGGAGGACTTCACCAGAATTCAGCCTACCAAGACACCAAAAGGAGATCAGAAAGAAACACTGTCTGAGGCGGGCATACCCATGCTCAGAATAAGTAAAGCATGTTTGCATATCAAGTACAAGCGGATCCACTAAGTATACAAGTATAAATGACTGGAAGATACATAATGGATCATCTGATCATAAGGAGCATGTACATGTCTGAATATCACATATAAGACTGTCAATGATGCTGAAAGCTGTAACGGATCGCTGATATCAAAGACTGATCCCAAAAGGTACCAACTGAACATGATGGAATAGGATGGTACTACACTGCAAACTCAGGTGCCAGCATATAGAATGTCACCATGACTGACTGCAACATATAAGGTGGAGTGGTATCAACTAGCAGCAACAGGAGCAACTGTCAAGTGAGCCAATGAATGTTGATACAACCTGAGGTCTTCACCAACCGCCGTGGTACATTTCTACACCATGGGAATAAATGATCTGAATTTGACCATGTGAGAAATCGTTTGATTACCGGTCATTGATGTATACCATTAACAAACGCGAGACTACTCACCAATAATGATAATGAGCGTCAAGGTACCCAGTACAATCTAACAAGTGTGAATAGATGAGCTGAAGTCGAACACCTGTAAGAATCTATCGATCAGGAGACAATGATGGTTTCCCACTGTCGATAGCGAAGGATCTGCCACTAATGACTGCAAACCCCAAGGTACTGCCAAATGGACTCTAGATCTTTGCCCCAGAGAAATGAGTCGGAGTCGATAGGGAAATATCCGCTAGAAGGAAGGCATTAAGGCATCCTCCATCAATCTAGCGCGAGTGTAACCCGTAGGCCAATAATGTGGAAGGAATCGGACGAAAAAGATGTAGTAACCCAACCGAAGTACGTTTCCGGCGTACACAAGATGTGGCTAGCGCATGGCAGAAACCCTCTGAACCAACCAATAATGAAAGCTGACACAGAGGCGAGGTATCCACCAATAGGGTCAAATGGAAACCAAGGTACTGCACGAATCCCAATGTGTGATAATGTATGCTGATGTCGAACACAAGGGAAACCGCTCAGTCAAAGACCCATGATACTGATCGATGCTGAGCACAAGGTGACCTATCAATAATGAAAATAGGGCCAGGGTGCGGCTCTAGGCCTGTCCTCAGAGCAAGGTGTCGTCGTCGATAAGGACAAGACCCGCCAGCAAGAAGTCAATGGGGACCTTCTCAAACCGGCACGAGTAAAGGACCAATATAGCTGATGTGATGATAGACATGATACCAACAACCAGGGATGGACGACTGAAAAATGAGTCAAGAGACACCGCAGAGAGGCCGACTCAAGCTAACTTCCCTTGAACAAAAGCACGACTCAATGTGACTATGTGGCAGCATATGATGACTCTGTATAAGTTTGCCATGCAGGAGGCACGAACGAACCCTCCATATGATTGGAAGAGATAACCAATCGGGGGAGAACTGACTCCATAACAAGGTTATGGCATACCTACGTCAAACTAAATCCCACCCATGCGGAGGAGACATTGTTTTGAGTGCTTTGTTCAAGGACGACACGACTGACTCTAGCTGCCAACAATAAATGGAAATAATGTCCCTGTTCCCGCTCTTTTTTGGAATATTTAATTTTTTTTTCTTTTTCTGTTAAGCCGGAAAAAGAATAAAATAATGCTATGGTACAGTGGAAAGAACGAGTGTCGGTGAAACAGATGATATAGTTCCTGGGAAAGGAACGTTCCTATGCTCAATGCAGGGAGGTGAAAACTGGTCAGTGACACTCAAAGGTATGTTCCTTCCACGGATCAGGGTATGTCAAGCTGCAGAAGTCAAAGGTATGCAAGGTTGATTTTGCAGACGTCATGGTCAAAAGTTGGCTTAAACACGAGTCCAAGTGAAGCCGGCTCTAGGCCAAAGGGTGCAAATGGTCAACATGCAATGCAAAAGTACAACTCGACACACATAGGAGCCTCTAAGGTATAAGGCCAGAACGAAGCGAAGAAGCAAAGAGGAATGAGTCTTCAACGTATAATTCATGGCGGGACTACAGAGGACTCCCGAGCCTAGGGACGAAAAATCAGCATGAGTGCCAAGCGACAAAAAGGTACTAACTAGGGCACCCATGATAAGGTAGGCTCTACCACACAAGTCATGATACTTCTAAGCAATGAGAAGGTTCCGCACCATAACTTGGTGGGGTCGATCCTAAGGCAAAATGGGAAAGGAAACTGATAAATGCACAATGCAGGTGGAAAAACCTAACCTATATGCCAGTTTCGAGAACCAATACCTGTCAGAACGAACCAACCATAAACTTCCAAAGGAGAAATCTTCCAAGTTCTGTAAACATAAATAAGAACACTAGACACGAAGTTAATACATCCCACATATAAACTTCATATAAGATCTTGTGTTATAGGATACAAAACTTGAAAATGCGTACCTCATATATACAATATGGTACAGGGAACCACGCAGCCTTGCGGCTTACGCATAATAGTTCTGCTAAACAAACCCCTTGCAGGGCTCAGGCCAAGGGCTCCTTTGGTAGTCATAACTCATGGCTTCAAAGAGTTCCTCCTGTGAAGGCAAAGCAAGATCTAAGAAATCATGAGAACTACAAGGATCAAAAGAGGGAATTAAAGGGTCCCATGTCTCTATAGGAAGAATCTCTCGGTCAACTGCCGGGACCAAGTCCCAAGAAGGAGAATAATAAGTCAAAGGATCCTTCTTAGAAGCAATTGAACATTGAGGACTCAATGCCACATAACTAACCCGTGGCGGGGTAGAGTCTACTTGAACACTTGGAACAAACCAAGGGGCATTCTGCAGTAAAGTCGAATTAGGGTGGTGATTATCAGATGCAAGCTGATCAATAGTGACAATATTCCCGTTATGAGGAAAGCACATTACTCGAAAGAGTGAAGACACCACAGCATTCATAGCATAGACATAATCACGCCCAAGTAGCATATTAAAGTCTAAAGGGCTATCAACCACCATCATATCGATTAAGACAGTCTTCCCACCTAAAGTGATAGGCACTTGAGGAAGAACACCCATAGATTCACCAGTCCTTCTATCATAGGCTAACAACTGACTCTGAGCTGTCAACAACTTTGGAGAACCCAAAGCTTTCCAAGTCAAAGAGGATATAATACTTGCAGAGGATCCTTCATCCACCATACATCGATAAACATTTGTGGAATTCACTCTGACATTTATTTGGAAAGGTGCAGCGGAAGGAAGACGAGGCTCAACAAGACTATCCCAATCAAAGGAAACACTCTTAGCACTTGGAGGGGGAACATTCGAAGTAACCGGAATGCCCCCTCTACTAGAAGACTCTGTACTAGAGATCAAACAGACTCTTTTATTGGGCACTTCACCCCCCAAAAGAGGAGTGTAATCGGCCAGTGATTGCATTGGCTCTACCACATTTTCAACCAATGGTTGATGGGATTGATGAGAAACCATATCAGGGCTAGGAGTAGAAGTACTTTCAGACTTGGACCATATCCTTTGGACCTCTGGAATACCAGGGCATAAATGAGTAAGATGGTCTCCCTTGCATATCTTACAAGGGAACTTAGGTTTAAAACTTCTACGTCCGGGTTTCTTATCAGCGTCCATTCCACGAACATGACTAGCAGTGGTTTGCGGAGAGTCCTGAACATGACTTGCAGAGGTTGGTGACTCTTTGCTAGTATGACTTGCAGTGACTAGACTCATGCCCCCAGCATGACTTGCAGCGGCTGAAGACTCATCTTCAACATGACTCGCAGAGGTTGATGATGAAGTGTTAGTGTGACTCGCAGTGACTAGACTTGTGCCCCCAGCATGACTAGCAGTGGCTGAAGGCTCATCTCCAACATGACTGGCAGAGGTTGAGGATGAAGTGCTAGTGTGACTTGCAGTGACTAGACTTGTGCCCCTAGCATGACTAGCAGTGGCTGAAGGCTCATCTCCAACATGACTGGCAGAGGTTGAGGATGAAGTGCTAGTGTGAATTGCAGTGACTAGACTTGTGCCTCCAGCATGACTAGCAGTGGCTGAAGGCTCATCTCCAACATGACCCGCAGAGGTTGAAGATGAAATGCTAGAATTATTCTTCTTCTTTGACTTCCTTTTTCTCCTCTTTTTAGATATCTTGTGACAAGAAGGAGGAGAAGAAGGAACTCCAGATTTCTCTTTGAAAGAAGATGAACAATTAGCACCCATGTGATGCCCTTGAAATAAATCATTCAACTGAGAGGCTTCAAGAGCATTTGGAATATTCAAAGTGGACCACGGCCAAACGGGTAGTCCAACATTCAACCCAGGAATATTCAAAGTGGCCATCAAGGGAGTACCAACGTTTCCAAAGAAAGGAAAAGCACAAGGATCCCCTTTTGGGAGGGCACCTTGGTTGGTTTCCACAGGAATATTGGCCATATTTAACTGTTCCAAAGACCCTTCCCTTACGGGAATATAGAAATAACTTTTCAAGGAATATGGATAAGCAATCAAAACCTTTGCCCTTGAGGAGGCAACTCCACAACTTTTGAAAGAACAACCAAAAGCCTTTCAAGATCGGTAGAGTGGTAAGCCAGTCACTCAGAACACAAAGTCCAAATGTGACTAGACAAAAATACCTAAAGCCAACTATATACAAGGAGCAAAGAGCACTCACTAAAAAGTCCCTAAAGATATCAGCCAGTCAAACAACTTCCAAGTATTTCCGTTCCGGGTGATGAGGATTGGACACCAAAATACAAGAAAGTGGAGTCAGGGGCCTTCCGAAGATAGTCTGGGATAATGACGGCCCAATCCTATCAGCGAAGGTAACAGAGGAAGTTACGCTGACCTCCTAACAACAGCCTGCACTGGTGCAAGCCCCCAAGCTTCGCAAGGGTGCCCTCCAGTAGTACTGTCGAGAGTGATACAACGTCAACCTCAGGTGCCACGGGATTCCCCTCCGCAGCCACCTATGTAGATCCCTAGGAGAGGCAACTATGGGTACCAACTTGTCACAGAAGCCAGGCGGAACAGTCATGACGTGAGTTCGGACAAGTAGGAGAGGGGGTATCTCTCTTCCCTGTCTTCACAGACCCTCGTGCTTAACTCCCAGATCCAGAGCTTTCCTCGTCTTCCTAACACTATTGGATTTTCTCTCGTTATTCAGACTCTTATGTTTGACGTTTTATGTGGCCTTGGAGAGTTAACTCTCCACTCGCCTAATCCAAGGCCCTAAAATCCTAAACTTGTTGGTGTAACTGACTAAAACAAAAAGTTCTAGTGGATTTTAATTAGCGCTTGATTTTATTAGGCTGTTCTTTAAGTCACAAGGTAACGGAAGTGAAACTAGTGGTGTTTTTTGATGCAAAAGAAATTAATAAAACTTAGCTACATGCATATGCACTTTTTGTTTTCGATGAAGAGCAATTTCTATGAGGTTCAGAGGTACTTCTAATAAAACAAAGTTTTTTGCTTTCTTTTCAAACTCCACACTCACAAAAGCTAACAAAGCTATGTATGCATAAAAAGGGATGCAAATCTATCCTAATGCAACAACTATATGTGAATGCAAGATTTTAAGACTACTCTGCAAACAAAGAAGGAAAGTTGCTCACTTATCAAATTTGTCTTGCCACTAAAATACTTAGATAGAATATGATGTGCTACCAATCATTTCGTCCAAACAATAAAAACAAGTTCTAAGATAAACATAAAGCACTTTCACTTCGCGAAAAAGGAAATCAAATGAAAAGCAAGTTTAAGAAAGCAAAACTTAAAACTTTCAAAAGATTTTCTTTCAAACAACAAAGAAGTCTTTTTCAAGGAATGCTCTCAAAAATACTGACACTAATGATTGAAGAATAGGCAACCAAACACTTTTGCGAATTGACACCTTTCAAATGATGAAAACCCAACAAAAATAAATGTGTTTGAAATCGCTCTTGACAATCAAAAGCAGCAATGAAAGTCCAAAAGATCAAAAGACAAGTCTCAAAAAAGTGATAACAAACAACTTTCCCGAAACGAAGGAGCAACTGGTCACAAAAATGGTTTCATTAAGCAAACAAAAAGGGTCACCAAAACAAAATGATCACAAAGATTGAATCCAATCTTTCTACTCTGCCAAAACAGAGCAGTCAAGATTCTTAACCAGAAATCTTGTGTGTCAAAAAACAATGACGCTTGCAATCAACGAAAACAAGACTAATACTCCTTATAACTAGAGAGAGTTCAGAACAAGATGCCCCCTGTTAAGCAGAGGACTGTTACTGGAAAATGACTGCTTCAAACTGACCCAAACCACCAGACATACATTCAGCAAAAAGAAAATTTATAAATCTTGAAAATTAGATAATATATGCGCCTGCAGTGATGTGCAGGGTGCGTGTACACACGACTGTAACTGAGGAAACCTACGTATACGCGGGTTCACTTAGTTAAACTTGCGTATATACGCTTCTGTAATCCAGAAAAACAACGTATCTGAAGATTTTCAAGAAAAATAAAAAAACACAGACTGAAAAAACTGGAAAAGCTTAGAGTTCAAGAACAGATCAGACAGTCAGAGCCAGCAAACAGAGGGGCTGAGCCTTGATTGTCTTGAAGACTATCCAAACTAGGAACAACAAGAGTTTTGTTCCCCAGCGGAGTCGCCAATTCTGGTTGAGGGGAAAGTACCCCTAGGGTCCTTTGGGTTAAGACTCTACCAGACTGAAAATTTCTTATTCAAAGAAACACACACACAACAATTATCTTTACTGTAAACAAATTCTAATGTTGAGGGTACGTACCTAAGGTCCTACGTTCAAGAAGACCTTTAGGGTCCAAACCCTTCTTGGAGTTCCATTCTTTTCCTTTGACCTGTAAAAACAAATCAAAGAACACAGTAGTACATGGACAAATACTTATACACAAACCATCTTCACGCTATAAAGTTAGTTATAAAAATCTTTAAGTAACTACTTGCATAAGAATTCAAGACAAGAATCTCATAAGCATAAATAAAGATTGTTTCGGGAACCAAGACGTGTTTCTTTATATAAAGGCAAGTAAAGTACATATAACGGAAAGATTTCACCTGAAACACCTTCAGCAAGCTCCAAGCAAAGCTTCCTCCCAGATTCGTTCCAGCCTCAAGCCTCCAACAAGAGCTCCTTCCAAGTCTTACTCAAAGGTGATATAAAAGATGAATGATCACCAATACACATGGAAACAAGGGTTTCCTATGCAAAATGGGGGAAGTGCAGAAAGCACCAAGGACTTCAGACCTGGTCTAAGGGGAAAATCTCAGCATAATAATCTTGCTCTCTTTTTTCTCTCTCTTAGGCCTTCCCTTTGATGTCTTTTTATACCATCTCCAAAGTAGTTTTTTAGTTAGGAGTTGGTTGGGAACAGTTGGGCCACGGGCACTAATAGGTGATCAGCAAGTAAAACCCGCGATCTCCGCCCGAAAATAAGGAATTATTTATTTTTTTAAGTGTTTTAATACATACACACCGATTGGGTATACACAGACCCGCATATACATGCGTTTAACTCAGGGCAATGTCGCGTATAGGGGATAAAACACTGTTTTTTAAATTTTTGGACCAGGTCTGGAAGGAGGGGTTGCCCTAGGCCATGAGTGCAACATCACAAACCATAAGAGTGATATTTGGAGCTATAACACTCCATTAGAATCAACAACTTCTATTTCCATATTGTCTATAGCCATGAGAGTAAATTCCTTCAAAATTTCATTATCCCTATCCTCATTTGATGAATGGTTTATTTCACTTCTAAAAGAGCTAGCATCTTGCCATTGTAGAGGATTTTCTTCTTAGCATTATTTTTGTCCTTTTGTATTTTCCTAAACTTCTCTCTAGGATCATTTTCTTTATTCTTATTTTTAGGACACTTGGAAGCATAATGACCAACTCGACCACATTTAAAGAACTTAAAAGGTAGCTTACCTTTGTACTTTCTTGAGCCTCTCTTAAGCTTCCTCAAAAAATTAGCTTCCTCTTCATTTGATTCACAACATGAATCATCATGTTCTTCCTTGGGCTTCTTATTTTCTTTGAAGGCTAACTCTTTTATTGTTGGCTTGCCATTATAAATTATCATCTCATAAGCAATAAGAGTTCCAAGTAGTTGGTACTAAGTGAGAGTCTTCAACTCTGTCATTTCATCAATGGCTGAAACCTTAGGATTAAATCTCTCAGGGAAAGATCTCAACACCTTTTGTACTACTAAAGGCTCTTCTAACTTTTCATCAAGTCCTCTTATAGTGTTCACAACCTCATCAACTCTAAGAAAGTATTTAGGAATATCTTCAACATCATTCATCTTCAAAGACTCAAATTGCATTCTAAAACCTTGAAGATTGGCTTGCTTTACCTTGTTGTCACCTTCATAACAGCTTTTCATCTTGTACCAAATAGCTTTTACAGTAGAGAAATCCATTACCTTGACTATTTTTTATTTAGGTTTTCCAACAAGTAGGGCATTAATAGTTTTAGCATTACATGCAAAATTCATCTTATTATCTCTAGTAATCAAGGTTGGAGGCTTTTGATATTCTTCTTCCACTGCATCCCATACATGAACACCAAGTGATTAAATATATGTCTTCAGCCTTACTTTCCAAAACACATAGTTTGTTCCATTGAAATCGGTGCCCTATTGGTGTATCCTCGTTCCAAGTTTTCCATGGTCCTTGATATTTCTTCCAGCTATTAAACTGATCTCAAGTAACTTGGTTGATTTGATACCAATTGTTAAAAACCAGGACAATACTAAGACGGGGGGTTGTCAGAAATATGTTTTCATTGATGGAAAAAGATGGAAAAGGCGTTGATAGATGATAGCAAAAGTTAAGGTGATTGCAAGATGAGAAGAGCACGGATGGAGAAGGTGCGGTGACTTTGAAGGCATTTCCAGTACAAACAACACCTCAAAATTAAGTATAACCCACTTAGATGGAAATATCTTTGAAAGATATTTCTAGTGGTATATGGAAGTTGACAAATTCCCTCCTAGATCAGAAGATAAGGTCATTCAAAGCTAAGGAAAGCCTAAAGTCAAATTTGCAGCTAAACTTGGTCTAGGATCCTTGGAATATTTTTAGTTTGATATTCGACCAAAAATGGTAGAATTGTAGGTAGAAGAACTAGTGGTTGGATAGAGTTAACCATTGGGTGTGTAAATGGGTAGATATTCCACCACACACCCCCACCAACACATTGTCAGAATTTTGTAGGCCCATGACTGCTCAACCGTTAGAGGAAGGGGGGGTTTGTAGTGGGACGTTTTCCCATACTACCAACCACAAGATCGACAATGGAAGATGACTATGCACCACCCCCCCCCCCCAAAAAAAAAAAAAAAAAAAAACCATAAGAAACATGAGGGGGGGTCTGCAAACCACCAAGGGGAATAGGACAGGCGATGTTGGCATGATGTGGAGTACAGAATGCAAAAGTGGCAGAAAACTAGGCCAATATGTAGGAATACCGACAGAGTCGAAGATAGGTGGCAACACAGGTGGAAGTGACATGGCTCAAGTGACCTCAGCATGACGTGGCCCAATTGGAGTGTGACATGTGGCAAGAATTTTTATATGATTAGGGTGTCCAAGTGTGCCATTCCCAAGTGACATGTGGCATGTATGACACATCATGATATAATTCACTCAAGGCATAGGTTGGCTAAGCACTTAGGTACTAAGGCCAAGGTTATAAGTCCTTGGTCATATTGGCTATAGGGCCAAGGTATAAAGCACCGGGGTATTAAGGTGAAAATATGGCGGCATTGACGTTATTGGTGTTAGATTCGGTCTGGTCAGCCCTCTGTCAGAGATCAAAACTCTTTGTGCATTTCAATTTTAGGTGTCCCGCTCCATTCACTCAGCCGCATTTCGCTAGGGGCATGCCATGATCTGACGGAGAAAGTTATGCTAATCATTTTCCCTCATGTCTGGCTCCTCCTGGCTCAGGTCTTTTGTCAACAATCACCAAAGTCCATGACAGTCAAGGTCTGGTTATTTACAGGACAGAGTCATTTTCTATGTTTGGGTCTAGGAATTCATCAATTTGGTCTTTGAAACATGTCCAGTAAAGCCATGCATGCCAAAGGGAGGCCTTACACAACTATGGTTCAGAGAGCTTCATCGTCACCTGGATAGACTTCGACTCAAGAAAAGTCAAACAAGGTCATTTATAACAAAATTTTCCAAAAAATCACCAGTCGACTTTTCAGATGCAGTTATGATTTCCATGGCCCAATGCTCTATCATACAGTCGCTAAAAAGATGTGCTGAAAATTTCATCTTTTGAGCCAAAATGTCAGGGAAAGTGAAAATCAGTGTGTTCTAAAGTCAATGAAAAAGTGCAAAACACAACATTAGAAAAATGGGTTTTCAAGGAAGAAAAAATTAAACCCATCTCTTCCAAGCCTATATATACTTGTTTTTGCCCAAATCAAAGGCATTGTGCTCTTGCAAGACTTGGAGAAGGAATTGCAAAGGTGTGAGTGTCAGGTTGGAGAGTTTGAGTGAGCGGAAGCAGGTTTTGGAGGGTGCCGCACACATACCCAGGGGTGCGGTGCACTCACCGGGCGCGACGCACACGCAACCAGCCCGTCGTTGAAGCAATACACAGGTGTGGTGCATACAAAGCACGCGACACATACAGACCAGGGGCTGACAAACGTTGCCAAACCACCCAAAATTTTGGTGAAGGCTATCAAATCAAGAGGTAAGCCTCACGACATCACCTTCTCATCAACTTTTATCAATGATATGGTGTTTGTGAAGAGGTTTGAATGTCACCCAAAAATACATAAGGTCAAACATGAGAAAATCACCAAGAAAACGATGGCTAGGGTTGTAACATTGTGTTGTTAGTGCCAAGGTTTCACTCCACTCACCTATTCCCCTCACCTATCACTTTTCCCCATCCTCCCTTATCATTTTTCCTAAACCCCTGCCCTAAGTCACTACCAAACCCTCTCCCTATTCCTCCACTATTTGGTTAATGCAAAATCACCATAGGACCAGCTTATTGGGCAAGCAAAGCCGTGGAAGAGGGGTGCATGGTCGAAGGGTTAAAGAGTCAAACGATTAGGAGAAAATTTGGGTGTTTTCATAGCGCGCGGTGCACTCATTGGGTGCAGCGCAAACAGGGCCTGTCCATTGTGTAAATCCAACACTGGCGCGGCGTATACCCATCGTGCGGCGCAAAGAGATATAAAGCCTAGAAACTATTCAATCTGCCTAAAAATTGTTGGATGCTCACCAAATTTGAAAGGTAGGCAACCTACCTCCATTCTTGCATCAAAATTGAAAGGAATAGCATGGTTGTAGGGGTATAAATTTAATGCAAACATTTTTATAAAGCCAACAAAAGAAGACACAAAGAAGACATAATCCTAGGGTTTATGCTATAGTGATGGTGCTGCCAATATGTTTCAAACCCTACCCCATCAACATTATACCCAAACTACTCCCAAATCCCTGATAAATCTCTCCCTTTAAAACCCTATTCACATTCCATCACTCCCCTCCTAATACTCCCTGTTTTATTGTCCCCTTGGTGGCATATTTTCAGAGCAACTACCAGCTTCATTGGAATTCAAGGGCAGCATAAAACTCAGGGTACAAATAGCAGTAATGGCATCCAAAGTTTCATCAGAATATGAGGAGACCCACAGTGACACATCTTCGGGAGAAAGGGCCCAAAAGAGACATCACCAGAGTGGCAGACATCTCAGAGATGAGCCAAACACCCTCACCGAGTTGCAGGCATGCCCTCTTGCTATGTCTTGTTTCCAGCACTTAGCATGTTTTGAATTTTGTCAGAGGGTGGCAAATGTCAGAGTTCATCATGAGTTGACCCATCTTTTTGCACTTCACCTACATGGAGGACAGTCTATCTTGGCTGGTGTCACTTTCACATTGACACCCGGGACCATATCAGTGGCAACAGGCATACCAAACATTGGAGAGCAATGGCACAAGAAGAAGAAGGTAGAGAGGCATCATTACAAGCCTTACATCAAAGACAACTGTTTAAGCCACCTCACGAGAGTTTTTCCATTCAGATTTCTAAAAGATGAGTATGCCCTGCTCATGAAATTGATCATGAGTACTTCAATTGCGAGGGGAGGTTTTCTCGCCTTTATGCCTATCACATCAGGTTGCTCATGCGCTTCACCAGGGTTCGGATGATGAACCTCCCATTTTTCATCTATGGGAACGTAGAGAGGATGAGAAATTTCATGTAGCAGAAGACCCCTCGACAACAGCTCAACAATGTGTATCACTTTGCCCTTATCCAGATTTTGGTAGATCATCAGTTGGGATTGCAAGGTATTGCTTGGGAGGACTTCATCTCCCGTGACTTCTTCAGAACTCCACAGGTGGTTTCAGAGGCAGAGCATGAGGTAGGGGGTGCATCTCATCAGTATGAGCGACATGAGACTACCACTATGCCAGTATACATCACCTATCAAAAAGGCAGTATACCCTTATTTGCAGCAACAAAGCAAGTGTTATCTCCACCCGGGGTGAAAGGGACCTCACTTCGGACATTGGCATCACAAGAGCAGGGTAAGGGTAAGGAGCCAGTGCAGGAGGAAGGGCCATCAAGTGAGCGAGAGACCGAGTTTGTTCTCCTCTAGGATGATGAGACATATGCAGAACCAACCAATGAGGAGCTTACAGAGATTATCCAAGAGTAGTAGTCAGTGATTGAGTCCTTGTCCCTTGACTTGGAGAGGGCCAAGTGGAACATGAACTACCTGGAGCGGAGAAACAAATAGCTTGAGGACCAACAGACGATCATGGAGCTGCAAAACATCCGTGAGCATCGCCAAGCTGCTTAAAGAAGAAGGGTTGCGCTCACATATTTGGAGCAAGCAATCAATGAGGATCGGGAGGCCAACCTTGAGAGGGTCAACATGCATTTGGAGAGGCTGCTGGACAAAGCTGACCAAGACCTTTCTCTATTGAGACATATGAATTTTCGTTACAGAGTGCGAAACATGAGCGCACAGGCTCGGATAAGGAACTTGAAGGCAAAATTGAGGAAAGCAACAAGAACGGCAAAGAGGGAAAAAGAGTAAGATCGGCTTCAAATCTTGGTTGAGGCTTCCTTTTCCCATCATAGCACCCCATAGAGATCCTCCAGCGCAAATTTCAAAAAATTTGGGGAAATTTTGGTCACTTGGTAATTTTTTGGGTAAAAAACAGGGATTTTCTCCCTCTGCGCCGCGCCATTGGCGCGACGCTAAAATTCTAGGACTCCAATTGAGAAATAGCTTGCATATTTGGACTTGTCATGGAAAATTATGACTACTGGTGTCCAGGCAAGAGATTTGGGCAAGATCTGGGTTTCCTAAAGGTCAAAAAACACCCAAAAATGGCCTCTCTGCCACTTTTTTGACACACAGAACGTAGTCTTGGGAGAATGGAGATTTGGAGGGGCAAATGAGCACCAAATTTTAAAATTCCAGTGGGGTTAGAAAGTAGACAAGACAGGATTTCTAGCAAGCCCACTTGGGCACATTTTGGATACCTACAAGTGCCCCAAAACAGGTCCCAAAGTAGCGCGACGCACAGAAAAATGGCGCGGCGCACAGAGGAAAAATTTGCCAATTTGCTTCCATTTCGCGAAATTTCGGTTCGCGACTTCTCCATGTGAGCCCACTCATCTACACTTTGGTTTTTTGGCACCAAAGGCAGAATTTAAAGAGTTTTTTCTCCATATTGGTTTCTATCCAAGTGGCGAAGGAAGGTAAACGGTCACCCCAAGCCAAATGTCATGTTTGCATCGCTGCACCTGTAGTTGATGGTTGGCTCTCCATCTCCATTTTGTAATGATTCAAGTAACTCCCCAACCCTTGGGCATTCTATCTCTTCCTCACACATTCTATATATTGTATGCAAGTCATTTGCAAAGGGCTGGTTGGATTGTAACTTCTAGGAGACTGTGGGAAAGAAACTTTGTTTCTTCATTGTGTATTTTTGACAGAGAATTAATGAAAGGCAGCGGCTCTGTTTCATGAGATTCTTATGGTTGTGAGTGTAGCAATTGTGTTTCTTATGTTTTCATATGTACTTCGTTATGTTTCATATTTCGATTCATGTTCATTTCCAGTGAAATTTTCTGAGTGAGATTAGGTAGAATTCAATTTTATTGCTCTGCCTGTGGGAAAATTTCATGTTCAGTGTTTCTCTTCTGTTGAAAAGGGTTCATGTCACTATGCCCTTTTCACTTTATTCAGCAATCTTTTCATGTCGTGTTACCTCAAACCAAAATTTTTACATTTCCCGCCTACCTTGTATCACGGAATAATCTGTGCCTTTGTATTAAATTCTCTGTTCTTTGCTGAGTGTCGGTCCCATAACATCCCAGAAGCTCAGTCATTCATAAAAATTGCTTCCAGAATCCTTATTCACTTACTAGCCTAAGGTAAATATTTCATTGTAAGTCATCTCAGACTGTTTTCGATTATCTATTCACTGAGCGTGACTCGGAGAGAGCCCTCTCCTGCTCTGGTAGGGCTAGCTACCAGACTGAGCGTGGTTTGTGGTTACCCTAATTTTTTCCTTCCTTCATCCTAAGGCAGATTTAGGTGCTAACATAGTGGCGACTCCACTGGGGAGAGCAAGTTCAAATCAAATCCCCTTGTTTCATAATAATTCTAAGCTTCCGGATGATGAGCTTAGGATTGGAAAGGCTGAGTAAGTTGGTCGTGTCATGTGATTTTTCTCAATAGCACGCTGGCTTCGAGACGATATACTAGAGCCAATCCAGACCCGGATCCTCCTCATATTTACGAAAACCCCAATTTGATCCCAAGACTCCTTCGTCAAGAAAGCACCATAACTCCCGTGTTCAAATCCCATTCATGTCCCGACATTTTTGAGTATCTTGAAGAGCTTGAGTTTGACGAACGGTTTGAGATATCATTGTTTGAGTCTAAATCCGAAAGGGCTGTTGATTATACCATCCCCAATCCGCAATTTCTTGTAGACCTCAAAACAGAAAGAGCTAATAGATTAATTGATAATTACATTGCAACACAGCCCCAAACTCCAATTGCGAGCCCCTTGCAAATTGTGCATACTCCTCCAACACCTCCAAGGCAAAATCCACCAAGAATAATGACTTCCCGTTTTTCTCCCCTTGTTCTGCCCCAAGTTCTAGATGACATGCCAACGGATTATCAAAGTAAAATCTCGTTTTTTGATGGCACTCCTAATGGCATTATTGCTCAGCAACATGTAGACAAAATGGCAGACTTCTATGAACTTCATGAGATCAATGCGGAGAACGTGGAAATGAGGCTCTTTGTACATACATTTGCAGGTGATGTGAGGAAATGGTTCAGAGGTTTGCCGGCAGCAAGTATCACTACCTTGGCTGAACTACAAAGAAAATTTTTGAACCGGTGGGAAGTGAAAAAGAATCCCCTTCAAATTCTGGCTGAATATGAACAAATCAAACGGAACGCTGGTGAGTCGGTCCAAGACTATTGTGTTAGATTTAATGCAGTCTATAAAAAAATTCCAGATCATCTAAAGCCGCCTGTGGGACTAGCAGTGATGAAGTTTCCAGATGGTTTTGATGCTGACATGGCATACCAATTAAGAGAGAGAGAGAACCGGCCACAATGGAAGACATGCAGAAAATTACGGTCAGCATTGAGGCAAATCTGTTGTCCAAAAGAGCTAGAGGGAAAGCAAAGAAGAAAACCACTGTGAAAGAAGAATCTTCTTCAATGGATCAACTTCTCAAAAAGGTAGAGCAGATGCTTGAAAGGGTAAAACTTGACAAGCCAGAGCCACAAGTTAGGAATCCTAACTTTCATGGCCAGCAATAGCCACAATATAGAATAAGACAAAGGGATCAGCAAACTCAAGAGAAGATAGCACAACAGCTGGTACAAATACCTTTGCAGCAGAATTTTGTGCATGGACCAGAGTCAGATGAGGAAAAGAATGTAATAAGCAAAGAAAACCATCTCTTTACTCCAGATGAGCTGCCTACTTACATTACCGAAGAGGAAGAATGTGCAGCGAATTTAGCTGCACACCAAGACACTGATTTTATTCTAGCTAGCGACACTGTGTTGGAAGAAGAATCAAAAGAATATCAAAGGGGATATATGAATGCTTTGTCTGCACAACAGAAGCGATATTCACTTAGAAACAAAGATGTGCAGGCCAAACCAATTCAGAAAAAGAAGGAGGTTGAAACAACAAAAAATGATTCATCCGCTACACAAAGGAAAGGAAAGGAGGCAGTTGGTCCTAAGAGCAGCAAATCAAAATCAGCGGAACAATCACAACAGCCAGCCACATCAAAAGAAAAGGAAAGGAAAGAGATCCCAGTCAAAGAGGTAGAAAAGACTCCCAATTTTAGCTTAGAGAACGAGATTTATAAGTTAAAGGTATCCATCCCCTTGACTGAAATAATGAAGAACAGTAGTTATAGAGGATAGATATCTAAAATTTTGAATTTGGACCCAATGTCTGACATGGTAAATGTAGAAGATGATCAGCCTGAAATGATTTTTGGACCAGCATCGAATGGTGAGTCTCCTGATAGCGATGTGCCACCCTTCTATATCAGTTTACGATTGCATGATTTTGTGTTACACAATGCCATGTTCGATTCCAGAGCTTCTCACAATCTCATACCCAAGGCTATCATGGATAAGCTTGGTCTGGACATCACCCGTCAATATCATGATCTCTATTCATTCAATTCTAGCAGAGTAAGATGTATAGGACTCATCAAAGACTTAGTTGTGAGTTTGGATCAGCTTCCTATGAAAAATGTTTTGATGGATATGGTGGTAGCAAACATTCCTCCAAGGTTTGGCATGCTTCTTTCCAGGTCTTGGGTAGTGAAATTGAAAGGGACACTACAGCTCGATTTCTCCTATGCAACAATCCCAGTGTTTGGACAAATGAGGAAGTTATATCGGGAACAAAAAATGAAATATATGATCACAAGCAAGGAGAAACCTATAAATCATCCTATTAACTATGTACATACAGATTTAGAGTCTTTTGTTTTGTTTTCAGATAGTTTAAATGAGATAGATAGTCAGAGAGTAGAAGTAGATGACATTCCGGAAATAACAGAAAATTTCAGATAAATTTTGAATAAAGAAAGACAAGAAAAGCAGGAAAATGTTGCGCAATCAGCTGAAAGTAATGTGCAGCAAGCAGACAAGGCACGACAAACAGATTTCCAGCACTTACAAGAGGAGGAAGAAGGCCTGTGGACCATGGATTTCGATGGAGCAGTAGGAGATGATGGCGTTGAAATTGGAATTTGGGTATGTAGTCCTTTCTCCACCCCAAACAAAGTGCCTAGCAGCGTGAGGGTTTTCTCTTACAAGTTTTCCTTTGAGTGTTCAAACAACGAAGCTGAGTATGAAGCTCTGATTGCTGGCTTGAAGATTCTTAGAAATCTGAATGCAAAAAGGATTTCAGTATATGGAGACTCTGAGTTGGTAATAAAACAGGTCAGAGGTGAGTATCAAGCAAAACATCCTAGGATGTGGGCTTATCGTAATGCAGTTTTAGACATCTTGAAGTTATTTTTAGAATACACCTTGACATGTGTACCTCGTATACAAAATAGTATTGTTGATTCTCTTGCAAAGGCACCGAGCAGCTTGAAGATCCCCATGAACTCCAGCAATAAATTTGAAATCCATGTCAAGCATTGTCCAACCATTCCATACAATCAACGATATGGCAAGTGTTTCAAGATGATGAGGAGATTAAGGATTTTTCTACTAAACAAAGGCAAGTTCAAAGAAACCTCAATTGATGTAGAAAACGATGAAGGCAAAGGGAATGGTACAGATGAAGTGCAGATGAATCAAATGGACGTATTGGAGCTGAAGAATAACATCATTCCTAAAGGCTTGATACCTCTAGAGGAACTTTTTGATCAAGATGATGTAGCCCACAAGCCAACATTGCAGCCAACGGAGAAGGGTGTAGAATTCAACATCGGTACAGCTGCCAATCCAAAGTTGGTGAAATTGTCCAAAGCATTACCGCCAAAGATCAAGGAAAAATACATCAGTTTGATGGCTTCATTTGCAGATGTGTTTGCTTGGGACTATTCTGATTTAAAGACCTATGATACCAATATTATTCAGCACACAATACCCATCAAGCCTAATCAAAAACCATTTATATAGAAGCTGAGAAGGATAAATCCAAAGTTGCTACCATCTATCAAAAAGGAGGTAAATAGGTTGTACAAGTCAGGTATCATTGTGCCCATCAGATTTTCAGATTGGATATCTAACTTAGTGCCTGTACGCAAGAAGATCGGTGAGATCCGCCTATGCATTGATTTCAGAAATCTAAATAAGGTCTCATTGAAGGAAAACTATCCACTGCCCAAGATGGACCATATACTTCAGCGAGTAGTGGGGGCATCTCGTACGTCACTGCTTGATGGTTATTTTGGATATAACAAAATTTCCGTCCATGAAGATGATAGAGAGAAGACAGCATTCACCACTCCATGGGGAACCTTTCACTACGCCAAAATTCCCTTCAGTTTAAAGAATGCAAGTGCCACATTTCAGCGGGCAATGGACTTGGCTTTTGTAAATAAGAAGGATGTGTTTTTGGTGGTGTACTTGGATGATTTGATGGTATATTCCAAATCTGATGAAGAGCACATGCATCACCTAAAAATTGTCTTTCAAAAGTGCAGGAAATATGGTCTATCGCTGAATCCTAAGAAGAGCTTGTTCGCCAGGGAGGAAGACAAATTACTTGGGCACATCATTTCAAAGGATGGAATTCATATAGACCTAGCATGTGTGCAAGCAATTCAGAAAATCGATCTGCCTATGAACAAAAAAGAGATACAATCATTCAATGGTAAGATGAATTTTCTGCATCGCTTTGTGCCTAATCTTGCAGAACACTTGAGAGAAATGACCAACATGCTTAAGAAGGACAGCAAGGTGAAATGGATAGAGGAGGCTGTAAAATCTTTCAACTTGGTCAAATTGGCCCTTTCTTCAGCTCCAGTTCTAGTCAGCCCGGACTACACTCAGGATTTCATATTGTTTTCATTTGCTTCTGAGCACACTATGGCAGCAATATTATTACAGAAGAGAGATGATCATGAAAGACCCATTTCATTCTTCAGCAGGGCTATAACGGATGCAACTTTAAAGTACAACATCATTGAGAAGTAAGCCCTGGCATTGGTGAAGGTATTGAAGGATTTCCGGGTATATATCCTACATTCTCACATTCTGGCCTATGTTCCTAATACTGTTGTAAAGGGTGTTTTAGTGCAGACCGATCCAGAAGGGAGAAGAGGCAAATGGATTGCAGCCTCGCTAGAATATGATGTGGAAATAAAGCCTACAAATCTAGTCAAAGGACAGGGGTTGGCGAAGCTAATGGCCGAATCAAACTTGCATGCCTTGGACATAAATCTAATCGTTGCCATGTCCAATGAGAATGAGGAAGGAACGTCAATTCAAGTATCCGAAATGTTTTCTTTGTCCCCATGGTATTCAAATATAATAGATGTGCTGAAAAATCTATCACCACCGCCCGGCATGACTAGAAATAAAGTGAGAACACTCAAATTGAAGGCTGCCAAGTTTTGTATTTTGAATTTTGCACTTTATTGGAAAGATCCCAGTGGAATTTTGTTAAATTGTTTGGTGGAAGAGGAGGCAAAGAAAGTCATGGAGGATTTCCACGGAGGAGATTGTGGTGGTCATCTTTTCTGGAAGTCAACAGCAAACAAAATTTTGAGAGTAGGGTACTACTAGCCTACTTTGTTTGCTGATGTGCATAAGATGGTCAAGCACTGTCATAAATGTCAGATTTTCAAAAGAAAATAGAAATTGCAGCCTTTGCCACTGAAGCCTATTGAAGTGAGCATTCCCTTCCAACAGTGGGGGTTGGATTTCATTGGGGAAATTCATCCCGCGTCTTCCGGACAACATAGATGGATCCTTACAGCGACAGACTATTTCACAAAATGGATTGAGGCAGCCCCTATCAGATAAGCCACAGACACGGTAATCATTTCATTTCTTGAAAATAACATCTTGTCTCGCTTTGGTTGTCCAAACAAATTAATCACTGATAATGCAGCAGCTTTCAAATCGAAAAGGATGATAGAATTTTGTCATAAATATCACATAATTTTGGGTCATTCAACTGCCTATCATCCGCAAGGCAACGGATTGGCGGAATCTTCGAATAAATCCTTGGTCAACATCATCAAGAAGTTGCTGGAAATAAATAAAAAGAGCTAGAATAAGAGGTTGGTCCATGCGCTTTGGGCAGATCGGATCAATCAAAAAAATTCTATTGGTATGTCACTGTTTGAGCTTGTTTATGGAGTTGACATAGTATTCCCCGCCTCTCCTGCTGCCCCAGTGGTCATAATTCTTCAGGAGGCCGACAGTGAAAAAGATCCCATGCAGAGAAGGTTGAATCAAATGATCCACTTGCAGCAAACAAGAGAAGAAGTTTTCAAGAACACATCCAAGTTGCAGGAGAAGATAAAGAAAATCTATGACAGAAAATCAAAAGAAGATAAATTTTAGTTGGATGATGTGGTGCTGAAGTGGGATGCAAGGAATGAAGAGAAAGGCAAGCACAGAAAATTCGAAAATCTGTGGAAAGGTCCTTTCAAGATTGCAACGTATAGGGGTCAAAACGCCTTTCTTCTGAAGGAAATGAACGGGGAAGATTGTCCTGGAGGGCCAATCAATGGTCAGCTGCTCAAGCAGTATCACTGCTGATCTATTAACGTTGCTTCCACTATCATTGTAAATACCAATTTTATTTTCAGTTTGGTTTCAGTCTGTAAAGTTAGTTTTTGAGTTATTTCAATGTCAAGTAGAGCCAATTTCTTGGTCATTTCAGTTTCATAAATAAGTCAGAGTCTTGTGCTGTTTATCAAAATGATGACTCCATAACCCAATGGACAAAAGGCACTGTCTAGCTCCCCAGAGATCTGTTGTTCTTGGCACCTCCAAGGAGCTACCATCCCCAATTGGAGCCAACTTTAGAGTCGGTTTGGTCAGCCCTCCGTCAGAGATCAAAACTCTTTTTTCATTTCAATTTTAGGTGTCCCGCTCCATTCACTCAGCTGCATTTCGCTAGGGGCATGCCATGATCTGACGGAGAAAGTTATGCTAATCATTTTCCCTCATGTCTGGCTCCTGCTGGCTCAGGTCTTTTGTCAATAATCACCAAAGTCCATGACAGTCAAGCTCTGGTCCTTTACAGGACAGAGTCATTTTCTATGCTTAGGTCTATGAATTCATCAATTTGGTCTTTGAAACATGTCCAGTAAAGCCATGTAGGCCAGAGGGAGGCCTTACACAGCTATGGTTCAGAGAGCTTCATCGTCACCTGGAGAGACTTCGACTCTTCTTCAAAACTCTATTTTGAAGAAAAGTCAAACAAGGTCATTTATGACAAAATTTTCCAAAAAATCACCAGTCGACTTTTCAGATGCAGTTATGATTTCCGTGGTCAAATGCTCTGTCATACAGTCCCTACAAAGATGTGCCGAAAATTTCATCTTTTGAGCCAAAATGTCAAAGGGAAAGTGAAAATCAGTGTGTTCTAAAGTCAATGAAAAAGTGCAAAACTCAACATTAGAAAAATGAGTTTTCAAGGAAGAAAAAATTAAACCCATCTCTTCCAAACCTATATATACTTGTTTTTGCCCAAATCAAAGGCATTGTGCTCTTGCAAGACTTGGAGAAGGCATTGCAAAGGTGTGAGTGTGAGGTTGGAGAGTTTGAGTGAGCGGAAGCAGGTTTTGGAGGGCGCGACGCACATACCCAGGGGTGCGGCGCACTCACCGAGCGCAACACACACGCAGCCAACCCACCGTTGAAGAAATACACAGGTGCAACGCATACAAAGCGCGTGGCGCATACAGACCAAAGGTCGAGAAACGTTGCCAAACCACCCAAAATTTTGGTGAAGGCTATCAAATCAAGAGGTAAGCCTCATGACATCACCTTCTCATCAAATTTTATCAATGATATGGTGTTTGTGAAGAGGTTTGAATGTCACCCAAAAATACATAAGGTCAAACATGAGAAAATCACCAAGAAAATGATGGCTGGGGTTGTAACATTGTGTTGTTAGTGCCAAGGTTTCACTCCACTCACTTATTCTCCTCACCTATCATTTTTCCCCATCCTCCATTATCATTTTTCCTAAACCCCTGCCCTAAGTCACTACCAAACCCTCTCCCTATTCCTCCACTATTTGATTAATTCAAAATCACCATAGGACCAACTTATTGGGCAAGCAAAGTCATGGAAGAGGGGTGCATGGTCGAAGGGTTAAAGAGTCAAACAATTAGGAGAAAATTTGGGTGTTTTCATAGCGCGCGGTGCACACACCAAGGAGCGCGGTGCACTCATTGGGCATAGCGCAAATAGGGCCCGTCCACTGTGTAAATCCGACACTAGCGCGGCGCACAGAGATATAAAGCCCAAGAACTATTCAATCTGCCTAAAAATTGTTGGATGCTCACCAAATTTGAAAGGTAGGCAACCTACCTCCATTCTTGCATCAAACTTGAAAGGAATAGCATGGTTGTAGGGGTATAAATTTAATGCAAACATTTTTATAAAGCCAACAAAAGAAGACATAAAGAAGACATAATCCTATGGTTTATGCTACAGTGATGGTGCTGCCAATATGTTTCAAACCCTACCCCATCAACACTATACCCAAACTACTCCCAAATCCCTGATAAATCTCTCCCTTTAAACCCCTATTCCCATTTCATCATTCCCCTCCTAATACTCCCTGTTTTATTGTCCCCTTGGTGGCAGATTTTCAGAGCAACTACCAACTTCAATGGAATTCAATGGCAGCATAAAACTCAAGGTACAAACAGCAATAATGGCATCCGAAGTTTCATCATAATATGAGGAGGAGACCCACAGTGACACAACTTCGGGAGAAAGATCCCAAAGGAGACATCACCAGAGTGGCAGACATCTTAGAGATGAGCCAAACACCCTCACCGAGTTGCAGGCATGCCCTCTTGCTATGTCTTGTTTCTAGCACTTAGCATGTTTTGAATTTTGTCAAAGGGTGGCAAATGTCAGAGTTCATCATGAGTTGGCCCATCTTTTTGCACTTCACCTACATGGAGGACAGTCTATCTTGGCTGGGGTCACTTTCACATTGACACCTGAGACCATATCAGTGGCAACAGGAATACCAAACATTGGAGAGAAGTGGCACAAGAAGAAGAAGGTAGAGAGGCATCATTATGAGCCTTACATCAAAGACAGTTGTTTGAGCCACCTCACGAGAGTTTTTCCATTCAAATTTCTAAAATATGAGTATGCGCCGCTCATGAAATTTATCATGAAGTACTTCAATTGCGAGGGGAGGTTTTCTCACCTCTATTCCTATCACATAAGGTTGCTCATGCACTTCACTAGGGTTTAGATGATGAACCTCCCATTTTTCATCTAAGGGAACATAGAGAGGATGAGAAATTTCATGCAGCACAAGACCCCTCGATAGCAGCTCAATAGTGTGTATCACTTTGCCCTTATCCAGATTTTGGTAGATCATCAGTTGGGATTGCAAGGTATTTCTTGGGAGGACTTCATCTCCCGTGACTTCTTCAGCGCTCCACAGGTGGTTTCAGAGGCAGAGCATGAGGTAGGGGGCCCATCTCATCAGTATGAGCGACATGAGACTGCCACTATGCCAGTATACATCACCTATCAGAAAGGCAGTAGACCCTTATTTGCAGCAGCAAAGCGAGTGTTATCTCCACCCAGGGTGGAAGGGGCCTCACTTCCGACATCAGCATCATAGGAGTAGGGTAAGGGTAAGGAGCCAGTGCAGGAGGAAGGGCCATCAGGTGAGTGAGAGACCAAGTTTATTCTCCTCCAGGATGATGAGACAGATGCAGAACCAACCAATGAGGAGCTTACAGAGATTATCCAGGAGCAGCAGTCAGTGATTGAGTCCTTGTCCCTTGCCTTGGAGAGGGCCACCTGGAACATGAACTACCTGGAGTGAAGAAACAAATAGCTTTAGGACCAACAGATGATCATGGAGCTGCAAAACATCCGAGAGCATCGCCAAGCTACTCAAAGAAGAAGGGTTGCGCTCACATCTTTGGAGCAAGCAATCAATGAGGATCGGGAGGCCAAACTTGAGAGGGTCAACATGCATTTGGAGAGGCTACTGGGCAAAGCCAACTAGGACCTTACTCTATTGAGACATATGGCTTTCCGTTACAGGGTGCGAAACATGAGTGCACAAGCCCAGATAAGGAACTTGAAGGCAAAATTGAGGAAAGCAACAAGAAGGGCAAAGAGGGAAAAAGAGTAAGATCGGCTTAAAATGTTGGCTAAGGCTTCCTCGGCCCATCATAGCACCCCATAGAGATCCTCCAGCCCAAATTTCAAAAAATTTGGGGAAATTTTGGTCACTTGGTAATTTTTTGAGTAAAAAACAGGGATTTTCTCCCTGTGCGCCGCACCACTAGCGCAACGCTAAAATTTTAGGACTCCAATTGAGAAATGGATTGCATATTTGGATTCATCATGGAAAATTATGACTACTGGTGTCTGGGCAAGAGATTTGGGCAAAATCTGGGTCTCCTAAAGGTCAAAAAACACCCAAAAATGGCCTTTCTGCCACTTTTTTGACACACAGAAAGCAGTCTTGGGAGAATGGAGATTTGGATAGTCAAATGAGCACCAAATTTTAAAATTATAGTGGGGTTAGAAAGAAAACAGGACAGGCTTTCCAGCAAGCCCACTTGGGCACATTTTGGACACTTGCAAGTGCCCCAAAATAGGTCCCAAAGTAGCGCGACGCAGAGAAAAAATGGCGCGGTGCAAAGAGGAAAAATTTGCCAATTTGCTTCTGTTTCGCGAAATTTCGGTTCGTGACTTCTCCAAGTGGGCCCGCTCATCTACACTTCGGTTTTTTAGCTCCAAAGGTGGAATTTAAAGATTTTTTTCTCCAGATTGTCTTCCATCCAAGTGGCGAAGGAAGGCAAACGGTCACCCCATGCCAAATGTCATGTTTGCATCGCTGCACCTGTAGTTGATGGTTGGCTCTCCATCTCCATTTTGTAATGATTCGAGTAACTCCCCAACCCTTGGGTGTTATATCTCTTCCTCACACATTCTATATATTATATGCAAGTCATTTGCAAAGGGTTGGTTGGCTTGTAACTTCTGGGAGACTGTGGGAAAGAAACTTTGTTTCTTCACTGTGTATTTTTGACAGAGAATTAATGAAAGGCAGCGACTCTGTTTCATGAGATTCTTGTGGTTGTGAGTGTAGAAATTTTGTTTCTTATGTTTTCATATGTATTTCATTATGTTTCATATTTCGATTCATGTTCATTTCCAGTGAAATTTTCTGAGTGAGATTAGGTAGAATTCAATTTTATTGCTCTGCTTGTGGGAAAATTTCATGTTCAGTGTTTCTCTTCTGTTGAAAAGGGTTCATGTCACTATGCCCTTTTCACTTTCTTCAGCAATCTTTTCATGTCACGTTACCTCAAACCAAAATTGTTAAATTTCCCGCCTACCTTGCCTCACGGAATAATCTGTGCCTTTGTATTAAATTCTATGTTCTTTGTTGAGCGTCGGTCCGATAACATCCTAGAAGCTCGGTCATTCATAAAAATTGTTTCCAGAATCCCTATTCACTTACTAGCCTAAGGTAAATATTTCATTGTAATTCATCTCAGACCGTTTTTGATTATCTATTCACTGAGCGTGACTCAGAGGGAGCCCTCTCCTGCTCTGGTAGGGCTAGCTACCAGACTGATCGTGGTTTGTGGTTACCCTAATTTTTGCCTTCCTTTAGCCTAAGGCAAATTTAGGTGCTAACAATTGGTGGTATATTTGACAATTTTGGAAATTTAGTAAAATATAACACTAACCAAAATTAGTTATTGTAGATCAACTATAGCTAAACTCCAATAAATTCCAAAGATAAGTATAATTGACAATAAAACTCATAGATGGAGTCAAAACAACATATAAATGCCTTAAGACTTAGAGAACACATACATATGACTTGAATAAAGCTAAAAATAAGAAATTCATGCAAAGATTAAAATTAAGAAGTTAACTAAAAAGAAAAGAAGCTAATTTTATTGGTCAAATTCTTTATAAACATAATCAATTGAACAAGTTTATAGAGAAGTGTGGTGTGTGCGAATTGGATTGGATTGATGCTGGTGTTGATGGTGGATTTACTAGTAATTGAAGATTACAAAAGTGTTTGTGGCGAGTGATTAAAGAGATAAATTTATTTTTTTATGTAATGATTTGGCCTTCTTGGTTTGAGTATGAAAATTGCATGAAAGATGAATCATTGAGGTCAAGAAAGTTGTAGTTTGCAGATTAGGGGTTGTAGCTCCTTCTAGTAGTTGCTGGTAAATACTCAAGGTTGTAGCTCTTTCCAGTAGTTGTTGGTAAATATTTAGGTGTTGAAGCTCCTTTCAGTTGTAGCTGATAAATCAAAGAGTAGTAGCTTCCTGGTGGTTGTAGTCGTAAAACTTTGTAACAACAAGTAGTAGCTTTCCTTGTAAAGAAATTGTAGAAAAGTTTGAAGAATCTCTATGTGCTATTTGTGTTTTTTATGTGAGTTTGTGTCATGCTCATATGAATTAATTATTGAAGTATTTATCGGTGTCCTAGTATTCTAAAAGAAGTAAAAGGAAGTTTTAAAATTCCTACAATACTAATTCACCTCCCTCTTAGTATGGTCCTAGTTTCTAACATGGGTGAATCTATATTATAGGAAATTTAAAATTTTCTTTTCAGTAGTAAATATTACATGACAAAATTAAATACTTCACCAAAAATTCACATTAATATCACAAGAATCAAACATTAGAAGCACAAAAAGAACACAAATTCTTCAAACTTCTCTTGAATTTACTTCACAAAGGCAAGCTTATACTTATCACAAAGTTATATGGCTAGAACCAGAAGGAAGATACTACTACCTAATTTATCAACTACAATTGAAAGGAGCTACAACCACTAACTATTTATCATCCACTACTAGAAGGCGCTACAACCCTTGATCTGCAAGATGTTTTTTTTACCCAAGGAAAAATCGTAACTTTTCATTATTTTGAAAAATTAAATGTAGTAGATGCTAAAGGCATATGCAGTATGTTGGTCGTAGCCTTCAAGTAAATATAAAAAACTATTGGTCATAGCCACGCAAATATATATAGATCTGTACATAATTTACCATGCAGGGTATACTGATAAGTCCAAAGGCACGAAAGAAATATATACAATACATCAACAAGTAGTTGTTATAAACACTACTAAAAATTGCAAAATAATTTATGGCCTGACTGCCCTCGGATATGCCCTATCAATATATGGATGATGATAGTACTAGTAGTGATCATCTTGAATATGCTCCCGAATTAACCACAGGCCTCTAGGATGTGCCACAAGCTCCTTAGAAAGTTGGTCAGCAACCATGTTACGTTCCCTGTAAATATGTTGCCATGAAACATAATTAAATTGTGCTTTTAATATCATGATTTCATCTAGTATGTTCCTGAGAGTGTGCACATGAAAAGTAGAAATGTTATCGAACCAATTGATGATGATTTTTGAGTCACCAAAAATCTGTAAATGATTGCATGCATGGGCCAGTGCAAAATGTAGAAGATGTCTAAGAGAGATCAGTTTTGCAAAATTGTTTGTTCCCAAGCCTAACCCCATTTGTATTTTGTAATGGTGGTTTTCAGTTTTGTGAAGTAGGATTCCCCCACGACATCTCTATGTTTATGCTGCACCATAAAAGTAGGCCCAAGGAATATATTGATCAATAGTTTCAGATAAGACCACATGACCTACATGTGTATTATCTTCTTCACGAATTTCATGATATGCTGCAATAATTTCTGTGATGATGGACGTTCATCGAGCCAATTTTTCTCTAAAAATGATCCCATTCCTTGTCAACCAAATAGAATAGAAAATGAGGGGTGGTAGACAATGCACTTTATTGTTCCAGTTTGTAGCTCACCAAAGGTCCCAAGCATCTGATACATTTTTTCTATGCCATCTGTTAGTAAGAGCCAACGCATCCAGGACTTGATTCCAAAGACGATTTACCATTGAGCAGGATGGGAATAGATGATCATTAGATTCCTCCGCCTTTTAAAAGAGCACACCCCAAGTAGGGCCAAAGAAATATCGTTGCATTAAGTTGCAGCCAGTAGGTGTCTTATTTTGAATGACATTCCACATGAAGAGCTTCGTTCTCGAAGGCACTTTGAGCTTCCATATATTTCCCCACCAATCCATGAGAATAAGTGGTTTGTGTCTGATGTGAATAATGGGATAGCTCGCCTTCGGGGAGTATGTTTTGTGTTCAACAAGGGTCCAAAGGAGTTCATCAACCCCCTCTTATATACGAACATGAGATTCATTAAGGGCTGCGATACAACCCTCCTAATCATACTGCCAATGCGCGGGGATGTCTAATTTCTCTACTAAGAACCATGCTTGATTAAAGATAGAGCTATTCTCCATATCCGCAACATGAGAAATTACAATAATGTTCCTGTTATTGAGAAATTGTATAAATTTCGGGGGTAATCGAAACATATTCCCACAACCCGACCAGGGATCTAAACCAATGCGAACGGATGAGCCATCATTAATTCTCCATGCTAATCCATTTCTGATAGTAGGCAACGTGTGTAGGATCGCTCGCCAAACCATTGAAATCCCAGATCTCTGCCAAGTGGGCATATGTATCCAATCCATTAGCTGATGAGGCCAAATATATTTATAAAAGATAACCTCAGTCTAGAGGCTATGAGAGGTGAGGATATTCCAACCCAGCTTAGCAGCAAGTGCATGTGCAAAGGAGGATAAGTCCTTCAGACCCCAACCACCCCATTTCTTTGGTATAGCAATATGATTCCATCCCACCCATGCAAAGGGTTTACCCTCCTTATAGCCATTCCAAAGGAATCTGCAGCAAATCCTTTGAATCCAAGAAAGGATGATCTACAAGTTGTTATTTTCTTAACCTCCCTGATTCATTTCATACCATTTTCAAGCTCAAATCATGAAGGTCACTTCCTTTCATAAAAAAATAAATTTCTCACTTCAATCACTCACCACAAACACCATAAAATCACCTTCAACAATATCTCATCACTGATCAAAATACCATACACACTTCTAAACACACCACATCACATATATCAACGCATCTTCACACATCTTGCAAATTTGCTTATTCTTAAATTTGAGCTAATAATTTTAATTATTGAACTTTTAGTTAACTTTAACTCTATAGCATGCATACATCTTTGTTTTTTCTCAACTACCACTTATTTCAAGTCTTCTAACTATGATATTTAATTCTTATAACTGTTCTATGTTGTCTTTGTAAGAAAAAATGAGTTAATTTATCCAAATTTGCAATTATGGAATTTTTACTCGTTTTAACAGAGCTTTTGATTTTGGTGCATCACCAAATTTGGAAAATTTGCCAAATATAACTCCAAGCATAGAAAATTTTAGGGGCGAATGTTCGCCCTTTGGGGGAATTAAGGGGTTTTAAATTTTTAGTGGGCTTACAACCTTCCATTCGCCCATTTTCAAGAATAGGTTTTATTTAAGTGAATCCATTCGTCCATTTTCAAGAATAGGTTTTATTTAAGTGAATCCTATGGGCCAAAGGCCCAAATACCATATTTATAAAACAGGTATGGTAAATTAATAAAAATATAAATAAATGAGAGGTATGGTAAATAAATAAAACATTTTTTATATTTACTCCATAAGTATTTAAGTGAATCCATTCGTCCATTTTCAAGAATAGGTTTTATTTAAGTGAATCCTATGGGCCAAAGGCCCAAATACCATATTTATAAAAGAGGTATGGTAAATTAATAAAAATATAAATAAATGAGAGGTATGGTAAATAAATAAAACATTTTTTATATTTACTCCATAAGTATTTAAGTGAATCCATTCGTCCATTTTCAAGAATAGGTTTTATTTAAGTGAATCCAATGGGCCAAAGGCCCAAATACCATATTTATAAAAGAGGTATGGTAAATTAATAAAAATATAAATAAATGAGAGTTATGGTAAATAAATAAAACATTTTTTATATTTACTCCATAAGTCACCTTATACACATGCAAGGGTGTAAACAAATAAAAATATAAGTAAAGTGGAGGTATGGTAAATAAATAAAACGTCTTTTTATACTTACTCAAAAGATATGGTAAATAAATAAAAATATAAATAAACTAGACGTATGGTAAATAAATAAAACCTCTTCTTATATTTAGTCCATAACCCTCGTTCTATTTATGAAGGCTCAAGAAAGAGGTTTCATTTAAGTGAATCCTATGGGCCAAATACCATATTTATAAAAGAGGTATGGTAAATTAATAAAAATATAAATAAACGAGAGGTATGGTACACAAATAAAACATTTTTTTATATTTACTCCATAAGTCACCTTATATTTAAGGATACTCAAAAAATGTGTTATATTTAGGTGAAACCTATGGGCAAAATACTATGGGACAAATACCATGGACTAGATTGTTATTAATACCATGCAAAAAAACATTATTAACCCTAATATTAGTATTAATAAAAATAAAAATGGCACATGGCATTGACCCATGGTATTCACCAAAATGGCACATGGTATTGACCCATGGTATTCACGTGGAATGTAGCCTATTTAAATGGGGGAATTAAACTAGCATAGATCCATCTTTACTTTGGATCTAGTGATATGAAAACTAGCATAGAGTGAAAAAATATTTGATCCGATCAAGAGTAAAAATGGATGTTGTAATTTAATGTATGTTAAACATTTCAGCTTGGTTAAAATAAAAAATAAAATAAAAATCAACTATTAATTTTATTAATTTTTATAAATTACTAATAGTAATTTTTAAGCTCCAGGTTTATGATAACCCATGGTAATACCATGGTATTCATGTGAGCATAGACTATTTAAAGGGGTAATTCTATCATCTTAGATCCATCTTAATTCTGAGGGATAAATAGATTTCATCCCCCTAAGAGTGGTAGATGTGGAGTTAAGATGGATATAGGTTGGTTTTTATGATAATGAAGATATTAAATAGACTTAGGAAATGTTAGGATATTCCGACACATAGGAAATAGTTAAGTACAACTTGGTGTAGTATAGAGTTAGGTATAGAGTTAGGTAAAGTGTGTTTCTTTACCTTGTACATTTTGTAACTTACAATCTGACGGTCACGATATGTAGTGATCCGACAGTTCATTCTCTCCTCGGTATTACCGACACTTGATCCGTGGCTTGACACCCGATTGGTCCATGATTTCTATTTAAAGCGCATGGAGGGTCATTTGTAGGGTAATCCATCTACGAGAGAAGCATATGTAAATTTTCATTCTTTTATTAATAAATTGCCTGAAGTGGCCGCGTTGGCTCAGGCCGTGGACTGTTTCCCTCTTTGAGGGTTTTAACCACGTCAAAATACTGGTGTATTGATCTGCGATCTAGTTGTGAGCGGTGTCCTTTCGTGTTCTGTCTGAGGAACTTACCCTATAAATTCCTACATGGTATCAAAGCTATTTGAGGGCCGCGTCCGTTGGTGATCCAAATCTGAAGCTGGTAGAACTGCATCCGACTGCCATTTCCTAGATCTACTGTTTCTGACCACTTTCGGGCCGAGAGGAATGCTCTGTTTTGTTGGGAGCATCTGTTCTAGTGAGGAACCCCTTTCGTTTCACGCGAAAAGGTTTCTGGTAGCCCTAGCTACGACATTTTTAAGATCTGGAGGTATACAGTGTTTATTTGCAGTTTACAGTTATTTTCTCTCTGTTTATTTCGGTTTCGTTTTATTTAGCCTTTTTTATTACTAGATCTATACCTTTCATTTTTTCTTATGCTCTTTGCCCTACGACTCTGTGCGATCTGGGCAAATCAAAAACAGAAAGGAAGGATTTTTCTCATGCATATGCTCTTTTCCCTGCACCTTAGTGTGATCTCGGAAAATCAGAAACATTGAGGAAAATATTTACTTTCTGGTTAAAGCTAACTTTGAGACGCAAGGTTCATTTTTGAAAATATTTAGTTTTTCGGCTAAAGCTAACTTCGAGCCACAAGGTTCATTTTTTTTTTGTATGTCCGTGTTGGGTTTTGTGTTTTTTGTTTTGTAGGAAAAAAGAGCCTTCTCAAAGCAAGCACGCAACCCAAAGCATCAACCCCCCCCCCTCTCTCTCTCTCTCTATCTCTTGGTGCAAAGCTAATTTATGAGAGTAGAGGTCTTGGGTTCAAGTCTCCATTTTTTGGGGGCGGATTTTTTCATTTCCACACATTCCCGCACTTCGTCGACGACTTCATCAACGTTTTTCAAAAAGCCATAACTTCTTCATCCGGAAGCCGTTTTCAGAGCCGTTTTTTTTAAACCAGCCTAATTTTTTGAGATCTATCCATTGGAACACTTAGTTTCAACATATTTAGCTTCAATTTCTATTGAAATGGAAAGTCAATACCAAGTTACCCTTGACAGCACCAACTACTTCCAATGGTTGTCCTACATTGAGGATTTACTTAGAAGTAAAGGTCTCTACAGAATAGCCTCGGGCCAAGAAAAGAAACCGAAGGATGAAGATAAGGCTACTAAATGGGAAAATAGGCAAGATCAAGCACGTGGATTGATAGGGATGTCTATTTCTCTAGATCTTAGATTCCATATTGCAGAACTTGATACTCCTGATGAAGCAATGAAACAAATAAATAAAGTTTTTGGGATTAAAAATGAACTTAGAGCCCATCAACTTGAAAATGAGTTGCTTACATTGGACCCTAATAATTTTTCTTGCATTGAAGATTTATTGTCCAAGTTCAAGACCCTTAGATATCTCTTGGAAGGTGTTAAGGTTAAGAAAGAAGATAGTAACCTTATCTATTCCATTCTTACTAAGTTGGGACCAGACTACTCTGTGTTTGTTTCCACCTTCCATTCTACAAGAGAAGCCTTCATTTCTCAAGGAACAGACTACAAGTCCCCTTCCTTTGACTCTTTTTGTGATTCTTTAATAATAGAACAAGAAAAACCCTTACACCTTGGTCTTCTTAATCTTGGAAACTCTTCCAAGAAAGCGTTATCCGCCCAGCAGCAACCAAATTCAAAGAATCCTAAGTCATATCCTAAAAAGAATGGTCCTAAACCAAACAAGGGTTCTAAGCAATTTCATCCTCAAAATGAAAAATCATTTCAACAAAATGATAAGACAAATAAAAACAAAGGGAAGAAGACTGATAGACATTGCAACTTTTGTAATCGAGATGGCCACTTAGAATCCAAATGCTTTAAGAAGATGGAAGCCTTGGAAGCAGCAATGAAGAAGCATAACATCCATTTGGAGAAATCTTCAACTTCAACTTCATCTTCAGGAATGGCACTTTCTGCATGTGGTTGTCAAGCATCTCGGTCTGGCTATGCACTAAATGTATCTTCTTCTTCTCATTCTCATGGGTGGCTCATTGATTCTGGAGCTTCTTATCACATGGCCAAAAACAAAGCCATGTTTTCTTCTTTAAATGATTGTAACACCAAAAATATATATGTTGGTGATGATAGATCTCTTAGGGTTGTAGGGACTGGAACTGTTCATCTAGACAATGGTCAGTTTAATGATGTATTATGTGTTCCAACCTTATCCTGCAACCTTCTATCTGTATATCAGATAACTCATTCGGGTGAAGGTAAAATCGTTGAATTTTCACCTCATGATGTTGTAATCAAGGACCTAAGAGATCCTAAACAGATTTTAGCTACTGGCATTGTTGATGATTCTACAAGGTTGTATAAGTTTCACAATTTCGGGTCATCAAATCTTCCCTTAGTATTTGTTGCTCATAACGATGAAGTGAGCAAACTTTGGCATGAGTGATTTGGTCACTTAAACTATCGCTCCCTTCAGCATCTATGTAAAGAAAATATGGTGACAGGTCTTCCTATGGTATCTTGCAGAGATGGTGTTTGTTCCGGATGTGTACTCGGAAAACATCATTGGGACAGTTTTGAAAAACGTGCCTCTTGGCACGCCTCAGCCCCTTTACAGCTTGTGCATAGTGATTTATGTGGTCCACTTCTAGTTGTTTCATTCTTTGGCTGCAAGTATTTCTTAACTTTCATTGATGATTTCTCCAGACGCACTTGGGTATACTTCTTAAAACTCAAGAGTGAAGTATTTAACACATTTTTGGCCTTCAAGGCCTTTGTTGAAAAATAATCTGGACATCAAATTCTTAAGCTAAGATCTGATAATGGCGGAGAATATGTTAAAAACACATTAATTAACTTTTGCACTGAGAATGGAATTCAAATGCAACATATTATTCCATATACTCCACAACAAATTGGTGTAGCTGAAAGGAAGAATCGCACCTTAAAGGAAATGGCTAATTGTATGCTACAATCTAAAGGACTTGGTCTTAGTTTTTGGGCAGAAGCAATTAACTGTGCAAATTACATAATAAATAACAATCCTACTAAGGCTTTAAAGAATATCACTCCAGAAGAAGCATGGAGCTCAATCAAACCAGATGTAAGTCACTTTTTTGTTTTTGGAAGTGAAGCATGGGCCCATATTCCAGATGAAAAACATAAAGCTTTAGAACCTAAGAGTGAAAAATGTACTTTTGTTGGATATTCTGAAGATGTCAAAGGCTATAGACTTATTCCATTTAAGTCCAAAAATGTTATCATTAGAAGAGATGTAAAATTTGATGAAAATATATCGGCCTGCGTGCCTAGTCCGGCGGATGTGCCACCTCTCCCTATCTCTTCTACTTTTGAAAACATTTCTTCTTCAGATGATGAAAGTGAGGATGGCAATCCTCCCCCACCATCTTAGGATCCTCCTTTAGCTCCTCAGCTTCCAAAATGGGTTCATGCTACTCGAGATGCAGCAGGTGATCTTGCTGGTGATCCTACAAATTAGGGACGCACACGTTCTCAGTTTGACAGAGCCTCTTCTTTACTAGCTCAATCTCTAGTAAATTATGATCCTGACACCTTTGTAGAAGCTTCAGGCCATCCAGATTGGGAAGCAGCTATGAATGAAGAATATCATTCATTATTGGCAAATGATACATGGGATCTTGTTCCTCTACCAAAGGGACGAAAACTTGTTAGATGAAAATGGGTTTATAGAACCAAGTATGGACCAGATGGGAAAGTTGATAAACATAAAGCTCGTCTTGTTGCTAAAGGTTTTTCACAAGTTGAAGGAATTGACTACACTAAAACCTTCTCCCATGTTGCCAAAATGAACTCTATCTGCCTTGTTCTTTCCCTTGCTGCCTCGTTCAAATGGGAAGTCCATCAGATGGATGTTAAATCTGCCTTCTTGCATGGGGACTTGCATGAAGAAATCTACATGGAACAACCCATTGGCTTCACACAAACAGACTCCAGCCTTGTATGTCAGCTTAAGAAATCCCTTTATGGTCTCAAGAAAGCTCCTCGAGCTTGGTATGCCAAAATGGATAGCTTTCTTTTAGAATCTGGCTTTTCTAGGTGTCATTCTGACAATATTGTCTACACCAAGAAAGTGGGCAAGTCTCTTATCATTCTTGTTCTTTATGTTGATGATCTTATCCTTACCGGTAGTGATCCCAAACTTATAAACCATGTGAAGTCCAGCCTTAAAAAGAAATTTGAAATGACAGACTTAGGACACTTACATTATTTTCTCGGTCTTCAAGTCTTGCAATCCAAGGAGGGTGTTTCCCTTTCCCAATCCAAGTATTCCTGTGATATTCTACGCCATTTTCACATGGAAGACTGTAATCCAGCCCCTTCTCCCTTCCAGTCTGGAGTCAAACTTTCAGTCACTTGTACTTCTCCTGAAGTTGATGCTACCTTATACCGTCAACTTGTAGGAAAACTTATGTATCTAACCCATACTCGACCTGACCTTTCCTTTGTCGTTGGCCTTGTTGCTCGGTTTATGCAAAACCCACGTGAAAGTCATTGGAAAGCAACTAAAAGAATACTTCGTTATGTTCAAGGTACAGTTCATTTTGGGATTCATTACAGTGCCGAAGCATCTCCTCTATTGGTTGGTTTCACTGATTCCGATTGGGCTGGTGACCCTGATGATCGGAAGTCTACTGCAGGTTATGTGTTCACTCTTGTTTCAGGACCTATTACATGGGCCTGCAAGAAACAAAGTGCCATTTCTCTTTCTTCTGCAGAATTAGAGTATCGTGGTGCCGTAGAAGCTAGTAAGGAAGTCTTGTGGCTTTGTCAGATCCTATCAGAGTTTGGCTTTCAGCAGCATCATCCGGCTACACTTTGGTGTGATAATCAAAGTGCCATTCAGCTATGCAAAGATCCAGTCCAACATCAGCGCAGCAAACACATTGAACTGCACATGCACTTCATCAGAAAGCTCATCCATGACCATGTTATTGAAGTGCAATATTGTTCAACAGATGATCAAGTTGCAGACATCTTTACAAAGGCTCTCACAAAGGCGAAGTTCACTAAACTTCGATTTATGGTTGGAGTTCAGGAAGTTGTCACTAAGGGGGGATAGGCTCTAGTGCCTCCTTCCTTCTCCTATTGTGTCATATTTGTAAATCCTTCAATCCTATCCCAAGTTGTTCTTAAGGGGGTAGGAAATAGTTAAGTACAACTTGGTCTAGTATAGAGTTAGGTATAGAGTTAGGTAAAGTGTGTTGCTTTACCTTGTACATTTTGTAACTTACAATCTGACGGTCACGATATGTAGTGATCCGACGGTTCATTCTCTCCTCAGTATTACCGACACTTGATCCGTGGCTTGACACCTGATTGGTCCATGATTTCTATTTAAAGAGCATGGAGGGTCATTTGTAGGGTAATCCGTCTATGAGAGAAGCATATGTAAATTTTCATTCTTTTATTAATAAATTGCCTGAAGTGGCCCCGTTGGCTCAGGCCGTGGACTGTTTCCCTCTTTGAGGGTTTTAACCATGTCAAAATACTGGTGTATTGATCTGCGATCTAGTTGTGAGCGGTGTCCTTTGGTGTTCTGTCTGAGGAACTTACCCTGTAAATTCCTACAGGAAATTATATTGTAAAAACATCTTAAGGTGAATGGTTAAAGCATAGACATTGGACAAGTATATTTGTATACTTCTGTTTTAAACTGAAACAAATCCAGGGCTAAAAGGAATGGATTGATTGCACTAGTCATCCTTCTATAACTTTCCAACATATGCTGGAGTAAACATATTGTAATTTGGGTAAATTTTTCTAATTGCAAACAGGAACATACTTGTGTATTGGCTGGGTGGTTACGAGGTCCCTAGAAGTGATGAATTTGAATTTTTCTTGGTTTTATATAGAGTATTAGGTTTATGAATTTGAATTTTTCTTGGTTTTATATATAGTATTAGGTTTTTTCTCATGCTTTCTGTGAATGGCACTGGTGAATTTTATCCTACACCCACTAGGTTATCGATATGTAATTTTGGTAATTTTGATTTGAAAAGATATTTTAAAGAAATGCAATGATTTCATTTGTGTATTCAATAAACACAAGATTTTATAATTGAGTAAAATATTAGCCATGCCTGGTGAGAGATTCGCCAAAAAATTATATATACATATCATATTATTGATAAAATCGCCTTCCATTTTTCCTATATACCATGGAGATTCGTCCATTTATTATACATGTAAATTTAGGGGAAGTTCTTAAAATTTTCCCTAACTCCAAGTTTGTCCATGTAGCTGCTAGAACTCCTCCAACTGTCAGATAACTTGTACATTAGTGCTTTCCACCAAATAACCTAGATTTGTAACCAAACCTTTACCATGGGTCGGGGGCTATACGAAGTTGGAGTTTTTTCAAAGTTCGTTCTTCATTTTTTGTTGATTGCGCAAATTTCCAACTTGCTCGAAAACTATTTCTTTTTTTCCAAATTTATTAACATTGGAAACTTCACAAAAACATGACTCTTGGCATGAATTTTAATTCAGGTTGGGAGTTTTTGGTTGGCTTGCAAACTTGTTGCATGAAGGTATTTGCCTCTGATTACCCTATTGTCTCGACTAGCCCAATTTCCATTGACTTTTCAGAAAATCAAATACACAGGAAAATCTTGATGAACATGTCCCCTAGCCAAAACTCCAAGGGATTTTCAACTCACCTTATTGATTTCATCTGTGCCAGATGGTGACTCCTAGGTAGTGCCATGTGTCACTCGAATTTTTTTCCACTTGGCCACCTAATAGTGTTGAATATGCATACCACATGTCACACCCTTATTAGTACCACATCACTGCTAATGTCATGCTGACATCATCCACATGTGCATCCACATCTCCTCTATCGCCCAATCACAAACTACCATATTTCATCGATGTTTTCAATTCGTACAGTTGAGCAGGGTCCCAAAACTTGGTCTTTCACTGAATTTTCCTTATAAAATTGAATTGTTGGAATAGGTTGGGAGTTAAAGCATTTTCTGTTGTTCACGCTTTTAGTGTTCCTAAATCCTGAAAAGGTTGAATACTGCAAGTAGTTTTGCGCGTAACCATCCTTAGAGGTTTAGTAAAAAATGGGAGAGTGTCATGACATTAATTAGAGTCGTTGATCAATTTGATCAGTTGTTTGGCCAATACCACCCATAAAGGAACCCCCCTTAACATCAAACCTCAGACGAGCACAACCATGCACATTTTCTTTGATGGGGTTAAGATGACACATGGTGCACATCCATCACATAAAGCTTCCCATCATATAACATTGATTTGCTCTTCCAAGTTTTGAAATACACGAACGTTCACCACTTTGGCTTTATCACTAAATTTAGCTTTGCAACCTTTGACTTTGGGACTTTTCACCTTTGATTGGCATTAACTTCTGATCTAGGAGGCTATTTGCAAACTTTTGTATACCACTACAAAGTTATTTACAGATCTATCCATCTAAGTAGTTTCCAATAGTAATTGAGATGATATGATATACCAAAAATGGCTCCAAAGGCTCCATTCCTTGACCATATTTTCCTTTTCCATACTTGAGATGATATTGTTCCTTGATCATTCTACTTGCAATCACCTCTACTTTTTCCATCATTGTTATCAATGATAACATATTTCTAACATTTTGAAATAACATTATTTCTCTTTCAATATTAGAAATTACAACGCTCCAAGACCCTCCTAACCATGGAAGCATACAAATAAGACATCTCATCGGAGACAATAGGAACATCACATTATTTTCATGCTAGCATATTCACTATTAGAATACAAACAATAAATTCAACATCATCTCTACTATAAGGTTAACTGAGTACATATAGCATTGAAGATTTCCCAACTAAGTAGTTTTACAACACACGAAATTATCAACAACACAGGGAAGTAGTAGGAAATTTCCCAAACTAAGAAAATCATTCACATAAGCATCTCATTGTCAATAACCAAGAATACATATTCCTGTCTAAGTGGTGATACACGATTATTATATAACAATATTAATTAATATTGAAATTGTGTAGACATGCACAACATCACAAGTAATTCAATTATCTTAATAGTTGGATGAATAGTAACTTATAGAGGGACTTCAACTCTCCACCTAATCATAGGCCAGCTACATTGCAAAATTTCTTACAGCTGACCACTCCCAAGATAGATTTAGATTCTGAGGAGGTAATTTCTCAAGGGAATTTGTACAGATGCCAATCACTTTGATCACACAGGAATCTAGACACCACCCCATCTCCACCTACTTATTACATGATCATATCTCATAATGTCTCCACTTATTCACCCGGAAATTTATATTTCACTATATCTCCTTATGTTAACCCCACAAATTTTACCCTCTGCTAACTAGGAACCTAGAGTAGACTATGTTCCACCTGCTCCACCTCGTAGGACTCCAAAATGCATAGTGTCTGCAACTACTACTTGTCTTATCTTCCCTACTATTTTATCCAAACTTAAAGAGTTACCACTCTAATATGTAGGAATTCAAAGAACACACCAGTTCCACCCACTTAACCCATTGAGAATATAGAATACATCGTGTCTCCACCTGCTTCTTTCTCTTCAACCGCACTCCTCAGTGTGCTTTCAATCCAACACAAATCCTCTTACTTAGCATTCTTCTTATACTCTTGCATAATTCCCATATCTATAACCTAAAATATGAGAACCCACAACACACAAGTCACATGTGTGATCCTTTCGAATATAAACCACAACTTTCCTATATGTAATTTGTGCCTTGATAATTTTCTCGAATGTTTTTATCAATGCCAATTTGAATGAATCCCCACTTATTTCCCATCGATTCCCCTTTTCTTATGTCAACCTCTAGTCTCCTCTCTTGCATTTTGACCAGCCAACATGCTCCTCCAGGGAAGAGGTGGTATGGGATTGTCCTTCAATTTTGATGCATGTCTTCTATGTAGGCCATTAAAAACTCAATCAGAAAAACTATTGGCCATTAAATCAATATCCTAAATTAACTAGTTTCCAAGAAACTCCTCATTAGACCTTTGAATATGTGTCCGCTCCTCTCATCCAATAATTGTGTTTATATTTCCACAATATTTAAATGAATTACAAATTTACAATGATAATTACAAGAGGGGTAACCAAAATGGATGTTATGTACCTCACCCACTTAGAGGAACATCGTCCTCGATGTTCTATACTCAAACATGAAATTCAATAGTGTTATATTCCTTAACATAAAATTCACCAGTGTTCTATTCTGGAACACAAATTCAACAATGATTTATACTTGAGAAAAATATTCAAAGATGATCTATGTATGAGCACAAAATTCAACAATGCCCTGTACCCAAGCAAAAAATTCAATAGTGCTCTATACTCGAGCACAAAATTCAACAATCAACTTCATAGTGACACAACTATTTTACATTCATTTACATAATGAATGGAAATGGGTAAGATACTCTCACAACAATTTTCTCAAGTGGCTTCATCTAGTTCACAATTATTTCAATGCACCTCATCCTACTTGATTAATTTATTCCTTGAGCATTATCCACGTCCAATTTCAAACCATACCATCCATTGTTCTCAGTGCTCCCTCAAGGAACAAATATAGTTCATTACTTCCTGGGACACACCTAGTGCATCTCTGATCCTAATCAATATGCACTTGATTCTATGAAAACAAGTTCACTTTCCAAGTTCTCGCATCCCCTTCTTTGCTTCATTAGACCCTCGGGAGACTCATTCCCCTTTCATGCAACCACTTACCTTCCAAATTCAGGCATCTCCTTCTATGCTTCCTCAGTCCTTCAGGTGATCCATCCCTTGGCAAGACTTCCTCTCACAAGAAGGATTTCTCAGCTAAGGCATACCTTTGACTTTCTTTAATAACACAAGACATGTGTCATGGAATACCTCATGGCAGTCAATACATATCATAGGGTTCTAGGGTCACCACAATGGCTCAGTTCTTGAAGTCTTTAGCTCTATTTTTTTGTTGTTGTGCATGCTAAAATTATTGAGTTGATGTCATTTAGCTTGCAGTTAGCTTCATGTATTTGTGTTGGACAATTCAATAGTTCTTTTACATCACAAGAAGATGAGTCTCATGAGATTCATCACAAAAATTTTAAATCAATTTAAAACATACGATCATCAACATATTTATTTATGAGGTTAACCATAAAATTTTAGATCACAACTCAAAAAAAAAATTGTTTAAACTATAATTAATACTTGTCTTTATTTACTCTTTGCTTCCTTGAATTTGGAATCACTAGGTTTTGTGTACACCCAATAGTTCCATGCATTTTTTATCTTCATCTTTACTAAACGAGCTCCACGTAATCCACTGTTAAGCACTACATTAATTAGAGCATGTATCCACTTGTTAGCCACTACAGGAATCTAGAGCACGTCTCCAAATGTTAAGCACCGACAAGTCAAAATCTCAATGCAATATCTAGCTAGCTCGGTCTTTACATCCAACTCATAAGAATCCAAAGCACATATCCACCTATTAATATATTTCTCCATGCAGTCTATTAATACAACTTCCAATTGACTTTCTCATGCTCACATCTCAGTGAGCATGGGAATATTTATTCTCCCACTAGTTACTCACCTATCCAAGCCTAGGTAACCCCTCATGTAAGAAAGTATACTTATCCCAAGGCTTTCTTGCATGGGGTATTCATTAGAGTCTTACAACCCAGTAGCCATATGGTATGCTCTAATGACTTGTGCATGGAGTCTTATGGACAAGTACCCATTTGGTGTGCTTCGCTACACTACTCATGGAGTCTCATAGTCAAAGTATAAATTATGACTTGCTCTCATGAGAAAAAAAAGTGCCACCGACTGCAATTCCTTCATGGAAATATTCTTCCTGAGCTCCCAAATCCATGATTTCATCTGTGTCACAATGTTTAAATTTCCATGAGACACACTTAAAAATTTCAAACCAAAAAATTTAATTGCCCAATCCTTGTTTCATTAAGAATCCTGATCTCATAGGCATGCTATTTGTAGTCATTTCATTGGGATCCCTTTAGGAATTGTTCATCTATCATGGTGGCTTTGATCTCACACCATTCCAACACTTTTCCTGCAACTTGATCCCTCAATCAGTCAACACTTGATCCCTCAATCATTTTCTAGGTGGAATGGCTAGGCCCACAACAACGTAAAGGGCCATAGAATTGTTACACCCATAACAATTCTATCACTTTGATTCAAATAAATTGAAATGATATTGTCACCGCATTGTACATGTGCATCACATTTATTCCAAACATTTCTTAATGTAATTAAACATTCATTTCAACAAAATAACAAGTCAGAAATGAGAAATGCGTATCTCTAAATTCATTAGCACTTTAATTCTCCATTTCACTCAGCCAAAATAAAAAAATCATTGTAATATTTTATGCTGAAGGATCCCCCCACCTTCACCATACCAATTCCTGGTATCCATGCAACCATGCATTAATTTGAAACAACAATTTTCATATTCAATAAATAAATTATCACCCAATTCCTTTCCTTTACCACTTTACCTAGGCTTACTTCCTGCCTTATTTACTTGGATGTCACTACCAACAATTTCAACTGAAGTCTTTTTATATGTAAAACTTGTTGGCAACATTTCTACTGTTGCAATCTTCATTAGTTCATCAACTCAATCATTCATAGATTTCATTGAAGACCTTATAAAGGCATCTGCATTTGCATTTGATTCCAGCATGTCCTCATCCATGCTAGGCATACGTTGTCAATTCCCAACCTTTATAATTTTCATTTATACTGACAAAAAATATCAAGAGAATAAACACAACATGACAATTATTGGCAATGGGTCATACTTGCCCAATCACCCAATGGCGTTCCATACAACATGGAATCCATTAAGTAACCTCATTGTGTTACCCAAAACATGGTAAATACCAGTTATATTTTCATACCATTCACACAATGATCATATTTTATAGATTAATCACTAATCTTATTACTATGATGGTTCTCAAGTAATGGCCTTTCAGAGAAATTAGTATCCTCATGCCTTTACTATTACTTTCCCATATTGTTCAAATTTATAAAATATAGAATGCATATGTGTGTGTGTGTGTGTGTGTGTGTGTGTGTGTGTGTGTGTATCCTATATTTATAACATATAGAATACACACACACACACATAACAACCATGCATAATTTCAGTTAAGGAAACTCTCTTTATATGATATTTTCATGGCTATCATGTCATTTTCCATTTTATTCATGTGGACCTAGCCATTCCACCTAGTTGTTTTGTTACCTTATTTTTCCTCCTACTGTCATTTATCTTATGTATAAAGCTTTATTAAGGTCTTACACTTCTAATTGGGCTTTTATTCATCTCTTCCCTAGAGCTTCTCTTTTTTCCTTCCCTCACCCAACAAACAAACCAAGACCAAACAATAAAAGCAAAGAAGAAATGAGAAATGAGAAACAATGAAAATACCACAACAACTATACATAATGACAGCACAAGGTAACATGACCATCCTCAAAGTCAATAGTAAAAAAAACAAAGAAAATACGAAGCCAACAATCATAAAAAAACATGTAAAACATTCTCATCATTCATTAGCCCACAACAACTCAATCCCTTGAGTTTTTGTGTTTGGTGTATCCTTCACCACTACACACACACACAATTTGAGACCAAGTCTTTTCCAAGGTTTATAACAACCTCAAAATTCCAACATTCCCTGAAGTAGTTTAAGAAGGGACATTTTAGTATCTCAAATAGCTTAATGGGATGCTCCCTCCTCTCTTTATGTATTACAATTTGCAGGTTCATGTGCCTTGCGCTCACATGAACTATTATTCTTCTTATTTCGTTGTCTATTAGCGCAATCTCTTCGTAGATGTTCCTCTCCACAATGCAAAGATGTTACTGAATTTATTTTATTTTCAACTTCATGAGGTTTCTCCTTGATTTTGACAAAATGACTTTCCTCTATGTCCTAAGAATATGATGCTTGTTGCAAGAACTATTGCATCTGTGATAGGTGTTGTAACAACATTATGTTCAAATTGTCCTCCTCTTTTCACTTCCTAATGAGCCTTTAATTCTCTACCTTGCAACTATTCAGCTTAGCTTCCAAGCTCTTGAAGGTTTCCGCTCTCTCAAGGAAACTTTCCCTTTCCTGCTCGTGATGGACTTGGTCCATGATATGCTACACCATACTATTGTCCATGGTTTTATTTATCACTATTGTTACAGACATATTTGGGCATTGCAACTCCAATCACATATGTCGATAAACCAAGGGCTCTCAAAGCCTTAAAAGTGTTGTTTCATACCCTAAAGGATCAAGGTCAACTTATTAGATCATTTCCCAAAAGATCTCCCTAAAAAATTTCTCAAAACTGGTCAAAATTGGACCATACAGAGTGCTCCATGCTGAGGATGCGATGCATCTCACCTTCTACACACAAAGGGTGCAATGCATACTGAAAAGCCCTTCTGTAGGGTGCGATGAGCAAGATCATACAAATGGCAGAGGTAGTTTTCTAGGTGGAAACTCAAAGAATCTTCTTGAAACTACTCATATGACACTTGCCTCTCTGAATGCGCCCAGGGATGAGTAAGAGATCATGAAATCTCCAAGTGGAACCAATGAATATCAATGAAATGACACTAATCAAAATCCTAGAAGCTGACTCACTCCCCTGCAGATATCTATATATGGATCCCTCATCCTAGAGATCCAGAGGCTGGAATTTTGTAATTTGTAAGGAAGTGTTGTTGGTTTCTCTTTGAGACATTGTATTGTTGGGGGATCTAGCTTTTCATTAGGTGAAGAGGGCTTTCATGCTGGGAGGATGATGATGGATCAGACAGCTGGGTTGTAATCCTCTCTTCTACTACTACTATCAATAAAGCTATTTTAGTTTTCCTCCATATACTTGTATATTTCTGAATCTTGTATTTGTGTATGCATTTGTATGGTTAATGTACATCTGATTCTACATTGTTTATGGTTATAGATCTCTATGCTTTGATGGTATTTTACTACTTTGACTCTACACATGTTCTTTGAAGCAGGACAAGTGAGAAAGGAGTGGCAAAGCTCTATCAAAGGAGAGAGGAAACAAGCAAGGAGCCAAGCGAAAGACTGAGGTTGGTACTCTCTGCTTCTCTCTCATCTATCTCTCATAAAGGAAAACACAAGTTACTTTGAATTGTTTGTTTCTAAGATAGCTACCCGTCTTAGTGGGACTAGCAGCTCTGAATGGACACTAGTTTTCCTGGAAACAAAATGGCGACTCCACTGGGGAGTGAATAGTTTGTTTGTTTTTTACTTTTGTTTGCTTTATAAACTACAGACAGAGCCTGAAGTTAAGCCAGCTAGCCTTCAAACTGCTTTTGCTATGCAACTGCAAAGTAGATCAACGTTGCTTCAGTCAATCTCCGGGTTGGTTTATGAATTGAACATATGACTTGCAAACATCCTAACTGCCCTAGTGGTAGCTCAATAACCTCATTAGATCAGCCCCTATACTCTATGTTTACTGTCTATCATAAGCTCAGCCTAAATCCCTGAACTTAGCTGCAAACTATGGGTGAAAACCAAGCTCAGTCTCATCCCTAGACCATCGCACTGTCTCTCATTGGTAGTCTGGATGCATCGCACCTCCCATGTGCTATAGGTGAGATGCATCCCTGTTTTCCTTAAGGACGGGTGCGATGATTGAATGAGACTATTTTCTACCTCCAGATTTTCGTTTTTTCTTCATTGTTTTCAACGCTATTCAGTAGTTTTGCTGTCTATGATCAGTATATCACTATTGAAACCTTCTTCCTTCACATTATTCAGCCTCCATTGATAAGGAATTGTGAATTTTTTTTATGTATTTTTCATCATTTACAATCCTCCTTTGCAAACAGTAGCTTAATCGAACTGTCATCTTTTGATTCGAAAGTGTCGCAACTATCGTTTTCAGTCAAGAAAAAGAGTGTCGTAAAGTCTTCCTCTTTTAGATAGTCGATTACACTTTTGCCATTGTATTTGATTTGAATTATCAATTCTTTGAAGTGTCGAAAACAGTTTTCCATTCAAAAGAGAAAGTGTCATCTTAGTCTTCCTTTTGTTTTTTGAAAAGAAATTGTTAAAGTGTCGCTTTGAAGAAAAGTAGTTCAGATTTGTACTTAGTTTTCTTTTTGTCATTCTCACATTAAGGGAACTGAAAAACAAATACATGCATGTGCATTTGCATTTAGACTGCATGTGGAAATTTATTTAGGAAAAGTGCATTTAGTGTGTTCTCTCTAGTCTATGTTGAAAGAATCATAGTTTCCTTTCCTTAGTAGCTATGATTTTCATTGCTAAAAGAAAATAAACGATTGTTTATCATTTTAGATTGCATATTTAGGAGTTGTATATCTACATCACGCGGTGAACCTTGAAAGGAAAAATTCTTAAGAAAGATCAACTATAAAATAAACCTCAATGAACATAAAAATGCTTTGGAACCTAACGCACAACATTTAGAAGTCTAGGCTAGAGACATATTCCGGCATCGTAAAGCCTGGTAACTATCGTTTTCATCATAGTTTGGGTGATTCCTCCTCTTTGATACGACAAGTGCCAGTACAGACTTGTGCTCCCACGTACTGTTGAGTATATATTGGGAGACCACAATAGGCTGATATCCTTTATCCTTACGAAGCCGTGTCTGCCACCCTATCGATCGCAATGCACTAAACATATCATTCGGGAAGATTGACTGCCATACGTAAAGTCCTCGGTAATTTCTCTATAATTTACCACCGAGGTATATATTGCAGTTTTGCGATTGGTTTGGTAATCCCTCTGTCTAGATTTCTAGAGTAGTCACTTTCATTCCTTTTTAGACTCCTTAAAAGAAAAGGTCCATCTGAGCACTTGTCACTTCAAGCTCATTAAAAATCGAAGGTGACTACAGTCGTCTTTAGCTTTTTCTCGACTCTTAAAAATTGAAAAAGCAAGTTGTGTCAAAGCATCATAAAATTTATTTTATTCAGAATAACATCATTGTTCCCCTGTTGGTCTTAGGTTGAGAAAATGGAGTCCACCAATCAATGATTTCCCCTTGGGGGGAATCCTAGTCCTTTCTCCTCTTGGGGAGATGTTGGTGCTCCACACATGGCTACATTGTCCCTTCCAAGACTCATAATTGGCCTACCAGTATGGCTATTCTTGACCTTTGTTGTTCAAAATACCGTAATCCCTCAACAATCAAATCAGCAACCAGATGATACTGAAGTTACTCCCCCACCTTCCACTTCGTTTTTTTCTCCCTCTCCTTCTTCTTCTTCTCTTGGTGAAACTAGTAACACTGAAAACCAAGTAATTGAGAAGAAGAAGAAATGGAAGGAGGAGAAGAAGAAGCCAATGGCAAAAGGGGGCAACCATGCATCATCTGGCAAAAATCCACACATTGCACCATCCAAACCCAAATCTTCGTGTGTCATTTGTAAAGGAGACCACTATCATCGATATTGTCCCTGCATCCTACGGATCTTGATAGACTGGTCTCCCCGCTTGCACAATCCGGTGTCCTCAACCTCTGTTGATCATGTTGAGAGTACACTGTTAACTAGTGAAAATGAAGTCAGTGGGAAAAAAGGAATATCTAAGTTTCCTTGTAGGTTGTGTGAAGGCGATCATGCCCTCCACCATTTCCCTTTCCTGGACGAAGCTAAAAGAGTCTTGGATAACCGTCCTGCTTCACCACAGTGACTTCCTCCTGGATATAAGAAACTCTTGCCAAGTCCATTGCTAGTTGAAAATCTGACTGACACACCTCTGTTGTTGGTCGAAATGCTTATCATTGAAGCTAAACCTTCTGAGTCCACACTGGACCAAAGTCAATAAGTCGAGATGGCAGTTGACCCAGTTTTGTCTTCAGAAGGTCCACCTTCAGATAATACAGTCTCCAAAGAGAATGAGGACGACACTGTTTAAATTCTTTTTTTTAACACAGAATCTGATGAACAGGGGGGAAATCTACCCGTTCCTCTCACACAGGAAGGAAGTTCCTCAGTTCAAGAGATTCATCCGGCCGTTTATTCGGTCCCTCCTGCAAGTAATCTAGTCATTTCCTTTGATTGGAATCTACTAGCGAGACCCCGCCTACCATCTAATGTACCATTCTGAATCATAGTACAAGATTACAGAATGATCATGGCCGGTACTATCATAGATGAAGGGTCTTCTGTGAGTATCCTTTCCTCAACTACTTAGAAATCGATTGGTTCGCCATTACTTCTGCCTGAGATTCAAAATCTATCAGGCTTCAATAAAGGAACCAGTTGACCATTAGGGATCCTTCCAAATTTGCCTATAACTTTGAGAAGGAAAATCGTTCATCTGAACGTGATGGTAGTCCAAGAGCCTCTAGATTACAATCTACTCCTTGGGTGTGACTACATTTACAGCATGGGAGCTATGGTTTTCTCACTCTTTTGGGTGATGTGTTTCCTGTATGAAGGCAGAATGGTCCAGCTCATTGACCAACTTTCATTCCCCAGTTCAAACAAGGTTACTAGTCAAATGCCATCCCTAAATGGTCTTTTTTCACAAGGAATGTCTCACCAACCTCCAGTCCATCCACCAGATGATCGCGAGTGATTCGGTGAATGTGACTAAACCTAGGGGGCATGCACCCTGGTCTACTTCAGTAGGAAAACCCCAGATATAAGGTAGGTTTCCTCGTAGGATATATGACCAATCTGACACACCGTCTGTTTAGGAAAATGGGATCAGTCTGGAATAAGATTTCCTCATTGAAGGTTATGTGATTGGAAGCTCCCACCATTCACCTTTGTCTATTTCAATGGATAGAGCTGAGGAAGTGTTTTGTCTGCAACGTGGACGAAACAACCTTGCTTTAATGCAAGAAATTCCATATGGTAACCTGGAAACTCTACTTCTCTTTATACCTAGGGGCATGCAAACCTTTTTTACGCAAGTGAAAATTGACCAGCGTAACTCTAACCCCATATTTTAACTAACTTCAGCTGCTTAAGTTAGGTGATTGGTCTGATCCACCATTCACCTTTGTCGGGACCGACGATGACGGCAAAGTAAAGGAAATGTTTCCCATCGAGAAACTATCCTACCTAACCTCAGTAGTTCTTTAACCCTTAAGGCAGTAGTTGGTCATTCCTAGCTTGCGTACAAAAGGCTCGGAGCAAAGTTTCGCATGGGGCAAGCTCCCTAAAAAATGAACCTACTGATGAGAGACATCCTTAATATATGACTGGCACAAGCATGTTTCTGCGAAGTTCAAGCTCGTTAAAAAATAAACCTAGCAACGAGCAGGTTTACGTGAAGTTCAAGCTCATTAAAAAATAAACCTAGCAATGAGCATATGTTCCACCAGAGTTCAAGCTCATTAAAAAATGAACCCACCTTCGGTAAATAACCTTTGTGATTGCATTGCTATCAGCTTTTGAGCCTTGGTCATGTTCTTACCATCACCTCCACCTTTTTAGCCGATCATACGCCTCCACTTGATTGTTTACCCTTTTGAGGAACAGCTGCGATGAGTGATTCTATTAGCCACCTTCTTTACACTGTCGTGATTGAAAAGTTCCAAACTTACCTAGAAACAGTTGCCATCCGAAAACATCACTCGTTCCTAAAAAATGAGTCTCTTTAAGCTCTTTTTAGACTTGTAAAATATGAAAAGATTTCCAAGCAATTGGCCTCTCCAACTCATCAAAGTGATTGGAAGTGCCATCCCTCTTGTATATTTTAATATTTTTGGACCTAAGGGATCATTACACAAAAATATCGAGCGCTTGTCTTTTTCGGCTCGCTAAAGTGATCAGAAAAGTCATCCCTTTCGTATTATTTTATACTTTTTCGGACTTAAGGGATTATACTACGAAAAAGGACTACTGGAGTTTCCTTTCCATCTCTTTTCAGACTCTTTAAAACTAAAAAGGACCGAGTTATCTTTGTTGTTAAACTTGTTAAAACAATAGTGACAAACTTGTCCATACGGACAACAGCGAGTTTCACTGTCGCTGGGCTTGTTAAAAATAGCGACAGGTTTTCCCGAAGGGAAAATTATAGAACAAGCATATGTTATCCTCCTCAAGCTTAACAAAAATAAAGAGGTACTAGTCAGCAATGACTAGGGAAAAAGGGAAGAAAACTTGAAGAACTTCATTGGTAGAAGGTCGCTCTTGAACATGACACTTTCACTCCATCACCATGATTGAGTCAGGTTGGGTTATTCCGTTCACCGATCATATCACCATTGGTCCTCCGTACCATCCATTTTGGGGTTAATGCTGCCAATCCATTCCAACGTCGCCGATATGTTCAAGAGAAGTCGCTCAGAGAATTCACCAACCCAGCTAACGCCTCATCCGCTGCAATACCTTTTTTCATGACCGCCACCCCGAACCTTGTATCATTAGATCGTTTTCACCTCCACAAAATAATTTTCTCTGTTCCGTGTCGTAGATGTGGGATTAATTAAGGCCCTCCTACGATGGGTCACTTCTTGTCGACATCAACTCATTATCCAAGAAGTCGACTTAGGAACAACCCTTTCAGTACTTTGAAGCTTGCATGCCTCAATGGCAAGTTTGTCATTCCCGGTGACAGGTTTACATCAATGGCCTTCGTCCGAAATAATTTACGTGGTGTTCAACATCAACTCATGTATTCACACCACATGAATTGTATTGCGGTACCTTGAGGGTCATTATCATTATCGGTCATTCCTCTCGTGCCTGTTAACAGCTTACATCATTGGCTGGTAATCAGGCAATGTCTTTCCATGTTCGACACTAGAACATCTTTTCACATGGATCGACTTGTACATCGGGTGAAGATTGAATGAGTTTGAAGACCCCGAATCTAGTTTTATCCATCTGGGCTGCGATATATTCTGGAAAATAAAAACATCAAATGTACTCCATAGCTACACAGATAATCATCCAAGCTAAGGTATGATGGCTCTACCAGAATCATCAGTTTGCCACACAGACAGTTGTATGTCTTATGTACATGAAAATGAATTTATAAAGCTGAGCATGGGAATGCCCGCCTCATCTAGATCATGAAAATATTATGAAGATAATGTATTGTATTTTATCTTATTACAGGTCACCTTCCAGTTCGAAAAACCTCGGATCCTCATGATAAAGCATTTCACCCGACATCAGAAGATTTACGACCTCATGCTTTAGGGGGAAATTGTTATAGACATATTTGGGCACTGCAACCCCAATCACATATGTCCATAAACCAAGGGCTCTCAAAACTCTAAAAGTGTTGTTTCATACCCTAAAGGATCAAGTTCAACTAATTACGTCATTTCCCAGAAGTTCTCCCTGAAAAACTGCTCAGAACTGGTCAAAACTGGACCATACAGACTGCTCCATGCTGAGGGTGTGATGCATCTCACCTGCAACACACAAAGGGTGCGATGCATACTGAAAAACACTTCTGTAGGGTGAAATGAGTGAGAGCAGACAAATGGCAGAAGTAGTTTGCTAGGTGGAAACCCAGAGAATCTTCTAGAAACTACTCATATGACACTTGCCTCTCCGAATTCGCCCAAGGATGAGTAAGAGATCATGAAATCTCCAAGTGGAACCAAGAACTATCAGTGAAATGACACTAATCAAAATCCCAAAAGCTGACTCACCCCCCTACAAATTTCTATATATGGATCCCTCATCCTAGAGATCCAAAGGTTGTAATTTTGTAATTTGTAAGGAAGTGTTGTTGGTTTCTCTTTGAGACATTGTATTGTTGGGTGATCTAGCTTTTCATTAGGTGAAGAGGGCTTTCATGCTGGGAGGATGATGCTGGATCAGACAACTAGGTTGTAATCCTCTCTTCTACTACTTCTATTAATAAAGCTATTTGAGTTTTCCTCCATATACTTGTATATTTCTAAATCTTGTATTTGTGTATGCATTTGTATGGTTAATGTACATCTAATTCTACATTTTTTATGGTTATAGATCTCTATGCTTTGATGGTATTTTGTTGCTTTGACTCTACAGGTGTTCTTTGAAGCGGGACAAGTGAGAGAGGAGTGGCAAAGCTCTATCAAAGGAGAGAGGAAACAAAAAAGGATCCAAGCGAAAGACTGAGGTTGGTACTCTCTACTCCTCTCTCATCTATCTCTCATAAAGGAAAACACAAGTTACTTTGAATTGTTTGTTTCTAAGATAGCTACCCGTCTTAGTGGGACTAGCAGCTCTGAATGCACACTAGTTTTCCCGGAAACAACTATGAATGGATGTTATTATGTGTTCTCACACACACATAGTTGTTAGTTACATCAATATGAAATGTTGGACTTATTACCTTTCCATGCCCACACCAAGTATGTTGATCTAGAACATGATGATTTATTTCTATTCACATATCTAGAATTCATATCAACCGCATATTGTAGGAATCCAAGGTGCATATTAGTATGTTTATATTCATATCATCACTAAGTTTGAAATAAGCCTTTACCAAGAGTAGTAGCTAAAAAAACTGCAAGCCTAAAATTTAGTGAGCAAAAAAACTAGCATATTGGAATCTCCCATTCCTATCCTTTCACAATTTCAACATCAACAATGATATGCATATAACACATAGTCTGCAATCAGCACACCATCATCAGTCAAAGTGTTACAACCAACACCCACTTGCACACAACAAACAATCATCCTTAAAAAATAGATAGTGTGGTATTCCACACTATAGAAAAGGTCCTAAAATTATCTCTTCCTAGGCCCATTCAGTCTTAGTGTTGAACCTGTGTGCTTTGATACTCTACATCAGAACTCTAAATATTATCTCCAAATGTGTAGTACAAAACCATCACTATTAATTTCATCTACCTTCAACCCATCAAGTCCAAGTTTTGAATATGGATGCTCTGATACCACTGCGTAATGATCCCTCCACCCCCTTGGACTTCCAAGGATGAATGGAAGGTGTTATCTTTAACTAACCCAACCTCTATTGTCTCATCATGGAAATGGGGTTACAAAATTTATCCTTGCTCAAAGTTAGTGGAATTAACTTTGGATAGTACCATTGGGTTTATCTCGCTAAGCTATTTCTGACGTTATAATTTTTGTCTCGATCCCACTCTTGGATCAAAATTTAAGTCCATTTGAACGGGCCTTTAGACCCCTTCCCACATCAACAAGTATTTTCATGTGGTAACCCAAAAGGCCTATGTGTTTGTGCCACATAACTCCCATTTCCATCGTGTCTCCACCACATCATCGTGCCCTAGTGCCTCCATGCCATCACAACTCACCTAAGAGCCATTAGCTCTAAAACCTTCATGACATGATAAATGTTTCCATGGTAAATGTTGGGAAAATCCTTTGTCTAACACTTCATGGCTTCTGTATGCTCCACGATCTGTTATAAAAAGGCACTCCAAATGTATTGTCTAGGAACCAATCTCCACGGTGATGTAGAACCTACTACATCAACCTTATGTATGTGCAACATGAAACCCATGACCACATGGCACCAAAAAACAGCTACCACGTATCAGGTGGATTCAACCATTTCCATGTCTAAAACTCCCATTCCACATGCCACATGTCACACAATTGACATGCCACATTAGTGTCAATGTCATGTCACCTTTCCACATTCTTGAAAATTATTATGTGGCATTCCTCATCGTCTCATCTAGCCTACATGGCCTTGGCCACCTCAGCATAACCCAAGGGGACCACAAGGCTTAACCCTCTCATGTTTTCGATGAATGAATGTTATAAAAATTTTGGTATGAAGATGTAATCTCCTCGTCACATATTGTATCATTCACCATTCTATGAGAAAACAATTTTCTCATCCTAACACCATGCCACAATGCCATAAGCATCAACACTACCTATCAACCAGGTTTGGCACAACGTGAAATTTCATGTCAAGTAACGAGATAGATTCTAATCTCCCTCCCATCAATAAAAACCATGCCCCAATGGTGGTTATACACCATATGCTAGAAGAGGTGCAACATTACATGAAAATTCATGACGAATGACATGAAAAAATATGTGTCATCCTCCATCAACAATTCCACTCAAATATAAGCAATGCATACCACATGGCAAGGGAGGCACAAAGTGACATCAATTGTTTTCTTTCCATTAATGGGAATGTCTCCATATTTCCCTTCAACCTTGGCTAAAATCCAAAAGTCTCTTATATACATGTAGCCATTTACCTACTATTTCACCCAACACCAATCATCAGCCTCCAACAACCTTCAAGCAACAAAGAATCCTTGGCATTTCTAGTGCATTAAGCAATGGAAATCACCTTAAGTGATAATCAATTGAAATTTTCAAACAATCACATAGGGATTTGTAATAACACTAATGCTCATGTAATATAAACAATTATAAGGTTGCAATACTTTATTAACCATGAAATCATACACATAAGACATCTCATTAGAGACAACGAGAACATCACATTATTTTCATGCTAGCACATTTACTGCTAGAATACATACAATAATTCAACATCATTCCTACTATAAAGTTAAATAAGTACATCTAGCATTCAAGAGTTCCTAACTAAAGAGTTTTACAACATAGGAAATTATCATAAACACAAGGAAGTGGTAACAAATTTCCCAAACTAAGAAAATCATTCACATAAGCATCTCATTGTCAATATCCAAGAATACATATTCCTCCTTAAGTGTTGAAACATCAATATTATATAACAACTTTAATAAATATTCATATTGCAAAGATAAGTGCAACATCACAAGTAACTCACTTATCTTAATAGCTTGATGGATAGTAACTAAGAGAGAGAATTCAACTATCCACCCAACCATAGGCCATCTACACTGCAATATTTCTTGTAGTTGACCACCCTTGAGCCAAATTTAGAGTTGGAGGAGGTAATTTCTCAAAGGAATTGTAACACCCTCCCACATTTACCCAAGTTAACTGGTCCATTAGGGTAAACATGTGACAATAGGCTACTATAACCTGATTCAACTCCCCATGTATAGTTAGGGAAGTGGAACCAACACAACACAACCAATCTAACCTTCTGCACATGTAACAAAACCTACAAAATCCAACCAATCTTTCCACTTGATCAACCCCTACGACAACTTGACACTTCACTGCCCTAGAGCCTAAATATCTCACATGACATAGGAATGCATGTGGTTGGGGCCCTCTAGTTTCTCTCACAACATGGGCATGCAAGTGACTAGGGTATTTTTTAGCTATTTCTGAGCCTGTGACCTCAAATTTTGTGCCACCATTCAAGGCCAAGACTCAAACCACTACCCAGAACTCCATGAAACCTTCAGGAATGAAAAGTAACATTGAGACAATGATAAAAATGTAAATATTTGAACAAATAATTAACTAGACTCATACTATCCATGACATGTATTTCTTCAAACATGTCATGAATATGAAATCTACAGGTCATAGCAACAAATCTGAGTATAAGGGTCTCATTGTTCATTCATTTACAAATCAAAACATGATGAAAGCCATACATCATTACTTTCATAAAACATACTCATAACCAACATATAAACAATATAAATAATGGCGATACATCATCCATAAATTCCACATATAAACCAATACATTTTCTCATAAAATACCAAGGAAATTAACTCTTATTAATGGATGCAAAATACAGCTAGGTATGGGACTTCCACAAACCATTTGACCATATATTGGATGAACCAAATATTTATTTCAAGAAATCACTCCCGTGCCATATTCCAAGCATGAATTTGGGACTCATAACCAAAACTCAACCAAGGTTTCCCGAGGCTACACCACCTCACCCTCATCGATTAAACTAGGCTTTACCACAATCCTCACCAGATCACTAGGCCAAAACAAGCATGGATGCCACCAGAGTTTCTCCACCTACACCATGAGGAATTTTCCTATCTCCTAGTCTCTAGGCTTTACTGAAATCCACATTGTATCACTAGGCCCTAACTGAGACTCCAGTCTCTGGGATTTACTGCAATCCACATTGGATCACTACACCCTAACCGAGGTTCCACCCTCCAGGATTTACTGTATATCCCATTCTAGGATTCCTAGTCCTGATGAAGAGAACCCACCTCTAGGCTCTACTGTATATCCCATCATTCACTAGTCAAGGATTCCTAGGCCCACTGAGGTAACACAAAATCCATCTTTACCACAACCCACAGTCTAGTTCAGGGGTCACTAGGCCATGTGTTCTTTCTTTCAAAGATCCACCTCACTCAGTTTCAAATCCATCTAGAAATATAACTCAACCAAAAACATGAAAACCCATCACACCATGACTATCCGAAAATGGTAAGGCAAGCCTGAAGAACACTGTCACACTTGGAAAAACCCATGCCCATGACAATAAGAGAACCAAGAACACACATGTATAACCATGCATGCCAAAACTAGCAAGGAAATCACACATGAAGATTGACACCTGCAAATAATCTTGTTGTAGCTGCTTGATCTTGCTCTTCCTTACTTGATCTTTGCTTCCTCTTACCTTCTTTACTTTCCTTGATCCAATGTTGAAGTGCTTCAAGAAAACTCTAAGTGTACAAGAGTGTGAGAGAGAGAGAATAGATAGAGATCTCCAAAACTGAACTGACAAAATATACCAATTGATCCTCATAAGCCTTTTTATTAATGAGGCCTCTATTTTCTTCAAATTTCCATTATTTTCCTTCATTTTCCTCCTCACATGCAACCTTTAACCTTTCACTTTCCTTTTCTCGTAGTTTCCTTTATTTTCATAAATAAAATTCCAATTAATGCCTCATGCCTTTCGAAAGCCTTTGTCATTCCCTTTGTCATTTTCCTTAGCCATAATAAACCAAATGAACACCCACACTAGTATGTTTTTTTCCCAACATTCAGCTTGGAATAAGTGCCCCATAACCGTGGTTATTATTTTTCCTTTCTTAAATTTTATTGCATGAAATTTTCATCAGGGTTGTTACAAAATCCTCCTCCTTGGGGGAACATTGTCCTTAGTGTTCAATGACACCTACAACCAACAGGACTGCTAAAAGAAAAACATACTTCCCATGGAGCTTTATAACTTAGCTCGATACAGTACTTACAATGTTCAACCTACTGAAAAACAAACCAACGTGACAACATAACAACATGACAACCATAATGACATGACAACCATACTACTTATTGGAGCTTTATAACACAATGCATAGCAGTATTTACATCCATATAAATATGTACATACACCAAAACATCACACCAAAGCATATACCAAAAACATTCTCTCAACCAACGAATAGAGAAGGATACATAGCCTGCATTTGATCCGTCATCTCCCATGTAGCTTCATCAGGCACAAAGTGCTTCCACTACACTTTACCCTACTTGATTTCTCACTTCTAGAGCATGACCATTTTTCTATGCAATATACACTAATGTTCTGAATCGAATTCTCCATCTGGCTCCACCTACAATACAAACTAGTTGATCACATGATCAATATCTTTAACATATTTCTTAAGCAATGACGCATGGAAAACATCATGGAATTTCATTGTTGGAGGCAGTGCAAGTCAATAGGCTACTGGTCCAATCCTTCCAATAATATTGAAAGGTCCACAAAAATGAGCTGCCAACTTGGAACGTGATCCAATCCGCAAGGAGCTCTTCTTCAACTTGATGCACAAGTATACCAGTTCCACAACCTGAAACTCCTTAAACAACTTGTTCCATTCTGCATAAATTTTTTGTTTGTCCTATGTTGTCTTCAAATTCTTCTTTATTACATGCATTCCTTGTTCCATTTATTTCAACATGTCTGGTCCAATCAACACCCTATTAACTAGGTCACTCCAGATGATGGGAGTATTACAACTCTGCCCATACATTGCCTCAAGTAGACTCATCCTCAGAGATTCCTGATACACATTGTTTTAAGTGAACTCAATGAGTGGAAGATACTCTTTCCACCTCTGCTACTAATGATGGTGCAAGTCAGAGGGTGCAAGTTGGAGGTTCAAAAGCGAGTAAGTCGAGTTCACTTAGCTACCGAACTCAATCACATGCATCCTCAACATATCTTCCAATATCCTATTGACCCTCTCTATCTATCCATTTTTTTGTGAATGATAAGTTGTACTGAAGGCAAACTCTATCCCTAAACCTACAAACATCCCCTTCCAAAACTTGGAAGTGAACTTAGCATCCTTGTCTGACACAATATTCTTTGGAACACCATGTAATTTGGCCACATATCTGATGAGGACTTGTGTTACATCACTAGTTGAATAAGTAGACTTCACTGGAATGAAGTGCACTACCTTTGTCGACATGTCTACCACAACCAAGATGGAATCATGATGTTTCGATGTCCTTGACAAATCTGTGAGAAAATCCATGGAAATTGTTAGTGTCAGTGTCTGCATACTTCCATCAGGGATCAAATTTTCTCTTTGCATTTTCATTTTATGGGTCCCATACTGAAAATTTTGCATCATTTCATTAGGTCATGCCAAACTGATCCACTGATGGTTGTCTTCTCTTCTGGAAGTCCAATTTCTCCCTCATAGAGTATACTTGCTGACCCTTCTTTAGGTTGTCTTCAATCACAGTTTCATGGTCAATTGGCAATCATGCTTTCATTAGGTCACAAGGCACGTTTTAATTAGGGTTTTCATTAGGTCTTACGGTATGTTTTCATTAGGTCTTAGGGTTTCATCACCAAGGTTAAGAGCATGATTTAAAAGTGTTAATAAAGGTCAGAAAGGGTATGAGGATGATTAATAAGTCAAACATGATGGCTTGTAGGCCATAGCCACTGAATAATTATCTTTTAACCTAATGTAATTTTCACCTCAAAAACATGTTTGTGAGGTGAAAACAAAGTATTTTGGGTTTATTTGTATTTCTTATGTAATTTTAAGTCACTATATGTAATAAATGATCCCAGCTGCACCGGATAATCTATCCTTGCTGCAAGACAAAGAAACACTGCAAAAATCAGTTCAAGTTGAGCATTTATCCACTTGTAAAGAGACAAAGAAGAAAAGGCATTAAAACAAAGTTTTGAAGAAGGACAAGAAACATTATAAAGTGGGTTTTTCAAGTGAAAAATCAAAATCTACTCCTATTTGAGCTCTCACATTTCATTTTCAAGTCCATTATTCTCATTTGGCAAGCAAGGAGTCCAAAAGTGAGAAGAAGAGGCAAGCTTGAGCGAGTTTTGGGTGAAGGAAGGTTGGCACTGCGCTTCTGGAGCAGTGGTGGAGTGGCGCTATGCATTGGTAGAGTGGCGCTGCGTGTCTGAGGCAGGAAAGGTTGGCGCTGCATGTTCAGAGCTTAGCGCTACGTGTTGAGGCTGGTGTTGCACGTCTGGAAACATTTCCCAGTGTAATTTTACACTGGAGTTGCGCTTCTAGGGTGGTGTTGCGCACCTATGCACCGGCGCTGCGCGTTGTGCAGGAGAGCTAGAAAAGCCTCAAATCTTCATACAAACCTCAAATTTACCCTCTCTCACATGCATACAAGTAAGTAGACCTCCTTTGTTGTAGTTTTGGTTCACATATGAACATCATAAGAATCATTCTCCATGATAAATATAAAACCCTAAAATCTCCCTAGTGATGCCTAAAACCCTAAACCCTCATTGTTCATCCTATCACCTATCCCTACAGTTCTAAACTTTATCCCTTACACCTATTCCATATCATTTCCATCCCTTTATCTCTCTTCCCCATGGGTTATTTCTCAAACACAACAAGCCCTCCCTCTCCTTTCCTACTCCCTCATTCATTTTTTATCCCATAAAGTCAGTTCCCATCCCCTCACTCCTAAAACACTCTCACTCATTCCCTTCATACGACCTCTAGCCTTGCGAACATGGACACAGAGGACCGAGACTATGAGGAGGAGGAAAACACAGGCAGTGACACTTCAGCAAATAGAGCTAAGCAGTAGAGAAAACCACACAAGGGAGGTAGAATCATCAGAGAAGAGCCATCAAACCTTAGAGAATTACAGGCCTCTCAGTTGGTTGTCACATGCTTCAGATATCTTGGCTGCTATGAGTTCTGTGAGCAGGTAGAGAGAGTTCAACACCACCCTGAGCTCACTAGACTTTTTGTAGCCCATCTTCAGGACAACAGGGTGACTCTTGTTGGGGTAACATTCACAATTTCACCTTCCATCATTTCAAATGCCACCAGGATTCCAAATGTAGGGGAGAAGTGGTACAAGACCCAAGACCTGGATGAGCACTATTATGAGCCTTATATCAAACCTCGGTACAGAAATGAGGTGAAGAGACTTTTTCCTTTTAGATTTCTCAAAGATAAGTATGTCCCCATGATGAAAATCATCATGAATTATTTCACTTGTGAGGGCAGATTTGTTGAAAATGCAACAAGATGATGGATCTTAGTGGAAAGGAGTCCCCTTCACTAAGTAGGCCCGCAGGCTATTTTTGGCACAAAGTCTATTTTTAGACTATGTCTATTTTTAGACATACGGATCATGGTCTATGAGTTGCAGGATGCTATTTGTGGATGATTGGTCATGTTGGTAAAAATAGATGGACTTCTATCTTTAGACATATGGGAAAAGTCTATTCTTATACTGCCAGACTAAAAATATAAAAGCTGAATATTATTAGCTCTTAATAATATTTGGACTATAAACATTATCTTATCCTCTTGGAGCACTTCAGTTCGAGCTACAGATGTGGCACATGCAGCTGTCAGAAGGAAATACACTTTTATTATGGGTCAATTGAGCTATTGCATGATGGACTTCAGTTAGAACTCAAGTGATTGAGTTTGGTGGAGTTGATTGAGGAGTTGATGGAGTTGTGTTCAGTTTGACTTGGTTGAACTAGTTGTATTTAGTCTAACTGCAGAATACACTAGTGATGAGTGATGTGAATTAATTATTAATTAATTCACTAATTATTAACTCATAAAGCAACTAAAGGATACATCAGTTAACTCAGTGCATGGACAATTCAGTGGAGACAAGTGTTAGAGGTAGGTGAAAGAGTGAGACTGCTATCAGTTGTGACTATAGATGTGCATGAGATTTGCACATGCATTGATGGAGATTTCCAATGAGGATTGCACAGTACAAACCAAGGAAAACGAGCTTGGATCATTTCTATTCTTGCTTTGGATTGCGTAGTAGAGGCAGGCAGACAGCGGAGGAGATTTGAACCTGTGACTTGATTCAGATCTGAGCTAGTTTGTATGTAACAGGTGGAGATAGTACTGAGTACTTGCGAGGAGTATCTTACTATGTATTGTTACATGTTCTCAATCAATATAATATACAGATAGTTGGGGTTTTCAATTGTATGCTTTCCCCAGGTTACATATTGTGTTAATGTGCGCATGTTATTGTGTTATTGTGTTAAAGTGTTTCATTGTTTTTAAATCCACAATAATGATGATCAACATAGAGGAGGTTATGTATTATGCATGCATTCTGCAATAGTGTATAATCGGGATAATCTTTGTGAATAAGTGTCATATTATTCAAAATTTCTACATGGTATCAGAGCAGAGTTGATCATCAGATCTATTATTCAGGTGTTTACATTTTATTTCTTCAGGCAGAGTCTATAATCGGGCCAGGTAGCTTCTAGATTCATCCTTCTTTTGGAAGGTGAGATATCCGGTAAAAGCCCATACATTCAATCTCTATATGAGAAATACTTTGTTCTCACGAATTTTAGATCGGAAGCGGTTGAGTTTTGAGCTGGTGGAATTCGAATTTACAGCAATTTTTTCTTCGTGTCAAAGTTGAAATGTCTTTCAACGGATTGCGATTGGAGTATGCTCTTGAGGGCAGCTCGAATTATATTGCATGGAAAGACAGGATGGAGGCAGTGTTAGATGACAATGGGCTGAATGAGTTCGTAGAGGCTAAGGTCCCAAAGCCTATTGATGCTGCTCACGTTGAGGTTTGGCAAAAGAAGACAGCAAAGTGTCGAAGGATTCTGTTGGAGGGCGTGAAGGATCACATTGTGTTAAGCCTGCATGGAAAGGCTTCTCCATACTTGATGTGGAAAGAGTTGACAGATCCATTCCAAAGCAAGAGTGACCAGAGGAATTTGGCGCTCAAGGATAAACTCAAAAACATTAAGTGTGAGAAAGGAGACAGTATGCCCAAGTATCTCACGAAGTTCACCTAGTGCATGGATGAGCTGGGAAGTGTGGGGGTGACTGTCGATGATGAGGACTTGGTGAGCTTGGCTTTTCTTGGTCTTCTGAAGAGTTGGAATTCCTATCAGGACTCTGTCAATGGTCAGGAGAAATTGCTAGGATGGGGAGAATTTGGTCAGATCTTGTGCAAGAGGAGATCAGGTGGAATACCAAGGACGGATCTTCATCAAATGCACCTGATGAAGAAAATTGCACTTTGGTTGCCAAAGCAAAGAAGGGGAAGAACAAGAAAGCTTCTCATTACGATGCGAAAGGAAAGAAGCAAGACACGTCCAAGGTGAAGTGCTTTCACAGTCACCAGCACAAACATTATGCCACAAATTGTCTGAAGAAGAAGAAAAATAAGCAAGTTGCTGGATCTGTAGTGGGAGAGGCCTTAGCCTCGCAGTTTAAGCTGGATTTTTCGTTGATCGCATGCTTGGTATCAAGTGTGATGGGATCGGTATGGTTCTTGGACAGTGGTGCGTCTTTTCACATGACAGGAGATCAAGATTTGTTTTCTGATCTGGATGAGAAAGATCTTGGAGTGCACATCGAGATGGGCGATGATGGTAGATACAGTGTGATCGGTATCGGTACCATTTCCTTTGAGAGGGAGTCTAGTAAACCCTTTGTTTGAAGGAAGTGATGCATGTTCCAGGATTGAAGAAGAATCTTATCTCTGCGGCGATGTTATAAGACAAGGGATATGATGTTGTTTTCAGTGAGGGAAAGGCTTTCCTGCGCAGTAAGACAACTGGAGAAACCCGGAAGATAGGGGCTCGAGTTAGGAACCTTTATCAGTTGCATGTAGATGGCTGTGCAGCAATGGGATGCAAGGCAGAAGGATTGGTGAGCCGGGATGATGGCGAGCTGTGGCACAGGAGATTGGGCCACCTTCACCATGGAGCCTTGAAGATACTACAGCAGATTACTACTGGGTTTCCTAAAGGCACTCTTGAGCAGTCAAATCAGTGCAAGGGGTGTACTTTGGGAAAATTTGTGAAAGCCACCTTTCACGAGAAGGATAGTAGCACCACAACGATCCTTGAGAGAATTCACATAGGCATGTGTGGACCTTTCTCAGTAGCTTCGACAGCAAAGCACAGGTACTATGTGATCTTTGTTGATGATTTCTCTCGGAAGTGTTGGATCTTCTTCATGCAGAAGAAGAGTGAGACATACTCAAAGTTCTGTGAGTTCAAAGCACTGGTCAAAAAGGAATCGGGGAAGAAGGTGAAGGCTCTTAGGAGTGACAATGGTGGTGAATTCATCTCTGGTGCGTTCAAGGACTTCTGCAGCGTAGAAGGGATTCGAAGAGAGCTCATAGCTCTCCATAACCCACAGCAGAATGGGGTTGTTGCACAGGCGATGTTGCATGATTAAGGCCTACCCTTTCACTAATGGGTGGAGGCATGCAATATTACAGTATATGTGCAGAACCGTTGTCCTCACAAGACACTTGGCATGAGGACACCCGAGGAGGCTTATTCTGGTAAGAGGCCTGATATTTCTCATTTGAGGATTTTTGGTTCTAACATTTACATGCATGTGACAAAGGATGCTGGAAGAAGCTGGAACCAACCGTAGAGGTTGGGATATTTGTGGGGTACACTGATGTGCCCCACAACTATCGTGTGTATTTTCCAAACAGTCGCAACACTGTTGTGCGACGGGATATCAAATTTCAAGAGGAGAAAGCCATGAAGCGTTCGCTTGAGAGGGAGCCACACTTGCATGCAGATGAGGAGCTATTAGTTCCTAAGGATGAGCTTCAGGATGTGGATCAGCCACAGGACGAAGTTCATGGAGTGGAAGAGACCACTCATGCAGCGCCAACCATCAGAGGGCGAAAGTACATTACAGAAGCTGAGTGACTGTCTCAAGATGCAGAGAAGGTTGTAGGACCACCTACAGCTCAACACAGACAGAGACAGTCACCTGATCGGTACACTGGATACATGGCTCTTGTGAGCAAATGTGTCATGACCGAGCCATCCTCTTTCGAGGAAGCGGTGGAGGATCCCGCATGGGTAGATGCCATGGTGGAAGAGTATGATTCGATTGTCAGAAACAGTGCATGGGAGATTGTCCCAATACTAGAGGGGAAATTAGTGGTGGGTTCGAGATGGATCTACAAAGTGAAGCAGGCAGCTGACGAGAGTGTGGAGAAGTACAAGGCAAGATTTGTTGCCCGAGGCTTCTCACAGATAGAGGGGATCGATTATGAGGAGACCTTTGCACCTATCGCAAGGTATTCTTCCATATGGACGATTCTTGCTCTCTCAGCACAGATGGGGTGGCACATTCATCACATGGATGTGAAGACTACATTCCTCAATGGAGTCATTGAGGAGAAGGTGTGCATAGAGCAGCCCGAAGGTTTCGAGATCTTCAGTAGCGAGCTGCATGTCTGCAGGAACAAGAGAGCGCTATATGGGTTGAAACAAGCACCACGTGCTTGGTACACATGGATAGACAGTTATTTCACTGGACTTGGATTCTCCAAGAGTGAGGCGGATCCTAACATATACCAGATTGTGGTGGAGGGTAAGTTGCTTATCATTGTAATTTATGTAGATGATTTGATTTTGACAGGTGATGAGCTGTTGATACTTTCATGCAAGGAGGATCTTGCTAGGGAGTTTGAGATGAAGGACTTGAACCCCCTTCATTATTTCCTGGGATTGGAAATTTGGCAGCACAGTGATGGACTATTTGTTTCTCAGGGTAAGTATGCTCAGGAGATACTGGAGAAGTTCAACATGCATGGCTGCAAGCCTGTTGATACTCCTCTTCCTGGAGGTTGGAGGAAGGAGGATGCTAATTCAGCGGAGGCAGTGGATGCCACTGTTTATCGACAGTTGGTAGGGTCGCTTATGTATCTGGTCAATACACGACCCGATATATGCGATGTTGTTAACCAGCTTTCACAAGCTATGGTTAAGCCAACCAAGCTCTTCTGGAAGGTAGACAAGCATGTATTGCATTATCTCAGAGGCACATCGGGATATGGATTGTGGTACAGACAGGAGGATGAGATGAAGTTATGTGGCTTCACGGATGTAGATTGGGCAGGGAGCCCAACGAACAGAAAGAGCACATTTGGAGGGATTTTCAGTATCGGGTCGACAACATTTTCTTGGTACAGCAGGAAGCAGAGATCCGTGGCACTCAGTTCAGTAGAGGCTGAGTATATGGCAGCAAGTTTGGCTACATGCGAGGCTATATGGATGAGGAAGATCCTGGTCAGGTTGTTCAGGTCACACTTGGAGCCTACAGTGATTTATTGTGATAACCAGAGTTTCATTAAACTCTCGGCTAATCCAGTATTTCATGATAGATCCAAG